>OX456524.1:109604978-110804978 GCA_949748255.1 Eustalomyia histrio | reverse complement strand
AAAAAATTAATAGCAATGTTCGAATAGTATTCTATGATAATACAAGATCTATAAAAACCTTTAATAGACTTTAATTTCGATATGAAAATATGGGTTTTTATTTTTTTAATCTTTTTTATTTAAATAAAACATTTCATGTATATGTGGATAAAAAATCCTTTTAACAATAAAAACTGCAATAGCTTTTTTTTAATAGCTTTTGTAACAATGGGCAATTATAATTATTAATCATTTGATTCAAATATTGATTGCAAATATTTCATATTTCGTTCTGTGTTGTTTCTGTTCTCTAGTATAATTTTTTTTTTTTGAGTTCTTCATCTAAATCCCAATATTCCACTTTCAATTGACTTCGAATGCTGAAGATGAATGGATCTGACGTTGCCGATAATATATTAAATAGATCTTCATTTGTGGAATTTCGTGAATTGTTCTTCATGGTTACTTGGTTGTAAATATTTTTGCAGTTTTCTTAAGTAGGTTTTACACACTATCAGCGGTATTCATAAAAAAAATCTTAATTCAAGTTTCAAATACATATTAGTAAAAAAATTTTAAGCCTAAAAAAGGTTTATTAACAATTCGTATTCGTAATCAGTATTTTAACTAAAAAGTTTTTTTAACTTGAGGATGGCAACGCTGTAGGTTTTATTTGTCACATTTATTGTAATGATGCAAATTAATGATTACTAAACCATACGGTATTCGTTTCTATGTATTTTTTTTGTCGTTTTTTCAGAAAAATATTGTTTTTATAAAATAAAAAATTTATGAAACCGAAAAAGAGTCAAAACAAAATGCCCAATAAAAGTGTTACATAGATAATGATTTTATTGTAGATAAAAAAGTATTCAAATAACCGGTTTTATTTTCTTTGTTTACTAGTTTACGTTCAATAAATAATATCAAAAAATTTTTATTTCTGCTTAAATTCTTTATCCGTTATTGAAAACGGGTCGCTCCTCTTTTTGTAAATTTTCGTCTGACGATGTTTTTTTATTTGGGCAAAAGTTTCTATTAAAAACAAAATACAATTCAAAATATCAAAATTTTCAAATAAAAATGATTCTTACAATTCTTTTCATCAAATATAAAATGTCTATTATTTATTAAACAAAAACAAATAACTTCTTTTGATTAAATGACAATTTTTTGCAAAAATGTTTAACATAAAAATAAACACAAAGCAAAAATGTCATTTTAAAATAGGTTTAAAATAGGGTCGAACCATTTTTAAAATTCGTTTATTTACACAGGGTTTAAAAAAGGCATTTTAAGCTAAAATTCGTTTATGAATACAATTTTAGCAAATTTCGCTTAAAATTGATTTGAAAAGCTGTTTAAAATTTGTATGAATACCGCTGTATGTATTTTACAGTGTGTTTGTCAAATTTCCTACTGCAAAATATATACATGGTGTGTAAAAGCAAAGAAAATTAGCTTCTGTAAATGTCAGCCTGCATTTACAGTGTGAAAATTTTAAATTAGAGTGTGTTCTATTTTCATCTGACAAAACAGCTGATGTCAGGTGCTTTGTGGCGGCAATAATATTAATAACATTAAATATAAAGCACGTTTTTTCTTTAACTTTTCTTGCTTCATTTTTTTATTAATGCTGCAAATTGCAATTTTTGACTCCATTTTTAAACTTAATTTTTAAGAACACAAAACTCTTGCGAAAAATAAAAAAGTCATAACAAAAAGAGCTGTTAGAACTATTGTAGGTTATGTCAGATGAAACTAAAAACGTAAGTGTGAAAGCAAAAATTATAAACCGTATAAACCGTAAATTCAAAATTTTGATAGACATACGCAATTACAGATGGATCGTGCAGCTGACAAAACCAATGTAAAATACATAGTGTGTAAAACCACCTTCAGCATAATCTTCAAATTTTCTAGAGTCAATTTCCTCTTGCACGCAAGTACTTCTAGGATTATTTTAAATCTGAAAATAAGGTTAAAATCCACTCCTGTTATTTCAGATGCTCTTTCTGGATCTGAAACGAATCTTCTTGCCGTATTGCTATCATTTGTATTTCCTGACCCTTGTTTTGGCTGATCTATATCAATCCAAATTTGCGATATTCGTCTTGAACATGTTCCTTTTTTGAACTTCGTAACTCCTTGTTGTTTTCCTTGTTTCTTATTCATAACTGATTTTTAGTATGTGTTCTATAAATCGTATTCTTGCATGTATTGTTGATAATCCAAATTCATATGCATCTGTATTGTCTAATGACTTTGTCGGGACTTGGTTTAATTAGCTTGATGTTGCTTGGCATATGATGCAGCTGGATGCAGCCTTCGTTTTTGTCCTGGCCTACTTTTACATCTATAATTGTTAGCATTAATTGGTAGCTTACTTCAAATCGCTGTCCATCTAACTGTAATTGTAATGGATATGGTGTTGCAATTTGGACCTAGATATCAGTATCTTCTTTGTTAACGGCATCATGGGTTTCTTTTTTGAATTCAAATTTGATTGACCGGCAGTATTTCGTAAAAGATGTTGTCTCATTTTTCCAAATATCCTTTGTTTGCGATATACTAGTCGAAAGCTCTGAATCTTCCAAAATTGTTTTCAATCGTAATGATACATATGATACCATGAACATATCTGATTTCGAAATATTTTTACATACTACTTTTTTGTATTGTTTTTGTCCGGAAGAACCATCACATCCCCATTTATAAAAAAGAATTAACTTTGGGTTTCCATATTTCTTTAACTTATTTTCTTTTATTGATTGTAGCAAGCGTTCGGATATGTGATCAAGTAGAGATTGTAGTTGCACCTCTGCCGAAATTGGTGTAATAATGTCCTTTGATGCCAAACAGTCCATTTTAGCAGCGGTTATGTCTGATACATATTTGAGCAGGCAATCTCAGCTAAATATACATATTGCTGTTTTGTTGATTTCAAATCCAGAAATAATGCTAATGCCTCCTCATTTGTGAACTGTTTTGCATCGCTCATAGTTGGTATACTTTTAAGAATCTGTTTTGTTTTCATTGGAATAGCTTTAACAACTTTTTCAATGATATCCACTTTTGTCAATTATTTCTGTGATCGTAATTGATGTTGGAAAGATTCCTTTTTATTTATAGATCCAATTTCCAATCTATCGCTGCAGTTGTCAACTGATTGGAAGACCACGCATTCCAGCCTTGTCTTGCTTTGATGTTTCTGTAGCGACAGCAATTTGGCTTTCTAACCAGTTTACACTTTTTATATAAAACTTTTGTTTATTGTAGCTAACTTCTTTGTAGCGTTTTAAGTGCTTTGGCGATATTAGATAATTGCTCTTGTATTTCGGTGCTACACAAAATTTAAGTTTAATTTTATTTTAACTTAACTAAGAACATCTTCCTGTTTTTTGTTTCTAAAATACTCTTCGGCCAGTTCTTTATAACTGAATCTCTCCATAATTTTCTGAATATTTTTATTTGCGACTGCTATTGCTAAAATATATTAGAGCAATTGAGTTTGTATTCAAATATCAATTTCTTATAAAACTTTTTATACGCCATCATACCATGTTTTTAGGTAAAATAAAAAGGTAAGAAAATGGCATTAGTGCATTGCTAGGTAAAATAAAAAGGTATTAAAAGGGTTAATAAAAACCGAATTATATCCTCTGTGTATTTTCATTCTTACTTACAAATATATAAAAAGGGTGGTGTATTTTGTAAGCAGATATCATTACTGGTAATAGAACAAATAATGACAATTATAAGCTATAAAATACCTAAAGCACAAATATAACACACCATTTGTAGAGGCACTTGTAGCCTAAATATTAAAATAAATATTTCAGAAAATCAGAAAGAAAATTCTTATGTTTACTATTTTTATATATCTTTTTTTAAATCTTTAAAACTGAAGAGATTTTGAAAATCACAGTATGTAAGGTACACCCTGTAGTGAATGGTAAAGCAGTGTTTGGTGAAAACTTTGACGTTTTGTTTATTGCAAGTGTGCGTATAAGCATACACCAGAGTATGTTACCACTTGATTAGCGGATTTTTCCCAAACATTTTATTTCCAAAAAAAAAAAAAAAAATCCAAATTTTTTAGTATGTGTACCAGTTGAAAGTTTTATTCAAATCGGCATTCTGCATTTTTTTAAGAAAATTCTTATTTGTAGAAATTTATATTTTCTAGAATATGTTTTTTAGTTTTTTCATTGTACCAACAGAAAGTTAGTTAAAAATGTTCCTATATATTTCGAATTTCCTATTCTAAAGTTTTTGGGAATATTTTCCTTCTTCTGATAGAGCGATTTCTCTAAAAAATTCAGGATTTCAAATTTTTTTTTATTTTTTATCCTCGTCAAATATAATTAAATTATATTGGGATTCTGGAGGCTTTTGTTTATTTACTAAGCTGTTAGCTATCAAAAAGAAGGTAATGCAAAACATGCATACGCACGTAAGAATATGCAACAACCATAACTACAACTGAATTTCAACTTTATGTTACAGTGCACACAACTTGGCCTACGGGTTACGCTACTTATTGGGTTTTTCCGAAAGGTAAACCTAAACGAATGGAAATTTGAATCACCGACATCTTTTAGTATTTCCAGAAAACCTGCAAAAAAAAGTGTTATAGTGAAAATCTAGGGAAATATATAAGAATCAGTTTGCGAAAAGACTGTGTTAAAGGCCACAGAAGAAAATAAGAAATTCTTGTAACAAGTTTAAATTTTGCTAAAACAAAACATAAAAAAGGACAGACTGAGGGAAAAGTATCCTAAAATAAATTAAATTAAATTATATTAAAAGTGCTTAAACCTAATTGCAAAACCCCTATAGCCTAAAAATCTTAAAGAAAAATGAAAACAAATGGACTAGTGGCAAAAATTCAGAAAAAAATGAAACATTTTTGTCTGAAGCTTAAAATTCTTATTTATTTAAATTTTTTTTAATGGGAAAAAATTCACCAAAAGTGTTTACAAAAATTAATGAGGAAAAAACATGTAAAAAAAACCACACAGTAAATCAAATCTTGAAATTTACTTTATTTTGTAACAAAATTTATTTATATTTTATAACATAAGTGCTTTTCAAATTTTAAATCCATTTTTTCCCTAATTCCTTTTGTGTTTATCACTTAAATACATTTTTTATAACTTTTTATTATTATTTAATATTTTTGATAATATTATATTTCCACTGAAACACAATTTTTTTTAACTTATGTTTAAGAAAAACTACAAAAAAACGAAAAGAATACAAAAATCAGGATAAACAAAGAATAAAAAAAAAAACAAACAAAAAAACGAAAATTTGCAAAAATCCAAACAAATAAATTAGCGCAAGTGTCAAAAATTAAAAATAAACAGTCGTATATGTAAAATGTTAATCTGACACTTATATTTTTTTTGGTTTTTACAAAAGCTTTCTCTCAGTCAAGTGCCATCCGAATCAAAGTTAATATAAGATCGACTGAAGCAAACTCTTAAATAATTTAATACAGATATTGAAACATTTACAACTACCTACTTGCCCAAGAAAAACCCATCGAAAGATCTTTCGACGTGGGATCCAGAATATGTAAGTTTGTATTTAATTATTTTTTAATACAACTTTTTTATTTTAAACAATATACAACCACATTCAATGCTAAATGAGTTAATATTAAATTTAACAGAGTTATGTTATTAATAAAAGTGGGTATGTTAACCACTTTTATATAAATACTCAGCGAATGAGAATTGATTGTTTAAATATTGATTTGGGAAGTTTTTTTATTCGACGGGTTATAGAATAACAATAGAAATAGAATAACAATAAAAATCGTTTTTGGTTTATTAAAATCGGGCTTAAATTAAAAAAGTTATTAACTAAAAAGCATTAAATTATTTTATAAATATAACGGGTCCTGAGAGCCTCTGTTTAAATGAAGCGTGTTGTTAAATGTAATCTCTCTTTGCTTGCCTAGTTAACATAAGCTTAGTTTATGAACTCAAGTCCAAGAGCTGGAGTAGTTATTGCGGGTTATTGCGCGATCTAACAATCTCGAGGACGTGGGTTCGAGTCCCGGTAATACCGATTAAATTTTTTATATTTTTTTTATTTTCTTTTGTTTTTATTTTACTTGTGGAAACTCTTGGGTTCGAGCCTTGAGCGGGTTGAATAAAATTATTTTTCTTGAGTAAAATCATCCTTTTATTTTTTTTATTCAGTAAGTTAATAAATTTATAATTCATTTTCGTTCCTTTTCCACCTCAACATAGCGAGAAACACTTAAAGTTGATGCATGTAGAGAGAAAAAAATAATTTGTATTATTTTATTATTTCTAATTAAAATTTATTTTTCAGCATTTCTTTTCTTTCTGATTTTTGTACACTGTACGATTTTTTATTTTATTTTTGTTATGAATATTTTGTATTATTTTTATTTTCCTGTAATATTTCGCTTCGCATTATTCTGAATATTTTAAGTAACATGAACATAGGGTAAATGTTTTTCTCAATATCCATTTAATAAATGTTTAAAATCATTAGTATGAAATTCTAAACGTTTTTGTTTGATTCCGGGGTAACTGATTCAGATAGGGAAGTTCATGGGATCATACCCAAACTTTGCGATAGTATGATCATGTTAGGGTGGGTTTATATTAGTGCTGTTCATTACATGGGACAATTGTCCCCTGCTCAACTCACATGTATTCTTACGCTCTTGCTTTTAGTCGTCACTGAAACAGCGACGAGTGAACATGTGTAGCGGATGTATGCTGATTTTTTTTCAATGCACTGAAAAAAAATAATAGCAGTGTACGAAAAATATTTTGTGATACTACAAGATCTATAAAAATATTTAATAGACTTAATAAAAAAAAAACATTTTTTTAATATAAAAGTTGAAATGTGTTGAAAAATTCGAGTCCGACCGTTCATTCATTAATTCCGAACAAATGTATTTGTTTTTCCTTCCAAAAATTGCATTTTTTTAACAGAATAACATAAGAAATCCAACATATTAAAGATATTTTATTAATATGTAAATATAATGAAATCTTTAATATTAATTAAAAAAATCTTCAACTTTATATATATGTATTTCTTTTTTTCCTTTCAAAAATTTAATTTTTGTTTAATTTTTATTTCTTTAAAACAGTTTTACACAAAACATTAACAGTTTCATATTTTCAATAAAAAAATAAATTCATTCAGATACTAGCACTGCTATTAACCCATTGAACATTTCTTACAGTGCAATTCTCATTTTCTCACGAACACAACTACATTTTTATTTTTGAACAGCACTGTTTTATATGTGTGAACACCTCTATACACATACTGTCAACAAGCTACCATTTCCGCTTCCGATATTTAGTGAACAACTTCATTTCCGCTTTTCATTCTTTTCATACGCGCGCACAAAACAAAATAAAGTACTGTGCATAATAATTAGAAAAAATCTAGCTTAGTAGCGTTGGATCCACCCCATTTGCCGATGAGACAGGAGCCGGAAAAAAGTTGCGTGCGGGCTACATACGTTAGATTTACAAAACAAAACTAAAGCCAACGTCCACAAATAGGTTGTATGCTACTTATAGGGCTATTTAAATTACCGTAATTTGTAATTTTTTGAAGTAATTTCATTAAAATGAAAAAGTGTTCTACCCGCGGGTTTAAAAGTTTATATAGGGTTAAAGAGTACACTTTCACCTTTCTTCGGGTGGTATACGTTTCTTGTTCCCTAGAAGTTGTATTCCACTAAAGTTGAAATTTGACAAAAAATATAGTAGTTTAGTAAATATTTCAGAAGGAACCTAATATTAAACGGTAGGGCTGTGACCACTTACAACAACTAAAGACTATAATCCTACCAACCTTGCAAAAAGATCCGCAGGTCATTATCAAGTAGTAACCATTTGATTTTGATAAAAAAAATCACCTTTTTTGAAATTAAAAAACAGTTGATTTTGACACTATGCCACGCCCACAATAAGCAATAGTTTAACGTAATTTTTTGGCTACCTTAATTTGGATATATTAGCTACAATGCCAGTAATGATTCCATGTAAAAGCTACTTTTTTTGATGGTGTTCAAGAAACATTTCGGACATGCAAAAATGTCTTTCAACATCTCTCGGCTTCAACTCGAGAGGTACCCAAGTTTAAAAGAAACGTCAGTTGTGATTTCCGTATTTTAAAGTTATACACCCAACACAATACTAAGAATCATGACAAACAAATGAATACCAGGTAAAGTCATTAGATAGGAATTGGATTTTTATTTGATAATTTTTGACGTTTGGTTTTTGTAATCGAGAGACCACATTTCAAATATGTTTACTTTGGATTGTCATTCCATGTTTAAAATTTTCTAATATTTTTTTTGTATATATAGAAATATGTCTAACTTAGCCCCTAATGGGATCAAAAATGGCATATACTCACCACTGAAGGTAAAGCTTGTTTTTGTCGCCGTTCAGGTTGACTATTCTTACTAGAAACTACTCCTTTGGAAGATTCTCGTACCGGCGGTTTAATATTTTGTTCAATTACATTACTAACATGATCACGAGGATAATTATATTCTTTATCAGGAGAAATGATTTCCTCTGGAATGGACTCATCGTCAGTGGAGGATTCTAAAAAAGTAATTCATTACCAGTTGTTAACATTTCATTATCAAGTATTCTTTAAATCTTACCAGAATCATCATTATTTAGTTCTGGACTTCTGTTAAGCACAGAACTTCGTTTAGATGGCATCGGTAGATTAGTTTTAGGTCGAGTTTTTAATGCAGCAAGAGCTTGTTGAACAGCTTCCTGACGAACTTCTAAAGAAAAAAATATTTAAGACATGACACAATATTAATTAACATATGTTATTACAAAATTCATACGTGCTAAAAAATGTATATATAAACGAAACATTTAGAACAAATCATTACTAATGCCAATTAATGAAAAAAATGGCTGGATCAGAACAAAAAATCCATAGAAACCAGGGTTCAGGAGAATTCATATATGAACACTCAATTTTAAACATTCATGATAAATTGTCATGAATGAAACTCGCAAAATTTTATGATTTTTGTTAACATTCGAAAAGAAATAGCAAATTTTTTTTTTTTTTTAATTTTAAGCACACATAAATGAATACATTTGTTTTATTCAAGTACATACTACCCTAACAATTTGAGGTCTATGTTTGTATTTTCTAATTGTAGGTTATGTAATTTTGACAACATGTGGCCAATTAAAACATAAAAGCACATTTTTTAAAGATAAATTAATTCTTTATTAAAAACATAAACTTAAAATAAATTTCTTAATTTAAATTCTAGTTAAAAAAATAAAAACTTTTCAGGTACCTTAAATGTAGTATTTCAAATTTCGACCATTTGAGTTTCGTACTATATACAAATCTTTGGCAATAATAACAGCAGTGACTCTCTTGTTCATGGAAATAATTAAGTTTCGGAATTCTTCTGGAGTAATGGAATCCCATATTTCCCATATTTTTCTTTTTAGGCCTGCAATTGTTGTTTGGGGATCACTTCTTAACCGTCTTTTCATAATTGCCCAAACCGACTCCATTGAGGTCTGGACTAGATGATGGTCATTCCAGAACATTCTATTCTACGAACCATTTTTTTGTTTTTGTTATTTTTGCAGTATGAACCGGAGCACCGTCTTGCTGAAAGATGTATTAGCTTTTCTAATGATGCCACCAAATTTTCCACCGAAATATTTATATATCGGGAGGCATTTTCAGTTCCTTCTATTTATAAAACATAGGTTATCTTAACCCTTTGCAGACATGTAGCCCCATATAATTACGCTGACAGAGAACTTAACTGTACGTTTGAGGCAATCTATATGATAAGCTTCACTTCTGGTTCTTATTACCATAATACGGGTATCCCCTACGGACAACTCAAACTTGGACTCATCGCTAAAAATTATGGAGTCCCACTGTAAATTTAATTCTGTACCAATAACTTTATAAGATTTGCCAGTATTGACTTTTTGAACTATTAATTCACGAATTTCTCTTGAAGTAGAGTTTTCACGTAGCATTTTCTATTTTTATTAGTTTTTATTTTAATTTTCACACTTCACTACTCTTTATCAAACTCAACTCAATTAAATGGATCTTATACAGGAATAACGGAACTTTCTTTATAGTACGAAACTTAAGTGGTAAAATTAAAAAAATACCATTTCAAAAAACAGGGTTGTATTTTTGGGTTGCATATTAAAGTAGTGCTTAGAAGCTTTACAAAAAATAAAATATATACAAATATATCTGTTATGTTTAAAATTACACTTTACGAAATGTAAGCAAATCAGATGTACTTAAACCGTACGAAACTCAGGTTGTTAGGGTAGTATGTTATACAGTAGCTCCAAGCGAAACTCGTACAGCGCAGTAAATTTTCTTTTTCTTTTTGTCATTTGAAAATAACAAAAAAAAAAATTTAAAGAGAGCATATTATTTTTACTATATTTTATACTGCATTAGCTGACAGAGAAAAAATTTAATTTCTTTCTCTAATTTCTGAAAAAAATTAGAAATTCCGTATAAGTGGCAACTTTCTATGCAAAAGCGAAACTCGTACGGTTGGAATACATCTGGCAATATGCATGTTTACCGCAGCCAACTTCACTATATTTATTTAAAAGCACTAACGGATTTTCCAGAAACCAAAGCAAACACATTTTTTTCATCAGTTGACTGAAAAGCTAAAATATATATAAAATGAGCCGACAAAACGGTCAGACCAGCCTGGAAATTCGAAAATTGGTCATTCAGCTTTACAAAGACGAGAAGTCGTTGCAGGAAATTTCAGATATTGTGAAAAGAAGTCGTTCTACCGTTCAATATATTATAAGACGGTTCGAAAATGAAGGTAGAGTGGAAAATAAGTCCAAAAAGGCAAACAATAAAATTTTTTCTGATAGCGATGAGAAGTTTTTAGTAAGAGAAGTGAAGAAAAACCCGTTCTTAAGTGCCCCAAAACTCGCATCAATTGCCGAAATTGAGTTGGGAAAGAAGTGCTGCCCCCAAACAATAAGAAATATATTACACAAAGCCGATTTAAATGGCCGAAGAGCAAGGCAGAAACCACTTATAAGTGACAAAAACCAAAAGTCAAGATTACGTTTTGCTAAGCAGCACCGTGCTAAGGAAATTTTGTTTTGGAGCAATGTGCTTTTCACTGACGAAAGCAAATTCAACATATTTGGTTCGGATGGAAGGCCCTACGTGTGGAGAAAATCCAATGAGGCACTTCTTTCCAAGAATTTGAAACCAACAGTCAAGCACGGTGGAGGGTCGGTAATGGTTTGGGGTGCTTTTTCAGCCGCTGGTCCTGGAACGCTGCATTTTATAGATGGAATCATGAACCAGACAGTATATTTAAACATTCTTAAGGAAAATTTGCCACGTTGTAAGGAAAAACTGGGTCTAGGTGCTGACTGGTATTTCTACCAAGGCAATGACCCGAAGCACAAAGCTTATAATGTGCGGTCATGGTTGTTATATAATTGCCCACATGTCATTGATACACCAGCACAGAGCCCAGATATTAATCCTATAGAGAATTTGTGGAGTTATCTTGATGGAAAAATAAGGCAACGGCAGATTAGCTCAAAAGCTGATCTGAAGACAGTTCTTCAAGAAGAATGGGAAAACATTGACCCCAGCTTTTGCAAAAAACTTATTGAAAGCATGCCAAAGAGATTGCAAATGGTTATAGAAAACAAAGGCATGCATACAAAATATTAACATTAAGAAAAATGTATATACCTTTACCTTTGTATATGCTGTACGAGTTTCGCTTTGGTATAAAAAAAACCGTGTTTTTAGTTATTTCTTTTTTTTTTTTTTCAAATGAAGTAATATTTTATGTTTTTATTTTGTTATAAAGAGAGTCATATAATATGCTAATAAAATACGTAAAAAGTTTGTTGAAAATATTTTTGATTTTGTTGTTATAAGTCAATGAATAAAAATTTGTTAGCTGTACGAGTTTCGCTTGGAGCTACTGTACGTATGTGAATTGTGGCAAGTAATAAAATTCCAACGCTCAAATATGAGAGGCCTACATACTCATCGCTCTCATTAATGTTTATAACATACATGCTAATTCCATTGGTAGTTTTTATCGTATGTGTTCGGACTGATAAGATCTCTTCGTTTTATTTTTTATATTCATGTGTAATTTGTTTATTTTATTTATTCTTTCCAAAAATAAACAATTCTTCTTTTTCACTATTCTTGTCACGAAAATTACCATTTTACAAGATGGCGAATATCTCGGAAACTAAGGGAGATAGCGCAAAACGGACAAAATTTTTGCAAAGCTCGACACATGTTAATCTTTGATAGTACAGATTCGGTATATCCGCGAAGGGTTCCATGGAATTTTTATGAGACAGCCACAGGGTGACTATTTTTTTTAATCAAGTTACATATATGATAATATAAATTAAATACTCTCATTATATAAATTTCGTTTCTCGTTCCATTTCGTTCGTACAAAAATGGGTCACCCTGTGGCTGTTTTATGAAAAAATATTCCTCGGGATGTCTTCCGGACATGGCCTATTTTTATTGTCGCAGTATATTAATACTCTGTCAGAGCAAATTTGTACGTTTTGCCCTAACTCGTTTTTGAAATACCGGCCAGTTTAAAAGAAATACCATTTTACAAAATGGCGAATATCTAGAAAACTAATTAATTAAAATAAGGTTTTAAATATGTTTAAGTAACAGAAGCATGAGGTACATTTCTGAATACTAGGGTGCTCATAAAATTTTTTTTGAGCATTCCCGCCCCTAAAAATGTTCCCTTGGTTGTAAAACCACGTCTTGGTGCCGCATCGGCTCTAAAGTTTGAAAAAGGGATTACAAGGGGAAAATATGATTTTTTTTATTAATTTTTTATATTTTAAAACGAGTTTGAATTAAAATGATCAAAGAATTGTAATTTGCAATTAATTATCTTTCTAATAAGGGAACAAAAAAGCGAAATCGGTTAAAAACAGCCCAGTTACTAAAACTTCCCCCGGAAATTAATGCGTCACAGATCACTTGATCAACAAATTCGATCACAAATTATAAAATTTATTGAAATTATCTACAACAACATTTTTGTATTCCTTTAATTCCAATGTACTTAGGTGAGAAGTATTTTTCATGTTGTGTTTTGCTAACTTTATTTAAATTAATTTCATATAGATTTGAATTTTTAAACCCTAGTGGTCAAATGTATTTACACAACAAACATTTTTTTTATCATTTTCCACTAAATGACCTTTTTGTTGTTGTTTTTGGAAGTTGCAAAAAAAGTTTTGTCGCATAGCTTGATCTATGCAGAAGCAAATTAAAGAGAATTGGAAAAGTTAAGGGCTCATAAATAACAAAAGTTCGTTACATAAATTGACAAAACATATTCATATTACAGTTCATGCAAAATTTAGTATATATGTATATCATCTTCAGCCCCTATGGTGGAGGGTATTCAAAGATTCGGCACAGTCGAATTTAGCCCTTTTTTACTTGTTTTTTTTTATCAATTTAACGCATTATTTATGTTAACAGCTACAAAATCAATGTTTTTATTTGTTGGATAGTTAGTTTGGGTAGCAATCTTCCATTTTCGTATATTATTGCTATACACTAAGAAAAAAAAAAGTGGCAACAACAAAACTTGGAAGTAAGAAAATACTACTGCTAACATTTAACGCGGCACAAATCGGGCTGAATATTATGTCTTGCCATTCAACACAGTTGTTAATGTCTTCAAAATCTAAAATTCTGCGGTGGTGTGTGACGATCGCATTTTTCGTTTATAAGAAAATTTGGAAAATGTTAAAAAAAAAGCGAAAAAATTAAAAAAAAAAATGCGTTCTTTTCACCTTCATTCACATATAACTTTTGAAGTCTGAATGTAATCTTCAAGCACCACCGCAAAATTTTAGATATTATAGTCATCAACAACTATGTTGATTTTCAAGGCATAATATTCATGCCAATTTGTGCCGTATAAAAAATATTAAAGCCTATTTTGGGCAAATTTTATTCATTAATTTAAAAAATAGAGTCATTATGTAAAAAAACGGGAATTTATGCTACTGAAATGCATTATACATTAGTAATTAAGACCATAGACACTGTTTTTACTTTGGGGAACAAAATTCCTTTCCATGGGTCAAGTATATATACTCATATTTCGTTTACTATTGTGATAAGGCGGCAGTAGATATTCTAGCCGGCACTGTTTAAGCGCAAAAGGATTATGCTATTTTTTTTGTTCAGTATATCATTTTTTCTACGTTATTGTTTTTTCTCTTTGTTTTTTCCTTTTTGGGCACTTGCCTTTGTTTTTTTAGTGTTTAAGTTTTTCATTTGTGTGTATACTCCCAGGGAGTACGGTACATACAAAATTTTAAAAACCTGAAAATAAAATTGAATTTAAATATAACTCATTTTGATTTTTTTTTTTTTTTGAGGAAATATTTTGAGAAAAACATTTTGGTTCTTCGAACCCCCGAAAACCTCAAAATTTCCCTCAAGAACCCCCGAAGTTTTGGCTTTGAAGCTGAGAAAACCCCCCGAGCAATCATAAGTATTGTATTAATAATATAAATAAAGAAAATAAAAATTCATAAATATACAAACAACATACATTAACAAGTTACACAAACAAAACCCGTGCTAAAAAAATAAAAGGAAAAAAACCGCTTAATATCTAGAAAAATCTTAAGAAAACCGTATTCTAGTGAAAGATTTTGTTTTTCGATATTTATTTTTTTTTCTTTATTTTATTTATTTAATTTCATTTGGTTTTTAATTTTTTCCTTTATTGCCTTATTTCCAAATCCAATTGGAAGTGTTTCTTATTGCTGTTAACCAAGCTCTTTTACTCTGGTGCTCTTCTGTAAATTAAAGCTTTACAGTCATTAACATTGTTTTTTACCAACAGCACAAAGCAACAGGGGATAATTTTTTACTCAATAATAATTACAGTGTCAAAACGCAATAAATTAAACATCGGGATTAGTGTTTGTGAAGTTTCTTTTTTTTTTTAAAAAAAAAGGAGGTAAAAATATATAAAAATCTTTTGTTTGTAATTTAACTTAACCAAAAAAGTGCGTGGAATAAGTAGTGTTTAATAAGTAAATACAAACTAGCTGCACCACTATTTACCCAGTGTATGTTGTTGTTTTTGTTTTTTTCTTATAATGTTACACACACAAAACTAGTGTTATACATTTTTTATTCTAACGATTAAACCGGGTAATTAAAAAATTTATTGATAAAGTGTAAATTGTACTGAATTTTCCCCATAAACGCGATTGATTAGTAAATCGGTGTTTTTTTCCACTGTAAAGAATTGGTGTTCAATTGTTTTCAAATAACGATTTTGAGTTTTAATCGTTGGTTTAAAACGGTTTTTTCAGGATTTTGATCCGAAAGGAAAAACATAACAATTGTTTTAAAATCACTTTCGTTAATAGTTGAGCCTATTATAAATCAATATTTTGTATGAATTAAACGATTTTTTATTCATATAATTTTTGAATTTACTCGGTTTTTTACCTCCCCGCTTTAACTTTTAAAGCGTTTTTTCAATTGATCTGAGGTTTTTTTAACCTATTCAATATTTTAACCCGTGTTTTGTCTTAATTCTCCTTCGAGTTTTTAAGTTTTTTTACTCATTTTCAAAATAACCGGTTATAATCTTAGATCTAAAATGGCTGATATAAGTAGTTCGATTCGAAATTGCGATCGTTTGTCCGAATTTTAGGCTTATATCTCTCGTTTGAAAGTGACCGACCATAAAATCGGGTCCTTTAATAGTCATGAGAAGGAAATAAATCGTATATGGGAAGCGGTTCGCGAGACTTACGACTTGTTACTCATTCAAGCGGAAGGGAACAAGAATATTCAAATCGTTGAAGTTAAGAAACGGTATATGGCTTCGTATACTGCATATTCTCGCGGCATGTCTCTTATTACGGAGCATTTGGATCGTTTGAAATCGGTTGCTTTAACAGCTGAAAAATCCAATGTGTTAGGTCAGATGCAAACCCCTATATTTTATTTGCCACTGTGTGATACGGAAATTTTCACAGGAGACTACAAAAACTGGCCCACATTTCGAGATATGTTTTCGGCGTTGTACAAGAATAACCCCCGTTTGAGTCCAGTTGAAAAGTTATACTATCTTTTCAACAAGGCTAAGAATAAACCTCATGATATTATAAGTACATGCCCGTTAACCAACGAGGGTTTTGATATCGCGTTGAAAAATCTTGTTGACAGATATGAAAACAAGCGGGTTCTCATAACTGCTTAAATGAAGATTCTTTTTAATATCCAGTCGATTGGAAAAGAATCTGGCCCTAATATAAAGAAATTACAACGCACCATAAACGATTGTATCACAAATTTGAAATTGTTGGACGTTACCCCTGAAAAGTTATTTCACGTTCTTTTCGTATACGTTTATTCAACGAAATTACCCGAACACATGATAAGTCTGTGGGAAGAGTCGGCAAAACGCGATGCATATATGCCGCAATGGGACGAAACGATTAAAAGTTTTGCAACCAAGACAAAACCTAGTCCAACTGTTATCTGTTGTACGCTCTGTCAGGAACAGCACCCCTTACGATTGTGTCCGAAATTTTTAAGACAGAGCATTGATGAGAGCTTGGCAACTGTAATAAACTTAGGTGTTACACGAACTGTTTGGTAACGTCCCATGAATTTAAGAGTTGCAAGGGCGTTCATGTTTGCTTTATGTGTAAACAGAAACATCACTCACTGCTTCATAGCAGTGATCACACACCTACAGTTGTTACTTTTTTAAACCCCCGAGGAATTGTACCCCCCTCTGGTGACTTAGCACTGACAGGCAAAACAACAGATTGGTTGAAGTATAAAAAATTTATCAGTACACATTGCTCGGAAAACATACCGCTAAGAACACCGGAAGATATCGACCTCTCGATTCAAAATTTTGAACTAAATCTCAAACTTGCTGCTCAACTTGCTACCAAACCCCCCCGACACAACAGACAAAATATTATTTTGTCTGCCGATGTCGAACGACTCTTAAATGAAAAAAGAAGAGCTCGAAGAGAGTGGCAACAGCACAGATCTCCTCAACTTAAGGAACGGTTGAAAGAATGCACTAAAATATTAAGAAAGCTACTTGAACATAAGAGAACTGCTTCATTAAACAGATATCTTGAAAATTTAGATCCAACATCAAGAACTGATTACTCATTATGGCGTGCAACGAAAAATTTAAAAAGACCTGTCTTATGTAAGCCTCCTTTGAGAAAATCAGACGGAGGTTGGGCTAGAAATGATACTGAAAAAGGAGATCTGTTTGTGGAACATTTAAGAAAAGTATTCACGCCAAATATTACAAGTTCTGTAACAGAGTTGCCACCGATTTTACCCCAGCACCGAGCAGCTACCCGATTAACGTTTTAGATGAGAGAGGTCGAAAAGGCTATTTTTGAACTAAACCCCAAAAAAGCCCCTGGTATCGATGGAATCGGTAACAGGATGCTCTTGGAGTTACCCCGTATAGCATTAAAGATAATTCTCTTTATTTTTAATGCTATTATACGCCTTGAATACTATCCCCCAGAATGGAAAGTTTCACTCGTTAAAATGATACCCAAGCCAGGCAAAGATCACACAAAAGTGGAATCGTATAGGCCTATAAGCCTATTATCCAATTTGTCAAAGCTGTTCGAGAAAATCCTAATGGAAAAGATAACTGTTTATGTGGAACAAAACAACTGTATTCCATCATACCAATTTGGCTTCAGGAGAAAACACAGCACCATTGAGCAAGCCCACAGGCTAGTTACTGTTGTCAGAAAAACGTTCGAGGAGAAAAAATACTGCTCTGCCCTTTTTATCGATGTTTCACAGGCTTTCGATAAGGTTTGGCATGAATGTCTACTGTTTAAAATAAAACTTTTGTTACCAACAAATACTCACAAGCTACTCAAAAGCTATATAACAAATCGAAAATTCACTCTTGCTGAAAAAAGTTTTGTCAGCTCTCCTCAAGATATACAAGCCGGAGTTCCACAAGGTAGCATTTTGGGTCCTCTGTTATATATCATTTATACTTCAGACATGCCATTAGATATTAATACCCACACATCGACTTTCGCTGACGATACTGCAATCTTAAGCGTCCACGATGACTCAAAAATAGCGTCTAGAATGTTACAGACTCACATTTCACAATTGGAAGCTTGGTTGGATAAGTGGAGAATTAAGGTGAATGAACAGAAATGTATCCACATTACTTTCACACTGAGAAAAGAGACGTGTCCACCCATTAAAATTAATAATCTGAATATACCCCAACACACATGTGTGAAATATCTCGGTATTCACCTTGACCGTCGACTCACGTGGAAAAATCATATAGATGCGAAAATAACTTAGATGAGGCTAAAAACTGCTCAACTCGCTTGGCTTACTGGCAAAAACTCTAAACTAGGCCTGGACTGCAAATTACTCATTTACAATTCGATCTTGAAACCCATATGGTGCTACGGAATTCAGCTCTGGGGTACTGCCTCTGCGTCCAATATAGGGAAAATTCAGAGAATGCAAAATAAATTCTTGAGGACGATCACGAACGCACCCTGGTATGTTAGGAATTACAACATACATAAAGACCTGAAAGTACCCCTGGTCAAAGATGAAATTATTAGACACTGTCAACGCTATTTAACAAAACTGGAAACACACCCCAACATACTAGCCCGTAACTTAACTGATAATCACGGCCACCAGCGTCTTAGGAGGAGGGACACTGCGGATCTGGTCCGCTAACATCAGTCTGGCACTGGCTGGACTCAACAATTAATATTTGGTTTTAAGATTTGGATAATTATTGTTAGTTCACAGTTTTTAAAAGTGAAGATTCAATAAATAATATAAAATATGGAAAAAAAAACTGTTTCATAGGGATAATAGTGCTTCTAAAACAAATTCCAGTAATTTATACCGCAAAATACCTGCAATTCTAATCTCGGAATGGGTTCTAGGAGCACAATCATCCCAACTAGCAAGCAACAACAACCCCCCGTTATTAACGATAATTTGTCCTCGACTGTAGCTGGTGCGGCGGCTCGCTCGTATCAAACGTGTGCCACACATCTTGAAAAAAACCCTATTCAACGGTATTGTTGGGCACAGCTATTTGCGAAATTCGTGCCAACGATGTCAGATGTTCGGCAACAGCAATGATTGATCCAGGTTCTCAGGCTACCTTTATCTCAAATAGATTACAAAGGAAGCTTTCTATCCCAATAAATGCGACGCCGCAATTTCTTCAAGAGTTTGTTCAGTTTCGATTGGATCTGCAATTGATCCGAATTTTAAAATACAAACTGAAGCTTATGTCGTGGAGAAGTTGACAGGCCGCTTGCCATCGTGATCGCTCTCGAATATTGCAAACTCAAACTTCCCCGAAATTTCATTAACAGACGTCAAGTCTACCCGAGTCGATATCCTTCTTGGAGGAGATGTTTATCCACAGATTTTGTTACCCGATGTTAAAAACATCCAAATGGCAAATTAGTCACACAAAGAACTGTTTTCGGTTTGTCACCCTGAATCCATGTATTCGGTTGTATCATATTTCAACAATATTGTGTTGAATTCACAGCTTTCTCGGTTCTGGGAACTTGAGGAAGTCCCACAAGCATCCCAGTTAACGGAAGCCGAAGAGTATTGTGAAGAACTTTACAGAACCACCACTTATCGAAATTCTGATGGTCGTTAAGTCGTATCACTTCCATTTCAACGAGATTTTCCTAACAGCTTGTCGTAAGGGAAGTCTTGAAATATTTCGTTGTCCCAGTTCATGAGAAATGAAACTCGTCTTCTGAAAAACCCTGAAATAAAATCACAATATGATAGTGTGATTGACGAGTTTTTGAATTGGGACATATGAAAGTTGTTAATCCTCCTAACGAAGACACGACCGTATTTGATTTACCCAATCATGCCGTATTTAAACCCGATAGCGTTACTACTAAGCTGCGAGTAGTTATTAACACCTCAAGCCCTACTACAAATGGCGTGAGTTTAAATAATAGTTTACACCCCGGACCTGTATTACAGGCAGATCTAACGGTCTTAATTCTTTGTTGGCGACTTTATCGATACGTTTTTAATGCCGATATCAAAAAGATGTATCGACAAATTTTGCCTCATCCTGATCCAACCCCTTTTCAGCGGATCTTATTCCGCAAAGATCCCGAAGTTGAACTAAAGGATTATGAGCTTAATACGGTTACGTTCGGAGTGAACTGTGTACCTTACCTTGATATTTGAACCCTGATTGGCAAATGACATTGAAGTTCAAAATCCTGCTGCGTCCGAAATTTTGAAAACCCAGATGTACGTCGATGATGGCTCTCATGAGCTAGAAGATGATTTTAAGAGACGTAATCAACTAACTCAAGTTCTAAATTCAGCAGGTTTCGTTTTACGTAAATGGACGGCAAACCACATACGTCTCCTAGAAGATTTACCTCGCGAGAATTTGCTTGATGCAGACTTCTTGAAATTTTCGGATGCTAGTACGACAAAAACCCTAGGTTTGGGGTGGAATTCTGTAAATGACAGCTTCTATTCAAGCTCGTGCTGTCTTGTCAGAAATAGCAAAGCTATTTGACCCCGCCGGTTGGCTCTCTCCCAAAATTATTGCAGCGAAAATCATAATGCAACACATTTGGAAGGACAAGAAAGATTGGGATGAATGTGTTAAACCTTTGACTCTTTCTCAGTGGCACGCGTTTTTAGATAATATCCCTAATATTGAGAAAATTTTTATTCCCAGATGGGTTAATTTTCACCCCGATTATGATATTGAGTTCCACGGATTCTGCGATGCTTCTGAAAAGGCATACGCTGCTACTCTGTATGTTCGTAGTATCTCTTCCTCCTGTGAGATAACGACGCACTTGCTTGTGTCGAAGACAAAAGTTGCGCCTGTTAAAACGGAAACTCTACCCCGTTTAGAGCTCTGTGGAGCTGCATTAATGGCAAATATGGTAATGTCTTTATGTAGTCAATTAAATCTAGCCAAGAAAAAGATTTATTTGTGGACGGATTCTACCATAGTTTCATCTTGGCTCGCTTTTAAAGAAAGTTTAAATTACATTTGGTCTCATGTGGATTCCAAAGACAACCACGCCGATTTGGCAAGTCGTGGAACTCTAGCGCGTGATCTGATTGATAACTCTTTATGGTGGCATGGCCCCAAATGGTTAAGTCAACCAAAAGATAATTGGCCAAAACATTCGATCACCCGCATATAGAAGTTCAGTCACATTTTGTTCGGACTGCAAAACCGTTTGACATACAGGAACGTTTTTGGAATTTACCCCGTGCAATGCGAGTTATTGCTTATTGTTTTCGGTTTCTTTATTATTTACAAACCCGAAAATGTCTTTATGACATCAAAGATGTTACTCAGTCCGAAATCAAACTCGCACAAGATCATCTGATTCTGGCATGTCAGCGGAATTATATACTCGAATACACCCAGTTCTCAAAGGGTAATGTTTTATCCCCAAAAAGTAGTTTACTTGCTTTGAATCTTTTTATGGATTCAAAGGGATTTATTCGAATGAATGGTCGATTAGTTCGATCACCCGAACTGACATATGATCAGCGGTTTTCCAAAAATTTTGCCCTATTCGGCTCCTTTTACCAGTTTGTATGTGGAACATGTCCACAAATGCTCTATACATGGCGGGCACTCTTTAATGCTGTGTACAATTTATCGGAAAAAGGCCGGTCAGCAAATAATGGCTGCTTTACCCCCTGAACGGGCGTCTCTTTCGAGACCGTTCACCCATACCGGTTTAGATTTCGCAGGTCCATTCGACATAAAGTCTTATATTGGTAGAGGTTGTCGAATAACTAAAGGGTATGTTCTCGTTTTTGTATACTACAAAAGCTAAACATTTGGAGGCTAACGGCGAGATGTCCACCGAAACATTTCTTGGAGCGTTTGCTCGATTTTTCTCCCGTCGTGTATGTCCATCCCATTTGTACTCAGACAATGGGACGGCCTTTGTCGGTGCTTCTAATTTACTCGAGATTGACAGAAAACAGTTTTTATCCGAATCAAGACGAAAAGTTATTGTACGAAGTAGTTTTCAGCCAGTAGAGTGGCGTTTTATACCCCCTGGTGCTCCTCATATGGGCGGCTTATGGGAGGCCGGTGTGAAGAGTGTTAAATCTCCTTTGAAAAAAGTTTCTAACGCTCAGAAATTCACTTTTGAGGAATTTATGACCATGCTAACCCGAATTGAAGCATGTTTGAATTCCAGACCTTTATGCGCGAAAAGCTACAACCTCTTAGAACTTGTTCCCCTAACTCCGGGTCATTTCCTGATCGGTGCTCCTTTGTTAGCACCCCCAGAACCCGACCATTTGGGCCAACAGGAGCCAAAAACTCAAGGCTCTTCACCACCAATTTTCTTTGGGGTGGAAAGAAGAGTACCTGAAGGAACTTCACCGGAGGGTGAAGTGGAAATATCCTCAAAGGGATTTTGAAATAGGAGACTTGGTCGTTATTCGGCAGGATAATCTGCCACCTAATGAATGGAATTTAGGGCGTATTGAAAAGGTTTTTAAAGGACATGACTCAAAAGTCCGAGCAGCTGATGTGAGAACAGCTTCAGGCATTTTTAACCGGCCAATTGTGAAGCTTGTTCTCCTACCCATGTCAGAATGCCACTAATATTGTTTTTTTTTTCTTCTTTTCTAACTAGTTGCAAGATGTCCAGAGTACCGAGCCGTCTAGAAGTCCATCGTCCTACAACTTCAGATGGAACTGCGGGGAGACAAGCACATAAATCACAACGAGAAGAGTGCCTGAGGGACTGTCGCCTTTGTAAAAAGGAGCATCCATTGCGGAAGTGCATAGAGTTCCGCAAGATGTCGGTGGGGGAGCGGTGGAAGACTGTGCAGAAATTCCGGTACTGCTTCAATTGCTTAGCGCACTCGCACATGAAAGACAAATTCCGAAGTCGCGAAAGATACATTGAATGTAGGTCCGAACACCATACCCACCTCCACCGATTCAAGAAACGAAAGTCCATAGCTCCATCGCAACCCCAAGCTACCCGTAGTGATGTTTCATCAGTTCCTTAGGAACTGTCTCTAACCCCAGTCCACAAAACCCGCGCAATAAAAAACGGCTCAAAAATAAAAGGCGCAACAACTATCGCCAGCAATGTTTCAACCACCAGCAGCAACAATTGCAACCGCAGCAGCAACAACTGCAACAACAACAAAAACTGCACCCGCATTTTTTTTTTATTATTCACATTTTTTTTTTACTTTTTTATTGATATTTTTTGTATTTAAACATGTGAATTAATGTCTTTATTTTTTTCTAAATCTTTAGTCCTTAACCTCCAGTGTTGCACTCTTGCAAGGGGGCGGGAAGTTTAAGCGCAAAAGAATTATGCGAAAATAAAACTGAATTTAAATATAACTAATTTTCTTTTATTTTTTTCCCCCTAAATTTTCTGAGGAAATATTTCGAGAAAAACAGGCACCCTATGCATGCTTTTTAATTATCAATCTCTTATCTGTTCTCAAATGATTTACTAAGTAAAAAACAAACAAAAATAAAGGTCAACAGTTAATTTGATAAAAGATGTTAACGTTTTCCAAACAGTTTTAAGGCTGCGAAAGATTCAATGTTAAAAAGATGTATCGATAGACCTGTAGATGATGTATACTCATTCCACAGTAATGTCAATGTGGAGAGAGTGTTTGCGATGGCGAAGAGGAACGAGGATATGACACCTCATAAAGAAATACACACCAGATGTCAGCAAGGCCCGGCAAAACAAATGCATTCACTTCCTTTTCGATATTCTGCAGTTCCATCCAACGAAGCAAGATATGGAAAATGGTTTAAAAATAATGAAAAAGGTTTTTCGGGAAAATAAAAATGGAATGCTGGGGAACGAATAAAGAGATAGGAAGAGATGGGGAGCAAACATCAAGCAAAAAAACGACGTATGTACGTATCTTATCCTCTGCAAATCGGATAAAAATTCTTAAAAAGCAAATAAACAGTTTGAGAGGTTTAAATTATAAATATCACGGTAAAGTTTGGCAAACAACAAATTTGGATTTAGTGGGACCCTCATCAAAGAAAAACTAAAGAATTTACACTCTTATGTAGACCTCTAAAAATTGAAATAATAAAAATAACCTGATGTTTTAAAAGTATAAATAATAAAGATTCTGTTAATTACAATTCTATTAAAATAACTAAAATGTTATTCGCAAAACTAAAAATATAAGTACGTACAAAACTTTAATGATGAATTTAAGTTACATCCATATTTTAATATAAATTTAAAACTATTTCATTATCTTATAGCTCTTTTCTTTCTCATTTGGTTATTTTTCAACCAATTTTCAAAATTGGAAAGGTTTTCAAATTACCTTTCTAATTGCTGAATATAGTTAGTACAAATTATTGCGACAAAACACCCTGTATTTGCAAATATTTTGAGTTCATATGTTCAGCAAAAATATTCGCCAAAAGATTTTGTACAAAGTTGCCAAACATCATTTGGTCGAATTCTGGAAATTTAAAGGTCAAAATTTTGGTTTTTTTAGTAACCTAAAAATAACGGTTATTTTGTAAATAATGGAATTATGAAAAGTCGCAGTTGCTGCTGAAGCCCTAAAGAACCATTTTCAACAAAAAGTCGATTTTGCCATATTGCCAATTTTAGTTGATGTTTTTTTTACGATTTTCACGCCAAAGTTAGGAATATTAATTAAAATTATTAACCGGTTAATCGATCTATTTTAATCGATTACTCGGGTCGAATAATTATTTGTTTCGACATTAACCGAAACAGAGGCGATTAATTGAGGAATCGGTTAATCGATTAACCGAATTGGAAATATTATTTATAACTCATGCACATGAAAAAATATTTAATTTTTGTTGTGTTTTGTTTTATTCGTATTTTAATCCTGCGGGAAAAAGGGGTTGGTTAGGAATGAAAACAAGACCGTCATTGCGCCTTCTAAATTAGCTATGTGTAGTCAAATTTTTTTTTTTTTTTTTGAAGAGACCGAGAAAGCAGCATCGTGCACCTTTCATGATTGATTTGTGAAGTATTCAATTTACAAATTTTTAAACAATATTAAACATTTCCGATTTATTAAAATAAACGGATCTTTAAATTTTAAAGATGGATATTGCAATTTTTACAAATTTAACATCCGATTTCTTGATATTTTAAGGCTTTTTTAAAATTATTTAAAAAAAAAATTTTTCAAATGGCCACCGCGGTGACTCGGTCATATATTTCGTCCGTAACGGCCGCTATTTCGCGTTCAATGTTAACTCTGAGTTCTTCCAACGTCGTCGGCTTGTAGCCCCAAAGAAAGTTTAGAGGAAAGAGCACGTTCGTTGCTTATTAATGCCGTTGACCGTTTAGAAATCCGTTAAAAAATTACTGAGTTAGAAAAGTTTAATTGCGCCAGTCCAAAAATACATATCTTGAAATTTTGCTACTTATAAGACCGGTCATATAATATACTTAGCTAGACCTACAACCTACACTAGGTCATTTCGCAAGATCTTTTTCAGCGTAGCACCGTGTTATTTACGTGAAAAGTATTTAATTTATTAATATTCTTTTTATTTAATGAATTTTTAAAATTTTGTATGGTTACTTAATTCACATTAACTAATATTTAGTAACATCATCTTTGGCATAAAAAATGCCTCTAACCTGGCTAGAATTGATTCAAACAAGTTGTGGCCTATTTCGTCAGTCAATTTGGACCAATGATTTGACGTAGCCCCAAAGAAAAAAGTCTAGAGGAAAGAGCACGTTCGTTGCTTATTAATGCCGTTGACCGTTTCGAAATCCGTTAAAAAATTACTGAGTTAGAAAAGTTTAATTGCGCCAGTCCAAAAAAATACTCTTTCCCCCATATCTCGAAATTTTGAGGGTATATTGCTACTTATAAAACCGGTCATATAATATACTCAGCTAGACCTACAACCTACACTAGGTCATTTGGCAAGTTCTTTTTCAGTGTAGCACCGTGTTATTTACGTGAAAAGTATTTATTTAATTTATTAATATTCTTTTTATTTAATGAATTTTTAAAATTTTGTATGGTTACTTAATTAACTAATATTTAGTAACATCATCTTTGGCATAAAAAAATGCCTCTAACCTGGCTGGAATTGATTCAAAAAAGTTGTGGCCTATTTCGCCAGTCAATTTGGACCAAATTTCCCCTATCTCAACTATGATATCATTGCGTTTTCGAGTTTTATCAATAGTCCTCTGCTGTTTCATGAAGGCCCAAACATTTTCCCTTTTGACATGGAGCATTGTCGTTTATATAATCCAATCATTGGTTGGAGTCTATTTTCTGACGCATATGCATGGTCATTTAAAATTCCAATGTAACCGGACTGATTTAGTGTCATTTATCGGTACCAAATCTCCAAATCCATATTAGACATCCCCAAAACATCACCGTGCCACCTTAAAATCTGTTACAAGCTGCAATGCGCTATTTTTTTGTGTTGTCGTAGATGCATGAAGTGTTTACTCATCTGTCCATAGCACATTGTACCAAAACTGTATAGGTTTATTAATAGACTCCACAGTAAATCCGAACCTATAAAGGTTCGTTGGAAAGAAAGAAATACATTTATTTTGCATTAAACGTTTTATCGATTAATCGCCAATATTTCCGATTAGTTGACCCGAATAACCTATTAATCGATTTTCTTCATTTTTCGAATAATGACCTAACCGATTAACCGGCAGGGTCGAAACACTAGTTTAATATGAGTGAATATTTTGAACTCTGATAGAAACAGTAAAGTGTGCCTTAAATTAGAAATTGTTGATTTTCAATTCACCCCCAGTTTTTTCCATTTAATAACTAATGTACGAATTTGAACAAAAAGCTTCCAAGCTTTTGCAATTCCAAAAATTTTTAATAACTTTTATATATCCTGTGACATATCATTGCTATATAACAGGGTTGGGTACGTAGTTAACACCAAGGACCGCATTGAGGTATTCCATAAATCATAAGGGGCCGCGTCTATTTAGCTACAGTGCTACAATGAAAGCTAACTTAACTTTTTTAATTTTTGTATAAGCATTGTGTAAATTTTTTGCATTCGGTTACTTCAACTGAATATTAATTTTCACAACAAAATTCGGTTAATACAACTGACTTTTTGTTGCAACACCCAAAATTATAAGGAATCACATTTAAATATGGTTTTACTCACAAAATTTCCTTCACAATTTTAAAATTTTAAATAAAATTATGTTCTCGTCAAATCCATCAATTTTCAAAAATTTCAGTAGAGATTTTTAATAACATTTAACTTGGTCTGTATTTGGAATTGTGAAGCATTATGAAAAAATATTGCTAATCGTCCTAACAGATTTGATTTGTAAAATTAAAGAAAATGTGCAACCAAAGCCGAACTGTTTGGACACATTCTGCATTATAAAATATGATTGAGGTCCGATTACTGAATGTTCCGTTTAAATTTAACCTCCAGTTAAATTTAAATTTTATATAGGAATCAAAAAAGAAATGTGTCAGTTGAAGTTCCAATTGGTGCCTAATGGGTCGTTGAGCTTAGGAATTAAGAATGGTAAATTGTTCTTCCCGTTATAAAATTTCACTAATTTAAATTCTAAAAATTAATATTTTTTTATTTAACAACAAAAGCACAGCCAAAATTAACCCAAAATGTCACTTTTACACTAGAAAAACAAGTAAGAGCGGCTAAATTCGGCTATGCCGAATCTTATATACCCTTCACCATGGTTGGGAAAGAACTGAAGTTTATATATGGACACATATGGAATGGACAAATTTATATACGGACGCCTTTAAGAGGAAATTAACCATTTAGTTTAGTGATAAAACTTGAACTCGGGAAGATTTATGGTTCCAGAAAATAGGTATTTAAAAAAAAATTTATGTTTTGGGCATAACTTTTTTGTATCTGAACCGATATTTCCGAGTTTTGCAGCAAATATGTTATACTAAAGATTTTCGATCTTTTTCTATATAAGACGTATCCATAGGTCATATTACAGCTCTAGAATAGTGTTTGTTGTTTATGTATAAAAGGTGAAGAGGTGAAAGAAAAGAATTTCAACAAATCGTTAAAAGAAATCACTAGAACTGCATGTGTTTTATTTCTACAAAAACGTTTGATTTAGCTAGCAAATTTGCATTTGGGATTTTATTTCGATTTTTTATTAAAAATATTTTTAATTTCTTTAGCTTAATTTTAAAAATTTGAAGGAAAATAGTTTATAATTTTTTTTTATAAATTATTATAAGTTATGACCTAAAATAGTTGCACTCAAAGGGAAATTATGTATAAAATTTTCTTAATATATGAGAAATAAAATGGTTTAAGAATCTTTTTATAGATTCTTTTAAATCGGAACAAAAAATAGAAATAAAACCGTTTGTATTTTGTTTGTATCAGAGGGTTTTTATATAAATTTTGATGTTTTTAGCCTATTTATGGATTATTTAATTATTAATATAAAATTTTATATAAATTATTAAATGTTAAAAAAAAAACAAAAATAAACAAAAAAAAAGTCTTAAGAAAATAAAAAATAAAAAAAAATGTAGAAAAAAAAAGTGAATTGACCGGGATTCGAACCCGCGGCCTTAGAGAAAAAAAGTATTTATGACATAGCGTCTAGACAACTGAGCTATTAAAGCTCACACAAAATCATCGTCAATAGAGGTACATATATAAAAGTCTTCGTTCATTAGATTTGTTTAGATTTTATTTAAATGACAAATCTTTGTATGTGTGTTGTTTGTGTATAAAAGGTGGAGATGAAAGAAAAGAATTTCAACACATGGATGTGTGTTATGCGTAAAATTCTACATACATATTAAACAAAGGGATTTTACGAAAAAAATTAGAGGTAGTCCTGGTTTTTTGCTAATATCTCAGCCATTTATTAACCGATCTGTCTGATTTTTAATAGCAAACAGAAATGGACCACATGTAACAGAAATAAAAAACAATCAAGTCCTCATCATGTCTGGGTTCTTCGGAAAACCCATTTCAACACACAGACGGACAGACGGACATCGTTAAATTAACTTCGCTCTTCATAAGGACCCAGAATATATATACTTTATAGGGTGTAAGATCAATATTGTAGAAATTACAAACGGAATGACAAACTTATATATAACCTTCCACCTGTGGTGAAGGGTATAATAATACTGTTGTATATTAAATTTGCCGGAAAACAAATTGTACTAAATTTTCTCTAAAAATCATTATCGTGAAAACAATTTTTTATATGGAATAGCGGAAAATCTAGATATATTTTGCATGGTGGTCTTCTTGTTTTTAAGCTTCATTAAGGTTGTTCACGGTAGGTTGGTTATCAGCTTATTTGGTTATAAAATTAAAAATAACCTCTGGGCACCGTGAACACCCCTTATTGTTGGTTATCTATTTATTTTTTTAATCAGCTGTGCTTACGGTGTAAAACACCAATACATTCATATTCTCTCTTTCTGCCGACCATTGATTTAATCACATAACCTGACAACCAGCCTACCGTGAACAACCTTATTGACAATATTATTAATTTATTATTATCCTAAAATTTACCAATTATCAAAACATTTTTTTTAATTTTTCAACAGAAATTAATATATTTAGAAATTTATTTCAAAATTTTTTAATTTTTAATAATGTAGCCATTTTCTAGCAATTTTAGATTTAATGGAGCATGTCAAAATCAATTTTAAGCAGCAAAAACAAAAAAAAAAAAAAATCAACTCATTTTACGTCATGAGAAAGTTTTTGTTTGTTAAATTGTGAATTTACACAATGATTCTCGTTGAGAACTTAGTGTCGGCCGAGCATTTTTTTTTGTTTTTATATTTTAATTTTATGAAAACAATAAAAAGATAATCATGTTAATAAAAATTTATAGGTTATTTATGGTTTATAGTACGTTGTTCATTCGCGAGTATACAAAGAAAACATAAGAGTCATGGAATATCGTATGCTAATTTTACTCATTACATGTTTTTTGTTTACAAAAAACCTTAAAAATGCGGGAACTTTGTTTAGAGAATTAGAAACAAAAGAAAACCAGAGAATAAGAAAAATTTTTTGAAAATACAATAGATTCTATTTCACAACTGCAAGGCTCGGCGTGTTTTAATTGTCAATCAGTATGGAAAAATACATTACGTCGTTATTCTGGGCCATCAATTAGAGATTTTGGCAGTATTTAAAGTGATGTTTGATGAATTAAAATGTTAACTTTTTCCCAAAATTTTGAGATTCTTATTTTTAAAAATTTTTTGAATAACTGAATAATATTTTGAATAACACTTTGAATAATTTTAGAATAATTCAATTTGAATAAATAAAAAAACTAAATACAATAAAAAAATATATTTATATTATGTATTATATATGGAAGATTTTCATACATCATTTCTAAGTAATTTCAAAAAGCAGATTTCGAAAACGGTAGATTTTCTTAAATTGCCTGATGGATTATAAAGATATCATAAATTGAAATACGCTAAAAATCGCGATGACCAACAAACACCTATCTAAAAGTATACAACAAAAATTGTGTGACGAAACATCCCAGGAAAAAATTACACATTCTAAAAAGAAAGTGAGGATCATACTCGCTTACATATCTCATTGCCAAATTTCGTAACTGCAATACCAAACACATTCCAACGATACAGTAAAAAACAAGTCATATTGTAGGCAAATCTCTTAATAAAAACTAGAAATGCTGAACTCAATAACAAAGTATTTATTTACTTAAAATGAATAATAATGTTATTTTCACTTTTATGTATAACTTTTTATACTTAAGAAGTAATCATATACTTTTTCGAAATTATAGGACATTATTGGAAGTAGTTCCTCATTTTGAAAAAGAAGTTATACAATTTTATTCAATTTATTTTATATATTTTCAAAAAATAAATATTATTTTCAAGAAATTAATACTTAAACCAAAGTTTTCATGTTGCTAAAACTTTGTTAAACTGGGGTTAGGTATAACACAGTTGAAATAATTCACAATAGCGTGCGTGAGTGTTGTATGCGTGAGTCATATTTTTGGTTTTAAATTTCGGTTTTAGTTGTTCTTATTGGGAAAAATTTATATTTTTGTGGTTTATAACCCCAAAATTATGATAAACCCATGTTATCATAGCAATTCGATGTTTTACTTTCACTATTTATCTTTCTTTTTTTGAATAAGTTTTGTTCGTTATTTTTGCTTGATTTAGGAAAATTACGCGTGAGTAAAAGTTGAATTTACTCACGTCAGTTGGGAAAAATCGTCCAAAGTTGGTGTGATTACGATTATTCCCTCGTGAGCGTGCGTGTAATTATTAAAAATATTAAGTAAATAGTTCTTCGAAAAAAAAATAATCAATGAAGAATCATTAATTTTAGTCTCACGCCTTGTTAAAAGAATCGAGTAGGTAATGCGTTCTGCACAAAATGCTTAATTACAAACCCCATTACCTTTTTAGAAATTTTTTGCTGGGATTTTATACATAATTTCTAATCAATTTTGGTATGCTGACCACGAATATGACAACTTTATTTTTAGATAATCACAGGAATTTTGAGCTATTGGGGATTTTAATTTTCTAATACAAATTATGACCCATAAAACCTCTCTTCGATGGCTTATAAAAGCAGGTTGTAATATTAAATACCGTGCATACATCCCATCAAAAATAAAGAAAGTACTTCTAAAGAAAAATTTTATTAAAAATTACACGAACTTTTAACATTTAAAAACACATCAAGAGAAAAATGTTAGGTGTTATTTTTTTCTTTAGCTAACAAAATTCAGATCCTTTAAGCTAAAATTTGAAATTTTATAGTGACAAAACTATTTGGACTCCTAAAAATATTTGGTATTTTATTTTATTTTATTTATCGATATGACGAAACTATTTATTAGCATTATGAACAAGAGTGAAAATGAAAAATTAAAGAAAAATTAATAATATGCAAAAATGTATAGAATTTTGAATAAACATTTCCTTTAAGACAATTGTAAGCACCTTGTACTGAAACAACGATTTTTTTAATATTTTTTTTCTTGTCAAATATCTTGAATGGCAAACTTTTAACCGTAACAAGGCCTAAACAACATTTCAGAAATCCAAATTTATTTTGACATTGGCGCACGAGTTTTTTGTTCACATACCTAGCCTTCCATAACATCCATTTATGAACCATTTTTTTTAATGCCTTTTTAGGTTGGCTAATTGTTAAGCTTTTAACTTTTTCGAGATTCCTTCTGAATATCATTGTATTCACAGAATTCATATATATTGAATTAAATTCTGGCCATTTTTTTATATATAAATGTTATTAATATTGATTTTTTTGTAATTTATTTGTAGTTTATTTTTATATGAAAATAAAACACTATAAAATTCAAAAACTTTTCGTTTCAGATATTTTCAGTAGTTTTATTTTTAAAAATATTTATTGAGTTTAAAAAAAATCACACAGAGTTTTATGTTTCTATGTTTTTTTATTAAAAAAGTTCTTAGAATTTAAAAATTTTATTTAAGTATTTTCCTTTAAAAAAAAGTCCATAGAATCAAAGAAGTTTTCTGAAAAAGTCCTTAATTATAAATTTTTTCTTTAGTAAAAACATTTCTTAAAGAAATATATTTTAATATAAAGAACTTGTTCATAGTTTAGAATCATAATCATATTATGGTAAAATTATGGTCATTTTATTATAATAATATGATAACTATATTATAGTAAAGCATAGTCCAAACTGCTTTTTGTCATTTTGAAACGTTGGCAACTCAAATTTCAAATTTCTCTTTTGCTGTATGAAATATACAAGTGTCAAGAACTTGTGGCAGAATTTTTTTATTGATAAAAGATTAATTGTGTAAAATGTCGTCGAAACTGGAAGACAAGAGAACAAAAATTTGGACAATTTTATTGAAGTAGCGCGTCGTGACAAAGTGTCCAGGCAGACAGCTCGTAATGGTATTTTAAAATTCAAGAGAGATGGCACAATCAAATATAAAAAAGGTGGTGAATGTAGCGGATTCCGTAATCCTGAGAAGGTGAGAAAAGTACTTAAGGCTTGGAAGAAATATCCTAACCTTTCTCAACGGGATATTGCCGGTAAATTTGGAGTTGCAAAAAGTTTTGTAGTTCGTGTGAAGCAAAAACATAATTTTAAGACTTACAAAGTCAAAAAAGCACCAAATCGCTATGAAAAAAGCAAAAGAATTGCAAGAATTACATCCAGAAAGTTGTTACTTCAAAAATTAAACAACTTTAAAGGATGAATTACTATGGACGATGAGACCTATTGCAAAGCAAGTTTTTCCGAGCTTCCCGGTCAAAGTTATTGCATATGTTACGGATGAGAGACGTAATGTCAACGATAAATTAAATATAAAAAAATACCAAAATTTGGAAAGAAGTTTATGGTTTCGCAAGCTATTTGTACATATGGCATAACTGCTCGTGCAGTAATAGTAAAACGAACAATCGACAGTGAATTCTACATTAAACAGTGCTTGCAAAAATCCATTTTACCCCTTTATAAAAGGCATAAAGACCCTCCTCTTTTCTGGCCAGATTTGTCGAGATTTCATTATAGTAAGAAGGTTTTGGAATGGTATAATGTCAATAACATCAAATTTGTGTCTAAGGCACTTAATCCTCCGAATTGCCCAGAACTTTGACCAATTGAGCGGTTTTAGGCAAATCTCAAAAAATATTTAAGAAAATACTTCCGAGCTTCTAGCAATGTATCAAGATTTGCAATTCAATGGAAAAAAAGCGGTCAAATATATAGGCAAAACTGGTGTCCAAAACCTTATGCGGAATGTAGAGCGGAAAGTGCAATATTTCGTAATGTATAACAGAATTTAAAAAAAAAATTGTATCATTTAATAACAAACCTATATTTTTAATAAACCAAAAAAAAAAAAAATATTGAGTTCTATTTAAAGTTGTGAATTGGCAACACATCATATAAATCAATTCTAATTGTCTGGTAACACTCTTTTCTCTGCACTTGCTATTTTCTATTTTAATTCTTTCTTTTTTCTACTTATACACACTCTTTATATAACCTCTGAAAGATTGTTAAAACTTAAGCCGACAATACGTATTATTATTTCAAATAGGTTATGGGCCCAGACGCGCCTGTAAATAATAATAAAATTAAAATAATATTAAAGTGTGTGTCGCGAATTGTTTTTTAAGCGTTTGTCGCATTTGAGATTGTTGCGCAAAGTAAGAGGGAGTTTTGTCATGTCGTCATTATTTCAAATTGAAAAATTAGATGTGGTATGTGGCCGCGAGGTAAAATCAGAGGACCCCGTAGCACCAACGTTTGCCTTATTGGAATCAAAAAATGAAAAAGCTTTGGCTTCAATTTTGTTATGTGTGAAGCCTAACCAGCTTAACCACATCAAGAGCTGTGTATCAGCGTCGGATGCGTGGCAAATCTACGGGAGATTCATCAACCAAAGGGACCTGCGAGGAAAATTATGTTATTTAAAAAACTCCTTTATTTGTCGATGCAAGAGGGTGCTAATATGAGTGTACACATACATGATTTCTCAAATCTGATGGACCAGCTGTTAGAAATAGAATTTACAGTACCAGGAGATATGCTTTAATATTATTATTGTCTAGTTTTCCAAAAACATACGAAGGTTTTGTAATAGCAATGGAGTCTAGAGATTCATTACCTAACCTAGCATCATTAAAGGTTAAGTTATTGGAAGAGGGTGCGCGGCAAAAAGAAGTCACCGCCAATAACTACATCAGCACTAACAATAACAGTAAAGAGGTATTAAATATTACCAGTGGAAGTTTTAATAACAATCAACAGCATAATGAAAAGAGACAACAATGTGATCAAGGCCGCAACAAATACTATAATTCTGCTAATGACAAAAAATGTTATAATTGTGGGCGCAGAGGTCATTTCGCCGCAAAATGTAAAACAAAAGATAAATGTGATAAACACGAAAGAATAAGGGAATTTAATTGTTTTTTATCATTAACAACAATGCAAACAACAAGCAAAAACAATAATGTACAATGGTATGTGGATAAAAAGATAAAATTTTGAATGCTATTAAGGAATACAAAGCACTTGTTTAAAAACAAACGGGTTGACAAATAAAGTGTTTGCGAACTGATAACGGCCGAGAATATATTAATATTGATTTTAACAAGTTCTTAGTCGATAACGGTATAAAAAGGCAGCTCACCGTACCCTATACCCCACAACAAAATGGAGTGGCCGAAAGGGCTAACAGGACATTGGTTGAGATGTCCCGAAGTATGTTACTAGAAGCTAAACTTGAAGAGAAATTTTTGGCTGAAGCAGTATCAATTTCAGTATATTTACGTAACAGAACTACAACAAGAGTGTTATTTGACAAAACGCCCTTCGAAGTTTGGTATGGATTTAAGCCATCTGTAGCGCATTTAAAGGTTTTTGGTACAAAGGCTATTGTTTTAGATAAAACCCACCGCAGAAAATTTTTACCTAAAGGTAAGGAAATGCTTATGATCGGTTATAGTGAACAGGCGAAGGCATACAGGCTCTATGACCCAGATTTAAGAAAAGTTCACATAAGTCGTGATGTTGTCTTCATAGAGGGCATATACTGTAGTGAAGAAAAGCAACAAGATGTCCCACATTCTGTCCTTTTTGGTGATTTTTTAAATACAACAGAATCTGATAATGATAAAAATTATGAACCACAAGAAAGCAATATTAAAGCCGCCGATACACCACAAACTGAAGAAAATCGCAACCGCAATGAAATCTACCAGAAAAAAGAAGCGGGAGACAAAATTGATGTTAGATCTGAAGAACACCAACCTTAAATTGGTGAGGGACGTCCAAGATTGATCAAAACTGAATCCGTTGGTCGCCCGAAAAAGGTGTACAACCATCCCAAGCACTGTCAACGAAGCGTTAAATGGTTCAAATGCTAATTTATGGAAACTGCAATGAAAAGTGAGTACACATCTCTAATAAAAAATAATACGTGGGAGTTAGCGGAACTACTTATGGGGCAGAAGAAACCTGTAGGGCGTAAATGGGTCTTTACCGTTAAGCATGATAAAGATGGAAATTTTAAAACTTTTAAGGTAAGACTGGTTGCCAAAGGTTGCAGCCAAAAATATGGAGTGAATTTTAAAGAAACCTTTTCAACGGTTGTAAGGTATGCCAATATACGGCAACTTATTGCTTAAGCCGTAGAACATGAAATGTACATGCACCAGATGGATGTTTCGTCCGCTTATTTGAATGGAGAACTAGACGATGAAGTTTACATGGCACAGCCAGAAAGCTTCGTAGATACACAGTATCCAAATCAAGTTCTAAAATTTAATAAATCGCTGTATGGATTAAAACAAAGTGGACGTGCGTGGAACATGAAGTTAAACAACGTTTTAATTAATATGGGGTTCACAAAATGCATTAGTTAACAGTGTATGTACGTCAAAAATTACGATGGCATGGTCAACATCACCGCAATTTATGTGGATGACTTCATCATTACGAGCACATCGAAAGCGGAGCTTAACAGTATTAAAGCAGCAATAGCCAACGAGTTTGATGTTGTGGATGGAGGTCAGCTCAACCATTGCCTTGGAATGGAATTTGAGCGCAATGGCGAAACCGGTTCGGTTAAGGTATTTTTTTTTTTCCATATTTTATATTATTTATTGAATCTTCACTTTTAAAAAAACTGTGAACTAACAATAATTATCCAAATCTTAAAACTAAATATTAATTGTTAAGTCCAGCCAGTGCCAGACTGATGTTGTGTGGTTCAACTGGGACCATTATTTCCCCTTATTATTAGCGGACCAGATCCGCAGTGTCCCTCCTCCTAAGACGCTGGTGGCCGTGATTATCAGTTAAGTTACGGGCTAGTATGTTGGGGTGTGTTTCCAGTTTTGTTAAATAGCGTTGACAGTGTCTAATAATTTAATCTTTGACCAGGGGTACATTCAGGTCTTTATGTATGTTGTAATTCCTAACATACCAGGGTGCGTTCGTGATCGTCCTCAAGAATTTATTTTGCATTCTCTGAATTTTCCCTATATTGGACGCAGAGGCAGTACCCCAGAGCTGAATTCCGTAGCACCATATGGGTTTCATGATCGAATTATAAATGAGTAATTTGCAGTCCAGGCCTAGTTTAGAGTTTTTGCCAGTAAGCCAAGCGAGTTGAGCAGTTTTTAGCCTCATCTGAGTTATTTTCGCATCAATATGATTTTTCCACGTGAGTCGACGGTCAAGGTGAATACCTAGATATTTCACACATGTGTGTTGGGGTATATTCACATTATTAATTTTAATGGGTGGACACGTCTCTTTTCTCAGTGTGAAAGTAATGTGGATACATTTCTGTTCATTCACCTTAATTCTCCACTTATCCAACCAAGCTTCCAATTGTGAAATGTGAGTCTGTAACATTCTAGACGCTATTTTTGAGTCATCGTGGACGCTTAAGATTGCAGTATCGTCAGCGAAAGTCGATGTGTGGGTATTAATATCTAATGGCATGTCTGAAGTATAAATGATATATAACAGAGGACCCAAAATGCTACCTTGTGGAACTCCGGCTTGTATATCTTGAGGAGAGCTGACAAAACTTTTTTCAGCAAGAGTGAATTTTCGATTTGTTATATAGCTTTTGAGTAGCTTGTGAGTATTTGTTGGTAACAAAAGTTTTATTTTAAACAGTAGACCTTCATGCCAAACCTTATCGAAAGCCTGTGAAACGTCGATAAAAAGGGCAGAGCAGTATTTTTTCTCCTCGAACGTTTTTCTGACAACAGTAACCAGCCTGTGGGCTTGCTCAATGGTGCTGTGTTTTCTCCTGAAGCCAAATTGGTGTGATGGAATACAGTTGTTTTGTTCCACATAAACAGTTATCTTTTCCATTAGGATTTTCTCGAACAGCTTTGACAAATTGGATAATAGGCTTATAGGCCTATACGATTCCACTTTTGTGTAATCTTTGCCTGGCTTGGGTATCATTTTAACGAGTGAAACTTTCCATTCTGGGGGATAGTATTCAAGGCGTATAATAGCATTAAAAATAAAGAGAATTATCTTTAATGCTATACGGGGTAACTCCAAGAGCATCCTGTTACCGATTCCATCGATACCAGGAGCTTTTTTGGGGTTTAGTTCAAAAATAGCCTTTTCGACCTCTCTCATCTCAAACGTTAATCGGGTAGCTGCTCGGTGCTGGGGTAAAATCGGTGGCAACTCTGTTACAGAACTTGTTATATTTGGCGTGAATACTTTTCTTAAATGTTCTACAAACAGATCTCCTTTTTCAGTATCATTTCTAGCCCAACCTCCGTCTAATTTTCTCAAAGGAGGCTTACATAAGACAGGTCTTTTTAAATTTTTCGTTGCACGCCATAATGAGTAATCAGTTCTTGATGTTGGATCTAAATTTTCAAGATATCTGTTTAATGAAGCAGTTCTCTTATGTTCAAGTAGCTTTCTTAATTTTTTAGTGCATTCTTTCAACCGTTCCTTAAGTTGAGGAGATCTGTGCTGTTGCCACTCTCTTCGAGCTCTTCTTTTTTCATTTAAGAGTCGTTCGACATCGGCAGACAAAATAATATTTTGTCTGTTGTGTCGGGGGGGTTTGGTAGCAAGTTGAGCAGCAAGTTTGTGATTTAGTTCAAAATTTTGAATCGAGAGGTCGATATCTTCCGGTGTTCTTAGCGGTATGTTTTCCGAGCAATGTGTACTGATAAATTTTTTATACTTCAACCAATCTGTTGTTTTGCCTGTCAGTGCTAAGTCACCAGAGGGGGGTACAATTCCTCGGGAGTTTAAAATAGTAACAACTGTAGGTGTGTGATCAGATGAGAGATCCAATAATGGTTCTACATGGACCAATTCTCTCGCAATAGACATTGTTATTCCAAAGTCTATCAGATCGGGTATTTTTCGACGATCCGTTGGCCAGTACGTGGGTTCTCCACTAGAGATCACATCCATACCCAGCTTAGAAATTGTATTAAACAAAACACGGCCCTTAGGGGTAACAAGCCGTGACCCCCAGAATGTATGCTTGGCATTATAGTCTCCAGCTGCCAGAAAACGCGGTCCTAATGATTCGAAAAAGACTGTGTACTGATCCTCCGTTATGGAGAATCTGGGGGGAGAATAAATTGACGAAATCACCAAGTCCCTATCGAATTCTTCAAAACATATAGTAGTGGCCTGAAGATAATTTTCGCAAAGATCACACATAAGAAAATGTTTTAATCTAGATTTAATGAGAATAGCTGATCCTCCACATGACCTGCCTCTTGGGTCCTTAGTATCATACATTGTGTACCCGCGAATTGAAAATGAACTTCTCAGGGTTAAATGGGTCTCAGAAATAAGCATTACGTCAATTTGCTGATTTCTGAGAAAATACTCGAGCTCTTCTTTATGTTGGCATATGCCGTTAGCATTCCAGTAACATATTTTCAAACTGTTCATGGTTTAGTTAACAAAGCTTGCATCAAAATAGACTGATTTCTCATCATCTCTTGCATCATATTACTCATTGAGTTTGTAAAGTTAGTAACAGTTTGAACCAGGGATTCAATGGATGCTTCAAGTCTGCTGAAATTTTGTATCTGGGGTTCAGATTGAGAAAGTGGAGCATTTGGATTGACTTGTGCGGCTTGTGGAGTTTTTGGGGGCTGTGGTTGTCCTCTTAGAACTTCAGAGTATGAAGCACTGTTGGTGATAATTTGTGGGTATTGTGGAATATAAAATTCGGGTTCCAACTGTGATTTCATTCGGGGGTTTCGGGTTCTGTTTAAATTTGAGTTTTTTAATTTTAAATATACCTCACAACCTCTGTAATTAGCAGTTGCTACATTTCTTTTCAGTATTTACTGACTTTGGTTTGGTGCAGTCAGCTGTGCTATGCAGCTCACCGCAAACTACGCAAACTGCATGTAGTCTACAATAAGACCTAGTGTGACCATACTCCTGGCAGTTCGTACACTGAGCAGGTCCTCGTCGCTTATGCGGTGCTTCAACTGTAACTCTATAGTGTAGCAAGTACCTAAGTTGATAAATAGGGTGTGTTTCATTTTTCTTCAACTTGATATCGCCAGGCTCTAATTCAACTCGGAAAAGGGGTTGGGGGAGCTTATCCCGGTTTCTAATATTAACAACGGACTTAACTTTAAAGCCGTTGATTTCGAGTGCCTTCTTTACTTCAAGTGGGTCATTGTATGATTCAATACCCTTAATGACTATCTGAAGACCTTTGCTGCTCTTCAACTGGTAAGTATAAAAATTTTTTTTTCTGGATTCAAGAAATGATACTAATTTTCTGAAATTGGATTCACATTGAACTTGAATCTTAGTTTCAACAATTTTGCCATTTTTTATTGGAACAATATAAAAAGAGTTTTCCCCAATAAGGCTGACTAGGGTTTTAACAAATTCATTTGAATTTTGCTCTCTTAGATAGATAGGGGGAGGTCTTTGTGGTTTAGGTATCACCGGGGCATCATTATCTTCGCTTTCCAGTATGGCAAAACGGTTTTGGGATTGAGTGACATTTATTTCACCTCTACTAAGCTTAGGATAGGGAGCTGTTTTAGCCGATTTTGGGCTTCTTTTCCTCTTAACTATTTTAACATACCTGTCTAATCCAGTCTGTACCAATGGTTTGGCGGTAATGATGACTGGCAGGTCAACATTGGGTGTTGCGCCAGTTGAGGGGTTAATAGTTAAACTACTTACTGACGGAAAGTGAAGCATACTTTGGGGCTGTTTTAAGTTATTAGGTTGAGCCATAATATTAATATCACTGTTTAACGTAGCAGATGTTGTTGGTGTTTTAATAGTCTCACTATTTGTTGATATTGTAGCTGTAGGTTTTGGTGAAGTCAAAGCAGACAGCGTTTTGTGTGTTGTTGTTAAACTAGGCACTGTATTTGTTGGTACTTTTATATTTTCATGTTCCTTTGTGTTATTGGTTTTAATTTTTTCACATGAGAGTAAAGGAGAACATGAACGGGATCTCTCAATTGTTTTTGCGGTTAAATAATTTTTGTTGTAATTGGGATCACTAATGTTTTTATTAACATTGATGTTGTCTCCCTTTAGAAAAACGTAGGCATTTCTGCCATTTGCACTGAGCCTTCTCTCCTCTTGAATTATAGAGCTCATATACTCTTTTCTTTATAAGAAAGAAAAGAAAAAAAAAAACAAAACAAACAAGACAAATCCCTCTTTGTTAAGGGTTTTTTATAAAATGTTTTTTTTTATTTAAATTTTAAATTGAACACAGTTTATTTGTTTTTTGCAATAAATATATTATTTTTTAAGCGTCCAAGCGCTGTTGCTTTTTTTATATATTTTTTTACACACTAATAAGCCGATATTTTAATAAATTCACGGACCGAATAAATAACACGTCTATCCTTAAAAATTCTAAGGTATGTCAGCGACAATATATTAACAATTTATTGTATGATTTCGGAGTGAACGACTGTAAAGAGGTTGCGATACCACTAGAGGTAGGGTTTCAGGCAATATGTACTACTAGTGAGTGTAGAAAAGTCGATGCTTCTGATTATCAGTCAGCTATCGGTTCATTAATGTACCTCTCAATTTCAAGAAGATTTTAGAGCATTTTGAAAATTACGAAAATCAGTTTGGACCATGCTTTACGACTATGGTTGGCGCAATCATAATCCCATAAATATATGATGCTCTTCGAGTATGATTGCCCCCAACCATGATTTTTCCCTGCGTGTATTCTCTTACCATCATCTATTAGAGAAATTCTAAAGCCGCAAAGATAATTAACATGTCAAAGGTTTTCTAATTGGATATGTTTTAAATATAAATCGTCGGTGTTCTTACCGAAACACCTATGTGTTTTTAGTTAGTGTTCGTAGAGAAAAAAAACTGTTTTATTTTGTAAATCTTTGACATTTTCTAAAGATTCGTGTATTTTTCCTAAGCCTATTTAATAATATGACGCCTTGCAAAAAATGTAAAATCTTTTGACGCCTTGGAGTGGTACACGAATTTAACAAAAAAAAATTTTGAAAACTTCAAAACAATCACAATATATTAGAAAATTATCACCTTAAACTAAAATAAACAAGCTCTCATCTCTTGTTCAAATATAAAAAATAACGGAAAATAGAAAAATGTAAATAACAAGACATATCGTCAGCTTATTATTAGTTTGAACATTTTTGAAAAAAATAAGATAGATATGGATTGTATCTAATGTAAATATCCTCTTTTTGATTTCGAAACCCATTTTTTGATATCTCATATCGTCTTTGCTCTTTCAAAACCTTCATTATCCTTTTCTCGTAACAGATTCTTTGTATATGCACCGAACCAATAATAAGCTGACGATATGAATTTGGTTTTGCATTTTTAACATCAACCAAATAATATTGCTCAATTTTTCCAAATGCTTTTATTGTGCAATATTAGTTTATTCAACAAAACCTTCTATATGACGCACACACAGTCAATAAAATTGCACATCTTGCAAAAATTAAATTGAACATTGTAAGTCTTTAGAGCCCCTTAAAAAATATAGTAATTTTTTAAAAAAAAATACCAAATTTCGAATTTCCCGCAAAAATTCTTATTTTTTTACTAATGGTTAGACTTGTAAACAAAGTGTCTAATTGAAAAATAAAAAATCGCTAATTTTTTATTTATATCTTTTTTAAATTTTGTGAAACTGCAAAATTTTAGGGCTTTCGACAGAAAAAAAAATATTCTCTCAATTTTTTGGTAAGTTTTTGTCGCTATTTAATAAAAAATTATACACTACATCAAAACTTGATTCATTTTTTAAAAGTATTTAAAAAAACCAATGTTGTATATCTTATTTTTTTTTCAATTTTGGAAGTACCATAAACTTAGATCTTTGTAACTTTTTCTGAAACTTAGGAAATATGTCTTAAAAAATACATATCATTTATACATTTGAAGCAAAAAAATCTAGAACTTCTTTACAGATTTTATTAAAACACTTCAATATGTACTAAAATCACAAATAAAAAATTACTAATTCTTAAAAAAAAAATATTTCAATCTATCAGACTTAAGCATTTTTGGAATTCCAAATAAAAAATTACAAAAGTTGGTTTCCATTCAAGAGTTTTACCTCAAAAGTTTTCTGACTTTAGCGCCTCTTACTGTTAACAAAAAGACGACATGAAATTCTACTTGCAAATCTATTTAAGATACTTTGTTAGCTTTACAAAAATACATATTACTTAAATATTCTATCACTTTATTTTATTTTAATGTTGCCTATGGGACAAAGCACTATGAGTCGGCCCTTCATTGGTCCTGAACCTTTCTGTGTGGTGCCCATTTGCTACATTGGGGAGCGGATCAGGTTGTGGAGAGTCGGAATATTCTGGCTATTGGAGAAATTCTCGTGGCCAACGCCAGGCCAAGAGATTTATTTCTTTGTCCAGTGGGGGATCGGGACGACTACTGGTCCTTTGTAGGAAGGACCTCTACACCTTAACGGGGTACTTTACTGGGCACTGCAATCTCCGGTACCCACGGTACAAGAAGAATCAATCGGACACTGATATTTGTAGATTTTGCCAATTGGAATCGGAGACGTCGGAGCATGTTCTCTGCGAATGTCCCAGGCTTTGTGTTAGGAGACTCAGGTTTATGGGTGACCGTCTGGTGACGCCTTCAGATGTTTGGAATACGAGGGCGGATCAATAAGTCCGTGACTTTTTGAATGAAACACAGTTTTTTTTGCAACATAATCTCCTTTTAGCTCAATACACTTAGTCGAACGTTTCTCCAATTTGTTTATCCCTTCCAAAAAATAGGATTTTTCGAGGTTCATAAAATAGGGATTTGTTTGATCAATAATTCTATCGTTGGAGCTTAATCTCTTTCCACCGAGCCATTTCCTTAGGTTTGAAAATAGGAAAAAGTTATTGGGGGCTAAATCCGGAGAATAAGGCGAATTATTTGACAGTAGTCTATTAACAGGTGGTACTTAATGGGAGTAGTGTTGCATTTCATATAACTTCGAGGGAAGTTTGAAAAGTCCCGGACTTATTGATCCGCCCTCGTAGATTATATGCTTGAGAATATGTTTTATCTAACCGAACCATACATTTTCTCTTTGTCATGAAGTTTTAAGCCCAACTTTCCATGAAACAAGCTGGTCAACTACAGTATGTATTCCTATTTTATCATATGCTTTTTCAAAATCTAGTGAAACTATGGCCAGGTCATTCTTTTAAGCTAGGCTACCAGCAGCCAAATGTTCAATAAAAAGTAGAGTTTAAGTGTTAATTTTCATTTCTTGAATCCCATTTGATTAATATTAAGAATATTATTGGAAGTTATATGTAAACCACCAAATTCGATTAACAATAATTCTGTCTAATGTTTTTTCATTACATAAATTTAGTGATATTGGCCTATATGATTTAGTCATGGTCTGCTTGTTATTTGGTTTTAAGATTGGTATTACTACACTTGTTTTGTATTGTTGGGGGATTTGTGTAGAATATTGTTAAACAAACATAAAACTCTGTTCTTTACAATATTTGGAGAGTTTTTGACCATATTGTAAGATATTCTGTCCAACCCTGCAGATTTTCCTTTGAATCTGTTAAAAGCAGAATTAAATTTAATATTAGTGATATTCTATTCTGTAAGCTTTGCCTTTTTGTTTGGATTTATATTTACTAATCGTTCTCTGAAATTCGACTTGATATCTTGGAACTTAACTGGAAATTTTCGACCAGATGAATTGGTCTAATTACCAAAATCAAAATGATCAGTTAAGCTGTTAAAAGGTGGATTGTCGCTTTGTATTGAATGTATTCCAAATGTTGTTTTATAGCCACATGATTGTAAAGATTTGCGTTTAGACGTTTTAATATCTTTATTTAGTAGAGCGCTTATATCTCGCTCGCTTATATCTAATCAAATTTTCTTTACTAATATCCCTTCTGAATATATACCACAACCTATTTTCAAGCTGTTGATTCCACCATGGAACTTATGTACGTACTTTAGGTGATTTTGATTGTGGATTAGATTCATTTGCGGATTATAATATTATCTTTTTTATATTCGCTGCTTCCCTGTTAACATTTGTATCGATTTGTCTAGTAGCTACATATGAAAGGCATTTTCTGGTAAAGAGACTGTCTGTTTTATCGGTTTTTAAACATGGCTTTGTTGCATGAATATTTACACATTGATCGTGAAAAAGCGATATATTATTGAAAAATGATTACTTCCTCATAAATCTTGCTCTATAGTCCATTTAGAATGGATATGCAGTTCAGGTGAACAAAAAGTTAAGTCAATGTGAGTCAGTGAGTTAATTATAATTGTTCAAATTTTTCCAAAATGTTACCCCTCTTATTTCTCGTAGACCCCTAGTTTTGGTGCCAGCTATTGAAATAACATACCAACGTATGTTAAAGTTTCCAAGACCGTTCTTCAGGTTGCGATACACGAATTTTACACTAGGGGAGATATACGCCAAAATGAGATAAAATTTTATTTTAGAATGAATTTCCAAACAAATTGCTTCAAAGTCGTTGTTAATCGGTATCTGTTTGTGTGAATCGAATTATGGATTAGAATAGATACACCACCAAAAGAATTCGAGGTGTTATAATTATAAAAGGTAAAATTGTTAAATACAGGGATATTTATGAGATTGAAAACACATATGTGACATTTGAATTAAAAAAAGTTTATTATTGTACTTATTAATAAGCATTTGTAATTCGTTGTAATATATGCTGTAACCTCTAATATACCATATAAAAATAATGATGTTAGTACTCGTAGTTGTTAATGTTATGAATTACAATTTTTTTAAATAATTTTATAATAGGGATTACTCACCATTCTGCACGCCTACAAACATCTTAGAGCAGACGCTAAACAGGAACCACAGCGTAGGTGCTGCAACTACACTGTGACACCCGTGACGGCGCTCTACCCCGCAATGAGGAAGGTGTACAAATATCGAGTGAATGACCCTAATATAATAAATATCTACTCGTTGACTCGTCTCTCTTCATCACTAAATATTTGGATTTTAGGTTGTTTTGCGTTGTTTTGGAGTTTTTTATGTTCTTTCTTTTGATTGATTGTATTGTTCTAATTGATGTATTTTTAGGTAGAATATTTACTAATTTTTTCCTTGCTGAGTTTATGGTAGATTCAATATTAGAGCATGTAGATCAGGGATGCCCAAAAGTCCCTTATGGAAGAGCAAACACCAATAGATTTAAGGAATAACTAATTTTGATTCAATATTTTTTATTGTAAAAACCAATACATACAAAGAAAAAAATATTTCATATAATAGGTTAAACAAAAACTAAATATACATTGATGATCGCTGCCTTCAATGTTTACCAGCAAAGCATACGAAAGTGTTGTTGCTTTGCACTTGCGTGTATACAGTGAAGAACGACAGAAAAAACTAATAACAAAAAATTGTTTGGGTATTTCGTATTGCTAGTGCTGAGTGCTCTGTGTGTATTAAAACACACAGCCTATAGCTAAGTGCTTTTACAAAAACAAATAAGCACCAAGCGCATAGATGTAGATGTTTCAATATCAATGTAGTTCACTTAATTCTCTTATGGTTGTACTAAGAGTTGATTTGTTGATATTTGAGTTCACAGATCCTATTCTGGTTACATTAAGAGTAGCTGGATTGTTGTTGATATAAAATCATATGAATATGTATACGTATTTTTTAAATTTAAATCAAAAACAGTTATGTTTAATAAAACATAGAGTAGTATTTGAATTTCTATAGAATTTCTACAATAGGTTTTACATAGTAAATTTTGCTAACTTCGAAACTAGTAGAAATAACACGAAACGCTTTGGTGGATAAATTCATGACCAAATAGGCTTCTTAATGCTAAAATAAAAAAAATAAAAAACAAGATAAAAATTACACATAGGTGTTTACGACGGCTCACCAACGAAATGGGATTTTAGGGCGAGTGCGAACTGGCTAAATAAAATCTAAACTTGATTCAGACTTCCCTCCAGGGGATGAGGGTGATATATCCCCCCACCACACCAAAGGATTTAAAAGAAATAAAAAATTAATATAATACACAACAGACGTGAAATGTTTTTATTTTAGTAACTTAAAATCAGGCAAGGAAAAACTCTGTACTATATTTAAAAATCTACAAATATTTGAATTTTTATTTTTATCCAAAATAAAACACCCAAAAAAATATGTGTTTTAAATTTGGAAAATAAAACTGCCAAAATTAAGACATTTTTATTTTTAAAAACTGTTTAAATAATTCTTTGAATAACTCTAAAGAATTTTTTTAATAACACTTTGAATAATTCAATTTGAATAAATAAAACACTTAATACAATAAAATAAAAATATATTAGTTTAAATTGAGCTTTAGATCTTTTTTTATTTATAAAAATTAATTATAAATATTATTTATCCCAATATTTCGTCACCACTTTGAGTGACCCCTTCAGGGGAAACTTTTTTTTGTATAATTAATAAATTAAAATTATAAATTAAAAATATAAAAAAGGCGGGAAATAAAAAATAGTTTTTTGTAATTTGTTTGATTCTAAATTTGGCAATAAAACGGAAACATGCATCTTTAAAACAAGTTTTAAAGGAATTGGAAAGTATCACCACTAATTTAAGTGATAATTTAACTCAGAACATATTCTGAACATTTTTTCAACACCAGGATAGATTAGCTTTAACATCGAGTTTACAGGTAAAAGAGATACATAAGAAGAAATTTAATTGTCTTATCAATTTACAACAGAAAGAATTAGATATTAAACATTATAGGAAATGGTTTGTGAATAAATCGGACTTTAACATCCTAACTAAGGTAGAATATGTTCTTTCTCTGGAACAGAGGAACAAGAAATAGCGAGGAATAGATTTACATATAGTTTAGGTAGCCATTTTAATAGAGAAAGTTTAACAAATAGAAATAAGTTTTTGTTAAATAAGGTTAATAGGACTAGAAAATTTTTAAAAGATAATACGGATCTACTTATTTTAAATGCGGAAATATCACTGTGGCAATGAATAAGTGTGATTATATTTTAAGAATGAATGATATTGTGAATTACCACATACAAATTATCAAATAGGGATCCAACAAACAAATTACAGATTATAAATAATGATTTAGTTGAAGATCTTTTCAAATTAAAGATTATTACATCTGTAGCACCTAGATTATATGGATTACCTAAAATCCATAAGGAACATTTTCATTTGAGACCAATATGTTCATTTGTTAATTCCTCATCTTATGAAGTTTGTAAATATATTACAAACATTCTTAAAAAGATAACTAAAAACTCTAAATGCAATGCAAAAGATTATTTACATTTTAGAGAAAGTATACTCAATTTGAAGATACAAGATGATGAAAATTCACTTCACTTAATGTTGTATTGTCACAAGAAATTTCTTCACACGAATTTTGACAGCTGGAAATAACTAGAATACCTGAATACTCATATAAATACGGGTACTTGGTGACGCAGTAGTTCAGTTTATAAAATAAAACGCTGGAGTGTTAAGAACTAAAGTGTAGCTAACGTTAAGACTATTTACATCGTGTGAATAAAGTGTGCTATTAAAGTGTTTTTCTGTTATTTTAGAGCCTGTTGTAAATAAATAGTGCTATAAAAAATTTCAAACAGTGTTTATTAATTGCAATAAAGAAAAGAACTCGATTTATTAAAATCGTAACAATTGGTGTCAGAAGTGGGATTGCAAAATAATAAGCAGTCATGAAATTGTAGGAGCTTAAGGTGGAACAGCTCAAGAAGGAACTGAGCAAGTTAGAGCTACCGACAGCAGGTAATAGGACAAAATTGCAAAAACGGCTGATAGAAGAATTCGAGCGGCGTAACATTGACATTGCGACTTACGAATTTGATGGAAAAAGAAGCAATGGAGGTTAGTACGCGTAAAACAGAAGGTAACTTGGAGTTAAGCGCAATGGAAACGTCTAGAGTGGACACCGACAAATTGTTAATTAAACTTCAAGTAACTTCTAGAGCAGACAACGAAAAACTGTTAACTAAGATGGAAACGAAACAGTTAAATAAGATAGAAACTTCGAGGGCAGGTAACGAGAAAATGTTTGCTAAGATGGAAGAAAAACTTCAGGAAACTTCTAAAGCTACTAATGAAAAAATTTCTGGGGTTGAAAAACGAGTTTCTGACAAAGACGTTAAGAAAATAAAGTAAACAATCTCCAATTTCAAGAGGGTCCAGTACGAATTATTCAGGAAAGTTCTGGTAGAGCAAAGGCCCCTACTTTTGATGGCGCAATGTTGGCTGCTATGATGGAAAAGCTAGAAGCTTCTAGAGCAGACAACATGAAAATGTTAGAAGTTTCTAGAGCAGACAACATAAAAATGTTAAAAGCTTCGAGAGCAGACAACGAGAAACTGCTAACTAAAATGGAAATGAAACTGCTTGAAACTTCTAGAGCAGACACCATGAAAATGTTAGAAGTTTCTAGAGCAGAAAATGAGAAACTGTTCGAAACGTCTAGAGCAGACAACATGAAAATGTTAGAAACTTCCAGAGCAGACAACGAAAAATTGTTAGCAAAACTTCAGGAAACTTCTAGAGCCGACAACGAGAAACTTTTAACCAAGATGGAGACGAACGAGAAATTGCTAATGAAGATGGAAGAAAAGTTTCAAGAAACTCTTAGAGAAATTTCCGAAGTTTCAAAAAGAGTGACCGACTTAGAGAATGACGTCGAGAAAAAACTGCAAGATCTGGAAAGTAAAATAAATAATTCTCAATGTCAAGACGGCCCTGTACGAATTATTTCAGAAACTTCTAGTAGAGCAAATGCCCCTACTTTTGATGGCAGCATACCGTTTAATGTTTTTAAGTTCTAGTTCGAGACAGTTGCCGCCAGAAATATGTGGAACAACGAAGAAAAGGCTATAGAGTTGATTCTGGCCTTAAAAGGAAACGCTGCAGAAATTCTAGAAAGTGTGCCAATCACCTGCAGAAATAATTATGACGACATAATGGTGGCTCTGCAGCGAAAGTATGGTGGCGAACACAAAAAAGAAATATACCGAATGGAACTAAGAGGTAGACTGCAGAAAGCAAATGAGTCATTGCAAGATTTTGCGACAGAAATTGAGCGGTTGGTGCAGCTAACTTATCCAGGTGAAAATCATCCATTCTTAGATCACTTCAAAATTGAAGCATTTGTGAATGGAATTCGGGATTCTGATGTGAGACATGCGGTGTGTGCAACGCAGAAATCGACTTTTGCTGAAACTGTCTCAAAAATAATGCACTACCGTACACGACAGAGCTGTAATACTTGATATTGAAGTACATTGGCACATTACATTTAATTATAAATTCAACCAGAGTTCTTAAATTTTCATCTAAATTTTCCGTTGTCACATACAATCGTAATAATCTAGCGGCCTTGATGAGCCAGCGAGAATGTACAATATTCCCTGGTTTGATGTTAGCCAGATCCATCGAAACCACGCCGCTAGAAATTTCATGGGCCATGTCGGTGGAAAATTCAATTTTTCTGGAGCAGGGGGCATACTTTTCAACTCAATTTTTTGAAAGCCGTCCACCACCTGAAAATATGTAATAATAAAGTAATTAAAAACGGTTGATATTTATAATAAATGAGTGATATCAATAACTAACCGGAAGAGTTTCACAAGTTTCGATTTGACGTTTCGATTTCAGTTTTCCGGTTACCGATCTTGGTCCAGTGCTGGTTGATTTATCCAAAGCTTCAAAAAAATGCCGAAACGGAAGTTCGTTTAAGTGTAAAAGGCAATCGAACCTATGCAATGGTCTTTTTAACAGCAATTCGAATCGTCGTATAATTCCACCGTGTGGGCCGGTGTTTGTTGGCTCACCGCCAGTGCATATGCCAAATAATGCATCCAGTGATATATTTTTATCGCTGAAAAAATCATTTAATTTGGTTGTTTTGTATTCAGCGGTTTCATGTTCCAGTCTTACGTAACCAATCAATTCAGAATTCGGTTCTCTCAAAATAACAAGATGAGATTCTTTTACCATCTTAGTATGATACTTCTCATCAATTTTAGCTCTCGTTAAAGTGTCATCTTTTCTGCCATCGAATAAAACGCTAACAAATTGGTATCATCTAACCGTTTGCGAAGCACTTCTTGTCTGCATTTTTTTTTCTCTGCAAACTTTCGATTTATCCATGATGAATGGTTTGCAATGCTTATCTTTCATTTTAAAATCTTGGAAAAGAGCGGTTCCTAATGCTGATGCTACTCTATCAGGCTCACCAAATCTGTCACATATCAAGGCAAAGTTAAAACAATCGTATCTTTTCGTGTATTGTGAACTTGTGCTTCTATCCATACCTTCTTGAACCGATGGCGGTGCGTATTTGAATCATCGGGATCTTGGTATGTTGGCATTGATGACATAGACGTTGCTCCTTGCTCTTCAATTTCCATCATAAATGCATCCACTGTTAGTCTTCTCTGATTATGTTGATCGTGCATAAACTCTTTCGAGGCGTTCTGGAACCAAGCCGCATGCACATGGAGCTGCCTTCAAATCGCATTTACATGTTCCAACGTGAAAAATTGTTTCCAGAGATTTTAGAAACTCTGAAAATTTTGGGTTTTTCTTTTTGCTCTTGATTTGGTCTGGATATTTGTCAAGCAATCTATTCAGTTTAATAGATACACAATTTTTCGGCATTATTTCCATACCAAGTTTTTCCCAAATTCCAATCAACTTATTTTGTACTTGAATAGTGAATGATTTATAGGAAAACTTTTTTGGTCTGCTTTAGCACGTTCGCTCAAATAAAAATAATATCTCAAGATATCCAGATGGGTTCGTAAATTAAGATCAGTCAAATCAGTAGACACACCAAAAACAGTAACAGCATGCTTGGGTATATGACTCATTGGGTTTCCGATAGTTGTTGATGTTGTTGTGGCTTCATCTTGCGGTGTAGAGGATGGTGGATTCATTGTAATAGGATGATAAATGGATTTTTAAAATAGTACCAACAAGTTTACCTTCTTTGACAGTCGAAAATGCAATGAAGACTAAAGGTATATTGTCTACTTATTTATACTATTTTTTACTCCGTTATTCTACCTTGCCGAATATAAAAGGTTTTTTAAAAAACCAACACAAGCAAAATGACGTAATGCAGCAAATGCATCACAGTGATACCTTAATTGTTAAAATGGTTGCAAAAAGACGCGCATTTCTTAAGAAGGTGCAGCTGTGTTAAAAAACCCACACAAGCAATTTTACGACCTGCAATTGTGCCACAGTGATAACTTAATTTTTTAAAAGGGTTGAATAAAAAACCCACACAAGTAAGTTTACGACATGCAAATTCATCACACATCACATTACATATGTTCTGACTAAATAAATTTCTAAAGAGAAAAATAAACTCCAAAAAGAAAAAAACACAGCCATTTCGCTGATTTTTTCATGTAAAGTGCCAAAAATGGTGATTTTTATATATATATCAATTTCGATGGTAAAAAAGTGGTTTACTGAATTTCATAGTGGCCATACAAGCATGGAAGATGCCGAACATTCAGGACGACCAGTTTATGTCTCTACTCCCGATACAATTAAAAAATTCTTGATATGGTTTGGCCGATCGGAGATTGAAAGTGCGCGAAATTGTGGAAGCAATAGGCATCTCACAGGGCTCAGTGGTTTCAATTTTGAGTGAATGATCACTTGCGTATGAGAAAGCTGGGTGCCGCGATTGCTCACAATCGACCACAAACGCAATCGTGTGACAACTTCGTTTCCACGGCAAAAATGAATTAGGCTACGAATTGCTCCCTCATCCGCCCTATTCACCGAAATTATCCCCGAGTGAATATTTCTTGTTTCCAAGCCTGAAGAAATGGCTCGGCGGAGAGATTTGAATCCAACGATGAAATCATCTCACAAACAAATACCTATTTTAATAACCTCGATAAATCTTATTTTTTGGAAGGGATAAAAAAATTGGAGAAACGCTGGACAAAGTGTATAGAACTCAAAGGAGACTATGTTGAAAAAAAAAATGATTTTTTATCCAAAAACCTGTGTTTCATTTAAAAGTCACGGATTTATTTGCCCGCCCTCGTATTACGCATTTTTAATCAATTTTTCGATAAAATTCCAAACGGTTATCTCAGTGATGGTGTAATATGTTTAAATAAAAGTCAACCTTTCACTTTAACTTTACACACAGACTCCCTGTAGTGTCTCTTTATTAAATTCATGTTAGAAATAATTTAACAGGGTTGTATAAAAAAGCAGTAGGCCGACAGTGATGGCACAACACCTCCTTTTTTATTTAAAAAAATTGATATATTATTAAATTAATAATTAAAATTAGTTAACAATATGAAAAACAAAATATGTTATATAATATAAAAAAAATTTTCCATCTTTTTGTTTTCATTGGAATATAATAAAAGTTTAGTATTATAAGCATCGATCATATGTACCACCCTTTTTCAGAAAAATGTTGGATCAAACAAGGTGATCAACCTTGTTTGCTTCAATATTTTTGTTTTGAATTTGTTTTTCAATTTTTTTTTCTTTATTTTTTTTTCTTATATTATAGTTGATACCTAATTTAATTGTATAATAATGTAAAGGTTTAGAAAGGATTTTATTATTTATTTTTATTTATGCATTTTTTTGTTGTTCTAAAAACAATATTTTTTTCAATCATGTAATGTTAATGGAATTCAGTACAAACTTGTCTATGTGCAATGTTTATACAAATTGGTTTAATAAAAATATATAAGAAAATAATTGATAACAATATTTTTATTTTTGTATTAAGGTGGAAAATGTTTCTTTGGTCTATTTTTATGGACAGTTCTTTGCTTTTTGTTTATCATAAATTGTTACATTGGTATAAATTACTTTGGTTACAATATTCGGACCTTCATAAATGTTTTTGTATTTATTACAAGATGCTTTTTGTAGTAAAACATAATTGTTAATGTTTAGTTATTGGTTTCGAAATTTTGTCATAGTAGTTTTTATTTCTAGCTTTATGTTTATTAATCATTTCTTTAGCAAGTAAGTGAGTGTTATGAAGTCTATACCTTACGTCACGACTGTAGTTATCAATATTATAAATTGGGTGAATGTTAGTGTTTGTTTCATTTGGCATTGAAAGGCGTAGGCTTATTATCGAATACTGTGTTTGGCGTGGTGTTATGATAGTACGTAAAATACTTTAAGTATCACAATCGGATAAATTTTCATTTAAATAAGCCCTGATGTATTCATTGAAAACACGATGATTGCGTTCGACTCTTCCAAGTGTTTGATGATGATAACTGCTTGAGAATTTTAGCTCGATTTGTAAAAATTTACATAATTCAAAAAAAAATTAATTTTTGTAATCAGTTCCTAAATCGGATTTTACAATGCTCATTTTGCTGTAGACGAAAATTAAGTTTTCGAACAACGCTTTAGCAGTGGTTTTTGCTGATTTATTTGGTAGCGGTACTGTTACCAGATATTTATTCCGGTCACATATGATATTTATTTCCAAACGCAGTTTGGGGTAAGGGACCTTTTATGTCTATGACAGCAATTTCAAATGATTTGTTGGGAGTTGGAGTCATAGTAAGATTTTCAGTATTTGATTGCTTAACCTTGTTGTTTAAGGAACATTTTATAGTTTCTCACAAATTCGCATGTCTCTTGTCATCTTCTTCCAAAAATACTTCGTTCGGATTTTCGCATATAGCTTTTTCTGTCCGCAATGATACATTACTTCAATTTTTTCATTTTTGTTTTTCACTATCACGATTGGTTCTGTAAGAATTAGTTCTAAAGTTTTAAGTATTTTATTTTGTATTGTGAAAGATCTGAAATAGATATCATCTTTTGGCCTTTCTGCCCTGAAGATTCCCTGATCGTTGGCTAATTTTTCTAACCTCTAAAGCAAGTGGTCGAGACTCATTGTTTCGTATTCAAAGACTACAGACAACAACTTTTTAAATTTCCGGAATATATTTACACGCAATGCATTGATATTTTGATCTTTATGAAGTATTTCTGTTCTTATTTTTGCTGAAGTTGTGAGAAAATTTATCGTATACTTTCAAGTTCGAAACCGGTATTTGTTTTTTTGACATTGAACGTGTTGTCATTGCAAGTATCTGGCTACCCATATTATTCTTCAACTCATTTATTGTGATTCTTGAGAACGCATCCGCTCCTACGTTTGATTTTCCTTTTATATATTCAACGGTGAAATTATATTTTGAGAGTTCTTACCTAATTCTCGTAAGTTTTTAAGATGGGTCTTTAAAATTAAAAGATATATATATGATCCAATCTCACAATAAAAAAAATTTTGCTATCGCAAAGTAAATTGCTAACAGTTCAAGCACGATAACAGGCCATTTCTGCTCTGATTGGGTAAATGATTTTGAGACAAAATAAATGGGTAAGTCATTACCGTTAAAGTTTTGACTAAGTACATTTCCACATCCACATGATTTTAAATACTTAAATGCATCATCGCATTTTTCATTTTAAAAAAAATTTGTTATGAATCGCCTGTAGTAATTCACAAAAGCTACAAAACGCCTTACCGCATCTTTGTCTACTGGCACAAAGATGCGATGACATAATACCATTCGCGGTACATTTGTGTAATAAAAATGGCACTTCGGAGCGAAAGAAATTACATTTATAGGGGTTCAATTTCAAATTAAAATATCAAAAACGTCCTTTAAATTGTTTAAGTGATTTTGTTTACTACAACCAACTATGACTATGTCATCCACGTATAAAAAGGCTTTGTTAGGTGAAAGTCCGGAAAATGCAATAGTCATCATTCTTAAAAATTAATTGGGTGCCACATTTAATCCCAACGGGAGAACCTTCAAACGAAAAGATTCTTTGTCTGTGCTAAAATAAGTTACGTTACGATAGTCGGGATAGAAAGGAATCTGATGGAAACCGGAAAACAAATCGACAATAGAAAAATATTTCGCACGACCTGAATTATCTAAGATGTCGTCAATGCGAGGTAGCGGACATTTTTCTGCTATAAGTTTTTTATTCACGGCTTGATGGTCACACACATCCTGTACGCGGAAATTTGTCTGCTATAAGTTTTTTATTCACGGCTTGATGGTCACACACATCCTGTACGCCTTTTGATTATCAGTACTCTTTTTGGGCACAAGAATCAATGGGCTATTGAAATTTGAGGTACTTGGCTCAATTCAAGTCATTGTACACTTGTCTGTTTTTTTCGTCTTTCTGTGAATAGCCAAGTCTATAGTTCTTAATATAAATTGTTGATGAATCAACTAGTCGTAACTTTTGCTCATAGAAGTTATTTATTGACATTTTATCGTCTGTCAAAACGAAAATGTCTGTATACTTAACATACAGTGGCATAAGACTATCTTTTATATCCTCCGGCATTTGTTTTTGCAATATTCTTTCTAGTTTAGTAATACGTTCACTATTATGTTCATTCTGAATGATAGAATATATATAAAAATTATGAAGTCTTTCTGTCTTGATTTTGTCATTTTATATGTATCGAAATTTGTCAATGGTGTTCACTATGCGTACGACTGGATTGTTTGAGTCCATGATGTGTTCCCTACAAATACAAATTTGTTGCAAGTCTATAAACATTGGTTCAGTAATTCCACTCAAAATAAATATTCGATATACTTCACACCTTGGAGGGATAATGCAAGTAAAGGTTTTGGTTCCTTGTTGTATCGGTAACACCTTGTTGTATCGGTTATAGTCATACTTTTATAGTTTATTTGACATCTATTTCCTTTCAAAAAATCTTTACCTAGGATACCTTCTGATGGTGTATTGAAAGTGTCGCTTACCACATGGAAAACTTGTGAGATTATAGAAGTTGAAACAAGTACGCTTATATATATTGTTCCTACAGAAGTCACTGAATTTGATGTAATGCCCGTAATGTTAATAGTTTAATTTTCATTCAAAAGTATATTTGGTTTTAAATAAGAAATTTTTATCAGAGATATATCTGCTTGAGAGTCTACTAGAAATGAACAAGTTTTGTTGGCATCATATCGGCATAGTTCAGGTTTAGAGTGTAGACTGACTTCTGAGAATTTAGGTTGTTTAGTCTCGGCGTTGTCTGCCTCCCTCAACATTTGTTGTTACCATTATTACTATTCGGTCGATTACGATTTATATGATTTTCTCCATAATTGTAATGGTACCTATGGTTTGTGAGAAAATTGTTGTTTCTTCTTAAGTTGCTATTGTTGTTATTATGAAAATATCTACGATTATTACCCTGGTTAAAAATGGTACTATTGTTGTTAATATAGAAATGTCTACGATTATTGTCCTACTGATACCCTGGTTCCTGACTGCCAATACCTTACGTTCTTTCATTTCCGCTGTTTGTTCGACTACTAGTTTCGCAATAACTTCCTTTGGATCTGAAATAGTTGACGATGCCAAAATAGACTTCAATAAGTCAGATTTGGCATTTAGTCTACACATTATAACGGTCTGTTCGATTGCCATCTCATGGGCCCTCTGTTTGGTTATGCCCTCAATGGTCAGAGAACATTTGAAAGCATCTGCAAGATCTTCTGCCTGCTTCGAAAAAACCGCATAATCATTATGTTACTTAGAATTATCTGGTTTAATACTATTTCTCAGAGCAGTTTTAATTTGATTTACCGTAGAAACATTATTTGGCAACTCCTCGCGAGCTTTTGCTTTTAATTTGCATTAAATGAAATTTACGAATGTTGATGTTAGGTTTATGTCGGTGAGTTCTTCTATTAAGTCTATTTTATCTAAGAAGGAGTCTACAGATAATGGATTTCCATCATAATTTTCTCTTATAATTGATGCGCACATTCCTTTAAAAGATTTCTACTGCTCTATTGTAGCCATGGTTTCACAAATTTCAATCCTATTGTTATTATTTGAGTTACTTACTGAGGCATAGTTATCATTATTTCCTAACACAGTTTCTTTGTTTAGAAATGAAAATAAGTTTTTTGCAGTCTAGTTTCTTAATGCATTTAATTAGATTTTGTCGGCAGTTTTAAATTTTTGTTATAATTGATTTCCTACTGAAAACTGATAATTCTTTGAATTATGGCTTTGTATATTCTAATAATGAATTGTATGTTTCCATTAAAAGTGAAAAATATTCATTTTATTAATATTTGTTGTTATCGGTATATTTTGCAAAACCCGTTTCTTTACCTTATAAAATTCGAAAACCACTTCATTAAACTTTATGTTATTAAATTCTGACATTAGATAAAACAAATTGTTTGTTTTTTAATATGTAAGTATGAATATAGTAGGAGTAAAGCTATATATAAATACAATTAAAGTTTATGTAGTAAGATATGGAAAGTAAAAATAAAACATTTAATATATAATATAAGTAGAAATAGTAAATTGTAGTATAATTAGATTAACTATTGTAGTAAATTTTAGTATAATTTTAGTAAATTTTAGTATAATTTTAATATAGTTTTAGTTGTCACATTTTTGTTGTTGTTTTAATGTTGCCAAATTTGTCTTTACCTTTTGTTTTGGCTTGTTTTTATCGCTTCTCTTATATTGTGTCACTTGCAAATTTTGATTTTTGTAATGTTTTTTGTTGTTTTTTTCTGTACCATAATTTTGTTCTTTCTAGTTTTCTATTTTATCTCTTTTCTTATTAATTCATTTGTTAGTAGAATTATTTTGCTCAATTTTCATTTTGTGTTTAAGTTGATCTTGTTCTTTCTATTGTTATTGTTTTTTTTTTTCATTTTTAGTTTCGTATTATTCCTTCGGTTTACTTATATTGTTGTTGTATTGTTGTTGCTTTTTTCCATTATATTTTGTAAATTTTATTGTATTTCTATTGTTTTTTTCACTTTTAGTTGTGTTTAGTTTTTCATGTGGTTTGTCGGTTATTGTTAGTCTCTTTGTTTCTTTTGACATCACATTATTTTCTTTTTTTTCATTTTCCGTTATTTTTGCTGTACCTGTTTCATTTTCTTTTTGTTAATTTTAACAACTTTTTGTACAGTCGTACTCCGTTACTTTTTCCGAAAATTTTATGTGTGTTTTTTTATGTTTCAATTAATATTAAAAACCCAGCAAAACCATGGTATCGACTACTTACCAGCCTATTTACTCGCTTAATTACTTTTGTTCGCGATGAGCCCAAAGGTAATGAGTGGTCATTACCTTCTCACTTACAAAAAACACAAAGTAATGAGTGGTCATTACCCTCCCGCTTACGAACAGCCAAAAAATAATGAGTACCCATTACTTTTGGGCTCATCGCGAACAAAAGTAATTAAGCGAGTAAATAGGCTGGTAAGCATTTGATACCATGGTTTTGCTGGGAACGCCACTATAATAATTTTTAGAAAATTCACAGTTATTTTTTTTTTGTTAAAAATAGTTCTTTTGCAAATTTGCAATATGTAAATTTTTCAAAAGCTGTCGCCATTTTTACACCGACACACAAATTCAATAATTTAACAGGGTTGTATAAAAAAAGCAGTAGGCCGACAGTGTGGCACTACAATGATAATTAAAAAGCAGACAAATCTTGTTTTTTTTATTTCAAAAGATAACTATTCAGATTGAATAGAAGTTCTGATATTGAATATAAAACAATTTTAAGCTATATTTGTTAGAGCTTTTCTAGCTTGTTTTTCAATATTTGCTTATTGCTTTAAAAAAAATTGAGATTATTCTTTGACCAATTGGTATTTTTTATATATATTTTAAAATTTTTTTTTTTTTTGTTTTATATTTCAAGTTGAAATATTGATGTTATTTGTTGCTGAAACCATCCAATATCAACTACGCCTTCTTAATTTGTCCAAACTTGGTATCGTTGAACCTAGCATAACTATATAATTTTGCCATCAATTTTGATATTTTTCCCCTAACGGTTCGAAGAAACTAGTATTCTTTTGTGAAAACATAAAATTTGCCTTAAATTTTGCTTTTTTATAATTTTACAGTGTGTTTTATTATATTACTTGCCTGAATGGTATCTTTTCTCATTGTGTGTTATTTTTCGATGTGTTCTCCGTACGCGACTATTTTCATATCCTGGATCCGGTAGATTATCTGCAGGCTGATAGTAGTCCGACTTTTTAGATAAGTTAGAATGCCTTTGATGTGAAGACGGAAGAGATGGAACCTCTGACACGTAGCTGTAACCTTCACTTGACACTAAAGCACCGTCTCGAACAGTCTTATTATTTTCCAAATTCGTTTCTCTAAGATTATAATAGGGTGGCAAAGCCTTATTAGGATTTTCATCAGCTGAAAGTGAAATTATAATTATGCAATATTATTTTGTATAATGTATAATAAGGAACATTATTATATATGATTATACATTATTTATAAACAAGGTCAAAAAAAATTTTAGTAATTTTTCTCAGAAATTATACCTTATCAGTAAATTCTATATACCGAAAAAATAATGCAAAATGTAAAGAATGAAAAATAAATCCAGCTTAATCATAGGATTTAATAAATCCGTTTTGGATTTATCTTTATTTATTTTATCCACTTTTAATTTTCACAAAAGGCGTCCTTATTTATTACTAAGCCGCAACATCAGAAAAATAATAAATTTTTTAGGACTTGATTAGAAATATTTTTTAATAAACAAAATAAATTCTTATCCAAATCCAAGCACTAAAAATAATTATAAATAACAATGTGAAATGTTTTTTCAGTAGTTCATTTGAATAAGTATTCATCCATCCTAGTTTGGCGTGTTTTAGTCTTGGCAATAACATCTTTCATAGCTTCTGTATCACCTTGGCATTTCACAAACGCTAAAGATCGTGTTTTAGTCAAAGCCTCTTAAAATTTTATCTTGCCTCTTGAAGATCTAAAAGTTCAATTCCATCTACTGAGTCATCAGAAATTTCTTGAACTACGGAAATTTGTTTGGATAATGGCACCCGCAAGTCCTAAGGTGACTGTTAAATCATCATCGACATGATAAACATCACTCTGACCCCTTCGAGACCTTTTTTTGAATATTGGCAAGTAGATTTAATGGCAACTCATCTTAGACTCAAAATCGGCATCAAATGTTGTCTGACATTCTTGGTTGCCAAACGTAAACCTTGCCTTACGAAAACAGTTTTTAACTGTTTCAGAAGAAACTTGGTCCCATGCACTTTTAGCAAAATAAACCGCATCCAATAAGTTTACACGTTTTATTACATCGTGGGCTGTGTTATAAATTTCAATGTTTGCTAGTACTTGCTTCAGTATCAAAGTTCTGTAATTATGCTTAAAATTTTTAATAACACCCAGATCAAGTGGTTGGCTGATTGAAGTAAAATTAGGAGGCAAAAGTTGTATTTTAATATTTTTAAAATTGTCGTTTTTTGGATGCACCTATTTTTTTGTGCACCTATTTTTCGATCAAAATTTTCTAACCATTCACTCATAATTTTATACGTCTTCCACGGTTTTTTGTTTGATTTTCATGTCACCAGTAAATTATCTTTTTTTTAATTTTTATTGACTCTTGAATGAAATGCCTTGCCAATAACCAAAAGCTTTTCTTTATCTGCAGCCATGTTCCCACAGTGCAATATTGTTATACTTTCCTTAGACAATTTTTCTCCCACACATTTTTAATTTTTTTAAAGTCATGGTCTTGTTTAGTAATGCTCTAAAATAAAGACCAGTTTCATCAGCATTGGAAATATCTTTTGGTAGTTTTACCATGAATGATGCTACATCGTCAGGATTAACAGAGGTGGCTTCGCCACATATCGCTTTGAACGTAATATTGTTAAACTTGTTAAGCCAACCGGACGAAGCATTGAAAGTGTTCTTACCCAAGGATTCAGCTATTTCTTAAGTTTTGCTGACCAAATGATAATATGATGCAACTTGCTGTAATTTATAAAACCTAATTAACTTACCAGTTAATGGAATTCCTTTATTGAGTGCAGCAACAAATTATTCGTAGCACAACAGATCAATTGTTAGTCGTTCCGCACTCAAAAAGCTTCTTTTTCCATTTGGATTTGCATTTAAGTGCTATTTTTCTTTTTGTCCATTTTCAAACATCACACGCGCACAAAGGTATACAAGCCAATGAACACTGCATTTCCAAACTACGCTGAAAGTCTGATAAAAAAAAAACAAACGAAATGTCCGTACAACAGAAGTTCGTCAAGCGGGTGTCCGCTCATGAGAGAGTCCGTTCAAAGGAAAGCCATTCCAATCCTTTTCTTATGGCAAGTTGCTGGGACCAGGTAACAGTGTCCGTCCAAAGGGGGTGTTCGCTTAAGGAAGGACACCCCCTTTAAATACATATATTATTATTGGATTATTTTTGTAATCGTAATCAATTAGGAATCGTAAGGGATGCCGATTCCAAAATCCCGATCACGAAAATCCCGGGATTTACAAATCCCGGAATCCCGTTTTTTTAATTCACTACTTTTATAGCTTTAGTTTAGATTTAATTTTAGGTCATATTCGAACTAAAATATTTCAGACCACTTCTCTTATTAAATTTGAATTAAACTTAAATTTATTTAATAATACATTTAGTCCAAACCCTAAACTGTTAGTTTTCTAAAACTTTAAACTTTTATTAGACAAATTTTTTATAAATTTTGAATCAAAAAAAAAGTTTTTAAAAACTACTTGTTTTTGGTTTAGTCGAAATGTAGTATTGAAAGATTAACATAACACTACATTTATATGGGATTTACACAACAACCGAAACTAGTAGTTTTTGAAAACTACTTTTATTTACTTATCAAATTCCATGGTAGCACATCGACACTGAAGTTTCAAATTTGTTCTTGTTCTTCAATTTTAAATTAATTAAAAGTTGAGAAAAATTAAATATCGCGACTCATCATATCTAATATAATAATATTTCCGAAAATTTCATACAAAATATGTTCCACTTTGATTAAGAAATTTGCTTATACAGTAGATATCGGATATAAGAAAATGTCACATCATTTTTTTTCTTTTAAGCAATTTTTTTTAAAAGAAATTTATTTCTTATATACATATATACAATATATAGAAGAATACTTTGTCTTATAAGTGTATATTCAATAATACGTAAATACGTATGTAATATTTTTATATAAAAAGTCAAACAAATTGAGTCATAAACATTAATTTTTTTTTATTATGTAAGCGAAACAATTCATACAAAAAAACTGAAAAACTTAAATACATTCACAGTATATATTCTGTTTCTGACTGTAGTTTGTTTAAAAAGTAATACGTAGAGTTTGTTTTTAAATGAAGAATCAATTGAAATTCATATAAATGCAGTATCTCACAAAAATAAGTTTTCATACGATAAAACTATTTTTAAATTAACATAACTTTATTATTATTTAAGTTATTACATTAATGTATCAGTAAATTAAAGTACATATCCAATAATATTTAAAAATGAACAAAACGTAAAAATAAATTCAGCCTTTTCGCTGATATTTAGTAAAAAAAATAAAAAGCTACTTAAATCAAGTTACATAAGAAAGTTTCCATTTACTTTAATCTGCAGAATGACCACCATTTCTGTTCGACATTTTCGATAAACGATCATTCGTGGTCTTGAAAAGTTTTTTGCATTCCTCTGGTGTAATTTTTTCCTTGATACAAGTTTTTAATTGTGTGATATTCTGTGGCGCTTTTTGATAAATGCGTAGTTTCAAAATTGCCCAAGCGTTCACTCACAATATTATTTTGTTAAAAACAACTTAAAATAAATATTAAATTAATCGAAAATACAGTCAAAAAGACGACTACTGATATTTCATTATATTCAACCCACTTTGTTGTTTATTTTCAATCATTGTTTAATAACCAACAAAAGTAGTAAAAACAATAGAAAGTCGTTTAAAATAACCATAAATTTTTTACTGACAAAAAGTTAGAAAAAAACTACTTTTGTGGTTTGTTTTTCAAAATGAAAGTTTTTTTATTTGTATGTAATTACAAAACACACACAGATGTATATATTTTTATTGGCTTTATGAATAATTGGCTTTGAATAATTTTTTGTAATTATTATTGAAATGATTTTGTTTATATACAAGCTATTTTGGTAAAAAACAAAAAAGAATTATATGAATTTCAATTTTTAGAAACAGAAAACATAAAATTTTACATTTAACGGAAAATATCAACTCCTACTGAATGCCTCTAAATATGTAGTTTGTTTTTTGTTAAAAAATATATGTGTTTTTAATAGGCCAGAGGAAGAGACTTTGCGGTGGTCATTTTAAAACATTAATATTTTCATCTTCTAAGTATTTTGTTACTTTTTTGGCGGTGTGGATAGGAGCGTTATCTTGTTGTGGAATAAATGCATTTCCTATTAGTCTCCTTCCTTCAGCATTACTCACCTAAAGTTGCTGATTTGATCATGAGATTTGACACCGTGTCTTCGTGATTTTCTTGAAATGAATTTGCATGCAAACATCGACAAAAACGGTAATCATATCTAGAACCACGAAAAATATTAATTAAAATTTACTATTTGTTGTGGTTGCGGATGACTCCTGGTTCCTTGCAGATGGTAGAAGCACTTAAAACACAGCACTCTTTCTTTTGGATTTTTAATTTGAGTTTTATTATTTTCGATTATTTTCAGTTTTTACAGTTTAGTTCTTTTCTATTTATGTTTTAATTAAATTTACAATATTTCTATTTATCTACAGATTGTAGTTTCTATTTTTCTTAGTTTTTTAAGCTTTTTTTTTCAATTTTATTATAATTGTCACTCTTTTCTCTCGTTTGTTTCACTTTTTTTTGTATTTTAATGCCGCCGCACAGCGCTTTGTCCCATAGGCAAAAATCAAAAATTAAGCATGGGCTCAAATTGTTCTTAAAAGTAAATTTTTTGAAAGACAAAAAGTTAACTGAAATAAATATGCAAAAAAAATTTAGTCTGATTGCTTTCGCCGTCAGTAAAGGGCGCCAAAGTTTAAAAATATTAAGCAAAAATTACTGAACAAAAAATATTGTTTTCAGTTGTTTCACGAAAATAATTCTCAAAAATATATTTTTTTAAATACTGATTTAAAGTTTTATTTTTTTAATGCTTAGATATATTTGTAGTAAACCTTTAATACACTATTTTATATATATTTGAAAACAAATATTTTTTACATCTCCAAAAAATAGGTTTTTTTTTTTGGTGAAAATTCGAAAATTTCTTAAGTTTGATGGAGTATAAAAAAAAATTGTATAAAATTAAATAATTTTTTATTTTTTTGTAAGTCTATAATATTATCTAACATATTATTAAAAAAAAGTACCGGTTTTTCACAAAAAATCAAAATATTGGCTTTTGTAAAAATGGCTTAATTTGTGATTTTTACCGCATTTTTTTGACTTATATGAAATATCAGTAAAAAGAATTAGTCACAATCATCATGTACCAAATTTCATTCGAATCGGATGAAAATTTTGAATAGTCTACTTACAAACTATTCTTTTAGCTCCCAATGAATTAGAAGAACATACTAGGAATATGGAAAAATTTATTATCTTTGATTGCGTATAAAAAAAATTATATAAAATTAAATAATTTTTTATTTCGGTTTTTGTAAGTCTATAATATTATCTAACATATTATTAAAAAAAAGTGCCGGTTTTTCACAAAAAATCAAAATATTGGCTTTTGTAAAAATGGCTAAATTTGTGATTTTTACCGCATTTGTTTGAAAAAATGTATTATCTTTGATTGCGTATAAAAAAAAATTATATAAAATTAAATAATTTTTTATTTCGGTTTTTGTAAGTCTATAATATTAACTAACATATTATTAAAAAAAAGTGCCGGTTTTTCACAAAAAATCAAAATATTGGCTTTTGTAAAAATGGCTAAATTTGTAATATTTACCGCATTTGTTTGAAAAAATGTATTATCTTTGATTGAGTATAATAAAAAATTATATAAAATTAAATAATTTTTTATTTCGGTTTTTGCAAGTCTATAATATTATCTAAAAGTCTATAAAATTAAAAAAAAGTGCCGGTTTTTCACAAAAAATCAAAATATTGGCTTTTGTAAAAATGGCAAAATTTGTGATTTTTACCGCATTTGTTTTAAAAAATGTATTATCTTTGATTGAGTATATAAAAAAATTATATAAAATTATACAACTTTTTATTTCGGCTTTTCTAAGTCTATAATTTGGAAATTTTTTCCGAATCGGATAAAATCTCTTGTACCTAGTTTTATCCGAATTGGATACAAAATTTTGCATATCCACCATACAAATTATTCTTCTAGTTCCCGATTACCTAGTATTCTTATGGAAAATTTTACTATTTTTGATAGAGCATAAAAAATTATATAAAATTATACAAGTTTTGTTAGATTTTTTAAATCGGATAAAAACTCGTGTACCTAATTTTATGCGAATCGAATAAAAATTATAATTAGTATTATTTAAATTAGAATTAGTTAAAGTGTTTGTACTTGAAAATATTTTAGTTCAATGCGAATATCTTTTTTAATTTTAGTTGTTAATATCTCAAGGCCTATTAAGTGCAACTTGATTTCTACATACCTTATATTTTGGAATAATGTTAAATAAATAAAAAAAATGTTGATCAAAAATATGAAATTTTTTAATTTATTTTAATTTTTAAATAGAAAATGGTCTATACTATTTTTTTTACAAAAATCAGCATAGGTAACCGCATTTATTGATCGAATAACATGTTTTTAAATCAAAGAATAGTTTTGACATTTTTTCACACAATCGAAACTTGCAAATATTTTAAAAAAATGTATCAATTCGGACAATGCTTCATTAGAGTGCATTTCCAAAAAATTATAAAATTGCATTGAAAACGATTGCTATCGTTCTTAAACAAATTTAACATTATTTTGAAGTTATTTTACAAAATTTGAAGGAATAAGTGTAGCCCTTTTTAAAATTATCAATTTTTGACATATTTTCTCTATACATATGTATATACATAATGAAGCCATTTTGTAAAATTTATTTTATAATTGTAAAGTTATATTTTTCGATAATGGTAAATTGTATTTAAAATTGTGTATAGTTGCTTTTTGGATATCTGTATAAAAAAATAAAATCCCAGAAGTATATATCTGTATTAATAAATAGCAAAATTGGGAAAAACTTAGTTTTTGAGAAAAAGGACATGTGGGAGAAAGTCAAGTACTTGTACCGAATAAAAAAAAATCTCCAGAGATCTAAAAAGTATCTTTTTAACTTATTATCCGTTTTTAGTGCATTTTGATCATTAATGTAGCTAAAATTCAGTTTTTGAGGAAAAGGATATATGGGAGGTAGTAATGTCCTTGCACCGAATGAAACGAAAATTGTCACAGAGCAAAAAAGTATAATTTCATAAACTATTCCGAATTCTTACTGTATTCTTATCATTAATGTGGCCAAAATGTAGATTTTAAGAAAAAGGATATATGGGAGGTTATGTCCTTGCTCCGAATGAAACAAAATTAAGCACTTAGCTAAATGACATAATTTAACAGAGATTAACCAATTTTTGCTTCATTCTGCTCATAATAGTAGCTGGAATTAAACTTTTAAATTTAAGGATGTATCGGAAGTAGGCGTGTCGAAACTTCGAAACTTCAAATTTTTCTTAATTTAGATATTCTGAGCCAGCATACCAAATTTCAAGTTTCTGCGACAACTCCTCTAATTTTGCCGATTCATTATATGTGGCGAGACAAGTGCAGTAAAGAAAACAAAAGAGCTACATTCCCACTAGCTGAATAAGGATGCCACACTGTTGTACGTACCAGGCGGCGGACTCGCGCCGTTGCCCAACAACATTTGCCGCGTGAACATACCGCCCGACTTGCACAATCAGTGCAACAAACAGCTCCGCGTGTCATAAGCAAAGAAGACCAAAGGGCACCTTAAGGCCAGAAAGTTAAATTAAGATTTTATAAGAAAACACACTACGTTAAAGCTCAAAACAAATTCAAAGGGCAAACAAAAAGATTTGTATTCTCTGGTTAAGACATACGGAATTAGTGCACAATATCCGTATATATATTTACATTAATTACAATTTTATAAATAAAATCCAAAAAGGAGGTTTCTTATAGGAAAACAACAAATTTTCAAAACAAAATTCATTAATTTAACGTTACCAAAAGTATACAAAAAAAACTAATTACTTTAAATTTCATTAATATTCAAGTTAAATAAAATAAATTTAATATTTTTACTTTAAGTATAAGATACACGTAGCTTTCGGCTTCACTTTTCTAACCTGTTGTTCCATGGGACCTTTTTTCCTTCGCCAAAATATGCTTGTCCAAAAACAGTTTTCTGGGAAGATATCGTACCAGAGCGACCGCTGCATAATGGGCAACTGTAGTTGACATTAAATAGCAGATCAAACATTTTGAAGCTTGAACGAAAATGAATATATTAGTTTTTGGCGAAAAAAAGAGGGGTTAGTGTTAGAAATTATTATTAGTGAGAGCTACGTGGCAAAAGCACCAGTTTATGGACTGGTCGGGTGATAAGCCCATTTTGAGTTCTAAGGTCAGCTACGCGAACTTTACCGTCGGAACCACGGTAGATTTTCATTACTCGACCTAAACGCCATTCATTAGGGCAAACTGGCTCATTTTTTAAAACGACAAGATCGTTTTCTTGAATGTCGATTTGAGGAGATTTCCATTTACTGCGCTTGTGTAACTCTTTTAAATACTCCTCTTTCCATCGACGACAAAACTCTTGCTGCATGGCCTTAACTTTTCGCCATCTGTTGAGTATGTTACCAGACGGTTGCGCTTCCTCTGGTTCTGCGGGGGTCATGAGCGTAGAGCCTACTAAAAAGTGTCCCGGAGTTAAAGCTAATTCTTCATCTACGTTTTCAGATAAAGGGCCTAATGGTCTTGAATTGAGACACGATTCAATAGTAGCTAGCAAGGTTGATAATTCTTCAAATGTGTATTTAATCTGACCTGACATCTTTTTAAAGTGCATTTTAAAACATTTGACACCGGCTTCCCACAGGCCCCCCATATGAGGGGCGCCTGCTGGTAGTATAAAATGCCACGATAACTGTTGATGACCATATTTTGAAACAGCGTTATCGCGTACCTCTTTTATGTGTTTTACAAAATTCTCATTAATTTTTCTTGCGGCGCCAACGAAATTTCTACCATTATCAGAGAAAATCTTATTAGGACAACCTCGGCGGGATATAAAACGTGCCAAAGCAGCCATAAAGGCAGGGGTTGACAGATCGCTGACAGCCTCTAAATGAATAGCTTTAGTTGAAAAACAAACAAAGAGACACACATAACCTTTTGTGATTTTGCAATATCGACCAGTAAAACTTTTAATTTCAAATGGACCAGCAAAATCAACGCCTGTATTCATAAAAGGGCGACTAAAAGTACTTCTTTCATCGGGTAAAGGAGCCATAATCTGCCCTTGACACCTTTTGCGGTATAACACGCAGACTTTACAGTTATGAATGACAGTTTTTATCAGGTTTTTTGCTTTTAATATCCAACACTCTTGACGAATCATATTAAGAACTAACCTCGGGCCACCGCGATGAACTAATTTATGGATAAATTCGACATATAAACGGGCTAAAGCACTACCGTAAGCAATTAGAATGGGATGTCGTTCATTGTAGGATAAACTTGTGGAAGAACCCAGACGGCCATTTGCTCGAATAATATGATTTTTGTCCAAAAACGGGGAGAGGGTTAGTAAAGGGCTACGAGAGTCGATTTTCTTTCCTTTTAACAAACAACTAAATTCACACGAAAAATGAATTTGTTGAGACAATGAGAACAAACGATTTCTAACGAAAGTCAACTCTTGAGCCGATATTTTTAACGTTTCATAGTGTACGCCTATGCTTCTATTTCTATTAGCTTTATTTATAAATCGAAACATGTACGCAATTACATGAGTTGCTCTTGCAAGGCATGAAAAACGAGTGAGAATATCCTCTTTTTCTGACGATCTAGCAACATAAACTTGTGCTCCTTTTGATTCTACCAGGGTTTCGAATTCAACTGGTCCGGTGGGCCAAAATGATTTTTCGCGTTTGAGCCACTCAGGGCCATGCCACCAAAGAAGACTTTCTTTTAATTCCGAAGGGACCATCTCCCGGGTTGCTAGATCGGCGGGATTGTAGCTAGAAGCTACGTGAAACCAATTTTTATTCCCTACTTTTTCTAATATAATGGCAACTCTATTGGCAACAAATGTTTTCCAGCTACACGGTGGTTTCCTTAACCATGCTAAAACTATTGTAGAATCTGACCACAAATACATTGTATATGCCCTCAGTTTTAATTGAGGCATAACACTGGCAACTAAATTCGCCAAAAGTACAGCGCCGCACAATTCCAAACGGGGCAATGACGGTTTTTTAATTGGTGCCATCTTTGTTTTGGCCACCAAAAGATTTGAAGCAATTTTCTCTCCAATTTTAATTCTTATGTATAATGTTGCTGCATAAGCTACCTCTGACGAGTCACAGAAGCCGTGAAATTCAATATTACAATCAGGAGAATATTGGACCCAACGAGGAATTGTAATTGTGTAAACGTCGTTATATTTCGAAATAAAGGCCTGCCACTTATGCAGAGTTACTGGTTTTACTGCGTCGTCCCACTTAATCTTATCAAGCCACATATGCTGCATAAGAATTTTTGCTGTTATAATCACTGGTGCCAGCCACCCTGCTGGATCAAACAGACGTGCGATTATTGAAAGTACTTCCCTCTTGCTAAATGATGATTTGTGTTGAATTTTCTCCGTGATAAAATAGAAATGGTCCGCTGCTGCATTCCAACGAAGACCTAGCGTTTTAGCTGTATTTTATTATCGAGACACAAAAAAGAGGAATTAAGAAGGTGTTCTGAGGGCAAATTTTTCAAAATATGTTTAGAATTTGATGTCCATTTCCGTAGTTCAAAACCTGCTGTTTTCAAAATATTAATCAGCTGTTCACGAGCAACTAATGCCTCCGCAACTGAATGAACAACGACAAGGGCATCGTCAACGTACATTGACTCTCGAAGAATTCTGCTACCAATTGGAAAACGCTGTTCTTCATCATCTGCTAACTTTAAAAGGGTACGAAGAGCCAAATATGGTGCACAATTGACGCCGAATGTGGCCGTTTTTAGTTGAAAATCTTGTAACTTATCATTTTCAGAGCCTCGAAAAACAATTTTTTGAAAAGGGACATGTTCCGGGTTGATCAAAATTTGCCTGTACATTTTAGAAATGTCAGCGTTAAAAACGAATTCAAAAAATCGCCATTTTAAAATAAGGGAAACTAAATCGTTTTGTAAAATTGGACCTACATGCAATATGTCGTTAAGACTTTTCCCATTGGACGACGCACTTAAAGCATTAAAAACTACTCTTAACTTTGTAGTAGTTCTATCTGGTTTAAAAACTCCATGATGAGGTAAATAGTAACCAGGACCACTTGATGATTCTTTAATTTCATCCATATGTCCTAAAGTTAAATATTCCTTTATGACCTCATCGTACATAGTTTTGTTTTGTGGCCTACGCATCAAACATTTTTCATTTCTTAAAAATTAAAACAATAACGATTTTTTTCAAAACAGAAATACGATTTTTATAGTCCATATTTAAAAACTTATGACATGAGCTAATTGCATGAGCATTTTTACAAATTTGGCAAAATAATTTATCAACTTTTATATGGTGGGTCTTTAACTGTTTTAATTTGGTATTTGTTTGAGAATTTCCCTGAGAAACCATTTGAGAAACGGATTGGGAACTGCTGGACCACTGACTGTTCCTAGAAATACCATTAATACTCTCTAAAGTGTGATATCGATCAGTTAAAAAGGTGTCCAATTCTTCCCATTTCGGCATCTTTGTTTTGTCTTTTACCGATTGTTCCCAAAGGTGTAAAGTTTGTGGTGCCAAACGTGTTGAACATTGAATAATAAAAATCGCATCCCAAGATTCAATATTATATTCATATAATTTTAGAACCGACATACAATTATTAATGTCTCTTTGCAACCTTTTAATCTCTTGAGCTGTATCCTCTTGGCATGGGGCCATATTAAAAAGAAAAGTTAACTGCTTGGTTACTAGTACCCTTTCATTTTCATAGTTTGATTTTAAATTATTCCACTCAACCTCAAAATTTCCTGATGTTATAGCTATATTTTGATTTATTTCTCTAGCTTCACCGGCAGTTTTTTGAAATAAATACGATAATTTTTCAACTTGGCTAAGTCGTGGGCTATTTATTATAATAGCAGTAAATAAATCCCGAAATGTGGGCCACGATAAATAATCGCCATAAAAAATACCAGTGTCTACTTGAGGTAGGGGCAAAAAATTTCCTTGGTTTGGAACCACTGCATTGGAAATTTCTTCAGGAAATTGTTTTCTTGCATTTGAAAGTATATTAATACAACGTACGTATGCCTTTCGAACCTGTGGGTGTTTTGCCTGAACCGTAACTAAATCTTCCTTTTTCTCTATAGTTGCCAAAGAACATTCCTCATAAATTTTCTTATATTTTCCCCATACTTTATTCAATTCTGATTTTTCAAATTCAAAGGCATCGACTGTATATGCCGAAAAATCTTCTTCTAAAAGCAGCGGCTCGGTTCCAATAACTTCCTCAGCCGCGCTAAAATATTTTTCCAAAACCGACATGTTTAATTTATTTTATTCCAGAACAATTTGGTATAAGAGAACAACAAGGCAAAAAAAGTTGAAAAAGAAAAACAAAATTCCCGTTTTGAGACACGTTTAACAATGTAACGGCACCAAACTGGCAAAAAAAATATCTACAGCAAATATAATTGTTAACGGAATAATTAAAAATGTCCTTTTTTTATTTCTTATGTTGAAACCCCGTTTTAATTTTTAACCTCAAAATATCTGAGCTACAAATTGGACTTTAGACACACTGTTTTACTCCACACTGTACTGTATTTTCTTACGTTTGTTGTTATGCCTGTTGATATGGTAAAATGGCTTCTTTTCTCGAGAAACTTCCACCAACCTCACGGGAGAAGGACCAAAAATGTTGTGGTTGCGGATGACTCCTGGTTCCTTGCAGATGGTAGAAGCACTTAAAACACAGCACTCTTTCTTTTGGATTTTTAATTTGAGTTTTATTCTTTTCGATTATTTTCAGTTTTTACAGTTTAGTTCTTTTCTATTTATGTTTTAATTAAATTTACAATATTTCTATTTATCTACAGATGGTAGTTTCTATTTTTCTTAGTTTTTTAAGCTTTTTTTTCAATTTTATTATAATTGTCACTCTTTTTTTTCATTTGTTTCACTTTTTTTTTGTATACTTAATGCCGCGGGTTGCTGTGGCTCTTATTCAGTTAGTGGGGAGACAAGTGCAGTAAAGAAAACAAAGGTGAATAAGGATGCCACACTTTTGTACGTACCAGGCGGCGGACTCGCGCCGTTGCCCAACAACATTTGCCGCGTGAACACTATTAAAATATTATAATTTTTATTGAAATACTAACGGTTTTGATAAATTTTACAAATATTAAGGACGGTGGGCACTAATTAGTATCAAAATTTATTTTCTTTACGATTTTAACGCGGAAATTAGCTGTTTTCCATGTAGTTTTTACTGAAATACAATATATTTTTTTATTACATTTGTTTATTGTTATTAAAATACTGCTAGAAAAATAAAATTATCTCAAACCATCCTCAAAGCTTGTTTTTAAATAGCTTTTCACTTAGATACACATTCAATAACAACTTTAAATATTGAATTGAATTAAATACAAAATTATTTCAATAAAAATTACAATATATTATTCAAATATACATACACACATAGAAAATAAAAATATATACATATGTGTGTGTTGTGTTTTGCAATTACATACAAATTAAAAAAACTTTCAATTTAAAAGACAAACCACAAAAATCGTATTTCCTAACGTTTTGTAAAAATTGTAAAAAATTGATGGTTATTTTAAACGACTTTCGATTGTTTTTACTACTTTTGTCGATTGTTAAACAATGATTGAAAAGAAACAACAAAATGAGCTGAATTATTTAATATGTATTCTAGATTGTTTTTAAGGAAATAATATTGTGAGTGTATACTTCATATTCTTCATTGCGAATGGTCGTGTTTTTAATTGTGCTCTTGTTTTTAATTGTGATCAGTTTAAATCAAGTTAAAGTGTTCTAAAAATTCCAAAATAAATATATATTATCAAACAAAAAATTCCTAACAGAGTGATTAAAAAGTCTTTTTAAAAGAGGCCTATTTAAAATATACTTTTTGTGATTAAAAAAATCCTTCTTTTTCTTAAATAAAAAAAAAACACAAATTATATATACAAAAAGAATAAAGCATAAAAAGAAATATAAAAATGAGTGTGTGTGAAACTTGCAAAAAACCTGTAACAACTACTTACGTTAAATGCCGTGGATGCAACAGAAAATACCATTACTCTCCTTGCTGCACCTTATCGGAAAATTGATACAACGGCATGTATACTGACCGCAAAGAAGCGTGGAGATGCCATGTATGTAAACCTCGAAGAGGATCAAACAATGCATACCTTGTTGTTGTAGATGGAAAATCACAACAAAAACAACGGAGAGATGGTTATAATGATGGTGATGGTAATGATGACGCTAAACGCTTTAAGGATCCTTTGTCTCTAAATGACGTAAACAATAATCTTGGTACTGTTTAAACAGATGTCATGTTACTAAAAAACTGACGTCACATCTATAAAAACAGATATAAATGATATAAAATCAACAATGCAACAATTAGCGACAAACATTGTCCAAAGCAATGATCAACTCAACATTAACGTACAAGCTGCCCTTGCTACCATTTCAAACGCCCTCACAACTTTGCAAACCCAGGTCACTGAACTTTGCGAAAAAACAAAGAAAAAGAAAAAGAGATGAAAACAATGGACAATCGCATAAACAACATAGAACAACAAAAAATAAACAAAAATTTAGAAATAAAAAACATAGATAATCAAGAGAATGATGTGGTAAAGAAAATTGCCTCTTCGGTTAACATTGAAATGCATGATTCTGATATTAGCAATGCGTATAGAATAAAGAAAAGTGGTAAAATAATAGTGGAATTTTGTTCTCTTAATAAGAAAAAGGAGTTGCTAAGCAAAATTAATCGTTATAGGGTGGATGCAAAAATTATAAACCATAACAAAGATAATAACAACAATAATAATTACATATACATAAACGACCAACTTACGGCACACAACCGCAGACTTTTATGGCTAGCCAAAACAAAAGCCAAGGAGTCAAATTGGAATTTTGTATGGGTCCGTAATGGAACAATTTTAGCAAAAAAGAATGAAATGTCACACCCTATTATTATCCACAACGCAGCTGATATTGAATTAATAACAAAAGAAATTTAATTTACCAAATTTAATTCTCTGATCAAATTCTATTTAATAAAAAAACTGTATATTTAAAAAAAAACACTTTTTAATCAAAAATGAATCACAATAACCCACAATCGATTGATAATTTTAATCAAATCGATAAATCATATTAAAATTATCCCCCAAATATCATTTATATGAATATAAGATCGCTTCGCCTGCACTTTACCACTTTCTTAATAAACATAAACAAAATAATAAAAAAGTAAACATCATTATTCTTATGGAAACAAATATAACAGACGAAGAAAATCATCTGTACAATATAATCGGTTTTGACTCTATTTTTCTAAACAGATGTGGTAAGGGTGGAGGGATTGCCTTGTTTATTAAAGAGAATATTGCATATTCAAATTATCCTGTACACGCAATTTCTTTTGAGTCATTACAAATTGACGTAAACATAAACAACAAAGTTATAACTCTTCTACCAATATATCGCCCCCCATCCCTAAACGTAAACAGATTCATATTAGAAGTCGACCAAACACTGAACAATATAAAAAACAAACAAGATGTTATTGTTATTGGAGAAATGAATATAGACATAAAAACACAAAACATCACAACAATAAAATATTTGGAAATGATATGTTCTAACGGGCTTCAATGCATAATAAATGAGAGTACAAGAGAACTTGAACTTGAACTCGAGTACTTGTATTGATCACCTACATATTAGACACACCAAATCAACCACACAAACATATTGTTACAAGAAATATCCACAACTAGAAATTTCTTCACGCGAATTTTGACAGCTGGAAACATTTAGTGTCGTAATAAACTGGAAATAACTAGAATATCTGACTACTCATATAAATACGGGTACTTGGTGACGCAGTAGTTCAGTTTATAAAATAAAACGCTGGAGTGTTAAGAACTAAAGTGTGGCTAACGTTAAGACTATTTACATCGTGTGAATAAAGTGTGCTATTAAAGTGTTTTTCTGTTATTTTAGAGCCTGTTGTAAATAAATAGTGCTATAAAAAATTTCAAACAGTGTTTATTAATTGCAATAAAGAAAAGAACTCGATTTATTAAAATCGTAACAATTGGTGTCAGAAGTGGGATTGCAAAATAATAAGCAGTCATGAAATTGGAGGAGCTTAAACTGGAACAGCTCAAGAAGGAATTGAGCAAATTGGCAAATTACCGACAGCAGGAAATAAAGTCGAATTGCAAAAGAGGCTCATAGAGGAATTCGAGCGACGTAACATTGACATTGCAACGTACGAATTTGACGGAAAAGAAGAAATGGAGGTTAGTACCCGTAAAACAGAAGGTAACATGGAGTTAAGCACAATGTTGGCTGCTATGATGCAAAAGATGAAAGACAACAACGCGAAATTTCTAGAGCAGACAACGAAAAATTGTTAGCTAAACTTCAAGCAACTTCTAGAGCAGAGAACGAGAAACTATTAACTAAGATGGAGATGAACGAGAAATTACTAACGAAGATGGAAGAAAAGTTTCAAGAAACTTCTAGAGCCACTAATGAGCAAATCTCTGAGGCCTCCAAAAGAGTTTCCGACCTAGATAGCGGCGTAGGTAGATTTGAGGTACAAACCAAAAATGTTGAAAGAAAACTACAAGATCTAGAAAATAAAGGAAATAATCTCCAATGTCAAGAGGGTCCAGTAAGAATTATTCAGGAAAGTTCTGGAAGAGCAAAGGCCCCTACTTTAGACGGCAGCGTACCATTTAATGGTTTTAAGTTCCAGTTCGAGACAGTTGCCGCCAGAAATATGTGGAACATCGACGAAGAAGCTAGAGTTGATTCTGGCCTTAAAAGGAAACGCTGCAGAAATTCTAGAAAGTGTGCCAATCACCTACATTGTTTGAGGTCTGAAGGAAAAAGAGAGCATTGTTGATATAAGACTAACGCATATTGAGTCAAGTGAAGCGTGGTCGGCGGCGCAACGGAATGACCCCATACTGTCAAAAATTATGTCAACCAAAGCAGAGGACAGGAGGCCTACCCGTGAACAAATATCAGCTGAAAGTCCGCTAATGAAAGCGAATTGGGCCCAGTGGAACAGTCTACGGGTAATTAATCACTGCTTATACCGTATATGGGCAAGTGCGGACGGCAAAACTGAGACAAAGCTAATTGTGATGCCGTCAAGCAAAATAGACGAAGTATTAAAAGAGTTCCATGACGGTCCTAGTGGTGGTCATCTTGGTATCACAAAAACTATAGAGAAGTTAAAACAACTGTTTTACTGGGTGGGCTGTCAACAAGCTGTAGGCGATTGGGTAGCAAATTGCGCGCAATGCATCGCAGCCAAAGGACCAGTAAGAACAATCTTTGGAACGGAACTCAAATTGCCTGGCGAATTGGAACTTAATGTTAAGCCCGCCGCAACAGACAGTGAAAACGACAACTCTTCCCGGGAACAAGAAGACCTCAACAAACGTCAGGAGTTCGTCCGCAATCGAATTAAAATGGTGAGCGACAAGATGAAGGCGAGGTACGATCGAGCAGCGAATTCTGAAGGATTTAATGCGGGCGAGTTGGTTCTGCTGTTTAACCCGCAACGAAAGAAAGGATTATCTCCCAAACTACAAACGCATCGGTACGGACCCTATAGAGTAATTAAAAGATTGAAGAAATATCCACAACTATAAATTTCTTCACGCGAATTTTGACAGCTGGAAACATCTAGTGTCGTAATAAACTGGAAATAACTAGAATACCTGACTACTCATATAAATACGGGTATTTGGTGACGCAGCAGTTCAGTTCATAAGTAAAACGCAGAGTGTGAAGAACTAAAGTGTGGCTAACGTTTAGTCTATCTAAATCGTGTAAATAAAGTGTGCTATTAAAGTGTATTTCAGTAATTTTTAGTGACGGTTATAAATAAATAGCTATATATAGAATATAGAAAGAACTCGATTTATTTAAAAGGTAAATAAATCAACGATTTTATAAAGGGTAAAATCGTAACAATATGCTGCAATTGTGAAAACAAATATCTCCGACCACTACAGTATTTTCTGTTGTTTATATGAAGAAGATGAAAAAGAAAATCAGAGTAGAGAAACCATAGTCTTACCGGATGCCCAATTAGATGATTTAAAAGTTAATAATAAAATTAAAGAAATAAATTGGAATATTTTAATTAATAAAAACATAAATACAAATGACTTTTTTAATGAAATTTATGATAATTTCTGTAGAATTTATGAAAATTCTGTAAAAGTGAAAAAATTATATAAAACAAGAAACTCAACACCTTGGATAAGTGATTATTTAATCCAATTCTGTGATATTCGGGATAAACTTTTCAAGAAATGGCATAATAACCGTAATAATAAACAATATGAATTTGAATATAAAAAATTTAGGAATAAATTAAATAAAAACTGAATTTTGAAAAAATTAATTTATACAGAACAGAAACAATATTAGAATAACATGGCAATTAATAAATAAATTAATAAAGGACATATATATATATATATATGGCAATTAATAAATAAGATAACGGGTAAAAAAACAAATAATATAGATAACACAATAATTAAAAACTTTAAAAATGAAAATACTTTAAATATTGTGCAAAACTTCGCAATTAATTTTAAAGAAAACGTTGAAAAAATTGTACATAAATGTGACATTAAAACACTACAAAATCAGCATTCAGCCATTCAAAATTCAATTTTTATTTCCCTTGCTATCGAAGAAGAAGTTTTTAATATTTTGAACAAATTAAACATTAAAAAAGGTCCTGGAATAGACGGTATAAGAACAAAAGATTTAAAATGCAATGCTAGATCTATGGCGCCAGTAATAACTGCTTTTATCAACTACAGCATTGAAACCGCCTGTTTACCCACAACATTAAAAACGTCCATAATACGGCCAATCTAGAAAACCGGCACAAGAAATAACTATAACAATTACAGGCCTATCGCTATTGTACCAGTAATAGAAAAAGTACTTGAAGAGAATTCTTACCAGGGGTTTATAACCCGAGCCAGTTTGGATTTCAAAAAGGGAAAAATATAAATGAGCTTTTGGGAATTTTTTAAAATTTTATTAATGGTTGTTTAAATAAAAATATTCACTACTTAGCACTGTTCATAGATTTCAGCAAAGCATTCGACACCTTGTCCCATCAAAATTTATTAAATATTTTATATAGAAACGGAATTAGATGAAATTGTTTAAAATGGTTTGAAAACTGCCTTCAATTAAGGTCATATCGCGTTAAAGTGAACAACAAACTAAGCAACGAAACTTTACTAAAGTACGGCGTTCCACAAGGTTCAAAATTAGGACCCATTCTTTACCTGATCTATAGTAATGAAATGTTAAAGATCCTGAAAAATAGCACGACATTTGCATAAGCAGATGACACTGCAATTATTGTAGCGCATGAGAACGTTAGTTCCGCTACTGTTATCATGCAAACGAGCTTAACAAAATATCAAAATGGTGTCATGACAATGGGCTTATAATAAACTCAACGAAAACTAAACTAATGCAAATAAAATGGCCGCATCTTATTCGTAATAACGTCAGCTTAAACAACACACAATGCCTACACAACATAACCGTAAACACGTACGATAACTGCGCAACATTTATTGAAGTCGTAAGCTCGTACAAATACCTTGGAGTCTATGTGGACGATAACTTTAAATGGCTTGCGCAGATTCAACATATACGAAAAAAATTAAGAAAAACAGCATAAAGTCTTTACCACCTCAGTAACTAGGCATCCATACACGTCCTTAAACAGGCCTATTTTTCATTAGCCGAGTCCTACTTCAGACATGGAATAACTGCATGGGGAGGTTCAACGTATTGCAAATCTCTTCAACAAACACAAAATCAAATATTAAAAATATTATTGAAAAAACAACAACACAATAACCATCTGAATTACGCTATGATTTATATCAACACTCCCGCCAACAATTTACTAAACACCAGTACAACCAACAATAACAATTCGTTAATAAACAACAACACGTCCTATAGCAACACCATGCCCAACAACAATATAAACAATAACATCACTCCCACCAACAATTCACTAAACACCAGTACAACCAACAATAACAATTCGTTAAAAAACAACAACACATCCTATAGCAAGACCATGCACAACAACAATATAAACAATAACAGCACTCCCACCAACAATACAATAAACACCAGTACAACCAACAATAACAATTCGTTAATAAACAACAGCACGTCCTATAGCAACACCATACCCAACAACAATATAATCAATAACAATATGCTCAACAACAACATGCTCAACAACTATATGCTCAACAACAACATGCTCAACAACAATATTCTTAACAACATGTTCAACAACATCGTGCTCAACAACAACATGCTTGTCAACAACAACTACATGCTAGTCAACAACAACATAATCGTCAAGGGCAACAACACCCTCGCCAAAAACAACAATAGCCAAACCACGTACGACAACATTATTGTACAACACTAATAAATGAATTTTTTAAAAGCCATCGATCACGACCATAACACGCGAATTCGAGCCGACGGAAGATACAAGGTGGAACGTCATCGCAACAACTACGGCAAAAATACCTTATCTGTAGTATTCAAAATAAGGAAACAATTATTAAAAGAATATTTTATAACTTCGCAATGAAGTCAAAATTAAAATTAAATATAATTCAATGAATTAAAAAACTAAAGAAATTAAACCAAATTATTGTAAATAATGCAATGAATTAAAACATAATTTATTAAATAAGTTTATTATTCCATGATTAAATATTTTACATTCTGCAGACAAGCCAAGTGGCTTCGCGGAATTAGAATTAAGTCTCAATTGAGTAAATAAATAATTATTAAATTATTAAAAACAAAAAAGTAAATTTCACAAATCTGATCTTAATTTTTATAAAAATTCCAAATCTGCAATCAAAATTAAAAACAAATTTGTAGTTTTTAAACTACTCGCGGTTTTTGAAAACTTGACAAAATTCGATTTTAGAGTTTTTTGTTTTCTAGTTTTAATATAGTTCGTGGTTTTTTGTTTCTTAATATTTCTAGTTTGTAGCGAGCTTACAACCTCCATATGTTTACAAAAACAAAGCAAATTATCGATTATCGAAAAGAAGGCAGAGCCTGGTAATTTCCTAACTATCTAAAAACGTTGTCATCGAAAAATCCAACGTCTTGTACCTTTGCAGTCTACTTACCAACGGCTTTCATTAGAAATGACATAAGGGCCATACCATGTCAAACCGCACAGCAATTGGATTTGTCATCCCCGATTTTAATGAAATTCGCCACATATACTGTAAATGGGTAGTGCTTATAAAATCATAAACCTTTCGACCTCAAACCCTTTCGGTTTTCGAAATATCATGTCATGAAAATTGGCAAAAACGTCAAAATATCGAAAAAGCGTCCACAAAAAGTCGCCCATAACCTCTAAACAGTACATCCCAAAATTTTCCTATTGATACCATTTTAAAGGTGAAAACCTTCAAGATGGTGTTTCAGATGGTGTTCAAAAAGTTTTTTTGTATTAAAAGGTTAAATGTTATTTTTTTAGGTTTAATCTTCAAAGACCCATATCTCAAAATCCAATTTTTAAAAACTCAGAAGAAAATTTATTGTAAATTTTGTATATTATTTGATCTATCTGTTTTAATTATATATTTCTAATTTTATCAGGCTCAAGATCATAATTATTATTTTTTTTTATTTTAATGTTACTAACGAATAGTAAACACTAATTTATTTTATTGAATGGAAAAAATTGTAAGGATCAGCGCTAGAGGGAGTGCACACTTTCGACCTGAGCGACCAGGTCATCTTCAGCCTCCTTCTGAACCACCCAACACAAATAACTCATGGTTTTGAACAGGCATTTATATCACACACTCTAAGGAAAATGACTATGTGAAATTACATTTTTCATCTATTTATAGAAATACCCTTTGGCAATCATCCTAGATTCTCGAAGCACAAATTGACAGGGTTGCCATTCTAATTGTTAATGTTTCCATTTCTAGGAACGAATTGGGAATCTGGCATACTTATATTTTTTTTTTACTTCACAACATATTTAAGTGTTGGTTGTATTGTTGTAAACGAGATGCAAGTACTTCTGCTTTTTCTTTTGGGAATCTGGCATACTAATATTTTTTTTACTTCACAACATATTTAAGTGGTGGTTGTATTGTTGTAAACGAGATGCAAGTACTTCTGCTTTTTCTTTTGTGAGCTCCAAGTCTCTGACCAAGTCATTTAATTGAGCTTGAGTAAGTAAGCGTCTCTCTCCACTTGTGTTATAGTTGTCTTCAGGTGAGTTTTGATTAACAAATGATGAGTCGGAACTTACGTTGGTGTTAGTTGATTTAAAATATTTAGGAATGGGCATGACAGAGTCTACATTACGATAAAACCACCTTTTTTTGGCTCAAAATCCAGCTCTTGCATTGACAAAAATAGCAATCGTCGATATGATTAAATGGTTTTCTCCAAATCATTGGTACTCCGAATTTCATGCATCGGCTAATAAAAATAAATTTTAACACATGAGGTATTTATATTAAATAAATCAGTAGAAAATAATTTGAATTTCGTGCCAGAAGCCCATCCTGTAAGATTTCTATATCACGGAAGACATATAATACTTGGTGTCCATCTTTCTTGCAAATTTCCAAAGTATTTCTGATAAATATCTTTGAGTAAATTACATACCACCAACACATTCTCATTTTTTTTTTTTGTAATATAACTAATACATTCTCATTTTAAGACTTCTCTTTTTGGCATTTTTGACATTTATATTTATGCTTTTTTGTCTATATAATTTGTAAATAAAATACAAAACGGGTTCTCAGTATCTGCTAAGAAGTACGACAATTTCACAATTTTTCTCCCAAAATAGATTTTTTAACTGTCCAATTTTAGTTTTCTTAAAAAAATGATTTTTGTGCAGTAATTCTGCAAAAAAAGTAACAAAAAACAGAAAAATTTAAAATTTGGGTACCTTTACATAAATAATCATAACGTTGGTATTTATCCATAGATTTTCTTTTAAAATGCCTTATTTTCTTTGTAGAAGTACAACATTTAAGAAAAAAATTATTTCATATTTTACCATGTAAGACGAATATCTTAATTATTTTTTTGAAATTTCAAAATTTGTGTTTTTATCAAAAAAAATTATTTTGTCGCGAAATTTTGACCCATATCTTTTAAACTACTTAACGAATTTAAAACCATATTCACAAAACATGTAGTGCCGTAATTGGTTTTTCGTTTGCAATTTGACTGATAAAAAAAATTTTAAGCCAAACTCGATATACGAGCCCTAACCATTCACCCTTATTCTAGTTGTCGTCATCGACACAAGACAATGTCGTCTTGGGATTTTTTTTTTTTGAAATTGGTATTCCCGTTGTCGTTATCGAAAATAATTGATAACTGTCGACAAGTATTTGGTATTCTGTAAGAAAATGTGACGACGATATTGTCTTGAAACGACTCTGATTTTGTCGACACAATTTTTAGTAACGACTTGAGGAAAAGTAATGACTGAAAAAAACGGAAAAAATGGGAAGAAATATCAAATTTATTAAATGCACTTGGCCCACCGAGAATAATGTGAGATGGATGGTAGAAGGTAAAGAAAGCATGATCATATAAAGTGCATTATAAAAATATAACAAAAATTTATTTATGGGTTTGGCGAGACTTAAAATTTAAAGTTAAAAAGAAAATGGTAGCCAACAAAGCCGAGTGTAATGCTACAGGTGGCGGAAGATTCAAGTAATTTATATTGAGCCCGCTGGAGGAAGCTGTGGCAAATCTTCTACAGTTTCAGAAACAGCTGAACCCTAAATTAAAGTCGTTTCCAACACTGAGCTGGTACGACCCCTGGGCTAAAAATCTTAATGTAATTGCCAACTTTATTGTTTTGGAAATAAATGTGGACTTGATTCCGGTTTTCAAATTAGGTGCTATTGTTTCCAGCACATCTTTGAAGGCTGTTTTATTCAGCCGAAAGTAACTTTCAAACCTTTTAAAAAAATTAGAAGATTAACATTCGTTAAAGTAACAGACTTTGATTTTGCTACTCACTTGTTATCCGGCAGATTAAAAATATTGGATTACTGTATGAGAAGTCTTCTTTCCAATACTAGATTTTCTTCACCACTGGTATCAGAATTTAAATTACACATAAAAAACATTTTTTCGCAAAAATAATAAACAACTCAATTTTTAGAGATGTGTTTTTGTTTTAATCGATAAACTGTCGACGTCGTTACAACACTGTTTTAGAACACCAATTTGGTGTCGAAGTGATGTCGACGTCGAAGCAAAGTGATGTTGACTCAAAAACAACGACGACATTGATAACGACAACTAGAATAAGGGTGATTATTAATTCGTACACCAAGCATTTTTATGACAATGTACCATTTAAGGCTACATATTTTACGAAATAATATTGGCAACACCAAAAACGTTATACTTTTCTGAAAGGTTGTTTTATTTTCTTTAAATTCATAAACTAATATATGCACATACTATGTTAAAATGTTTTGAAAACATAAATTAACCGAAAGTTAATTAATTTTAGTAAAAATAGTTTGACCACTATTAATTAGTGCAGAGGAAAATTTTCTAATTTAAAACTGTGTAATCGCTTTGGCATTGTATCTGTATATTTTTTGCACTTTTTAGGGGTTATAGAGTCCCAAATTTCCTGAATTTTGGCTTTTAATCCGCTAAGAGTACGTTGTGGGGCATTTCGCAACTTCCTTTTCATGAGTGCCCACAGGTTTTCGATTGGGTTGTAGTCTGGGCTAGATGATGGCCAGTCGAGAACATCAATACCATTTTCTTGTAGCCATTTTTTTGTTGTTTTGGCTGTATTGGAAGATGCACCATCATGTTGAAATACATACTCGCCACAGTCACCTAGCTTTGGTACTGACGGAAGGACATTTCCTTGCAATATATTAATATATTTTTCTGCATTTACTGTTCCATCAATAAAGTGAAGGTGACCGACTCCCTTTGAGGACATACATCCCCACACCATAAGGCTAGCCGGAAACTTGACAGTACGCTTTAAGCTGTCTTTTTGGTATGCCTCTGTGCTTTTACGAATCACCCTTTTTCTGGCATCACCGACGCATTCGTCAAACATAGATTCGTCGCTAAATATAATGATGTCCCATTACCTTTGTAAACAAGAACGTCTTTCTTTTGCCCATAACAAACGTTTTTTCATTTGAAGTGCAGTAAGTAAGGGCTTTTCTTTGGCCTAAAAAATTAAGTTTCAATAAGTGTTTTTCGCAACACCAGGTAAATGTTAAACTTACTTTATAACAAGTAAGAGCGGCTAAATTCGGCTATGCCGAATCTCATATACCCTTCACCATGGTTGGGAAAAAACTGAAGTTTATATATGGACATATATGGAATGGACAGATTTATATACGGACGCCTTTAAGAGGAAATTAACCATTTAGTTTGGAGATAAAACTTGGACTCGGGAATATAGGTACTTTAAAAAAATTTATGTTTTGGGTATAACTTTTTTGTATCTGAACCGATATTTCCGAGTTTTTCAGCAAATATGTTATACTAAAGATTTTCGATCTTTTGCTATATAAGACGTATCCATAGGTCATAATACAGCTCTAGAATAGTGTTTGTTGTTTGTGTATAAAAGGTGAAGAGGTGAAAGAAAAGAATTTCAACAAAGCGTTAAAAGAAATCAATACAACTGCATGTGTTTTATTTCTACAAAATAGTTTGATTTAGCTGGCAAATTTACATTTGGGATTTTATTTCGCTTTTTTATTAGAAATATTTGTAATTTCTTTAGCTTAATTTTAAAAATTTGAAGGAAAATAGTTTATAATTTTTTTTATAAATTATTATAAGTTATGACCTAAAATAGTTGCACTCAAAGGTAAATTATGTATAAAATTTTCTTAATATGTGAGAAATAAAATGGTTTAAAAATCTTTTTATAAATTCTTTTAAATCGGAGCAAAAAAAAGAAATAAAACCGTTTGTATTTTGTTTGTATCAGAGGGTTTTTATAAAAATTTTGATGTTTTTAGCCTATTTATGGATTATTTAATTATTAATATAAAATTTTATTTAAATTAATTATTAAATGTAAAAATCAACAAAAAAAAAATCTTAAGAAAATAAAAAAAAATGTACAAAAAAAAGTGAATTGACCGGGATTCGAACCCGCGACCCTTCCACCTGTGGTGAAAGGTATAAAAACGTTTGTATTTTGTTTGTATCAGAGGGTTTTTATAAAAATGTTGATGTTTTTAGCCTATTTATGGATTATTTAATTATTAATATAAAATTTTATATAAATTAATTATTAAATGTTAAAAAAAAACCCAAAAATAAGCAAAAAAAAGTCTTAAGAAAATAATAAAAAAAAATGTACAAAAATAAAAGTGAATTGACCTGACCGAGATTCGAACCCGCGGCTTTAGAGAAAAAAAAGTATTTGTGACATAGCGTCAAGACAACTGAGCTATTGAAGCTCACACAAAATCATCGTCAATAGAGGTACATATATAAAAGTCTTCGTTCATTAGAGATTTGTTTAGTTTTTATTTAAATGACAAATCTTTGTATGTGTGTTGTTTGTGTATAAAAGGTGGAGATGAAAGAAAAGAATTTTAATTATTAATATAAAATTTTATATAAATTAATTATTAAATGTTAAAAAAAAACCAAAAATAAGCAAAAAAAAATCTTAAGAAAATAATAAAAAAAAATGTACAAAAAAAAAGTGAATTGACCTGACCGAGATTTGAACCTCGAACCCCGCGGGCTTAGAGAAAAAAAGTATTTGTGACATAGCGTCTAGACAACTGAGCTATTGAAGCTCACACAAAATCATCGCCAATAGATGTACATATATAAAAGTCTTCGTTCATTAGGGATTTGTTTAGTTTTTATTTAAATGAAAGAAAAGAATTTTAACACATGGATGTGTTGTTATGCTCAAAATTCTACATACATATTAAACAAAGGGATTTTACTGGAAAAATTAGAGGTAGTCCTGGTTTTTTGCTAATATCTCAGCCATTTATTAACCGATCTGTCTGATTTTTAATAGCAAACAGAAATGGATCACATGTAACAGAAATAAAAAACAATCAAGTCCTCATTATGTCTGGGTTCTTCGGAAAACCCATTTCAACACACAGACGGACATCGTTAAATCAACTTCGCTCTTCATAAGGACCCAAAATATATATACTTTATAGGGTCTAAGATCAATATTGTAGAAATTACAAACGGAATGACAAACTTATATATACCCTTCCACCTGTGGTGAAGGGTATAAAAATATTATATTAAAAAATATTAAAACCAATAAATTAAATGTTGAAATGAAATACAATAAAAAAATATTATAAAATATTTTTTTTTTTCATATTCATTTTTTTTATTACTTTATTTATTAAATTTCTTTTTTTTGCTTGTAATTAAAACAACGAATTATATAAGCTTTTTATTCAAATTAAAAAAAACTAAAAAATCGGTTGACCGGTTTTTTCTGCAAAAACCGAAACCGAAACCGGTTTTTTTAAAATTAGATTTTTCGAAGAAAACCGAAACCGGTTTTTCCAAAAGGCCGGTTTTTTGAATACTCTATTTCCAGTCTAAGAAATAGCTTGCTACCTACTTAAGTATGATATTTATCTCATGTATTTTTGTACCTTATTTTATATATTTTTATTTTATTATATTCTTTTAATGTACAACTGAATTTTCTGTACAGTTTTTTTTTTGTAAAAAAAAATTCTATAATTGGTGTTTTTTTATACAGAAGAAATGGTACAATTGAGTTCAAAAAGTACAATTTGATAATGACTTTTGTACGAAATTGAAATTCTTATTTCGCAACCCTGCTGCAATATTTTGATTGTGTTACTGAGGGTGGTTTGTCTTCGTTCATTAGAGATTTGTTTAGTTTTTATTTAAATGACAAATCTTTATATGTGTGTTGGTTGTGTATAAAAGGTGGAGATGAAAGAAAAGAATTTTAATTATTAATATAAAATTTTATATAAATTAATTATTAAATGTTAAAAAAAACCAAAAATAAGCAAAAAAAAAAAGTCTTAAGAAAATAATAAAAAAAAATGTACAAAAAAAAAGTGAATTGACCTGACCGAGATTTGAGACTCGAACTCCACAGCCTTAGAGAAAAAAAAAGTATTTGTGACACAGCGTCTAGACAACTGAGCTATTGAAGCTCACACAAAATCATCGTCAATAGAGGTACATATATAAAAGTCTTCGTTAATTAGAGATTTGTTTGGTTTTTATTTAAATGACAAATCTTTGTATGTGTGTTGTTTGTGTATAAAAGGTGGAGATGAAAGAAAAGAATTTTAACACATGGATGTGTTGTTATGCTCAAAATTCTACATACATATTAAACAAAGGGATTTTACTGGAAAAATTAGAGGTAATCCTGGTTTTTTGCTAATATCTCAGCCATTTATTAACCGATCTGTCTGATTTTTAATAGCAAACAGAAATGGATCACATGTAACAGAAATAAAAAAGAATCAAGTCCTCATCATGTCTGGGTTCTTAGGAAAACCCATTTCAACACACAGACGGACAGACGGACATCGTTAAATCAACTTCGCTCTTCATAAGGACCCAGAATATATATACTTTATAGGGTCTAAGTTATACCCTTCCACCTGTGGTGAAGGGTATAAAAACCATAACCTTTATCTTTCATTTGCTGACGCGGCCATTCACGATTTATGGTTTTTCCAACTGTTTCAAACCACTTTGAAGCTATGCCTCTAACAGTGCTTCGACGATTTTTTTAATTATAGCTGCTAAATCTCTCTTGTCGCGAAACGTTATTTTGGAGACCCGGCCTCTGTTTGCCACGTTATTGCTATGATTCCCATTTTTTTCGTATTTTTGAACAATACTTTGTACAGTATATCTGGGAAGCTTAAGATCAATCGATATTTCGCCATAGCTTTTTCCCGGTTTGAATTTGTCAATAATTAAAATTCGGATTTCTTCACAAACTGGCTTACCACGTGCCATCGTTTAACAATTAATCACAATTAAAATAAAACAACATGAAAAAGATTGTGTTATTGTTCTATTGCATTTTTTTATTCTAATATAACGGTAAGTTTTCATTATTTGTTTACATTTTGATTTTTGGAGTTATTTTGAGCTGAATTTATACACTGTGCGAATTAATAGTGGTCAAATTATTTTTATTAAAATTAATGAACTTTCGGTTAGTTTCTTTTTTCAAAACATTTTAACATAATATGTGCACATATTTGGTTATGAATTTTAAGATAATAAAACAACCTTTCAGAAAAGTATTACGTTTTTGGTGTTGTCAATATTATTTCATAAAATATGTAGCTTTAAATGTTACATTGTTATAAAAATGCCTGGTGTACGAATTTTTTAATGAGATTTTCGGCTTTAGGAGGCTCTTATACATAAAAAAATAGTCGCATGCTTGTCGCATTTTGGCTGTAAAGTAGTGTTATTTATAATCAGCCCTATTACGGTTGGCGTAGTCGTATTTCGACAACTGTCGTAGTCGAATTTAGAATTTTGTGGTACCATGTAATATTTTCGACAACGACAATTTTGTAAAAGAGTCATATTGTAATAAATTACTCTAATTAAATTTATTATGAAACGCCTTGTTATGTAAACTGTCAAAACAAAAACAGCTGTTCATAAAAATAATTAGAAAGAAAATATTTAATAAATTTTAATTAAATTTTCTTAAATAACAATGCTAAGTGTGTCATTTTATTTATCTTCTGACGAAGAAGAAACATACAGTGTTGAGGAAATGAATGCTAAGAGACGACTTTTAAGGCAACAATCTAACATATTTGGCCTGCCTAATATAAAGTTAGTTTGGAAAAATATTTTTTGGTAAAAACTAACTTTACGTTTTGTTATAGATTTGTTAGTTATTTTAGACTGAACAAAGAGGCATTCAAATATGTTTTAAGCATTATTTCACCATTATTGAAAGATCCAATAAGATCAACAAGTGTATGCAAACTTTTAAAGTTAACAGCGACAATGAGGATACTGGCTGAGGGGAGTTACCAGAAAGGTGCTGGTAAAGATAATAATGTAAACCTATCTCAATCGTCTGTTAGTGAAGCTTTTAATGAGTGCATTGAAGCCAAGATGGATTTTATCCGAGATGGATGAAAAAGAAAAAAGTGAAATTAAAAAACATTTCTATAAAAACAAAATTCCCTGGAGTGATAGGCTGCATTGACGGAACGCATATTGCAATTATACCTACCTCAGTTGATAAACGTTTCCAGTATCACAACAGAAAGGGTTTTTATAGCCTTAATGTAATGGTGGTAATTTTAAATATAAAATCTCGATTTTTCATGTTTTTAAGCTTTTTTTAATATTAAAGGTATGCGATCATAAACTCCGTATAAGAAACATTCAATCTCTTAATGCTGGATCGTCTCACGATTCCCTGATTTGGAATGTTAGTGACTTAAAGCACTATTTGAAAGAGAAATATGACAATGGAGAAAGAAATACATGGTTGCTAGGTAAATTAGAGAATGGTTCTTTAGGATAAAGAGTTAATTTTTTGTTTGTTTATTTGTAGGAGATGCAGGTTATCCTTTAGATTTTTACTTGATAACACCTTTTCGACAACCCAAGAAGGTTCACCAGAAAGTTATTTTAATCATATTCATGCCAAGACAAGAAATGTAGTTGAGCGAACCATTGGGGTTTTAAAGAACAGTTTCCGGTGTTTACTCGGTGCCAGACAACTTCATTACACTCCCGAAATGGCTGGAAAAATTACAGCTGTTTGTGCTGCGTTGCACAACATATGTATCAACTACAATATAGATTGGCCTGATACCTACTTAGAAGATGAGTTAACAGAACCTGACAGCATTGCAGAAGATAATTCGAGCGCTTCTAATATCAGAATAAAAATAATGGAAGCTTTAAATAATTAATTTTTATTTTTTCAATATAAAAACTTAAATATTAAATTTAAACATTTTGTATAAACCATTAAAAACCAAAACAAAATCTCAATATTTGAATTCAATATTTATACAAATTAATTTAAATAAAAAAAACCTCAAGTATTAAAAATATAGCTTTGTGTTCTTATACTCCTCTTTTTAATTTCTTAAGCTCGATTTCTTTTTCAGTTCAAGTTCCGCTTTTCTGATTTCTAAAACAGCTCTTCTGTGTTAATTTTTTTTTTTTTCTAATTCACTTTTGTATAGTTTTAACTTCTCTTTTTTAACTTCATAAATTTTTCTTGAATACCTTTCTATTTCAGACAATTTGTTCTTTAAATCCATGTATAATTCTCGTTGAAGTTTTACTTGTTCTTCTAAAAGCAACATTTTTTCTTGAGCCTTATTTTTTCGAACTTTTTTGGGAACACTAGGGGAAGCAGATAGGTCCTCAAGTGCGTCAGATCTAGTTTCAGCTGTTACATTTAGTTCAGGTCGTTTTTTACCTGTTATAGTTGTCCCAAGATCTGTTTCTTCTGTTACAGTTGACTCACAACCGGTTACAGTTGGCAAAGGACCTGTGGAATCACTATGAGCTCGCTTTAGTCCAAATGATTTTCCTTTAGGACTTTTAATACAGGCTGGTTGAAAAGTTCCTGTGCTCGAAATAAAAGAATACTGTTTTTGTTACGAAATATATTTTTTTTATTCAATATAATCTCCTAGAAGCTCAATACACTTGTTCCGATGATCTTCCAATAATTGTATCCCATCCTTATAATGGTTTTCCGGTAGCTCTGCAAAATAACCCTCTACGGCTGCTATGGCCTCTTCATTCGACGAAAAATGCTTTCCACGAAGGAATTGTTTGAGATTTCTGGGAGCCAAATCTGGTGATTACCGAGAATGTTCAAGCAATTCGTACTTTAATTCTTTGAATTTAGCCATCGTCAAAACACTTCTGTGCAGGTGCATTGTCTTGATAAAAAATGATTTTTTTCTTCTTTAAACCAGGTCTTTTCTCACGGATTTTTTCATCCAGCTGATCCAAAAGACTGCAATAATATTCAGAGTTGATTGTTTTACCTTTAATCAATCAACAAAATTCCTTTTGCATCCCAAAAAACTGATGCCATATCCTTCTTTGCTGATCATTGCGACTTCACCTGCTTTGGAGCTGAACAGCCAGCTTCAGTCCACTGTAAACGTTCTTGTTTCAATTTAGGATGATGGTGGTAGATCGAAGTCTCATCCATAGTTATAAAACGATGCAAGAAGTCGGTTTTATTCGGCTTAAAACGCTCCAAATTACGCTGAGAAATTTGTTTTCGATCCAGTTTTTGTTGAATTGTTAATGGCACTAACTTTCCAAACAGATTTTTCATACGTAATTCTTCATGTAAAATATGGAGTTCTCGTTCGTCTGAGATGCCTATGGCATTAGCAATTTCACGCTTAGTCAAACTTGGATCTTCACTAACCATATTATGTACCTGCTCAATAATTTCTGTTGTTTTTGGTCGTCCTTCGCGTGGATCGTCTTCAAGGCTGGTACGACCACGTTTAAATTCACCAGCCCAAAATTCAACGGTGCGTTTTGAAGGTGAGGACTCTTTATACACTTCTAACAATTGTTCATAAATTTCCTTTGCTTTTAAACCCTTCAAAACAAAGAATCTAATGACTGCACGATATTCAATTTTTTCCATATTAAAAAAATCAATGACACGTCAACTTCAAATGGCTTGTAAACAAAGAAAGAATTGACAGAATGACTTGCAACTTTGCATGTGTTCCCAGGACAGTTATTCCAACTTGAGAAAAAAAAAGTTTGGAGCTAGCAGTGCCATTTCTTGGTGAGCGCAGGAACTTTTAAAAACTTTGTTTCCAGCCATATTAATTTTTTTTCAATGCTGTCGTGATCAAAATTTATAACGACAGGTTTTCCCCTTTTTGACAGGCAAATACGACAAACACGATACGTTTATTTTGTTATATTTGATATAGATTTACACTCAGAGTTGCATTTTTGACGTTTTCGACAAACGTAATACAGTTTTGTAAAAACGCCAACTTTTGACATAAACACGCTATGAATACGCCAACCGTAATAGGGCTAAATATAAGGCTAGTTCTTGTTGTGCTGCATTGAACCAAGAAAAAAGTAAATAAATAAATCCTTCTAAATCCCCAAATATATTGCTGGATCTAATTTGATCTGCCATTTTTCGGATCAATTTAGATGTTAAGGAATATAAAATTGGATATGATTAAATATTGTGCCAGATCAATTCATTTAACTCGGGTTTATAGTCTAGTCTGTAGAAATTTTTGCATTGACTGAATAAATAAACTACTTATTATGGTAACCACTTATATTTTTATTTACCGTATTACAGTGGGTACCTCATATAATAAAAAATAAATTATTTTGACACCGAGTTTTATACAGTAGAGCCTAATAATTTTTATTTATTTAGCTAGGTTCGTCAAAAATTTTTAACTATTTTCGAATTAAAAAAAATTTCATTAATTTTGATTTTGAGCTACTTTTGAATTAAAAAAAATTGGTTAACAATAACTACTGAAAATTAATTTTGACTTATGTTTTGTCATGTTTTTTATTTGTCTTAAGACGATTTAAGCTATTATACCAAAATGTCACTGAAATTATTTACATACCTTCGTTAACTTTCGACAAAAATGGTTGCAATAATTTTGTCTTCTTCTTTTCATATCCTTTTTGAGTAATGTCACCTACAAATAAAAAATAATTTATATAAAAGAAGAATTTATTTATTTTTATTTGTATTTAATTATTTCAAATATAAAGAGAAAACACGCAAACACAAATATAAGCACATTCGAATGCTCGTCTCATTTTAAATTTAATAACGTTTGCTTTAATAAATAATGACTGCCGATAAAAGCATATCCCCATTTCTTCAAACAAGTAATATGAATACTCCAAAACAAATTGATCTTATAGAAAATACAGTCATGGAAAAATTAATGCTTTACTCCTATATTAAATAAAATATTTTTCAGTGAAGTTTTTATTTTATAGTTGATATTTTAAATACTTTATATGTATGAAAATATGTTTTTAGTCTGATTTATAAATAGAAAGTTTTTTCAAATTAAAAAATGTTCTTGTTTTTTATTTAGTAATCAAGAGAACACACAGAAAAAGTTATTTAGACACCAGTCTGATGGAATACATTTTTTGTTCAGCTACAACCTTCATCAACATTTTTCGTGCTTCATGAAAGTGCTAATTGTAAATATCTCTATTTAACTCAGAAATCAAAGGAAAAGGCTATTTATTCTAACATCCAGTTGATTTTTTATTGAGTTTAGATAAAATTTACTTACTATTTTTTGTGTTTTTTATTTATTTTTTTTATTTATTTATTAGTTATCTTAAATTAGAGTTTTATTAAGATAACATTATTAAGCAATGGCGACTATGGCCTTCAGCTAATACTAGGATATATATATATTAATACTAGGTATAATAATATAAGTAATTACAATTAAGTTATATTGTTTTTTTTTTCTTTTTTTCCTTTTTAATATTTGGTGAATACTTATAATGTTTAACATATTTTATTCGAATATTTTTTGCGTGTTTAGTTAAGGATATTTAAATTTCTTTGTACAGATTGTTTGCCTTTAAAAAATTGAGTAGTGAATCAATGTTTCTGAGAGATGGGTTGGTAAGATGTTCCATGGGGTTCCCATTTAAAATTCGGTTGCGTGTGGATTCAAATGCTATGCAAGAGCATAATATATGTTTGACCGATATTTGTTCGGTGTCGCAAAAGGGACACATATTAGACGTGTGGTTCAAAATATGTCCATGGGTAAGGTTAGTATGCCCCAATCTTAATCTGATAACTTTAATACAATCCTGCTTATTGATTTTAACGTTATGGTTAAAATTAAGGTAGGTTCTAATGTTTTACCAGGATTAATTTCCCTGTACCAGCTTGCCGTTTTGGACCATTGGTCCATTTCCATTAGCAGAAAATCACTAATATAGTTGAGTATGTCATCTGTGTTTAAATTATCAGTCTAAATGAGAGGTGCCTTTAGAGAAAGTTTGGCTGTAGCGTCTGCGAATTCGTTCCCAGTAATTTGACAGTGCCCTGGGATCCATAATATTCGGACTTTCGGATAGTTTTCTATCAAAAAGTTCCTTATGTATGATGAATAAAAATTATGGTTGTGTAAATTTCTAATCGACTGAATAGAAGAGCATCAGTACAGATAATTGTCATAGATATAGAATTTTTTACGAACTTTATGGCCTCGTATATGGCGATCAATTCAGCAGAAAAAACGGTTGAAAAAGTAGGAAGTGTGAAGGCTTTCAAAACTGAGTTTAATGTTGTCAGGCTGTACGCAACACTATTGTTTCCTTTAAAGCCGTCTGTGTATATCATGCTGTGGTTCCTAAATTTATCCCGGACCTGTTGAAAGCATTTTCTATAAATGTTGGTATCAGTAGAGGATTTAGGAAATTCATTAAGAGCAGTAATAAGGCTGTCAGGTTGCAGGAGCCATGGTGGATAAGAGAAATTTGAACTAACATTGCAGGGTTTCAGTGGAAGATTATTTTCCCTTGAAAAATTGTAAACTCGGCCGAGAACTGATTGAGTTTTATTCAAATTAGGCTTACTTGATAGTTTGAGAGATAATTTGTATAAGGGTGAGTCAGAACTATTTAGAGCGCAACGTAAGAGTTTAAACGTGTTTAGATTTCTCCTGGTCTCCCGCGGTTCGATTCCAGCTTCGTGTAGCATATTATGGATTGTTGACGTTCTAAAAGCTCTAAAATTTATTCTAATTGCGGAATTTATGATAGATTTTATCTTCTGTAGAGACGATTTCGGGGCAAACCCGTACAAATATAATCCGTAATCGACTTTTGATAAAAGTAATGCCTTGATTGCAGAGGTTATTGTATATATATTGCAGTTAAATCTTTTGTTGCATAAACATTTAACAATATTCAATCTTCGTGTTAACTCGGTGATGATATTTTTGATATGTTCATTCCAACTGTATTTTTTATTAAATATTATGCCTAATATTCTTAAAGAAGAGGTATTTTATATACTAAATGTTCCAGAAGAAACATTAGGGCTACAATTTTTCTTTCTGCAGACATGCAGATGTTTGCATTTTGATAACGATAATTGGGCTCCTGAGTAATCACACCAGGCATTTATGTATTCTACCAAAGGTTGAATGTCGATTGTACGGTTTTTTTTTTCTTACTCAGTTTCTTGATAATATAGAAGTCATCTGCGTAGGCGCAGAAGTTATAAGCTTTCAACGATAGGAGGTATTCACTTAGCCTGTTGTAAGATATAAGGAATAAGATAACTGATAAAGAAGATCCCTGGGGGATGCCATTATATAAGGGGTATAAATTGGAGTAGTGATTGTTCAGTTTAACTCTTATCTTCCTGTTTAGTAAAAAATTTCCAACATATCCTACTATTCTAGGTCCTAAGTCCCATTCGACTAACTGTTGTATAATGGTATGAATTCCGACTCTATCAAAAGCCTTTGAAAAGTCGAGTGTGATGATAGATGAGTGGTTCCTATGTGATAAAGAATCTGTAATAAGATGGTCGATGTAAAGTAGGGCATCAGTTACTGACTTTCCCTTTTTAAACACGAGCTGGTGAGAACAAAGTAGTTTGTTTGTGGTCACGTACCACCATAGCCTATTGGCTACAATCTTGTCAAGTAGTTTAGAGACACATAAATTCAATGATATTGGTCGGTATGATTGCATCTCAGTTTTGGTGAGATGGTACTAGTTTTATAGAATTGTGGAATAAAGTTAGTTATAATCCGGTTGTAAAGATTAAGAAGTCTATTCTTGGTTAAGTTACCAAGGTGCTTTATCATTGGATAGGATATCCTGTCGATGCCGGGTGTATTACCGCTCATTCCGTTTAGGGAAAAATTAAGCTCTGCCATAGTAATATCGTTCTCTATCAATTTGGCTTTATTAGTAGGATTTGGAGTAATGTTGGTGTTAATAACCGAGTATTTGATCAATTTAAAATTATCAGAGAACTTTTGGTCATGTGATTCTGAGGACCAAAATTTGCCAAATTCCTCTACTATGGACTGTTTGTCAGTTAAAAATTGATCCGGATTATCAATTGATCGAATTGTGTGAATTGAGTGTGGTATACTAAGACACAAAATGTTCTAATGTTGGACCAGATTTTTTTAGACGGGGTCTCAGGGCTAATTTTGCCTGTGAATTCTGAAATTGATTTTCGCTTCGCACTCTTTAATTCCCTTTTGAATATCGCAGTAGCCTTTTTATAGTTTATAATGTTGGTATTACTAATGTCACGCTTAAGAATATGCCATAATCTGTTTTTCTCCCTTTTTAATTCGTTAAGATTACTGTTCCACCAAGGAACAGTTTTCTTAATTGATGTGTTTATCTGTGGAATTTGAATATTCGAAGCTTCCCTGTTGATGTTGCCACCTACAGGTCGTTCGATGTCAAATTTAGTTGTGAGGTCTTGAAATCTGTCACAGTTGGCCTTATTAGTAATAAATTTGGGTTTAGGTTGCGATGAGATTGAAGAATTTGAGGAAAGTACATTAATAATAATTGGGAAATGATCACTTCCATGAAGGTCGTTCTCGGTTTTCCAACTAGATTGTAATTTTAATTGAGGTGATCCGAAAGATAAATCAATGTGTGTGAATGCGTGATGTGTACTAAAGTGGGTTGGAGAGCCGTCATTAAATATGACAAAATTGGATTGATTGATATAATTGGCCAGTGTATTACCCCTTTGGTTATTAGACGTGGATCCCCACATGGAATGCCAACTATTAACCCTCCGATGAGTGAGAAGGTCCCTAGGGACCTTTATGCCTTTTCAAACTGAAATCACTCCTACTTCGGCCACTACAACCCCCCCCCCCCCCCTCAAAGTTACTCTGTATTCCAAGAGTATTTTGTTACGCATCTTTTGGAAAAAAATCAAGCCGATCGGATCATTACTTTAGGAGTTATTGAGGTTTTAGTGAGAATAGTACGCGGACGTGTGAATAGGTCCATATGGACCTTGTACTGAATTTCACTAATAAATGCATGTTTTTGGTCATCATTATAATTTTTTTATTGTTTCAACACATAATTTACTTGTTCTGAACACAAAGACCTAAACGCAAAGACATTAGGGATGAAAACAAAAAATTCTAAGAAAAATTCGAAGACATGAACTTTTTTGCTTTCAAGGAAAGGCACAATATTCTAATTTTATACTACTAGCAATAAACCAGTTCTTAGAATTTTTTGTTTTTATTATCATCCCTAATGTCTTTGAGTTCAGGTCTCTGTGTTCAGAACAAGTAAATTATGTGTTGAAACAATAAAAAAAATATAATGATGATTAAGTAATCCCTAAATGTCTTTGAGTTCAGGTAGACGTACGAAAGAGTAAAAAAGAAGTTGTAGTTTCGTCAACCAAATCAGTCAAAGTTTAGACAGCGAAGAGTAAAATCGTGTGTGATAGAAACAAAAATATATATATGGCAGATGCAAGTAATTTGGACGTTGCTCAAATGGTTGTACGCCGTAGTACACGTTACCAGCAAATGACTGCGGATGAAAGGCGTGCAGATGATAGTAGATTTGCTGATTTTATGGACGAAGTCATGGATAAAGAAATTGATATTGCTACAATTGATAATTATGAAGTTGAGGATGATGAAGATCGCACATACCAACCTGCTGAAGAGTCAGATGCCGAAACTGAAGTATACGTCGAGCTAAATGAAGATACTGATGACGACGATGATGAAGAGGAAAAACATGAAACGAATGAAAGTTACTATATTGGTAAAGATGGCACCCAATGGAGTAAAAAAGCACCACCAACATCACGCACTCGTAAGCATAACGTGGTCGACTTCACAAGAAAGAAACCAGGACCAACAGGAAATATACACGACCCCTATACAATAATGCGTTCAATCATGACACAGGAAATAATACACTTAGTGCTACGTGAAACAAATCGTAAAGGCAGGGAGGTTACAGCTGCATGGAATTTGGCGAATCCCACGAAGAAAAAGGAGTGGAAGCCAGTGACAGTGAAAGAGTTTGACGCCTTTGTAGCTATTCTTTTGTATGCTGGACTCACAAGATCAAACCATGAACCAGCTATGGCATTATGGGGCGCGACGCGTTGCCCAATATACAAAGCTGCGTTGTCGTACGATCGCTTCATGTGTATAAAGCAATTTATTCGATTCGACAATGGAAATACTCGACAACAGCGACTCATCAACAGCAAAACTGCGGCTATTGACGATATTTGGCAAATGTTGCAACATAACTTGGCAGCAGCTTACACTCCTCATAAAGCACTAACAGTTGATGAGCAGTTGTTCCCTTACAGAGGCCGCACCCGCTTCACGCAATATATTCCGTCAAAGCCAGCTAAGTATGGTTTGAAAGTATGGTGGTTATGCGACTCACAGAGTTATTATCCTGTGAAGGGAATGATATATTCTGGAAAACTGCCAGACCAACTGGATCTTGTGGAAAAATATTTAGATGCTGGCCGTACTATATACGCGGATAATTTCTTTACCACTCTTCACTTGGCGCGTATTTTGATGAGGAGGAAGACCGCATATGTTGGTACAGTGCGCTACAACAAAACATTCATTCCACAGGAGTTCAAGAAGAACCCGAAGCGCACCATCAATAGTACATTATTTGGGTTCAACGAAGGGGATATAGCGTTATGCTCATACGTGCCGAAAAAAAATAAAGTGGTGAACGTGCTCTCCACAATGCACTACACCTGCCGCGTTGACGAGCAAACCGAGAAGCGGAAGCCCTATGCCATATTAGATTACAACGCCAACAAATGCGGCGTTGATACCATGGATCAAATGCTAGGCACTTACAGCTGCAAAAGAGCAACACAACGATGGCCGTTGGCCATGTTTTATAATATACTGGACGTCGCTGCATTGGCTGCTTTTACGATTTACAACGAAATGAAGCCTATAAAAAGGAGTGACAGACGGCGGTCGTTCTTGTTACTGCTAACGAAACAATTGGCCACACCAAACGAAGAACGTGCCCTGAACCCATATAACCTCATATCCAAGGATACGCAATGCGATGGAAACATTCATGTCAGGGTAAGAAAAACATCTTCAAATTCAAGAATAGAATATATATTTATTTGTTTTTTATTTTTCTTTTCATTTCAGGTATTACCAAGACCGATGGAAGGCAATGCACCGTCGTTTGCGGCTAGGTCAAGTAGATCGTCATGTCGCCTTTGCCGTTCTGAGTACGGGCGGCAGCGGAAAACGCGGGCATACTGCTTCGGCTGCGGCAACGCTGTTTGCGGAGAACATAGCACACTTTTACATCGCTGCAACACTTGCGCACAGGGTGGGGGACAAGAAGTACACGCTCAACAACAATAATTTTTAAACTTTTTTATAATAGTCTTAAGAAAATTCAAGCAAAAAAAATTTAAAAAATTGAAAATTTTTTTTTTGTATGTAGAATTTAGTTATAAACAATAAAAACAAAACAAAAAATCAAAAAAAAAAATTATATGAAAAAACATGATTTACAAAAAAAGGTCCGTAGGGACCTTTTCACACGGCCGTGAAGTTCAGATCTGTCACTCATCGGAGGGTTAAAGTCCCAGAGCCTCATTACTAATTTGGTCAAACATATTTCCTAGGCTGCTGAAATTGAACGATTCAGATGGAGATATGTATGTGTTTATTACTAAGAGTTTACATTTTGCTTGAATGGTTATACCAATGGCTTCTAAATCATTTGGAAGTGTGAGAGGAGTGAATTGGAGAGAGTTATATATCAAAAGAGCCACCCCACTATAATAGTGAGATGCAGAATTTTTAAAGAGAATTTGGTAATTTAGTGGAACTGGGATGCCAACAAGAGAGTGAAAGTGTATCTCTTGAAGCGATATCAACTTTGGTTTGTATTTTTTTAAAAGTAGTTGTAATTCATTATAGTTTTTAGTGTAACCTCTTAAATTCCATGAATAATGTTCATACTCATGATAGTATAAAGGCAAAAAGTAAAATAAATTTAGTAATAATAAAGTTGTATATAATAGAACTACAAACTAATGGAACCCGAAGAGACAGTGCCTGGTTTGTTGTTGCTGGATCTTTTTGTTGTATTTTAGGAGGCGTTTAGTATTGGATCATCGTAGCTTATAAGTTGGGCACGGATTGGTGCAGCGGTATTGTTTGTTACAATTGATGAAAAGAATTGGTTTTTGTTTAAATGTCGTTTGTTGTATATTTTTTCTGCATTTTTTAAATTTGTTTTTTTCCAGAACTCTAACAACCTAAATTTCTTTGTGTTTAAGAAAAACTGGACAATTTTTATCTTTTGCTGAATGTTTCGTGTTTTCAAAATCACTTTCCTTGCAGTTGATGCAACATGTTTCATTAGAACATTGTTCTACGCTGTCAGGATTTATATGATTGATGCTACTACAATTGTAACAAAGTTTCTCATGTTCGCATGTTTTTTGGATGTGACCATAACGTTGGCAATTATTACATTGGATTGGTGTAGGAATATATGGGCGTATGAATATCTTTTCGTATCCCATATATACATATTCGGGTAGGTTGACAGATGAGAAAGTTAGAATAAGAAGTCCTGTTTCTTTTAATGTGTCTTTATCTTTTTTTTAGAAATTTTTTAACTTCGACGACTTTTTGATGAGACATGTTATTAATAATTTCTTCTTCAGAAACACCGAAAAGGTCAGACGAAAAAATTACACCTTTCGAAATATTTAAATATTTGTGTTCAGAAACTTCAATTTTGATAGTCTCACTCATGGCGGTTAGCTTAATAAGTTTGTTAGCTGGAGTATTGTTTTTGGTTTTTACTAATATTGTGCCATTTTGGAGTTTTTTACATTCCGATACTTCACCACCACATGTTGAGTCAATCACTTTTTTTATTAGGAATGGAGATATATTAGATAGACTACTTTCGCTGTTCGTCCGTGTGATTACCAGGTATATTGGGCCATTGGAATTAATAGATATTCTTTTCGAAAAATCATAATCCAGACCTGTTGCGTAATTTGCTTTCTTTTTTGCAACGTCAGGTGGATCAGGTTGATCCAATGTTGTTGTTTTATTTTTTTATTGAGTGTTTGTCTATTTTATTTTTATTGAGTGTATTTTAATGTGTTGTTTTTTTATGTTTTTTGTCTTTTGGTTTAACTAGTAGTAAGGTTTTTGTTGGTTTTGGTTTTACTGTTTGTTTTTTGTTATTGTTTTTACTATAATTGATTTTATTATACAGATTACAAAAAAAACAATGTTGTTTGTTAGAAGTGACAAACGCAACTGTGCTCATTGTGTTTTTTACATTCTCCTTTATTACTGTATGTCCAAAATCAGCAATTAGGTAATATTAAGGACACGTGTTTAAATTGTTTTTTTTAGATCTCGAACCAAACTTATAATGCATTTTAATACATATAAAGCAGGGGGCCCAGATTTTCTTATGGAAGAGCAAACACCATTACATTTAAAGAATAACTAATTTTGATTTAATATTTATTAATGTAAAAACCAATTCATACAAAGAAAAAATAATATTTCATATCATACGTTAAACAAAAACAAAATCTACATTGATGATCGCTGTCGTCAATGTTTACCAGCAAAGCATACGAAAGTGTTGTTGCTTTGCACTTGCGAGTATACAGTAAAGAACGACAAAAAAACTAATAAGGCAAAGCTGTTTGTGTATTTCGTATTGATATTGCTGAGTGCTCTATGTGTATTAAAACACACAGCCTATAGCTAAGCGCTTTTACAAAAACAAATGAGCATCAAGCGCATAGGACTTGGGAACCCTTGATATAAAGTATTAAAAAGATCAACTATACTTTACTATTAAATATAACTTGGTACGGTATAGAATTGTTTGAACTTATGTAACAACAATTAAAACACATGTCTTTAATATTAGCTTATTGCTAATATTAAACACTGGTAGGTATCTATTGCTTTAAATTACGGGCATTAGCAGATATAACAATTTAAAGTCTGATTAAAAGTGAATTACTCGCTTTAAAAAAAAATTAACATTCCGCTTTTAAGTACAAAATATAAAATTTTAAACGATTTTCAAACGTAAATTTCTTTAAAATATTTAGTGTTAAAATCAACCATTTGTCGAATAGTAAATAGTGGCAACATCCATTCAATTCATATATACTAATATAATCAAGAGGTAATGCGTGTATCTGATTTCAAAAATGTTGGTTTTAATATTTAGAATGGTCTTTAAGGATGGATATAGGCTTTATATTATTCCAATAAAATAATTAATAAAAAAGTTATGAGCAAAAATAAAAAAATAATATTTTCCGATTTTACCACCACGTGCATTCCGTTGACTTTTTACCGTTATTTAGTTTGGTATGTTGTTGTTTTTTGGTTTTTCGTATGAAACTACAACAACAGCAAAAATAAAATATTTTTAAATTAAACAATCCTAGTAAGCACGTGTAAAAAATAACAATTAAAACTTATTAGAGTTTTAAATGAAAAATACATAGTTTTGGTAAGTGATGCAAATAAGGTATATAATTTCTCTATCTCTATATATAAAAGAATAACGTTACTGACTGACCGACTGATTCAACATCGCCCAGCCCAAACCGCTGGACCTAGGAAGTTGAAATTTGGTATGTAGGTTCCCCTTTCTGCGTAGACAGCCGCTAAGACGGGGTTTTTGGGAATTCTATCGGGGAGGGGCAAAAAGGGGAACTTCCCTTCACGGCCTGCCCAAACCCCTTTAGCTAGAAACCTGAAATTTGAAATAGGCCTTTCTGGGAAAATGTGCTAACTCCTTGGTAAGGTACATTTTAGAATTTTGACCATGGATGCAGTAAAAATAGGGCTTTAAAGGGCGAAGTCTCCCCCTTTACAGGCTTCCACACCGATGGACCTGGGAAGTTGAAATTCGGTATGCAGACTCCTTCTCCAGTGTATGTAACAGATAAGACGCTATTTTTGAAAAATCAAACGGGGAGGGGCAGAAAAGGTTAAATTCTCCCCCTAGACGGCCTTCCCAAACATGGGAAGTTGATAATCTGTATGCCGGCTCATTTTCCAGTGTAGATAACAGATAAGACGTTATTTTTAAAAAATCATAAGGGGAGGGGCAGAAAAGGGTGAAATTCTTTCCCTCGACGGCCTGCCAAAACCGTTAGGGATGGAAGGTTGAAATTGTGTATATTGGTTCCACCTGAGGTGTAGACATTCACCCAGGTGTGATTTATGTAAAATCCTACGGGGAGGGGCAAAGAGAGGGCAAATCTCTTCCTTAACAGCCTGCCCACACCGAAATAGCAAGATACATGTATAAGATACATGTATATAAACATGTATTACCTAAGAGTATGGACTAACTCACTGATAAGCTACATTTTTGAATTTTAGCCAGGGACGTGGTAAAAATCGGGTTTAAAAAGATTAAATAACAGCTTGGTGAAACCTCTGGACCTAGGAAGTTGAAATTTGGTATGCAGGCTCCTTTTCCATTGTAGATAACAGTTAAGATGTCAATTTTGGAAAATCCAACGGGGAGGGCAAACAACTTGCCAAAACCGCTAGAGCTGGTAAGTTAAAATTTGATACATAGGTTTCCACTACAGCGTTCACATCCAGCCAAGTCGGATTTTTGGAAATTCCTACTGGGAGGTGCAAAAAGGGTAAAAGTCTCCCCCCAAACGTATGTCCAAACTGCAGAAAATAGAAAGTTAAAATTTAATATTCCTTCTTCAATGTAGATAACAGATAAGACGTGACTTTTGGAAAATCTAATACGGACGAGCAAAAACGCGAAATTCTCCCCCTTGACGGCCTGCCAAAACTGCTGGAGCTGGGAAGTTAAAATTTGGTACATAGATTCCTCCTCCAATTAAACTGTAAATGTGAAAATGTGCATATGTGCAAATGTGAATAAGTGCAAAATTGCAGAAGTGCAAATGCGCAAATTTGCAAATTTGTAAAAGTAAAAATGTGCAAATTTGCAAATGTACAAATTTTCAAAAGTGTAAATGTGCAAATGTGCAAAAGTGCAAGTTTTTAAAAGTGCAAATTTGTAAAAGTAAAAATGTGCAAATTTGCAAATGTGCAAATTTTCAAAAGTGTAAATGTGCAAATTTGCAAAAGTGCAAGTTTTTAAAAGTGCAAATTTGCAAAAGTGAAAAATTGCTTTATGTGCAAATTTGCTAAAGTGCAAATGTGCGAATTCGCAATAGTGCAAATGTGCGAATTTGCAAAAGTTCAAATGTAAAAATATGCAAATTTGCAAAAGTGCAAATGTGCAAAAGTGAAAATTTGATTGTTTGATGGTTTAATTAATTGATAGTTTGATAGATTGATGGTTTGATGGTTTGATGATAATGTAAATATGGAAATGTGTAAATATGCAGATGGGCAAACATGCAAATGTGAAAATGTGTAAATATAATGGTTGGCAAGCAATAGCTTTTGATTATAACGGTAGTTGTCTACCACGCTCTGATCAATGCCGATACGAAAATTTTTAAACTGCTTGTCCAATAGTGGCATGTGTCTTCTAATATCACGGGGCTTTTTCATAATATAACCTGTTAAATTTTGTTATATCTGTAAAATACCTTTATAAATCGGTGTTTCGGTAGTTTAGCGTTATTACAACGGTAGTTTAAGATATTTAAAAATTATACTGGTAAAATAGCGCAAAAACCCGGTTATACAAAAACACACATGCATTCAATCGAATGCCAATTTTAAAATTTTAATATCGGGCATAAAGTGGCTGTGGTAACCAACTACCGTTATTATGAAAAGGTATTAAATGCCAACCATGGTAAATATGTAAATATTCATTTAGGTCATTCAAAATCGACCAGCACAAACCGCAAGAGGTAGGACGCTGAAATTTAGTATGCAGGTTCGCCCTGCGGTTTAGACATTCGCTAAGACGGGGAAGAGCAAAACGGGGAAAACCCTCGGCCTGCCCAAAATCCTATAGCTAGAAACCTGAAATTTAAAATATGCATTCTTGGAGTATGTGCTAACTCATCATGAAGTCTCCCCCTTAAGACCCTGCACAAACCGTTGGACCTAGGAAGTTGAAATTTAGTACGCAGGCTCCAACACTAGTGTAGATAACAGTTAAGATGAAATTTTTGGAAAATTCAAAATGGCAAACCACTGGGGCTGGGAAGTTGAAATTTTCTGCAAAAGTTCCTCTTCCGGTGTATTCACCTAGGTCGGATTTTTGGAAATGTGTACGGCGAGGGGCAAAAAGGTGAATAGTCTTCTTCTTAACGGGCTGCCCACACCGATTTAGCCAGGAACCTGAAATTTTAAATGTGAACTGGAGTATGTGCTAACTCATTGATCAGCTACATTTTAGAATTTTAGCCAGGTACATGGTAAAAATGGGAGTTCTAAGGGAAAAACCTGAAATTTGAAATATGTGTTACCTGGAGTATGGGTTAACTCATTATTGGGGTACATCTTAGAATTTTGGTCTGGGACATGGTAAAAATTGGGGACTCCGGGTAATTATCTGGGAACTCCGTATACTCCCGGGCTTTGCATGCTAGTAACTATATAAAGGAATATCGTTACTGACTGGCTCACTCACTCACTCATTAAACATCGCCCCGCCCTGCCAAAACCGCTAGAGATGAGAAGTTTAAATTTGGTCCTCCGGCGTGGACTTACCCATGTCGGATTTTCGGAAATTTTCACAGGGAGGACAAAAAGGTGAAAAGTCTCCCCCATAACGGCATGTCCACACCGATTTAGCTACCCTGCAAGAACGGTACGGGTTATATAACGCGTTACATGAAAAGTACTCATAACCAAAGTATGAGTTAGAAATTTAAAAACTTTTAGTTATTTTGTACAGTGCATTAGGAAAAAACTAACCTATTCTCTTATGTACGTGTGAGCTGATATCTCCTTCTCTCGCATTATTGTTTAGAATAGAAAACACTATAGTGCTCTCGCTCGCACGCATCAATGCTAACGTGTATATAACTGCAAAGTTAACCGTAGTAATATATTATAAATAACTTGTTAGTTAACCGATACTCATATTTGTTATAACCACTTAATAAGTAACTCCTTAACGGATTCATATATCGGTTAGTGCTACTGAATACTATCGGTTATTGCATTCCTATAAATAACTCATTAGTTAATCGTTATTAGTATTGGTTAGTGCTACCGAATATTACCAGTTATTTTATTCCTAAAAATTGGTTATTGCTACTGAGTTAATTAAAACCCTTTTTAATGTGTCAATAAAATTTTATTTTAAGGAAAAACCAATATCATAAAAAGAAAATAGGATGAAAATAAAAAAAATAAATATAATAATAATGGAGTAATTCATTTAAAGTTGCTTAAAACTACTAGAGATCACTTTAAGCTGAGCTCGTATAAATAAAGTGTTAATCAATAAATAATAATAAAATTTGATTTAAAGAAAAAAATATAATATATATAAAAAATATATAATATATATAAAAAAAATATATAATATTTTAAAATATACAATGCATAGTCATTTATATTCCAAGGCTTTTCCTTGTCAAGAAAGCATGCTACAACAAAGAATGTCCACACACTGCACCTAGGATTGGCCACAAATCTCGGTTGGAACTCTTAACCCTTCGTCAGGCACATATTTTGAGCCCTTAGTTCTGGCCAAACCCCTATACATTTACATGCATTTGTATGGAAATAAGGGCTGTTTGCCGTTAAATTTTTTACTAAGATAGGAAAATATTTGTTATATTTTGTGTTTCTATTTCTTTTTACTATGTTATTAGCTACCTGAGGAAGAAAAAATAGACCTGAAAAATTCTTTGGAATGAAAAGGGCAACAATTTTTTTGTTCTATATATATTTCTCTTTATTGTGGGTAAAGTAATAAATGTTTATGACAAAATAGAAAATGATTATGAAGAATACATTGATTTTTTTATTCAGAATTTTGCGGAAGGCAACAAAAACATAAATAATCTACTTTTGAATGTTGCTGACAAACAGGATTGTTGCATTTGCAGCAAAAAAAGCGTGTCTTACGGCGTATTTTGTCATCTTGCTGCAGGCAAATTCTGCAATCTTTTTTGGCAGCTAGTGTGTCTGGACCACTGCGTGAAGCCACATTACGGTTTGCTATATTGAGAGCTCTCCCAAAGTACGCTTCAAATGCTATTCGAGTTGTTGGTTGAGCCACAATGTGCGGATTATTGATGCGATTTTCAACGTTGGCCAGTACCAATTGCTTTGCAAGTTTATATAAAAATATGCGTCTTCTTTCTTTTCTTGTATTTTCATCATTTAGCTTACATATAATGTAACTTGCCAATGCCATCACGTCAATCATGTTGCAGAAAAACGCGTATGTCCAGCGTCTGGTTGACCGTTTTGTTGTGTAATGAGTTAGCATTTGATCCATCGTATCGACTCCGGCTTTAGTTGAATTACAAAATAAAATTGCTTCCGGTTTCATGGCTACGCCTTCAACATATTTCGTGTAATGCACGGTTGAAATTAAATTGACTGCCTTATTTTTTTGGGCACGTAGCTGCAAAGTGCAACAAGATTTTCATGAAAACCAAACACACTTGAAAGAATTGGTCGTCGAGTGCTCTTCATAACTTCCTTAGGAAGACATCTATTGTTTGCTCGAATGGTGCCAAAAAATGCCAGTCCCATAGCAGCCAGTCGTTTAGCGCCGTTCAATGAGGTGAAAAAATTATCAGAAATAATTGTTCTGCCGCTGTTTGCGTAACAATTTGCGAAATATATTAGAACGTTTTCACCTTGATTTATCTCCCGATTGTCTCTTTCCTTTCCAGTGTATAGATTTCCTTTCAATGGAAATTTAGTCTTAGCATCGCATGCCCACCAAACTTTGATCCCATACCTTGCAGGTTTTGATGGGATATATTGGGTGAACTTTGTGCGCCCACGATACGGAAACAACTGCTCATCGATGGTGATATTTTCATAAGGTTCATAATAATTTTGCAGATTTTCATCTGGACCTAGGAAGTTGAAATTTGGTATGCAGGCTCCTTCTCTATTGTAGATAACAGTTAAGATGTCAATTTTGGAAATCCAACGGGGAGGGCAAACAAGGAGAAAATTCTCCCATATGACAACTTGCCAAAACCGCTAGAGCTGGTAAGTTAAAATTTGATACATAGGTTCCCACTACAGCGTTCACATCCAGCCAAGTCGGATTTTTGGAAATTCCTACTGGGAGGTGCAAAAAGGGTAAAAGTCTCCCCCCGAACGTATGTCCAAACTGCAGAAACTAGAAAGGTAAAATTTAATATTCCTTCTTCAATGTAGATAACAGATAAGACGTGACTTTTGGAAAATCTAATACGGACGAGCAAAAAAGCGAAATTCTCCCCCTTGACGGTCTGCCAAAACTGCTGGAGCTGGGAAGTTAAAATTTGGTACATAGATTCCTCCTCCAATTAAACTGTAAATGTGAAAATGTGCATATGTGCAAATGTGAATAAGTGCAAAATTGCAGAAGTACAAATGCGCAAATTTGCAAATTTGTAAAAGTAAAAATGTGCAAAAGTGCAAATTTGCAAATGTGCAAATTTTCAAAAGTGTAAATGTGCAAATTTGCAAAAGTGCAAGTTTTTAAAAGTGCAAATTTGCAAAAGTGAAAAATTGCTTATGTGCAAATTTGCTAAAGTCCAAATGTGCGAATTCGCAATAGTGCAAATGTGCGAATTTGCAAAAGTTCAAATGTAAAAATATGCAAATTTGCAAAAGTGCAAATGTGCAAAAGTGAAAATTTGATTGTTTGATGGTTTAATTAATTGATAGTTTGATAGATTGATGGTTTGATGATAATGTAAATATGGAAATGTGTAAATATGCACATGGGCAAACATGCAAATGTGAAAATGTGTAAATATCATGGTTGGCAAGCAATAGCTTTTGATTATAACGGTAGTTGTCTACCACGCTCTGATCAATGCCGATACGAAAATTTTTAAACTGCTTGTCCAATAGTGGCATGTGTCTTCTAATATCACGGGGCTTTTTCATAATATAACCTGTTAAATTTTGTTATATCTGTAAAATACCTTTATAAATCGGTGTTTCGGTAGTTTAGCGTTATTACAACGGTAGTTTAAGATATTTAAAAATTATACTGGTAAAATAGCGCAAAAACCCGGTTATACAAAAACACACATGCATTCAATCGAATGCCAATTTTAAAATTTTAATATCGGGCATAAAGTGGCTGTGGTAACCAACTACCGTTATTATGAAAAGGTATTAAATGCCAACCATGGTAAATATGTAAATATTCATTTAGGTCATTCAAAATCGACCAGCACAAACCGCAAGAGGTAGGACGCTGAAATTTAGTATGCAGGTTCGCCCTGCGGTTTAGACATTCGCTAAGACGGGGAAGAGCAAAACGGGGAAAACCCTCGGCCTGCCCAAAATCCTATAGCTAGAAACCTGAAATTTAAAATATGCATTCTTGGAGTATGTGCTAACTCATCATGAAGTCTCCCCTTAAGACCCTGCACAAACCGTTGGACCTAGGAAGTTGAAATTTAGTACGCAGGCTCCAACACCAGTGTAGATAACAGTTAAGATGAAATTTTTGGAAAATTCAAAATGGCAAACCACTGGGGCTGGGAAGTTGAAATTTTCTGAAAAAGTTCCTCTTCCGGTGTATTCACCTAGGTCGGATTTTTGGAAATGTGTACGGCGAGAAGCAAAAAGGTGAATAGTCTTCTTCTTAACGGGCTGCCCACACCGATTTAGCCAGGAACCTGAAATTTTAAATGTGAACTGGAGTATGTGCTAACTCATTGATCAGCTACATTTTAGAATTTTAGCCAGGTACATGGTAAAAATGGGAGTTCTAAGGGAAAAACCTGAAATTTGAAATATGTGTTACCTGGAGTATGGGTTAACTCATTATTGGGGTACATCTTAGAATTTTGGTCTGGGACATGGTAAAAATTGGGGACTCCGGGTAATTATCTGGGAACTCCGTATACTCCCGGTCTTTGCCTGCTAGTAACTATATAAAGGAATATCGTTACTGACTGGCTCACTCACTCACTCATTAAACATCGCCCCGCCCTGCCAAAACCGCTAGAGATGAGAAGTTTAAATTTGGTCCTCCGGCGTGGACTTACCCATGTCGGATTTTCGGAAATTTTCACAGGGAGGACAAAAAGGTGAAAAGTCTCCCCCATAACGGCATGTCCACACCGATTTAGCTACCCTGCAAGAACGGTACGGGTTATATAACGCGTTACATGAAAAGTACTCATAACCAAAGTATGAGTTAGAAATTTAAAAACTTTTAGTTATTTTGTACAGTGCATTAGGAAAAAACTAACCTATTCTCTTATGTACGTGTGAGCTGATATCTCCTTCTCTCGCATTATTGTTTAGAATAGAAAACACTATAGTGCTCTCGCTCGCACGCATCAGTGCTAACGTGTATATAACTGCAAAGTTAACCGTAGTAATATATTATAAATAACTTGTTAGTTAACCGATACACATATTTGTTATAACCACTTAATAAGTAACTCCTTAACGGATTCATATATCGGTTAGTGCTACTGAATACTATCGGTTATTGCATTCCTATAAATAACTCATTAGTTAATCGTTATTAATATTGGTTAGTGCTACCGAATATTACCAGTTATTTTATTCCTAAAAATTGGTTATTGCTACTGAGTTAATTAAAACCCTTTTTAATGTGTCAATAAAATTTTATTTTAAGGAAAAACCAATATCATAAAAAGAAAATAGAATGAAAATAAAAAAAAATAAATATAATAATAATGGAGTAATTCATTTAAAGTTTCTTAAAACTACTAGAGATCACTTTGAGCTGAGCTCGTATAAATAAAGTGTTAATCAATAAATAATAATAAAATTTGATTTAAAGAAAAAAAATATAATATATATAAAAAATATATAATATATATAAAAAAAATATATAATATATATAAAAAAAATATATAATATTTTAAAATATATAATGCATAGTCATTTATATTCCAAGGCTTTTCCTTGTCAAGAAAGCATGCTACAACAAAGAATGTCCACACACTGCACCTAGGATTGGCCACAAATCTCGGTTGGAACTCTTAACCCTTCGTCAGGCACATATTTTGAGCCCTTAGTTCTGGCCAAACCCCTATACATTTACATGCATTTGTATGGAAATAAGGGCTGTTTGCCGTTAAATTTTTTACTAAGATAGGAAAATATTTGTTATATTTTGTGTTTCTATTTCTTTTTACTATGTTATTAGCTACCTGAGGAAGAAAAAATAGACCTGAAAAATTCTTTGGAATGAAAAGGGCAACAATTTTTTTGTTCTATATATATTTCTCTTTATTATGGGTAAAGTAATAAATGTTTATGACAAAATAGAAAATGATTATGAAGAATACATTGATTTTTTTATTCAGAATTTTGCGGAAGGCAACAAAAACATAAATAATCTACTTTTGAATGTTGCTGACAAACAGGATTGTTGCATTTGCAGCAAAAAAAGCGTGTCTTACGGCGTATTTTGTCATCTTGCTGCAGTCAAATTCTGCAATCTTTTTTGGCAGCTAGTGTGTCTGGACCACTGCGTGAAGCCACATTACGGTTTGCTATATTGAGAGCTCTCCCAAAGTACGCTTCAAATGCTATACGAGTTGTTGGTTGAGCCACAATGTGCGGATTATTGATGCGATTTTCAACGTTGGCCAGTACCAATTGCTTTGCAAGTTTTCTTTCTTTTCTTGTATTTTCATCATTTAGCTTACATATAATGTAACTTGCCAATGCCATCACATCAATCATGTTGCAGAAAAACGCGTATGTCCAGCGTCTGGTTGACCGTTTTGTTGTGTAATGAGTTAGCATTTGATCCATCGTATCGACTCCGGCTTTAGTTGAATTATAAAATAAAATTGCTTCCGGTTTCATGGCTACGCCTTCAACATATTTCGTGTAATGCACGGTTGAAATTAAATTGACTGCCTTATTTTTTTTGGGCACGTAGCTGCAAAGTGCAACAAGATTTTCATGAAAACCAAACACACTTGAAAGAATTGGTCGTCGAGTGATCTTCATAACTTCCTTAGGAAGACATCTATTGTTTGCTCGAATGGTGCCAACAAATGCCAGTCCCATAGCAGCCAGTCGTTTAGCGCCGTTCAATAAGGTGAAAAAATTATCAGAAATAATTGTTCTGCCGCTGTTTGCGTAACAATTTGCGAAATATATTAGAACGTTTTCACCTTGATTTATCTCCCGATTGTCTCCTTCCTTTCCAGTGTATAGATTTCCTTTCAATGGAAATTTAGTCTTAGCATCGCATGCCCACCAAACTTTGATCCCATACCTTGCAGGTTTTGATGGGATATATTGGGTGAACTTTGTGCGCCCACGATACGGAAACAACTGCTCATCGATTGTAATATTTTCATAAGGTTCATAATAATTTTGCAGATTTTCATTGAGAAAATTCCAAAGGTCCCGGATAGGAGCTGCTTTATCTGTTTGCTGTCGGAATGCCCGCGTACGACTATTATCGAAACGAATATATCTGGACAGAGTAATGAATCGTTTGTACGACATAGCCGCACGGAATATGGGCAGCGAATCAGAACGCCACAATATACTGGAGTCTTGCATATTATTATGGCTGAGACCAGAAGCCAACAAAATCCCAATGAATGCATCTAGCTCAGAGCTTGTCAAATCAATCCATTTTCTTTGGGTAGACTCTGGATGTTCTTCATTCCATTTTCTAATTGATTCTCGCCCATGCCGATTTGTTTCACTAATGATGACGAACGTAATATTGGTTGAGAAAAATTGCTTGAATACCTCAACTGGATTGGTGAGCCTTGTTTTTGTTCCAGATCGAAAACGCATGATATTATGCTGGCGCAAACGAGATGCAGGGGGTTCAGTTTCGTTCCATTTAGTACCGTCTTTACCATAAAAACAGCCTGAGTCGACTTCATTTGCTGCTTCAGCATCATTTCCACTTTTTTCTTCTTCATCTACGTCTTCATCACTATCATAAAGTTCGTTAGGTTCAATTTCCAAATCATTTTCCATGTCTGATGCATCATCTTCTGGCACATAATCAGCAGTGTCGTCACCATCGTTTTCAAAAACATCATAATTTTCATCAGCTTCTACCTGATTTTGAAAATCACGCACTAATGCTTCTGATAATTGGGGTTGCAAATTCGCGCTACGCAAGCGTGTATTATAAATAAATTCCAGTTCATCAGCCATAATATACTAACAACGCAACAAATCTACCTGCGTAAAATTATTCACAAGTTCAAAATTACCGCACAAAAACTAGATTACTACTTCACTGTGTAACGTTCAATGAATAACTAACTCACAAACAAAATCAGAAGAAAGAAAGAAGCATAAAAGAATAAAGTAAATACAAATTTCCAACTCGTGCCATGTGCTTTGCCTATGCGTTCATACAAAATGCATAGGGGTCTGGCCAGACACCATGTACCAAAAGTAAGGTGAAGATTTTTTATTTGGCTTTTTTGTCCTGTTTCAAGGACTTTTTTTCAATTATTAATTTATACATCGAAAGCCAACAATATTTTGGGAGATTACCTGAAATTACAGCCATGTACCTAAAATAGAAGTATGCTAAATTGAAGCATGAGAATTAAATATGTCTGGCCAGAACCATGTGCCACTTCGAGGGTTAAGCAGCTTGAAACCATCTATTCCTACGTCGATCTCCACTTCATTGCTACCTCATAGATATTCAAAAGAACCTGCAAGACAATAACCTTGAATTTCTAAATGTAAGAACTCCCCACATGGAATGGACCGAACTGGAATTTTTTGCTTTTGGGTACCAGAAGACTTTTTGCGCAACGCGGCAAGTTAGGAATGCTCATTCCCTTCAAAGTCTGCAACAAGTCTGTCACAGTATTTTTTGACACATAATTGCAAATAGCCCATGATTTTAACTGGCTAATTCCATTATTTTGGACAACAATTCTTATTTCTTCAATATTTTTAGAAATCTCAACTTCATCTTCCAAAATATTTGTATTTTCACTAGCGGAAGGACAACTTTCTACACTAGCTGATCTGCCTGCTTTGTCAACAATTGCAAATATATAAATATTTCTGTATCTTTCACTTTTTATTTAAATTTTTTTCCGCGCTTAAAGCATTTTCTTTTGATTTTTTATTCATTTATTAGTTATTTAGTTTTGCTTAATTTTTTTGACTTTTTTCCACTTCTCACAAATTTTGACACGCGTCTTCTATTTTTTAAATTCCTTTGGCGATCATATTAGTGCTGCCATTTTTTGCAAAAGTGATCGGGTACAGGTAGCACTAATTTTTATTAGCTGCAAAAATATATTATTTGTTATTATGTACTTAATTTTTAGTTTAAAATTTTAAATAATAAGTATATTACAATATTTGTATATTGTTATAATATATTCATTTGATTTTTAAAATAAATTAAGTATATGTTTACATATTATAATTTATTTTAACCGACTACTTTTTTAATAGCACTTTGTTACAGCACTAAGTATTGATGTCTAAAATGACAGAAAGAGTAAGGTATAACACGCATCTGTAATCGAAAAGGCTATTTCTTTTTAACCTTAGGTGCTTATGGAAGATTAGTGTGCATTTGTATTTGTTGAAATTTAAAATTCTTTAAATGTGTTGGAGTACCGGTTAGGCAGGTTTTGCAGGGTAGAAACCTAAAATTTACAATATGTGTTACATGGTGTATAGGCTAACTCATTGTTAAGCTACATTTCAGAATTTTGATAAGGCTTTAACCCGGACAACATTTTTCTACGCCAACAACGGATACTATTTTTTTAATTACTTAAATTTTTCGTTCAAATAATAAAATTTTTGTTAAATCGACAACGTATGGTAGAAGCACATTTACACTGGAATTCAAGTATACATTTTGCAGGAGTATGCTATATAATTATAGTGTAGTTAAAGTATAAATCAAGGCTTGAAATTAAAAAATATGACTAGAACTTCACTTGTTCTATACTTGAATTGCAGCAAAGATGTTTATTGGGATATTATGACTTCCACAACCACCAATATCCTAAAACAATGTTCTCTACTTGTTTTTATACAAATAATGTAAAAAATTTTTAAAGTAAAATTATGGAGATGAAAAACATTTTTGGATGCAATTTTGAGGTGACGAAAATTTTTTGTGAAAAACAATTTTAGTGGTGAACAAAATTGTTTGAGGTGAATACAAAATATTACTCATTTCTAAGCGACTGGTGAAAAAATATAAGAAAATATATTGTGTACCAGTCGCTACTATGACATTGTACTAAAATACACCAACTTTTTGCCGCTGGACCGATTTTGCTCATTTTCAATAGCAAACTGCTCGAGAGGATGTCCAATAATCTAGGTAAAAATGAAGACCCCGCGTGCGTCTTTACGCCGTGATCGCCATTTGAACAGACAGACGGACGGACATCGCTAAATCGACTTAAAATTGCATAAAGATCACGAATATATATACTTTATGGGGTCTTAGACCCATATTTCGACATGTTACAAACGGAATGACAAACTGATATATATCCTCAACACGGGTATAACAAGAAAACGTTTGTGTTGCACTAAACGCGTGCTGTGTAAAAAATAAATTGATGTCGAAAATATCCGTTCAAAATAAGGTAGTAACGTATGCGAAAAAAATGAAAGTGGTTTTAAGGCACATATCGCTCATTTGCGAGAAGACAAGCAAAACTTAAAAACATGATTTTGAGTTAATTATGCATAAATGTGGGTCAAAAAATGGTACTGATATCACTTTCCGTCATTTAATGGCGACCAAAAGTGTTTTGTATTTTACTCAGCAGTTAGGCTAAATTGAAAACTTTAAATGCAATTATCTCGAAATCGCTTTTTTTTTGTTTGCCGTTGTTTTCGTAAATTAACCATATGCATACATTCGAAAGTCTGGAGTTTTTTTTTTATACCATCCACCATATATGCTGAGGGTATATATCAGTTTGTCATTCCGTTTGTAACATGTCGAAGTATATTTGTGATCCTTTTTTTGAACAACTTAAGTAAACAACTAACAACAAAGCTCTGAAAATAAATAATAAAACAAAATATATTAAGTGTTTAAAAATATAAACAAGACGTTTAACCGGTTGATAATAACATTGATCGGCAAATAAAATAATGCAGATCAACAATTCGTGGTGAAACGGGAATACGATGTAATGGTGTGTGTATGCGATAAAGTTTACCATGTTTCTTTAAAGCGCACTGTATACAGTATATTCCCAATGTTGAATTGGTAATAAACGAAATCCAACATGGTGTACACAAAAACAACACAAACTAACAAGATTATAAATATAAATTTGAAGCTTCAATAAAGCAAAATGAAAAAGAAATAAAATAATTATAAGAGGCTATCGAAAAGCGATATGAGGACAGATTCAAAAAAATTGATAATGCCCAAAAAATATGTGAAAAAAATGTTGAAGGAGTTAAAAAATTATGTGGAACAATATAAATGATATTGAAAACAAAAAGAATAAAATGTGAAACTCAGTGGAAGAAAACATGAAAGTATGTAATGAAATAAAGAAGGCAATGAAAGAACGAAAACAAACTATCATATGCTCAGTCAGTGCGGAATAATGCAGTGATGCCAGAGGTGATACAAAAATACCCTTAATTGTAAAACCCAAAGAAAAACTGAATAAGAAGGTTAACGCAGTTAATTTAAAAATATCAAACTGAAACTATTGAAGTAAGAGAAAAAACTAAAAATGCTATTCAAAATGAGATGAACGAGGGTTATGAAATAAAGGTTCCCAACCCAATTGAAATGTCAATTACAATAACAGACATGACTCTTAAATTTTTGGAAAGCGAGTTATTGGATAAAATTAAAAAACAAAACCCTATGTTGAACGAGAGTGAAATAAAAATGATCATATTGTATGAATTTAAAAGGAACAGTTAATAATGCTTAATGTAGAATTGATGTTGAGTCGTATAAAAAGGTGATGGGAGCACGAAAAAATCAATATTTCATCTTGTGAATGCACCAATGATGAAATGTGAAATGTCATGGAAAACATAAAACAAAACAATGTGTAAAGATAAATAGAAAACTAATCTTTACCAAAATAAGCTGAATACCAAAAAAAGAAGGATGGGTTTGAATATCTAACAACCAAAGCAAATTCGAGGAATATACACAAATGTACAAGGGCTAGTTAATAACTATAACCAATTGGAAGTAATAGTGGCAATCGAAAACCCAGATTTCATTCTATTGACGGAAACGCATCTGACGGAGAAAATAGATGAAAAAGAAATAATACTACAAGGTTACAGACGATTACATATTCAAATTCTTCAAGAACCGGTGGTGTAATGAGTTATTTTAAAAACCAGTGGAATAGAATTAACCTTTTTGCAAAAGTAGATAATTCAAAATACTGGATAAACGTATGCACAGCAAGATACAAGAAAATATATTTCATTTTAGTGGCTGTATTTAGATCACCAAACTGTCGAGAGATCGAATTTTTTGATGCATTTGAAGAAACTCTAGAAGAACTTTATGATTAAAGCTGTGACATTTTAATAGCAGGAGATTTCAACATAGACTGGTCTAAGGAATGAACACAGAAATAAAATGGAGGGTATCCTTAATGATAATGGTCTTTTACAAATTGTTTCGGAATATACGAGAATAACAGCTAACTCCAACAACATAAAAAAAATTAGTAAAAATTAATAACAAAAATAAGATATCGGACCATGAATCAGTGGACATAATAATAGTATGTAATATTCGAAATGATGAAACAATACATACTGGGGAAATTGAAATATGATAATTTAAATAATAATGTGGCCTTTTTTGACCATGCATTGAAAACACTATTAAAAATTGACGTGTAAAAAAGTATTTAAAGAAATTAATAACACTTACAGATGGTTTAATAATGAACTAAAGCTTCTTAAAAAACATAAAATTTTAAAATATCAGGCAGTGAAAAATGAAAATATTATTGAAGCATAGAGTGAATATAAAGAAATAAGAAATACATACAAAACAAAAATTAACAATGAAAAAGATAAATATAATAATAATAAAATAAGCAATGCCAAGATCAAAAATCACATTCTTTGGTGATATTTAACCAAAAAGAATGTAAAGATGACTCTCAAATAGCTAGTCATTTTAATAATTACTTTGTAAATAGTATTAAGGAAATTAGAAATAAAATAGAATATGTGCAATACGGTAACCAATTACCTGTGATAAACCATACATTTAAGTTTCGTGCAATAACCCTACAAGGACTAAAAGAAATATGTAAAAATCTAAAAAACAAACCTGACTACAATAAAGTATCGAAGAAAATTATCCTGGATAATTGGGGCATATCAGTCAAGAAATTGCTTAATTTAATAAATAAATCACTTGAAACCGAAAATTTCCCAGAGAACTGGTGGAAATCAATAGTAACTCGAATAGAAAAAAATGCTAAAACTAAAAACTGTGAAGAATTCCGCCTAACAAATACATTGAAGACTTGTGAGAAAATTATAGAAAAAGTCGTTAAAGAGCAACTCGAAAATTATATGGAAAAGAACAACCTGTTTTCAAAATATCAATCTGGTTTTCGAAAGAAATTTTCATGCGAAACAGCAGTTAATTATGTTATAATCGGTGGAAAAAGTAGAGAAAAATAAAAAAAAATTATGGCAATATTCTTAGATTTTGAAAGAGCTTTTGAAACAATAGACCGTCATATATTAATACAAAAGTTATACATGTACGGCATCAGAGATAACGAATTGAAATGGTTTAAATCATGTCTAACACAATGAAGACAAATAACAAAAATGGATAACAAAAGTGAATGGTGTTAAATCTAACCCAATTAGTAAAGACTTCGGAGTTCCACAGGGTTCGATCCTGGGGGTATTATTATTTATTTTTTACATAAATGATATGCCAAATATTTTACAAAAATGTGAAATTGTATTATATCATCTGCATATACTTTAATTTTTACGGAAACGGATACAGAGAAGCAATGTCAATAAAATTAAACACGAGATATGGCAACTATAAAAAATTGGTTAAAAATTAAAAAATTAAAACTAAACGAAAATAAGTCTGAATTGATGGAAATTAACATGAATCAATATTTAAAATAAATAACGAAATAATAGAAAAAGTTAATAGCATAAAGTATTTGGGATTTATAATAGACAGAGAACTGAAACTAAAAAAACATATTGAATTTATATGCCAAAAAATCGGTAAAATGATCGGGTTTTTTAAAAGAATAAGAAGCACAGTTTCTTATTAACTAAAAAATTAAATTTTTAAACCTTAATAACTTTTGAACGGCTAAGTCTAAAATTAAAATTTTCGGCCCATTTTTTATATATAATCAATTATTTATTTAAAATATTAATTAATTTAGCTAATTCATTAACAATACATAATATTTAATTTTGATTCTAATAGCTATGAAGCCATTTGGCTTATCTGTAGGAAATATGAAAAATAATAAAATGTACATATTTTTTCTTTTAAATTTATTTTTTGTATTTAAAATATTGACTGGAAGACTATTCATTACTGCCGGTAGAGCAACTTGTAGGGCGCTTTTACCATAGTTTAAACCTTTCTTCTGCTCTACGTTTGGTATTGTACTCATGGTCAATAACCTGTAAAAACCTCGAATCGTGTTGAGAATTCGTTAATTAACGTTGAGTAGTACAGGCTTTGGGCGTTAAGTACTCGTGTTGCTATTGGTGTTAATGTTATTAGTAAACCGAATATCTCTATTTCGGGTAAGGTTGTTGCTATTTGCTTAGAAACGTTGATTTTTTTCTAAGATTTTTAGTAAACGGATTTGAGTAAGTTGTAGCGTTCTGCAATACGTTGCGCTTCTCATGCCGTGATACCATGTCTAAGGTATGATTCGGCTAAGGAAAAGTATGGCTGCCTCATGACAATAGTGGTTGAGCAGTTTAGATGGTATAGCATATATGCATATTTACTGGGTTTATTTTGAAGCTTTGCAATGTGTGCTTTAATTTAAAGTTCTGGTCAACATAAACGCCAAGATATTTATATGTTGTAACATTTTCTATTAAAGTCGTGCACGTATTATCAACTATGTTGTTGGGGGCTCTGTGTAGACATTTTAAATCGTGGAAGTTTAATGATATATTTGTATCCTGAAAATAGGGTGGTTTAATGTGCATTAACTTTGTCTTTGTGGCATTTAGTACCAAACCATTATCGTAGCACCATTTTGTAACGATGTTCAGTTGGTTTTGCATTATCTTTGTTGCATTATTAATAGTTTTATCTGCAACAATGATCGCGGTGTCGTCTGCATAAGCGAATGTAGTACTATTTTTGAGCATATTGAAAATATCATGATGTTATTTATTTTTTTAATACGATAAGATCTGCAATTAAGATAATTCTTAAAACATTCCAAACATGTCCCTCTAATTATATTTCTATCAAGTATTTCGATTAATTTATCATGCTTTGTTTGACATGCTTGTCAAGGCTTTGTTGAAATCGATAAACAAAGCTAAACAGTGTTTTTTTTAACTAATGTTTTTATTTATAAAGTTCGAAAAATTTCCTAATAATTTGTTTATTTTTTTTGCGTTTCTGAAATCTAATTTGATTTTTGTTTATAACATTATATTTTTCTAAAAATTTCGTTAATCTTCTCACTACGATATCTTCAATTATTTGTTCAAAAGACGAAAGGATTGAGATTGGCCTATAATTACTTTAGTCCGATTTGACTCCTGATTTATAAATTGGTCGCACCAAAGATGTTTTAAGTAGTTTAGGTATATATGATTCCTCCAAAATCGAGTAGTAAGTAGTAAGTATTGGAGCCAGTGTGTCGACGTTATGTTTAAGATCTTTAGGTCTTATACCGTCTACACCCGCGCTCTTTTTTCTTAGAATGTAAAACAATTCCTCCTTAGTAGTATATCTAAGGTATATTGTGTTTGACGTTGGTGTTTGAGCTAGATTAATTGTTTTGATATCACATTTGAGAATTATTTTTTGAACATTTGCATTAAAGTTTATTAAAAAAATTTTTAGTATATTTTCTAAATTTTCGTTTTTAAAATTTTTTAATATCGTTTTATCAATACTGCTTGATTTTTTCCCGATAATTTCATTAAATATTTCCCAAGTAACTTTTATATTGTTACGATTTTCTATAAATTAAATGCTATAGAAATTATTTTTTTGCAGTTTTTAGTTTTTTATTAAAGGAATTTCTGCATTGCTTGTATTGAAATTGTTTTTATTGGTTAACCATTTTTTATAAAGTTTATCCCTTTCATTGCAACATTTTATTAAATTCATCACTTATCCACTGTTTGGGTGATCTTTTATTTTAGTTTTTTTTTTATTTCTTTTGATTTTTCATATATTTTACAAAACGTTTCCTGAATTTTATTAAACAATTTATTGATATTTAAATTTTGATCGATAATATTGTTCCAATCGGTATTTATTATTTGTTTTTTTTTAAACTATTTATTACAGGGTCCTAAAAAAGGTTGTTTGGCAATCCCTAGAGATCTTCTTCTTCTAAACGGCAAAATAAATAGAAGTGATCAGATATATTACTTTTAATTATGGCAGCATGTATGTGTGTTGAGATTTTGTTGTTCCTTATAAACAGATGATCTATACAGATTCTTGTATTTTGATTTAGGTCTTCTCATAGAGTAAAGGTTGGATCACACGATTGCCCAAATGTACAAATTATTGCCTTACTTAATATCTCAATCGTGTGATTTCACAATTTATTGGCGCATACGGCAACCTAGGCCAATATTGTGCTTGTTTAGCCCAATCAAATGCAACCATGATACGGCAATCATGTGACAGCTTGATATGTAACAATGCGCCAATATAAATGTCAAAAATGCACCAATATTTATTGTGTTCTTGTGCGGCAATAAAAGAGGACAAATCGACACAATATTTGTTTATCATAATTAAAAAAAAATAAAATTTTTTCAATATACATACATAAATATAATAATTTATTCAGTGTCTTGTTTTATTATATATGGCGATAACAGTTGTAATAACTCTTCAAAAGTTTCATCATTCATGCGTATGAAATTTTTCAACAAAAATTTTTGGTTGTCTATTTCCCGAAATTCTCTTAAAGTCTTTCCATATGCGCATTCAGTAGCTCTTTTTGTAAGCCAATCTCTGACCTATATACTTTCACTTGTCTTTTTTTCATTTTGTGAGTTATAAGCTGCACATGCTATATACAGAGCTGATACAAATTTTTTTTGCTTAATGAAGAAACCATTTTTTAGAGAACACAATTTTTAATCATCGAAAAACTAGAATTTCCAAACAAATAAAACAAGCTAACACAATAGCTGTTTTTACAGTTGACGCTAGTTAGAACAATCGTGTGACTGTGCTGCGGCAATTATTTTACCCATTTCGCTTTGTACCAAATAGCGGCAATCAAATTTGTATAAAACATGGCAATCGTTCGATTACAGAGTATTTCATTGGGGCAATTTCATTATTTTGCGTCAATTTAGCACAATGCAAATTGTGCCATATTGGTGCATTTGCGGCAATCGTGTGATTCTACCTTAAGAATGGTATAGAGATTGCAACGCCGGCAGCGGCGTTCGGAAGAGAAAACAGGGGAAAATTGAGCAAATTTCTCTGTTTTTAAACCCTTATTTCAAATCCAAATGGGAAATTTGCTTAAAACTAATTGGTTTTGCAAAGAAAATCAGTTGGAATCGCAAAAAAAAAACAATTAGAAAAGATGCCGAACCTTTGTAATTTGCCCATATAAAACCAAGAGAACGTTTTTTACTACGTGAGCGGCATCGTCATGGTGTGGTTTATGTCTCCAATTAGAATTATTTGTTGTTTTTTGTTTATGTTGTTTAAAGTTTCATCAATTTCTACAATAAAATTCTCTTTACTTTCTTTTAAATTATTATACCCTTCACCACAGGTGGAACGGTATATATAAGTTTGTCATTCCGTTTGTAATTTCTACAATATTGATCTTAGACCCTATAAAGTATATATATTCTGGGTGCTTATGAAGAGCGAAGTTGATTTAACGATGTCCGTCTGTCCGTCTGTGTGTTGAAATAGCTTTTCCGAAGACCCCAGACATGATGAGGACTTGATTGTTATATATTTCTGTTAAATGTGATCCATTTATGCTTGCTATTAAAAATCAGCCAGATCGGTTGATAAATGGCTGAGATATTAGCAAAAAAACCAGGACTACCTCTAATTTTTTCCGTAAAATCCCTTTGTTTTTTATATGTATGTGGAACATTACGCATAACAAACACATCAATTTCTTTTCTTTCACCTCTTCACCTTTTATACACAAACAACAAACACATACATAGATTTGTCATTTAAATAAAAACCAAACGAATCCCTTTTGAACGAAAACTGTTCATTTAGCTCTATAAACGATGATTCCATATGGCCTTCATAGCTGAGTTGTCTAAACGGTATGTCACAAATTCTTTTTTTCTCTAAGAACGCGAGTTCGAATCCTACTCAAGACACAATTCAACTTTTTTTTGTACATTTTTTTTATTTTCTTAAGACATTTTTTGCTTTTTTAATATTAAATAATTAATTTAAATAACATTTTATATTAATAATTAAATAATCCATAAATAGGCTAAAAACATCAAAATTTGTATAAAAACCCTCTGATACAAACAAACTACAAACGGTTTTATTTCTATTTTTTGCTCCGATTTAAAAGAATTTATAAACAGAATTTTAAACCATTTTATTTCTCATATATTAAGAAAATTTTATACATAATTTCCCTTTGAGTGCAACTATTTTGGGTCATAACTTATAATAATTAATAAAAAAAAATTTATAAACTATGTTCCTTTAAATTTTTAAAATTAAGCTAAATAAATTAAAAATATTTTGTAATAAAAAAGCGAAATAAAATCCCAAATGCAAGTTTGCCAGCTAAATCAAACTTTTTTGTAGAAATAAAACACATGCAGTTCTAGTAATTTCTTTTAACGATTTGCTGAACTTCTTTTCTTTCACCTCTTCACCTTTTACACACAAACAACAAACACATACAAAGATTTGTCATTTAAATAACCCAACATACCAAATGACTTGAGAAAAATATTATTATAAGCTTACAAACACAAGCTTTAAGCTTGAAAAAGACTTGAGAATATATTGAAAAAGGCTATCCTAACAATTGTAGAAAAATCAAAACGGAACCCTCGTGAAAATATTATGTGTGTATGATTACTTTAAGCTTATTCTTGCAATTGTAGAACAAGCTTACAAAAATAATATATTATTAATAGTTGAAAAAGAGAAATCATAATTATTTTCTTTATTTCATTTATTTTTTATTTTAATTTTAAAAATAAATAATAACTCATTTTAAATATAAAAAATAATAATTAATTTTAAATATAAATAATAATAATTAATTTTAACCATAAATAAAAATAATTAAATTTAATATGCAATTGCACGTTCACTATATAAAATTTACAACTAAATGTATACGCAAAACACGTTTGACAAATTTTAGGAAAAAGTAATGGCACTTGTTGTATGCATTATAAGCGTAGAACAAAGACAACAAGACTAGAATGTATTGAAAAATATTTCTATTTCAATCGTCATATTGCGTTGTTGTTGTATGTTGCTCATAAGCATACTTGAGAAAAAGTTATGTATAATAATCTTTTCTCTAGCATTGTTAAATACTGCTTGTAAAGTCACATTTTAGAAATATTATAATAAGCGAAATTAAGAAAATCTTAAAACACACTATTAATATAAGCTTATTCTCAAGTTGTATTGCAGTTTGATTGCTATATGGTATATTGGGTAAAAACCAAAAAATCCCTATTGAACGAAAACTGTTCTATAAACGATGATTCCATATGGCCTTCATAGCTGAGTTATCTAAACGCTATGTCACAAATACTTTTTTTCTCTAAGAACGCGAGTTCGAATCCTACTCAAGACACAATTCAACTTTTTTTTTTTGTACATTTTATTTTTATTTTCTTAAGACTTTTTTTATTTTTTGTTTTTTTTTTTTTAACATTAAATAATTAATTTAAATAAAATTTTATATTAATAATTAAATAATCCATAAATAGGCTAAACACATCAAAATTTGTATAAAAACCCTCTGATACAAACAAAATACAAACGGTTTTATTTCTATTTTTTGCTCCGATTTAAAAGAATTTATAAAAAGATTTTTAAACCATTTTATTTCTCATATATTAAGAAAATTTTATACATAATTCCCCTTTGAAAGCAACTATTTTAAGCCATAACTTATAATAAATTATAAAAAAAAAATTATAAACTATTTTCCTTCAAATTTTTAAAATTAAGCTAAAGAAATTAAAAATATTTTTTAATAAAAAACTTTTTTTAGAACTAAAAAGATTTTTGAACAAAAAAATATGACAACACTGATTGGCATTATGATCGTGATTGTTGTTGTTTTTATTTTATTTGTTGAACTTTTTGTCTTCCACCTCCTCACCTTTAACCCACAAACAACAAATCCATACAAAGGTTTGTCATTTAAATAAAACCCAAACAAATCTGTTTTAAACGAAAACTCTTTATTTACTTCTATTAACGACGTTTGCTTATGTCCTTCAATGGCTCGGTGGTCTAAGCGCTTTGTCACGAATACTTTTTTTCTTTTATTTGCGCGACCGAGCCCCGTCTATTCAACTTTTTTTATTTTTATATTTCTTTAACACTTTTTTTATTTTCTTAAGACTTTTTGTTATTTTTTTTTTAAACAAAACAAATGCGTCCAGATGTCGGTCAGCTTTTCTGTATAATTGGAGAACGGAAAGAGGAAAAGTTTCCAAATAAGGTTCAAGCATCTTAGTTATCAATACACAACATCTGACCAAATGTGGGCGGGATCCTTGAATTGGGCGTGGCACAAAATAGATTAATTTATATCTTAAGAATGGTAAGACCGTAATTAAATACTCCATAAATGGGCTAAAAACATCAAAATTTTTATAAAAACTAAAATTTTAGAGCTGTAATATGACCTATGGATACGTCTTATATATCCAAAGATCGAAAATCTTTAGTAGAACATATTTGCTGAAAGTAGTTATGATCAAAACATACATTTTTTTAAATACCTATTTTCGGGAACCATAAATCTTTCAGAGTCCAAGTTTTATCACTAAACTAAATGGTAAATTTCCACTTAAAGACGTCCGTATATAAATCTGTCCATTCCATATATGTCCATATATAAACTTCAATATTTTCCCAACCATGGTGAAGGGTATATAAGATTCGGCATAGCCGAATGGTCTTAACATGTGCCATCTTATTAAACTCTAAAAACTAGCCACCGTGTAGAGCGGCCAGATCTGTTTCTTATTTGGTCTTCATTACAACGCTTCTTATTTTCTATTATTTTTTTTTTTTTTTTCATTTTGTAAATTACTTAAACAAAAAATTTTAAATAAAACAATTTAAAAGAAAATAGTTATGTACATATCAAAAAAAAATAAAAAATAATAATAAAAATATAAATATAAAATAATAAATTATACGCACGCATTCCCAGTCACCAAAAAGCTGAGGGGGTCTAACAGAACGACCGATTCTAGTTATATATGGCGTTGCAGTGACTGTTGGTTGAAGTGGTTGACCTATACTACTATCAGCTAAATCATTACCCTGTCCGCTACTTAAGCTTTCTCGATCAGAACCAAATTCCACAGAAGGCTGTGAATGATCCCAGTCTGATCGGTCGGCTTCAGAGCAGGGTACATTATCAAAACTGTTACATGGTTTGTTCTGGTGCCCTGTAGCACCTGCTTCGTCAACACAGGTACTTGAGATTTCCTCATATAACACCTCACTGGTGTTAATTTCACTATTTCCTGTCTTAACAATCAAGCGCCTGTTACGACGAAACAAACAACGAAACAACATACTCTCCCATAATGCCATTCCTTACCATCTTTCCTTAACATGATTAAATCACCCTCATTCAAGGTCGGACGTTGCTTTGTATTTTTGTCATAATACATCTTTTGCATTCTCCGTTTCCGCTCAATCCTTTCCCGTATCACTGATTCATCGATATCTGCTCTATGTAATAGACAGTCAGTAGTTGGAAGCTTCGTCTTTCTTTGTCTCCCGAAAAATAGTTGAGAAGGCGACATTTTCATAGCCGCAACAGGAGTTGCGTTGTATTCCAATATGTGGTAGTTAAACTCAGACAGCGTGTCTTCTTCGTAGCATCGTTTCAGAATTTTCTTTGCTATCGCAACCGTCTTTTCCGCCAGCCCGTTACTCTGTGGATACCGTGGACTTGAAAATTTAAAGACGATGTTAGTATCATTTGCAAATCGCTCAAATTCGCGGGAACCAAATGGGGTGTTATCCGCACGAATCTCAGTTGGAAAACCATATATACAAAATATGTCATTCAATACACTTATGATATGGCCAGATGTTTTGTTTTTTAAATGTTCTGAACACAAATATCCAGAATACGAATGTATAATTGCAACATAATCCTGACCTGCGTATTTAAACAGGTCGATGGAAACCCTTTGCCACGGATATTCTGGTTTTGTACGTTTAAATTTTTCAGAAACTTTGCATGCCTGTACGATCTACGAAATATCTTTTGTCGTTCCCGGCCAGTAAAAAAGCGAGCAAGCGCGTGCCAATGTTTTCTCCACTCCAAGATGAGGTAAATGAACCCATTTGCATATTATCGGTTGCAACAGGGTTGGAATGATCAATTTGTGACTTTTAAACAACAAAGATCTGACTAAAATCATACAGTTGATGATATGCAGGCCACCAGTCTACTAAATTTCTGGTCATCATTAAGTTTCCTAATATAGAATTCATAGTTGTCGTTAGATAAACAGGCTCGTCGAGTTAGGACATGTATCATGCCGGTAAGTTCCTTGTACTCCGAATTTGGTCCACCAATTGCAGCGCGTGACAAGCAGTCAGCGACTAACATGTTCTTTCCAGGTGTGTATTTTATCGACATACCTGTATATTTGAATAATTGCATGAACATTCTCTGCAATCGTGCGGTAACATCGGCAATTTTACGTTTAAATAAATTCTTCAGTGGTTTGTGATCTGACTGTACGACGAACTCACGACCATACAGAGTGATGAAATCGTGCAAATGCAAAAACAATGGCGAGCAATTCTTTCTCAATTTAAGCCCACCTTTGTGCACTGGCTGTTAAGCTGCGAGATGCATATGCGACTGGTTGTCCATCCTGTAAAAGAACACTACCCAATCCATCCTTGGAACTATCCGTTTGAACAACCAAATTCTTGCTCGGGTCAAAAATAGCGAGTATCGGAGTAACACTGATTGACGAAATTAAGTCCCTGAGCTCTGTTTCATGCTCCTTTGACCACCTCCACTCCACATTGTTCTTAGTTAGCTCTCGAAGGTAAGCTGATCTTTGCAAAAGGTTTGGTATAAACCGTGACAGATATTTGAATAAACCTAGTAAACGCATAAATTTTGACTTCTTTGACGGTTTTTTCATATCAGTAATTGCCTTAATTTATTTTCCATCAGGTTTAATTTGACCCTCCCAAAAAAATGTGGCCCATAAATTTAACCTCACTTGTTCGATACTGCATCTTTGCCACATTAAACTTTACATTAAATTCTCGCGCACGTTGTAATACTCTGGAAAGAGTTTCATCATGTGATGCTTCATCCTTTGCACCAACATAAATATCGTCAAAATAAACTTCTACCCCCGCAATATCGCCAAATATATGCATCATTTTCTTCTGAAACATTTCCGGAGCATTGTTTAACCCGAATGGCACCCGGTGCCACCGATAACGGCCAAATGGAGTCGTAAAGGTAGTAAGATCAGCGCTCCTTTCATCCAGTTCCATTTGCCAAAACCCATTACTACACTCGAGTACAGTAAACACACGCTGACCCGACATTCGACTTACAATATCTTCCCATTGGGTTTCTCCACAATTTGAAGGTTATTCACATTTTACATCCACTCTTTTAACTTATCCGAATGAAACGCATTTTGTTAAACCCAATATCGGTTCATTGTTATCATCGACAATGTGAAACAATGCTACATGTTCAGTATTCTTTCCAAAATGAAAACAACGCAAATTCATTACCCCATAAAGTTTTACTTTATTAAGATTATAATCAGTTAGACATTCATTCGTTGTCTCAATATTCCGTTCATTTGTAATGCCCCTAACTTACAACTGCACCCGTATCTAACTTAAAAGAAATTTTCTTTCCGTGAATGAGGTATGATTTAAACCAATTGTCCTTTCCAACTGGTTCCTTGTTAGTATTGTTTATGCTACAAAAGTTAGGTTTGTTTTTAATAGAAAAAATTTTATAAATGCTACGTCTATTGCTAAATTATTACCCAAATCAGTCCAATTAACCGCTTGGACAGACTTATTCTGCCTTGGATTGCGTTTATTCTCCTGTGGAACATCGCGTTCAACCGTCTTCTTTTCCAAAGAACGGCAGAATTTGGCAAAATGTCCTCGTTTTCCACATGAATTGCATGAAGCGTTAATAGCTGGACAGTAGCGGCGATGACTTCCGTTATAAGCTTGCCCACAGTTGAAACATGACAGTTTTCATTTAACTACATCAGCTGACAAAGGCAGCTACATTAGCTTCAACACTATTTATTTTTAATTCGGATTTAACTAACTTTATCCAACATACGCTTATGTGCCTCAGCTGCTTCGAAAATTTTGCAAGTATCAATTATAGTTGATACTGGGTTATCACGGCCATCTAATAATTTGAATTGAAGTTTTTTGTCCTGTACACCAACAATTATGCGATCTGCATACGATGCCTTGCATGTTCCACACTCGAACTCACAGTACTGAAGCTGTGTACGAAGTTCGGTTTCGAATTCTCCAAAAAGTTGTTTTTCTTTTTGTACGATTGTATGAAACTTAAACGATTCCATTACCAAATTCTTTTTTGGCATACAATACTCATTAAATGCTTTTAAAACATTTTGAGGTTCAATTAAAGCGCCCTGTACAGGAACGACATTATTGGCTGCAGGAGGGACAGAAACTGACGGGTTATTATTTGTGGCAGCAGCAGCTTCATTGTCTGGTTGTTGCAATTGAATATTTTGTCCAAACATGGTTTCCATGTATCCATTGTTCGGAAACAACGTGTTGTATATCTCCAATCCACGGTCACCAATTAGCCAAAGAAATGTTGCAATTTTTACTTCTTCATCATTTATTCGATTATTTGCTCGAAGATAAATTAAAAATTGCTGTTTCCATCTAGGCCACTCTTTTTCGAGATTCGCACAATCTAGCGACTTCGGTAAACGCATATCCATTTGCGACGCCATTTCGTTTTTAACTTTGCGTTTATTTTCACTAGGGGTGTGATTGTAATTTTTCATTTTATGTATGGCTATTTACTTTCTTGAGTTTTACTTCTGACACCATGTATTAATTTTACAGGATTTATTAAGTTTTTTTAAATTATTTTTTATTAATTCTGATTGTGGTCTAAACATGTGCAATCGTATTAAACTCTAGCCACCGTGTAGAGCTGCCAGATCTGTTTTTTATTTGGTCTTCATTACAAAGTTGCCAACTATTATTACAAATATACCATATATCAATCAAATTGCAATACAATTTGAGAATAAGCTAATATAAATAGAGTGTTTTCAGGTTTTCTTAATTTCGTTTATTATAATGTTTTTAAAATGTGAATTCACAAGCCGTATTTAACAATGCCTGCGAAAAGATTATTATACACAACTGTTTCTTAAGTATGCTTATAAACAACATACATATATTGAACAACGCAATATGACGATTGAAATAGAAATATTTTTCAATACATTCTAGTCTTGTTGTCTTTGTTCTACGCTTATAATGCATACAACAAGTGCCATTATTATTTTTTTTTTTTAATTTGTCAAACGTGTTTTGCGTGTACATTTGGTTGTAAATTTTATAAAGTGATCTTGCAATTGCATATTAAATTTAATTATTTGTATAAAAAATTTTATTTATGGTTAAAAATAATTATTATTATTTATATTTAAAATGAATTATTTTTTATGTTTAAAATGAATTATTATTATTTAAAATTAAATTAAAAAAATAAATGAAATTACAGAAAATAATTATGATTTCTCTTTTTCCACACTTAATAATATATTATATGTGTAGCTTATTCTAAAATTATGTAAAAAACAGCTTATAAATATATTGAGTCAAATAAGCTTTTCTATACGCAAGTTAATACAATATTATTTTGTAAGCTTATTCTACAATTGGAAGAATAAGCTTAAAGTAATCATACACACATAATATTTTCACGAGGGTTCCGTTTTGATTTTTCTACAATTGTTACGATAGCCTTTTTGAATATAATCTCAGGTTTTTTTAAGCTTAAGGCTTGTGTTTGTAAGCTTATAATAATATTTTTCTCAAGTCATTTGGTATGTTGGGAAAAGAAGTGGTATTTGTAAATAATTGTGTTTGTGTTGTGTTTGTAAATAATAAATTCTCTCTGACGTATACTGATATACCATAGAGTAATAATAGTATAGAGATTGCAACGCCGGCAGCGGCCAAATAAAATTTTATTCAAAATACAAAGGTTCGGAAGCTGAGAGAAAACAGGGGAAAATTGAGCAAATTTCCCTGATTTTCGCAAAAATTTTAGTAAATTTCCCTGTTTTTAAACCTTTTATCAAATCCAATTGGGAGTCGCCCATGGGCGACTCTTTGCCGACCACTGCTTTAGATTTTGCAGACCAAAGTAGTCGCCTGTTGTAGAGTGTCAACTACTCGTTTATGTACATAAAATTTTGTATCGTTTTCTTTAATAACATTTGCTCCTATTTTATGCCTGTCGATTTTTTTCATTATCTCTCTTTTTTGTTTAGTGAAGAGAATTCGACAATTATTTTGCCTTCTTTCTTTTTCAAACGATATGCATTTATAATGTCATTATCGTTTACCACTACATCTGATGAAGCTGCAATGTTTTTAATAACGTTATTAGCAGGCGTTTTGTCATCTGGTACGTTCTTTATCTCTATATTTCTATTAAGTATTTGTTGCTTTAATTTATTTATGCGTATGTCCATGATAATTACATGATGATATCCTTTTCATGCAGTACACTGACCTGAGCTACTAACGCTGCTAAAGTATTGCTTATTGTTGCTAAATTATTTTTTATATCTCCTTGCATAATATTCATAATTGCTGATATTTGGTCTATTGTGGTTTTTATTTCTCGCATATTAGAGTTAAGTTCTGTGACTTCGCATTGCACTGAACATATTTTGGTGCTTAACGATGTTAATTATACATCCTCTTTAAGACGTTTATTTATTTCGATCACATCAAAATCCTTATCCCTTTTTTTTGTTTTTGCCAGATTGCCTTTGCATATCCATTTAGCCCTACTTTCTTTATCCATACTTGCATATTCACGTTCCTTGATCGATGAACAGGGGAAAAAGTGATAGGGGGAGCTGCATTTGGAGCATTTTATATAGGTGATGGTATTTATGGAGAAGTGGCAATCATTGCAGAGAATTTCTGTTTTATTACCAGGAGCCATTTAAAGTTTAGATTTCAAAAGCGTGTAAAGACTGTATAAGGTGATATATTTTTTATAAAAAATGTCTCGTTAATTATTTACAATTTATAAATTCACAGTTTTGTGTAACAAAATATGCTTTTTTATTTAATATTTATCAAAAATATTATAAAATTTATAGAATTAAAAAAGGAAATTTTACAGAGCATAAGCAAAATACGTCCGATCGCAATGAATTTTTAATTGAAATTGAGAGTATTTTTTCACTGTGTATGAAAAAAAAAAGTATTTTTATTTTTTTGACCAATATAAAGATGCATTCTGGTGCATTCCGAAAATTAAATAAAATCTTGTGGGCCTAAGTTTTCCTGTAGAATCGAATAGTAAAGCCAGATTTGACATATATTTAGCCGTTTTTTTATATGGAATAAGGGACCCGAAATCCGTGATTTGAGTCGCCTAAAGGCACTTGAAGGAGTTGGAATTTTCAAAATAAACATTATTTATATTGATGCAAAAAAAATCTAAAAAATGATGATAACCAGAAATCGAAAACAAAAAAAAAATCGAAAACGAACTGTTATAATTTGATTATTGAAACGAAAGACGAAATCTATAAAAGCTCCATAAAAAATTAATATAAAATATAAAGTGTTGTTTAAAAAACATAGAAACTTTTTAAAAGCAATAAATATAATAAACAGAATAAACAGAATAAGTGAAATAAATAATCTATAAATAAAAACAATTATTTAATAATAAAAAATCAATTTTTCTTACTCAACCATGGTTGAGTATCACATATGTAAAAATGCAATACGTGGAGAATCAGGAATAAATTGCGCGGGAGTATGTAATAAAGCTTATTACTGCTCTGTTAAATGCACTGGTGTTAACCAATATTCGTCAAAGATATTGGGATTTATGTGCAATGATTGCGTACAATACAGGATGTTGAAAAGTTCCTGCGCTCACCAAGAGATGGCACTGCTAGCGCCAAACTTTTTTTTCTCAAGTTGGTATAACTGTCCTGAGAACACATGCAAAGTTGCAAGTCATTCTGTCAATTCTTTCTTTATTTACAAGCCTTTGAAGTTGACGTGTCATTGATTTTTTTTTAATATGGAAAAAAGTTAATATCGTGCAGTCATTAAATTCTTTGTTTTGAAGGGTTTAAAAGCAAAGGAAATTTATGAGCAATTGTTAGAAGTGTATAAGGAGTCCTCACCTTCAAAACGCACCGTTGAATTTTGGGCTGGTGAATTTAACGTGGTCGTACCAGTCTTAAAGACGATCCACGCGAAGGACGACCAAAAACTGCAACCACAGCAGAAATCATTGAGCAGGTACATAATATGGTTAGTGAAGATCCAAGTTTGACTAAGCGTGAAATTGCTAATGCCATAGGCATCTCAGACCAACGAGTACTCCATATTTTACATGAAGAATTACGTATGAAAAAACTGTTTGGAAAGTTAGTGCCGCACACGTTAACAATTCAACAAAAACTGGATTGAAAACAAATTTCTCAGCGTAATTTGGAGCGATTTAAGCCGAATAAAACCGACTTCTTGCGTCGTTTTATAACTATGGATGAGACTTGGATCTACCACCAAGATTCTTAATTGAAACAAGAACGTTTACAGTGGACTGAAGCTGGTTGTTCAGCTCCAAAGCAGGTGAAGTCGCAATGATCAGCAAAGAAGGTTATGGCATCAGTTTTTTGAGATGCAAAAGGAATTTTGTTAATTGATTATCTTCAGAAAGGTAAAACAATCAACTCTGAATATTATTGCAGCCTTTTGGATCAGCTGGATGAAAAAATCCGTGAGAAAAGACCTGGTTTAAAGAAGAAAAAATCATTTTTCATGAAGACAATGCACCTGCTCACAAAAGTTTTTTGACGATGGCTAAATTCAAAGAATTAAAGTACGAATTGCTTGAACATCCACCGTATTCACCAGATTTGGCTCCCAGTGACTACTATCTCTTCAGAAATCTCAAAAAATTCCTTCGTGGAAAGCATATTTCGTGGAATGAAGAGGCCATAGCAGCCGTAGACGGTTATTTTGCAGAGCTTCCGGAAAACCATTATAAGGATGTGATAAAATTATTGGAAGATCATTGGAACAATTGTATTGAGCTTCTAGGAGATTATATTGAATAAAAAATATATTTCGTAACAAAAACAGTATTCTTTCATATCGAGCGCAGGAACTTTTCAACCAACCTGTATATACATAATGTCGATCTTGTATTAAAAGAAATTCAAGATGGTGTTAACTAAAACAAAAAAAATTTAGTTGAATACAAAAATGAATTTGAATCATCATTGAAATAGAATGAAAATGAAATAAAAATTTTATTAGAAGCAATCATATTTAATTCTTCGTTTTTTTCATTCATTTTAAACCAAATGTAGTTGAAATTTGCTGAAAAAAGTTTCTCTGTGTGAAATTAAAGGCAACTTTAAAAGAAAATTTACAAGAATCGCCGCGACAAAAGTTGCTCTGTGGGAAACGGGACTAATGGAACGAACATTGGTGATACAAACTGAAAATGGTGAAGAAAGAGAAAAGGTTAAATCAGCTATACAAAATAAAATGAGCGACGAATACGAAACTAAAGTTCCAGTCAATGTTGAAATAAGTATAGCAATAACAGATACGTCATTTAAATATTCTGAGGATGAACTAATTGAGAAAATTAAAGGACAAAATGAATTATTAAAAAGCAGTAAAATAAAACCAGTAAAATTCTATGAATTTAAAAGATACAATAAAATGATATATAATGTAAAGATTGCAATAGATAATGAATCATACACAAAAGTTTTATCAGCACAAAAAATATATATTTGATGGTAGAAATATAGAGTCTTTGATGGTACAGATTTGTTAATTTGTTATAAATGTGAAGGCTTCAACCATAAAGCAGCGAACTGTAAAAATCATGAAATTTGTTATAAATGCCACGAAAGTCATAAATCAAAAGAGTGTAATGAACAAATTATTCAAAAATGTATTAATTGTATAAGATCAAACAAAAAACTTAATTTAGGACTTGATGAAAATCACAGCACCTCAAGTAAGGAATGTCCAGTATACCAGAACAAATTGAATGTAAAGATGAGGATATTAGGATTTAATGTTTAACAACCAAAGAAAATAACAAGTATTTATACAAATGTACAGGGTTTAATCAACTACTTTAACCAAATTTAAATAATTGCTGCCTTAAAAATCCTGAGTTTATAATACTTTCCTTAACGCATATAACAGAGGACATAAGACAGGAAGAATATCAGCTACAAGAATATGATCACTATGCCACATTATCTAATTCTACACTATTTCAGAAAACATTGGAATGTAAAAATATTTAGTAACAAAATTGCTGACTCAAAATATTGGATAAGTGCTTATCTTACAAAAAGCAAAAATCAGACTATGATAATTACAGCCGTTTACAGGTCTCCTAGTAGTAGCGAAGCAGAATTTTGCGCAGCATTTGAAGAAAATATTGAGGAAATATGTGAAACAAATTATGATATAATTATAGCTGGCGATTTTAACATAGATTGATTGTTATAACAAATTATAAGAAAGTGTCTGTAAGAAATAACGGGGAAAATAAAATAGCCGATCATGAAGCTATAGATATAATAATAGGTAATATAAATAATGATAAATCAGTACAAAAAGAAATAGAAATATTCAAATATAATAGAAATGTGTTTAATACTGAACTAAACAACGTTTTAACATATAACGAAAATTGTAACTTGAGCGATAATGCTTCCAATCTTAACAAGAGTTTAGAAAATACAATTAAAAAGTTTACCACAAAAAAATAGTGAAAGAAAGTAATAGTGTAAAAAATTGGTTTAATAGAGAATTAAAAATACTAAAAGCAGAAAAGATCACCAAATATCACATAGCAAAATTAGAGAACACAAATAAAGCATGGAATAATTATAAAATATCAAGAAATATATAGTCATGGACTTAAGTATAGGCACAGGCTGTATAATGAAACAAAATGATTTTTTTTGTTATTGCAACGCAAAAAATATTTATTTTAAGAAAATATAATAGCTATAGAACAAGTATATTTAAAGAACAACAAAGAAACTTAAGAAAAAATTATTCACATTTTAAACAATAAAGAAAAATATCTAAAAAGTTAAATTTTCCATGGTACAAAAATATAGGCACAACCATTGTTGTAAAGTAAAAAAATTAAAATAGCAGCTTAACTTAATATTTAGTTGGCAATCCTTTTTGCTTAATAACTGCCTTAAGTCTATTTGGCATGGAGTGGATCAATTTCCTAGTAAGATTTACTCCAATTTTTAGCCATTCTTCCTTTAACACTTCTTTAAAATCGCCTTTGCTTGATATGGTGCGTTTTCTGACTCTTCGGCCCAATTCGTCCCACAAATGCTCGATGGGGTTTAGGTCTGGGGACTGTGGAGGATGTGACAAAACATGTGCTGTATTATAAGCAAGTGTAGAGTACATCTAGTTTACAAAATAAAGTAAGAAATACTTTAACTTTATACTTTAAAAAAAAACAAGTTTACTTTGATTTTAAAACTAAAATTTTGTCAACAATTTTCAATAAAATTTTCTTCAGTCTTTTGTGTTTATTTTTAATAAAAGGTCGGTAGTTTTATTTGTCCTCACAATTAGTGACCCCGAAATATAAAAGTCAAGAAGATAACAACAACGGTCTAGACCAATCAGGTGGTGATTCAAATAATCAACAATGTCAAGAAATTCCGATTCAAGAAATTGCAGCTACATCAAGCAATCTTCAGAAATTTCCAACATTTTGGCCCAAGAATCCTCGTGTATGAGTTCTGCAAATTGAATTAATATTCTCAATTGCCAGAATTTCATCGGATGAAACAAAATTTCGATATTTAGTCGCAAATATTGTTGCAAGCACATTAGATTTGGTGAGTGACATTCTCGAAACTACCCCTGTTGGTAATATATATGAGACTTTAAAGAGACGGATAATAAATCTATTCAGCGAATCTGATGAAAAGAAACTTAAGAGATTACTGAGTGGGCAAATTTTATGTGATCAACAACCATCTCATTTCTTAAGAACAATGCAAAATCTTGGACATGGTCAAGTCGGTGACAACGTAATTTGATCGTTATTTTTGGAACAAGTTCCAGAAAGTGTAAGATCGATTCTTGAAATAAGTGAACAACAAGATGTGGTTAAACTTGCAGAACAGGCAGACAAAATCGTTGATATGGCTCGGCGAGCAAACATTTTATCAATCTCATCACCACAGGATACTTTATGTCAACAATTAACTCAACAAATTGAATCTCTTCAAAAACAATTTCATGAATTTGGTCGAGTTAGAAGCCGTCAAAGAAGTTTTTCACGTAAACGCTCAAAATCAAGAAACGATAATGCAGAATATTGTTGGTTTCATCAAAGATTTGGATCAAAAGCCAAAAAGTGTAAATCTCTTTGCAAATTTACAAAAAACTAAATAATGTTTCGGAAGATGCGGCCACCGAAACATTTCTATATCCATCGTGCCGCCTTTTTATTAATGATAACTCTACTAAATCTTCTTATTTGATAGATACCGGTGCAGATGTCTCAGCAATTCCGTATTTAATACACAAAATAAACAACTCCGCATGTAGTGTTTGTTAGGGATTCTAAACATTTATTTTTTTTAAACAAAATGTATTTGTTAACAATATGAACTTTCGTCCCCATTTAGCCTTTTTGCTTGGTACTAAACTTTACCCTCATTGCTTCTTAAGGACAACACCGATTAGCAACACTTTTTTATCTCTCTTTGGTTTCATTTCAACAGCTGTTGAATGCAGTATTTTCATTATATTCTTACTTCAGTTATTTAACTCCACATACTTTACTTCCTTTTTTTTCAAAATCAATAATTCTTTTCTAATTAAACCTCGTGGTGTTCAACACGTTTTGTACCAACTACGAATTTTGCATTATAAATGCACATAGTTATATATAGGCATAATTAGAAAGTTAAAAGTAATAGTGGTAAAGTCAGTGTTAAACATATAAGACTGAGATTCATTTCCAATTCTACTGCATTTCGGTAAGAATATAGTAGCAATTCAAGGAACATATTAGCAGCATATAACTGGTTTAAGTTACAGAGTTGTCATTTTCACTACCGCTTGGTGTGTCCGGCATTTAACGACTAAAATTTAAGGACACCATTTTGTTTGCCACAATAAAATTTTGCCAAGAAAAAGAAACATTACCGCGTTGTGTCGGTCCTCCTAATCAGGTAAATCTTCCACGTTAAGTTTCAAAGCCTCATTCATTATCAAATATGTTTAATTTTGTCTCCATTAGGTCGTTTACTTAATTTTTTTTGTTATGAATTACACAATATAAAAAAAAGTTCCTGGTGAAGTTCTGTCCAACGGTGGTAAACCTGTTATATAACTGTGGAAGGAAATTTTTTTTCCTTAATACAACATTTATAGTGCGTGCTGTAAAAAGGGGCAAGGGAACAGATAGCGGAAGGTCAGAAACGTGAAAGATTTTTCTTTCTTGTCGTGTCAAACCCACTGCTTTGTGAATGCAGCATTAATTGGAGGAGAATATATATAAAAAAAACAAAAATTTGCTAATAAGTTATATTTTCTTTTCTCTATCGTCTTCAAACCCATTTCGTTATAATCATTGCTTAATTTCTTTATTTCTTATTTTAAACCGTTGCATTGGTGGAAAGATAAAAGACCGAAAAATTTAGAAAACCCAGCAAAATTAGTAAGTGTTATAATAACAATAACCAGAAAAAAAAATATATTGATAAAACCATCAGTGAGTGATAAATGAAAGTAAACTTTCTATCAAACAATATACACAATAATTTAACAATTTATAAAAGTTTAAGTAAAAAAACAATTTAAATATCTTGTTCCCTGTTTTGTGTATAACAATTATTATTATATAAAATACTAACATCCTTTTGTAATTCGACAGATCATTTCAACATCCAGAATTTATCGAATGGTGCGCACTCTTCGGCAAAGTCTTCATTGGTCATTGGTAATAAAACTTAAAAATTTTCATCGTAATTGGTAAAAAAAAAAAAACTATACACAAATACTGGGCTACAAAGAGTATGTAAAATCAATTTTTTTTCTATTATTTTAACACTTAATTAACTAATATCACCAAGAATTTGTTTTAAAAGAAAGATTTAAAAACAACTTAAACAAGAAGCACTGCCTTGCAAAGTTTTAATCAAGAAATAATTTCTTTAATCAAAATTTAACGTAATTATTGTTGTTTGCCGTAAATGCAGGTTCCAATTCGAAATAAAAAGAAAGACAAGAATTTTAAACTTTTTATAAGAGAATATATCTCTGTTTATTTATACAAAATAAATCACCTTAAACAAGGGTTTGTGCACGTAATGGCGCTAATAGTTAAACAATAACTAACTCTATATAAAAAATCGAGTATAGAGAAAGGAGACCAACAATGCCTAAAGGTGCCGTTAACGGTTTACTCGCTAAAATCCGTGTAAATACTGCCACTAAAGTTGTAAATGAGGGGAGTAAAAACAGGGTTTTAAAGAATAATTAACCCTACCAAGGGTAAGGGGTACCAAAGAGGTACCTTAAGTAAAATAACCAAAATAAAGGTTTACGTTTAAACATTGCCGGCCACCTTGCAACAATAAGATATGTTGTAACGAAATTCCATTAATAAATATTTAAGGTTGCAAATAAATTTATATACATTTTTTTTTTTTTATTTAGATTTATTCATTTTTTCAAAAACACTTAAAATCTACGACGATGACCCAAAGGGGATCATTGGCCCAAGGGGGACCAGGCTTGACACAAAGGGTGCCGGGTGATCACAATGATCGTTGGTCCAAAGGGGACCAGGGTTGATCCGAACGGATCTATCCCCTAAAAGGGGGATTGGCCAGTTATGACCCACCCAAACATTGTATATTGGGCCATTGGAAAGCCCGGGCTCGAATATATTTTAGCCTTCATAATTTGAGGGCTAACCTCAGGTCCCAAAACCAAAACCACCCGTCCCGATACATTGAAACGGGGGTCGGCCAACTGAAAACCTGCAAAATGGTCCTTTACCACATCTGAAACTGACTCCGTTGGAGTCTTTACACCTCTCATCTTAGTCACTTTGGCAGTAAAACTAATTTTTTGCAACGCATCGTAAGACGAACCGACCGTTAAGCGACAGTATTTGCCACCATCCGTGGAGGACACTGGTAACCGCAGGTTGTAAACCAAGGTTTCGCATATGTAGCTAATGCTACAACAGGGGTCCAGTGCCGCACGAACCGGTATCGATTTATTAGGTAACTGAAGATGAGCTACCAGAGTAGGCGAAAATGTTATAATATGACGTATAGGTAAAGAACAAACCTTGCTTTTTAAGCCAGATTCTACAGGCTGGCTTGGAGCAGTCTTCTTCGAAGAAGTTCTCGCAGCCTGGGATGTTTTGGAACCAATTTTAGCAGACGGAGGACCATGCAAAATGGAATTATGATCTCCATTGCAGTGGCGACATTTCGCCGAACTCGAACAATTTTTGGCCTCATGTGTGTGTGCCAAACAACGAGAGCAGTAGCGATGAATTATGACCAAGCGTAGCCTCCGGGCATGACTAGCCTTACGAAATATAGAGCAAGCCCTCAACGGGTGTCTACCACTACAAACTCTGCATTGCAGCTTTAAACGACCGTTCTCAATATCAGTCGTCGACGTATTCGAGGCCGGGGTAGCAATAATACCCGACAATGTATTGGGGGTCAACGGTTTCGTTGTAGCTTCGACCAAAGAGGACGTAGCCACCGTTTGAGTAGCACCACAAGGAGGTGCAACCACAGTAGAAAGTGGTATTATAGGCGCCAATAACTGTGTATTAGTTGTTATAATGGTGGGAGCAGGTGTAGGAGTAACCAAAGGGGCCTTTGTAGCTGATTCCACATCGTCCATTGCTTCCTCATAATCGTCCAACAACGGGTCGTATAAAACAGTTTTTAATGCGTCCATAGTGCTAGGGAAAATTATATATTAATGAAAAAAGAAAAATATTTTTATTTAGTTGGTCAGAATGACCAGTTTTGCGATATGTCGTCTTACAACCCCATTCGCAGTCCGTACATCCACGACTCTAACGCGACCGTCACTACCCGGGAAAATTTTATCGACCCGACCTAATTTCCACGAAGTTGGAGGTAAGTTTTCATGACGTATAACAACTAAATCATTTTCCTCTAAATCGCGATTCGGATTTTGCCATTTATAACGCTTATGCAAATCCATGAGGTATTCCTTCTTCCACCGACGGCAAAAATGCTGAGAAATAGCTTTCATTTTCCGAAAGCGATTAACAAGACTTATCGGAGAGTCAGTTATTTCAGGCTCCGGAGGAGCTAATATGGGAGAACCAATAAGAAAGTGTCCAGGCGTTAGCGCAACCGGTTCCAACGGATTTTCCGTCATAGGACAAAGCGGACGCGAATTCAGACACGCTTCTATTCTCGCAAGAAGCGTCGAAAGTTCTTCAAACGTATATTTGAAGGCCTGTGCCTCTTTTCGAAAGTGAAGCTTAAAACTCTTCACACCGGCTTCCCAAAGGCCGCCCATGTGAGGTGCGCCTGCAGGAATAAAACGCCACGAAGGACCCTGACTCCCATACGTATAACTCACAGTGGTTTGACTTTCCTTAAGAAAGGCCCGAAAATCTCTCTCCAACTCACGCGACGCGCCTACAAAATTTGTGCCATTATCCGAAAACATTGTTTTTGGACACCCACGTCGCGAAATAAACCGTTGAAAAGCGGATAAAAAAGTAGCTGTCGACAGATCAGATGCTGCCTCTAAATGTATTGCCTTCGTAGAAAAACAGACAAATATACAAACATAGCCCTTGGTTATTTTACAAGCTCGGCCTGTAAAACTTTTAATGTCAAATGGACCCGCGAAATCCACGCCAGTTGTAGTAAACGGCCTATCAAGAGCAGTCCTTTCAGGCGGAAGAGCGGCCATAATTTGACTACAAGAGCGCTTTTTATCCAGTATACAACGTTTGCAGCGACTAATAACTGCGCGAATTTTAGACTTAAGTCTGGGAACCCAATATTCTATGCGAAGAATCCGAAGCAACAACTGATTTCCACCATGAATAGAAATCCTATGAACAAATTCAATCAAAAGCAGCGTAAATCTGCTTGAATAGGGCAAAATAATAGGATGCTGCTCAGTATACGTTAGAGAAGGTGATCTCACTAAACGGCCATTTAATCTCATGACGCCGTCTTGATCCAAAAATGGGTTCAATGGAATAAGAAAACTCCCTGAAGATAAAGGCTTTTGGTTCAAAAGACATTTGTATTCCTCCGAAAAATGAAGTTTCTGAGACACTTTTGCCAAATGCAACTTTGTCCTTTTCAACTCAAAACTAGAAAGAGTTTCGTTAGTACAAAATTGACGACCTAATTTGTGAGTAGAATGACTGTTGTAAAAAAACCGCAAAATATACGATATTACACGAAGTGCCCTATCCAGACAAGAAAAATCCTTAAGTATATCCTTAAGTATATCCACATACAAATCTTCCCCTTTCGTGTTCCTAAAAAACGAAGTATAAACTTGAATAGCTCGACCCTCAATGTCAGTATCAAGGCGAGAGAGATCAACAACATTCCATGTAGATTTTTCCTGACGAAGCCACTGTGGCCCATGCCACCAAAGTGAACTGTCAACTAGCTCCGAGGGAGAAACACCACGACTGCCTAAATCGGCGGGGTTATCTTCGGATCGAACATGATACCAATTATGTCGACCAACATTTTCCTGAATTCGGCAAACCCTATTAGCAACAAATGTGGTCCAAGAACAAGGGTCCTTTTTCAACCAAGAAAGGACTATCGTAGAATCAGTCCAGCAATAAATTTGGTTAAGTTGAATATCAATTTCACTAAGTACCGTCTTTAAATCTCAGATGCCAAAACTGCACCACAAAGTTCAAGACGCGGAATCGAAACTGATTTTATAGGAGCCACTTTCGTTTTGCAAGACAGCAAATGGGTATGAATTTCGCCATTCGGGGATTCAATTCGAATATATACTACCCCCGCGTATGCTTTTTCCGAGGCATCAGAAAAAACATGTAATTCAACCGAAGACTCTGGAGTAAAATGAAGCCATCTCGGAATTCGAATACTATTTACCTCATGATATGACATAACAAATTTCTGCCAACTATTTTCTGTTGAGAGCGGAAGCGAATCGTCCCAACCTATATTATCAAGCCATACACGTTGCATGACCATTTTCGCAACAACCACAACTGGGCCTAGCCAACCAACAGGGTCAAATAATTTTGCAATAGTTGACAAAACTTCCCTTTTTGTATGACTCGATTTATGTGTAATAGGATTTACATTAAAAAAAATGAGTCCAATTGAGCATTCCATTGAATACCCAAAGTTTTAGAACTACTAGACTCTACAAAAGTTAAAAGTTTGGCATCTACCAAATGTTCCGGAGGAAAACCTTCTAAAATTGTGCGATCGTTAAAAGTCCATTTTCTAAGCTCAAATTTCGCCGAAGCCAACGCCGATATAAGCTGATCACGAGCGATCAGTGCAGACGAAATATCGTGAGTTCCCGTTAAAACGTCGTCAACGTACATGCACCTTCGTAGAATGTGCGATGCAACAGGAAACTCAGCCTCAGAATCGTCTGCCAATTGCAACAATGTGCGAATAGCCAGATAGGGAGCACAATTAACACCAAAAGTAACTGTTTGCAACTCATAATCTCTAACGTTCTCCGTAGGAGAATCTCTAAATAAGATCCGTTGAAACGGAGTGTGAGCTGGATCAACTCTTATCTGCCTATACATTTGAGTGATGTCACAATTGAAAACAAATTTAAAAAGACGCCAACGTAGAATCAAGAGAACCAAATCAGTTTGCAACGTAGGACCAACATAAAGACAATCATTTAGACTCGTCCCATTTGACGTCTTATTCGAAGCGTTGAAAACTACACGCAATTTTGTAGTCTTTCGTTCAGGTTTAACCACGGGATGATGTGGCAAATAACAAGAAAACGTAGTGGCGGCCGAAGAATCCGAAACAAGAATCATATGATCCAATTGTAGATATTCCCTAACCACGTTATCGTATATCTCCTTAATCTCAGGTCTTCGTAAAAGAGTGGACTCTGTCCTGAGATATTGTTTTTCGACATTTGACCTAGAAATTCCCAAGTGCAACTGATGAGGAAATTCAGGTTTGAATGGAAGCTTCACAATGTAGCGACCATCAGAACCCCGACGTGTAGTCTTCATATAATTTTCCTCACAAATTTTATCAAAAATGGATAAAATTTTCCTTTTAGGTGTTTCCTCAAGTTCCCAAAATCTAAGAAGATTTCAATTGAGACAATCTTCCTCCGAAAATTCAACGCGAGTTGAAAAGACCTGAACTGGAGGTTGTACAATTGGACCAGTAATAATCCAACCAAAAACTGTATTTTGGGCCAATAATGATCCAAAAACATCTTTCGGAACTTCCCTTAAACAAATTTTAGGATAAACCTCACCGCCAAGCAAAAGATCAACAGGTCTACCGTCATAGAAATTGCAGTCTGCCAAACGAAGATTTGGTAAATTTTCCCTTATATTAGAAGGTACTTTAAACGACGGAAGATTCCCAGACACATTAGTCAGAACAACGACTAAGGCCTCTAACGAAAAAGTTGAATCAATAGGTGAACCAACTTTCACCGAACAAAGTTTTTTCGACGTAGTCGAGATTGACTCCACACCTGAAATGCCGACCTTCGTAGAAAGTGTCGGAAGTTTCAACCGATTAACCAAACGTTCCGATATAAAAGAACTTTCGGCGGCGGGATCAATTAATGCACGCGCTGGGTATGTAATACCCTGGTGAACAATATCAACCATAGCAGTCCCCAAAAACACATTCCTATTTAGAGCTGTATGAAATACCTGTCTATTCTGAGGAAATGCCGAACTGCTACCAGTAGAAGTGGACTGTATATTAGAATCAATTTGTGTGGGGTTGAGAAGACGAGGAGTCGTACCCGAACCGCCAGTTGTAATAGCAGAAGTATTTCCCCTATTGGAAATATCATCTGAAAGTGGATCACGATGTAATAAAGTGTGGTGACGTTTATTACATTTCGAGCAACTGTAATTGCTTTTACAATTTCTTGCCTCATGTCCCTTTGCAAGACAATTGACACAGCAGTGGAATTTTTTCACCGTAGCATATCTATCAGCCACTGATAAATAGAAAAAACACTGATATGTACGTATGTACATATGTATATATAAATATGTAAAAAAAAATATAAATGCGTTTTTATTAATATAACTATGATCACTTTTTTTTCAAACAACCCGATGGAATTATGTAAAAATTTAATGTTTATAAATTTTCTTAACACTTTTACACCGACAAAAAAATTAAAAGGGTATTATAATAAAATTACCGAAAATTTTGTAATAATAAAAAAAAATTAATTTGTCTGTCCGTGTAAACAAACGCACCGGTGAGAAAAAAGTAAATACAAAAAATATTAACTTTATAAATATTACTCGCGAGGGGTTGTAACACGATTAAATTCACAATAAAATAATATTTAAAAATGGTATTAAAATTCGTAATACTTTTTTATGCAAATTTAATAAAATATTTTATTTGCAATTTAATAAAATTATTTTATTTTTAATTTCCTTTATCTTCTTTTTCACACTAGCACTTTTCTTTTTCTTTAAAAAAAAAATATAAAACAGTACGCACCTTTATTTGATGAAAACAAATTATGTAAAAAATTTTATCAAAAAGGCTGCTGCTGTTGTGTACCACAAAAAAAGATGGGGGCTCTGGAAGTATAAAAATAACTTCCACTTTTGTCCTTATTAATTGGAATCCGGTTCGAAGGGCCAAATGTTTGCCGTAAATGCAGGTTCCAATTCGAAATAAAAAGAAAGACAAGAATTTTAAACTTTTTATAAGAGAATATATCTCTGTTTATTTATACAACATAAATCACCTTAAACAAGGGTTTGTGCACGTAATGGCGCTAATAGTTAAACAATAACTAACTCTATATAAAAAATCGAGTATAGAGAAAGGAGACCAACAATGCCTAAAGGTGCCGTTAACGGTTTACTCGCTAAAATCCGTGTAAATACTGCCACTAAAGTTGTAAATGAGGGGAGTAAAAACAGGGTTTTAAAGAATAATTAACCCTACCAAGGGTAAGGGGTACCAAAGAGGTACCTTAAGTAAAATAACCAAAATAAAGGTTTACGTTTAAACAATTGTCATCAAAATTTAAAGTAAATATTACCATCAAAATTTAACGTAATTATTATCATCAAAATTTAAAGTAAATATTACCATCAAAATTTAACGTAATTATTATCATCAAAATTTAAAGTAATTATTACCATCAAAATTTAACGTAACTATTATTATCAAAATTTAACGCCATTATTATTCTCACATTTAACATAATTATTTTTATAAATTTTTTTCCTCAAAATTATACATATTTCGCTACCGCTTTGACCTACCCAAATGAAAAAGTTTTAATTAAATAATTTCCTTTAATGTTAACATTTTATTTTGTAAATAAATACTGAATTAATATGAAATTCTAGAGGCTAATTTTTTTTATTGAGGAATGAGATTAACAGGCATTGAGGTTAACTAGAGATACTCATTGAATTTAACGGGGTAATCCATAAGATTGAAGAGTGCTTAGGTTACCAAAGGCGTAGCTATGGGTGGGTAAAGTGCACTCTGTAGTGACACTACATCTAGTCGCGGTACAGGAGGTTGTTTTAATCGAGTAATATTTTTGTATTTTTGCAATTTTGCTCATAACTTGACGGTAATTATATGGCATGAAGCATTATTTCGTTGTGCTTACGAGTTTTCGTGAAAGAGGGTAAAAGAACCACACCGCAGCCGACAGAGCTAGTCGATGAACACCCAGCATGCCGCCGACACCCTACTTTCCGAAATAATGAATTTTTATTTTTTTTTTTTTGATGTTTGATATAGACGCTTGTAACATGTTCCACTTTTTGCAGCTAATGGTACTCCTATTAAAACGTTTGGAACTAAACTACTACAACTTGATCTTCGTAAATCATTCACATGGCTGTTCATTATAGCAGACGTAACAAAACCCATTATAGGATCAGATTTTTTAACACATTTTCATCTTCTCCCGGATTTAAAGAATCGTGTTCTTGTTGATGAAAATACTTTAATTTCATCACGTGGCACAATTCAAAAAACTTCAACGCTTGGTATCACAACGATTATCAAAAATCAAAACCCCTACCAAAAACCATTCGAAGATTTTCCTGAAATATACAATGTGTCATCATCCATTTATCCCAAACTAAATAACGTATATCTTCACATAGAGACGTCTGGACGACCTGTTAAAGCCAAGATAAGACCTTTAGATTCAACAGACTCAGTATAGCAAAAAAAGAGTTCAGTTTCATGCTCGAGAATGGTATAATCCGCCTTTCAAAGAGTATATGGTTAAATGCCCTTCATATGGTGCCTAAAAAGAACGGAAATTGGCGTCCTTGCGGGGATTATCGTCAGTTGAATAAAATAACTATTCCAGATCGGTATCCTATACCATTCATAACAGATTATGGTCGTACCATTTTCTCTAAAATTGATCTCATACGCGCATACCACCAAATTCACGTGAATCCAGATGACATACCCAAAACTGCGGTCATAACGCCATTTGGATTGTATGAATTTTTAAAAATGCCCTTTGGGTTAAAAAACTCAGCACAAAGTTTCCAACGACTGATGGATGAGATATGTCGAGATCTAGATTTCGTCTTCGTGTATATTTATGACGTATTGATAGCATCCTCTACAGAAGAACAACATATTCGAACACTCTTTCAAAGATTTAAAGATTCCGGTATTATAATTAATCCTACCAAATGTGAATTTGGCGTAAAAGAAGTTGATTTCCTGGGATTTCATATAACTCCAGAAGGAAGCGAGCCTATGAAATCAAGAGTAGAAGCCATAATTAATTTTCCTAAAACTATTCAAGATCTTCGTCGTTTTGTGTGCATGACAATTTTTTACCGCAGGTTCATACCTCAAGCAGCTAAATCTCAAGTTCCACTTAACGAATATCTTAAAGGTTCAGTTAAGAACGATAAACGTTTAGTTGATTGGGCTCCAGAAGCAGAAGAAGCATTTGAATACTGCAAATCTCTCATTGCTAACGCAACATTGCTAGCTCATCCGATTAAAAATACTCCACTTGCTTTAAAGGTAGATGGTTCGGAAATTGCTGTTGGTGGCGTGTTAAAACAACAAAAAAATGGTATTTGGCAACCTCTTTCTTTCTTCTCTAAAAAGCTAAATCCTGCAGAATGTAAGTATAGTACTTATGATCGTAAATTACTTGCAGCATACAAAGCCGTCAAACATTTTCGGTATTTGTTAGAAGCGAAAGAATTCACCTTGTACACCGATCATAAGATCAAAATCCGTTAAAAGCTACACCAAGACAACAAAGGCATTCAGATTTCATTGTGCAATTCACTACAAATATTGTTCACATCTCTGGTTCGCCAAATACGGTGACAGATGCCTTATCTCGTGTAGAGGATATAAGATCAATCAATTATTCAAAACTTGCTAAAGCTCAACGTAATGACAATGATTTACAATCTCTACTTAATATTCCATCTGGCCTTCAAATTCAACCTTTCCAATTACCAGGAAATGAAGTTGAAATATATTGTGATTTTTTTAGTTGAGACAACTAAAAAAATCCGACCACATTTACCTCAAGAATTTAGAAAATTTGTTTTCGATATGATCCATAACCTCTCACATCCAGGAATTAAAACAACACGAATGCTGATAACAGAATATAGATTGCAAAATTTGGACTTAATCATGCAGAAATTGTCAAAAGTCGAAAATTATCAAACACAACAAAATAAGTGCAGGTAATTTTCCTACAACATCACAAAGACTTATGGTTATTCAAATGGATTTGGTTGGCCCATTGCCTCTATCTGAAGGCTTTGACTATTTATTTATAAATATTGACCGTTTCTCTAAATGACCAGAAGACATTCCCTTTAATGATTGAACGGCAGAATCTATTACTTCTGCATTCTTCAATAACTGGGAAGCAAGATTTGGTTGCCCAAATACAATAATTTGTGATCGTGCTAGACAATTTACTTCAAGAATGATTACCGATTTAACAACAACCATTGGTGCTTAACTTCAACATACCACTGCTTTTCATCCACAAACCAACGGAATGATCGAAAGATTCTATAGGACTCTTAAAGCATCAATATCATGTCATGAAAACATTCCATGGACCAAATCACTTCTAATCGTTTTATTGGGATTACCCGCATCTTATAAAGAATATCTTCAAGCATCTGCAGCTGAATGTTTATATGGCGAAAATATTTCTCTTCCTGATGAATTTTTTTAAACTAAATTATTGAATTTGCAAACACCATCAAATTTTATTCTTTCATTAAAAGAAGTTATTCGTACTTTTAAACCAAAACCACAAAAATATTCCACAAGCAACAATATCTTTCATTTAAAAAGCATGAATAAGTGCAAATATGTCTGGCTAAGAGATGATGGAATAAAAAAGCCACTTCAACCAAAATATCTGGGACCATATCCAGACATAAAAAGATATGACAAATATTTTACGTTAAATATCAAATGAAAAGTAGACAATGTTTCTGTTGAAAGACTGAAGAGTGCATTTGAAACAAATGAAATTTCTAATATCAAAATCCCTGAAAACGTCAGCAATCATGTAAAACCTGTGAAGACGTCAAAAAGAGTAACATTCCACTAGAAGGGGAATAATCTACTTTACAAAATAAAGTTAGAAATACTTTAACTTTATACTTTAAAAAAATCAAGTTCACTTTGATTTCAAAATTAAAATTTTGTCAATAATTTTTAATAAAATTTTCTTCAGTCTTCTGTGTTAATTTTTAATAAAAGGTCGTTAGTTTTATTTTTCCTCACACAAGCCACATCTTTACGTTGGGAGCTGAATGTTTGGGGTCATTGTCGTGCTGGAATGTAAATGACACAGGAAGATTCAATTTCCCCGCGCTTTTTTTAATATTTTCCTTCAAAATGTTAAGGTAAACTGTTTTATCCATAATTCCATCAATAAATACAAGTTCCCCTACACCCACTGCAGACATGCAGCCCCAAACCATTACTCCCCCGCCACCATATTTTACCGTTGGTGTTAAGATTTTTTTTTGTCATATGCAGTGTTGGACTTTCGCCATACTCTTGAGTGTCCATCAGGTTGAAAAATCTTAAATTTGCTCATCTGAGAACATCACTTGATCCCAACAACTGCAAGACTCATTTTCATACTTTTTTGCATATGCCAATCCTTTCTTTTCAATGGTTTTCGTTGTAACCAGCTTCATGTAACAATCTGCGTACAGTTTTTGAGTGCATGTCCTTACCGAAATTGTCCTTAACATTTGCTGCAAGCTGTGTTGATGTTATTTTCGGATCAACTTTAACTTCCCTTACTATTTGGTTACAATCCCATTCAGTTAATTTGAGTGGACGACCACTACGCTTAGCACTTTTGAAGTCAGTTTCGCCTTTAAAACGATATATAATTGTCCGAATGGTAAAACGGCTACGATCCATCAATTTCCCAATTTTAGCAAAAGATTTTCTTTGGTTATGCAAGTGGAGAATAATATTTCGCTGTGATTCTGTAGTTTCACTTAATTTCGGGTTCATTGTTAAAAAAGTCAAGGCAATCATTTCTTAAAATTATATTTTTCAACTTTTTACTTACTGAAAAAATAAAAAACTCTCCGATTTTAAAATAAATAGTCTCAATCGATTGCCCAGCAAAAAATAATGTACCTACATATTTTTTTTTTTTTTATAGTGACTGGTTTAGTGGTGGTGTACACCACTGTCATGTGACAAAATTGAAGAATTCTTCATAAGGGACCTCATTGAAAAACTACTAAAGCGATCGCAACGAGTGATAGCAAGTCATAAAACACGGATTTTCCATAAATATGGCGAAATATTTATTACCTGGTAATTTAAAAAATTTACAAAACATTTTATGACCTGTGGTCGGCTTATTGGCAGTAACCAATTAAGTCCCTCTTTAAAAAACATTTTATGACCAGTAGTTCACGCAAATTTTCCTATTAAAGAAAAGCAAATATCGCTTATTTTTTTTTACCTATTTTTTTACCAAAAAATAAATATAAATACTTCACACACTCTGAGTCAAATTTCAGTTGAATACTAAACGTGAAAGTGTTAAAGTGTTTTTTTTTTTGTAAAGTAAAGAGTGAAGCTGTAAAGAAAATTTAAAGTAAAATGAATAAATTTTGCTGCAATCCGTTTAACAAGAGTGGACATCGTTCGAAAAAGATAAAAGTATTAAAATTAACTGGTGTTTCGAAGCGATACATGAATGAATTAAATATACAATACGGTGAAGAAGCACAATTCATTTGCCCCAAGTGTAAAATCGATTTGTCTCAACAAGCAAATGCATTGAAACAAATGCAACCACAATCCGAGAGTGAAAAGACAATTGAACAAAATGTTTCATCTGATAGTGAGGCAGACATTCCGATGGTCAATATGTCTTTGAGTCCTTTGAATGAGGCTATTACCACTTTAGGTGAAACGCCTATTAGAAAAAGAAAGTTGCGAAGTGAAAAATACAGGAAAGATAAAAAAGGCAAGGTTATGAGTGCAATCGCGACAATATTTGATGAAGGCTCTGATACGAATGCAGTCAAGCAGATGACGTTGATGACGGCAAACAAATGATTGAGCAGTTGAAAATAAAATTCAAGTTAGCGACTACTTTTCCGGAGAAATATCTCATTTTATCTGTGCTGCCTCAATCATGGTCTATACGCAAGATTTCTGAACAGTTTCAAACATCTTTTTACATCGCGAGAAGAAGCAAAGAATTAGTTCGACAGAAGGGCATATTGGCGACTCCCACCAAGAAATTTGGCTCAAGGACCCTCAGCGAAGCAACGGTGAAATTGATTCAAGATTTTTACTGCAATGATGACAACAGCCGCGCCTGCCAAAGGTACACGTGACTATGTTATCACACGTGAAGATGGAGAAAAAGTACACAAGCAGCGCAGATTATTATTATGTAATCTATCCGAAGCATACCATCAGTTCAAAGAGAAATACCCAGCAGAAAAAGTGGGATTTTCTAAGTTTGCCATCCTACGACCAAAAGAATGCGTGCTGGCATTAGACAGGCACGGAACGCATACAGTCTGCGTTTGCATGTTTCATCAAAACATCAAATTAATGTTCTTTCCATGCAAGAAATTGAAAGTATTTCACGGTGACATTGAAACATATAGGGACCTCCTGTCGAAGTCGTTGTGATGCAATCGACAAAGTAACGTTTTTCTCAGACGGCGCGGCTTCTCAGTACAAGAATAAAAAAATTTTTACAATCTTTGCATAATTGAAGAAGAACAAAACTGCAAGGTCGAGTGGCACTTTTTTGCGACGTCCCACGGTAAGGGCCCATGGGATGCGTTAGGGGGAACCCTAAAACGCATGGCGACTAAGGAAAGTTTGCAAAGGCCATATACTGACCAGATCTTAAATGTACAACATTTGTTTTCGTGGATTCAAAGCAAGGAAATTGCCATTAACACAGTTTTATGCACTCAAAAAGAACACGATGCCATGGAGCGACGACTTCAAAACAGATATAATAATGTCAAAACTATAACTGGAACGCAAAAGTTTCATTGCTTCATACCAAATATTTCTGATATGTCAATTAATGTAAAGCGGTACTCTTCGTCTGCCGACGTGCTAAATTTAAAGTTACTTTAATTTTATAATGATGCCAAGACAATTCAAATTTTTAATAAATATTGTAATTAAGTATAAGCAGCAAAATAAGAAAGATTTTTTCTTCATAAATGTATTTTTAACTGTAAAATAATTTTTAAAATGTATTTTTAATAATAAAATAATGTTAAATAATTAAAAATAATTCTTATCAAAAATATAAAAACAATGAGAACAAGGTGGTCTCTTAAATGCTCTTCTCCTGTCCAAGCAAGGAGTCGGGGCCCATTTTTTTATTGCTGATTCTTAAAGCAAAAATTATGAGGAATCCAAAAAAAATAAAATTAGCCGGAAAATTTAGGAGCTTCTGTGGAAAATCGGAAAATTTAATTTTCATGGGAAAATTTAATTTTCATGGGAAAAAAGGTAAATTTCTGAGAAAAATTAGGAAATTTTTATTTTTCAATTAAAGCCTGATTCAATACCTTTCCAACGAGCTATCACTCGTTGCGATCGCTTTAGTACTGACCAGATCTTAAATGTACAACATTTGTTTTCGTGGATTCAAAGCAAGGAAATTGCCATTAACACAGTTTTATGCACTCAAAAAGAACACGATGCCATGGAGCGACGACTTCAAAACAGATATAATAATGTCAAAACTATAACTGGAACGCAAAAGTTTCATTGCTTCATACCAAATATTTCTGATATGTCAATTAATGTAAAGCGGTACTCTTCGTCTGCCGACGTGCTAAATTTAAAGTTACTTTAATTTTATAATGATGCCAAGACAATTGAAATTTTTAATAAATATTGTAATTAAGTATAAGCAGCAAAATAAGAAAGATTTTTTCTTCATAAATGTATTTTTAACTGTAAAATAATTTTTAAAATGTATTTTTAATAATAAAATAAAATAATGTTAAGTAATTAAAAATAATTCTTATAAAAAATATAAAAACAATGAGAACAAGGTGGTCTCTTAAATGTTCTTCTCCTGTCCAAACAAGGAGTCGGAGCCAATTTTTTTATTGCTGATTCTTAAAGCAAAAATTATGAGGAATCCAAAAAAAATAAAATTAGCCGGAAAATTTAGGAGCTTCTGTGGAAAATCGGAAAATTTAATTTTCATGGGAAAATTTAATTTTCATGGAAAAAAAGGTAAATTTCTGAGAAAAATTAGGAAAATTTTATTTTTCAATTAAAGCCTGATTCAATACCTTTCCAACGAGCTATCGTTGCGATCGCTTTAGTAGTTTTTTTTAAAACAACTTTCAATGAGGTCCCTTATGAAGAATTCTTCAATTTTGTCACATGACAGTGGTGTACACCACCACTAAACCAGTCACTATAAAAAAAAAAAAAATATGTAGGTACATTATTTTTTGCTGGGCAATCGATTGAGACTATTTATTTTAAAATCGGAGAGGGGTCGTCCAAAAGGTGATCGCTTTCATATGGAATTGCTCTATAACGGAACAACCCATCTATAAACTATAACGGAATATTCCAGTTTGTGTCAAAAGTAAAGCGTTGCCACATAGGCGGAATATCGATTTTGTGAACATGTCCATATAGTTGTGCCTATATTTTTGTACCACGGGAAACTGACTTTTTAGTTACAAAACCGAATTCAACGAATTTTAGTATACGTTTTTTAAGTTTATTTAAATTAATTTGATAAGTTTGAATGTAATCGGTTAACTTTTACCGATTTTATGTAATTGTTTGAAAAAGTATATATGACAGGTAAGCGATTTGAAGATTTTATTACATTTTTTAACTTCAGGCATGTCCTTGCACCAATTTTTCCAAAATTTCCTTTATATTCTAATTAACTCAAACTAAAATCGCATACCAAATTTCAGTAAGCTACGATAACTCCTATTTTTGTCCACTCGTTATATGGGAACAAAACACTGTGTATCGGCTCGTTTTAGCGAAAACAAACCAGAGCCTCTGGTGGGAATTGAACCCACAACCCCGCACTGATAAGCTTGCACGCTACCAACTAGTCTAGAATAGAAGTAGAATATAAAAAAAATAAACAAATTGCTAGTCGATTTAACATCTACTTTGTAGATAGTATTAAGTCAATTAGAAACTCGATAAAATAAGTGCAATATCAAAACCAACTATCTGTGATAAACCCAAAATATAAATTTCGTGCAATAAATACACCAGACCTCAAAAACATATGTAAAGGTATGCTTGATACTCTGAAATGGCTTAGAATCACACAAGGATTGGAAATAAACTCTGCTTTTTACACAAAAAAATTAAAAAGGGAAATGCATCGGATTATTAAATCCAACAATTGAATTATGTGAGAGAAGTACAACCATATACACTAAGGAATGCTGACAACTTTAGACTTCCAAAAGCAACAACAACAGCAATGCAACGCACACTTTTTTATAAAGGACTTCAGCTATATAATAAGCTTCCGAGCAATATAAAATTTGAAAAAAATCTTAATGTACATATTTAAAAAGACACATTGTAAATTTTATTAAAAATAACATTTATCAGAGCTTTTTATATAATAATGTATAATAATATAAATTAATTTATTGTAAAGTATTATAATTACTACTAAATTTCACTACTAATAACTAAACAAATAAAAAAAAACCCTTTTGCAATTTTAATTCAATATAGCGATGTCTGTCTGACTTTTGAAATAGCGATCAGGGCGCGAAAACGCTTGCGGGGGTCTTAATTTTTACCTGGATTATTGGACATCCTTCCAAGCAGTTTGCTATTGAAAATGATCAAAATCGGTCCAGTGGGAAAAACGTTATTTGTGAATATGTGAAGGTACCTCCAAGTTTTCCATACAAATTGGTGTATTTTAGTACAATTTTAGTGACTGGTACATAATGGGTCTCATGCATAAAACGTGAGCTTGAGCTCGGACTCGATTTTTTGAGTAAAAGGTACTTGTCGTATGCATAATTAAATTTGATGCATTTGCTTTTACTTACTGCTCACGTTTGATCTCGTCTTGCTCAGATTGAACTAAGTTCGATGAGCTTGTGTTCATTTTCATATGTATAAAAACAAGCTTTTGCTTTCTTTCGTGAGCTCTTGCTCGAATTTTGTTGAGCATGCCTTATAGTTGACTCGCGTACACTAAAAAGGAATCAAGGCTGAATATTTTGTGCCACAAAGAAATACAAAATCTTATCAACAGCGTAAAACAAATTTAGCAAGTGAAGAAAAAAATTATACAGGTTTGTATTCTTAATTATTATTTTTTTTTATATAATTAATAATAAAATGATAAATACATAGGCTATTTTTTTGAAGAGCCAGAAGAAACACGTGGTGGTGCCCTCAGCAACATTGATAAAATTCAAAATTTAAGATTTTGTGCAGATCCTGGATTCCAAAATGGTATAGCCACAGATATTATAGTCCATCAATCAACTGTGTCGCGAACTATTGCGGAAGTTGCGAAAATTATATCTGACAAAGCAAGCGATGGGATAAAATTCCCGAAAGATGCAGATGAAATGAAAGATTCTCCTAGTTTTTTAAAATAATTTTTTTATTGCCTGTTTTTTTCATGTCTATTTTATTTTTTATGCGACATTTCATATTAGCTATTTTTTATTATATTTTTCCCCGTTAATTCAATGCCAAATTTTTGCTTCATTTCTGTTACACATGTTTCTATTGTTTGTTTTTTTTTTATTTTTAATGTTTGGTAATTGACTTTTTTCTAGTAAATATTTATTTTGTTTTATTTTTTCCACTAAAAATTAAGAAATGTCGTCAGTTTCTATTTTATTATTATTATTTGATTGTACTTCTACTTCACTTTCACTTGACGACATGTTTGCAATTAGACGTTTGATCTCCCTTTGCTTAAGTAATTGCAATTGGTTTGAACTCATTTTTATGCATACGAAATTGAGTAAAAGCTGTTGCTGTTTGCTCGAACTCGACTTACGAGCAATTGCTCACCTGACTCAACACAACGCTTTTACTCGTTTTTATGCATGAGACCCTCATATTTTTTTTCCCATATTTTGTATTCACCTCAAAAAATTTTTTTCACCGCAAAACTTTTTTTTCACTACAAAAATTTTTTTCACCTCAAAAATTTGTTTCCACCAAAAAATCTGTTTTCACATCCAAAAAAAAAATTTTAACCTAAAAAATTTTGTTCAGCTCTATAATTTTCTTCAAAAATTTTTTACATTATTTGTACCAAACCCAGTAGAAAACTTTGTTTTAGGATATTGGAAAAGCCTTTTCTACTCGTTTTCTTTTAAAATATCTAAGCTAAATATACCTTGATAATCCTTTCTTATTTATAGAGAAATTATCTCTGGTTTGTTTTAAATAAACAAAAAACATAACAACGTACGCTACACAACGTAATGTATAGCAAAATGTATTTTGTTAAGAAATTTACATTTGAATTGGGAAATAAATTAAAAATGTATTTTTATTCAAAGAACTATGTGATAACAAAACTAAAATGAAACATATTTATTTCATACTATTCATTACATACTAAACTGTAAAATTCTTTCGTAATAATGGTCATCGAACGAAAAAAAGTTGCTTTTTTATTTGTGGAATAGGATGCACACTTCCATGTTTTATTTATATAAAAAGAAATATTTTCAATATCTTCTGGGCGCACAAACAACAAATGAATGCCCACAACATATTCGCAAGCGCATTGATAACACGAAAAAGCACTTATTCCATCCACTGCACCTTTGCTATGCGAGGTAGCAAAGAATTCCCATTCAAAATATTCCCAGGTAAATTTGTTTACAAAATAAACTTGTTTTTAAGTTGGCACTGCTCCCCATCAAAGAATACAAATACGCGGTTAATATCTTTATATTGACTTAATATTTGAACAAGAATTTTCGTAATGAAACAATAAACATCCAACTTATTATGCCTCAAGTTGTCGCTAATAAAGGCAAATGGCTGATAATGGCCAAAGTGAGCATCTTGATTCTCATTCTGATTAATTAACCTAGTTTTGTCTGCCGCTACGTTTTTCTTTTTTTCATTAAAATATCGTTGTTAGCATTGCTTAACAAAGCTATGCTCCTTAAAAATTCATATTGATACGAAAATATATGGAAACCAGATCCTCGCAATCATTGGTCATACAATTTTCATCCAATTCATTACAAGCCAATTGGAAAAAAATTTAAATGTAATTGGAAATGACAGTGACAGGCTTGCAATAATAATGCAAAGCTTGTGAGGTATCTAATTCGTAAATTTAAAGGCTCTTCCAGTAGAAAAAAGGAATGGCCGACAAAAAATTATATTTTTTGAAGTCTGCTCAAAAAGTGGTACTTTGGAAAATTTTGTTTAAACCCTAATTTTTTTTGAAATCTGGACAAAAAGTATTACATTGAAAAAAAATCATTGTTTTAAAAAAATAAAATTACCTTCAGACAATTCCAACTCAAGTTCAGCCAACTTTTCTCTAATATCTGTGGGAAGAGACATAATTTCTGTGCCACCCAAACAACTTGCAGACATTTTTCAGACTAGATATACACTATACACGAACGTACCACTCCTCTAAATTAACGCCTTATTTTCACGCTTTAATTACACGAAACAATTTTGTCTGGTATAAGTAGCAAGATAAGGAATAACATTCAAATTATTTAGGACCATGTATCGGATCAATTTTAAGTTAGTGTTTATTGATAATTTTATCTGTTTATCAAATATACATATACGTATATATAAATTTGCCGACAAATTTTATATGTATACGAATAGTTGAGTATGGATTTTTTATCACTAGGAGCACTGTTATCCTGAGCAATTTAAATTAAAAAAAATTTCGTACGAGCACATTAACTTTAGGAATATATTTTGTTATTAATTAGCAAAACAATTAAACATTTTCTTTTTTACATTTCATCATAGAAATGGAAATGGAAAACACTAAACTGACTTTCTTCTTTAGTGCAAAACAAATCTCTCGACACTCATTTGTAGAGAACTGCCAGTTTGAATTTCTTTTCCTAAAAACAGAGTTAACTTCAAACCAATGATGCCAACTATTCTTAGGAAAATTCAGATCGTTTCTTTCACATGTGGGACATCCACATGTGCCAGTAATCTAGGCACATATCACATTTAAATGTGCCAACTTAAAAATGTTATGCGCCGCGCCCATTTCAATGTGAAATGTGCTGACGGTATTGGCACATTTCACATTCAAATGTGCAATGTGGCATTTGGGGCACATGTAATTTTTTTAAGGTTCTAATGAAGTTACAATTGTTTTTTAAGATGTGTTTTTCTGAAAAAAATTAGAATATTTAAAAATATATACATATATAACAATGTTGAAAAAAAAGATTTTTCAAATGGAAAATTATTTTTATTTTATAAATTTTCAAATAAGTAAAATTTTTCCCAAAAAAATGGACCGTTTGCCCAAAAGGACCATTTTTCAAATAAGAACAACTTTGTCAAAAATGTCCCATTTTCGAAATTTTTACCATTTTTCGAAAATAGTACCATTTTTCGAAAATAGTACCATTTTTCGAAAATAGTACCATTTTTTTAAAAAAGTACTAATTTTTGAAAAAATACCATTTTTCTAAAAGTATTATTGAGCGCCCCGGTAGGCTAGTTGGTAGCGTGCTAGCTTATCAGTGCGGGAGTCGTGGGATCAATTCCCACCAGAGGCTCTGGTCTGTTTTCGCTACAACGAGCCGAAGGCCTTTGTTGCTAGTGCTCGGTTAGGGTATTAACATATAATTTGTAATTATATGATTAATAAATAAATAAAAGTACTATTTTTCAAAAGAAAGTAATTTTTGTGTAAGAAAGACCTTTTTTCGAAAAAGTTCCATTTTTCGAAATAAGTACGATTTTTTGAAAAAGTACCATTTTGCAAAAGAGAGCACAATTTTTGAAAAAGTAGTTTTTCTAAAAAGAACATTTTTAAAAAAAAAAGTATTGTACCATTTTTTAAGTAGTATGTATTTGTCAAAAAAAAATCATTTTTAAAAAAAAGTTAAATTTTCAAGAAAAATTACAATTTTTCAAAAATATAGTACACGTTCTAAAAATTCCGAAAGCAATTATTTGGCTCGTCTCGCATCTTTTTTATTGTAGATTAACATATCGCGAAAACAGTCTCCAAGAACGAAAAGGAGTTTTATTTGGAACATTGGACGTATCTTGAAAAATGGGTAAAATAAATGAAAACGGACAACGGTTTTGGCCTATTAAAGTCATTATAGACAATATACAACAAAAAATTAAAAATATTAATTTTTTAACATATCTCGAAAACTAAGCGAGATAGAGCAAAACGGTCAAAATACACCCTCAAAACCTAAATACCGGGTCATGATTGACCAAAAAATTGCTGGATTTTGAAATCACGTTTTTCTGAAAACTAAACTTCCTGGAACGAAAAAGAGTTTTATTTGGAACATTGACGTATCTTAAAAAATGGGCAAAACAAATGAAAACAGACAACGGTTTTGGCCTATTGAAGTAATTATAGACAATCAACGACAAAAAAATTAAAATCTCAATTTTTTCAACACGTTTTGAAATATTTGCTTTACGAGATTTATAAAACGCGTTGAATTTTTCGAAATATGGTACTTTGAAAAATTGTAATTTTTTTGGAAAACAATCAAATTTTTTAAAAAATATATTTTTTATTCGAAAAATGTTTTTTTTTATATTTTCTAAATATTCTACTTTTTCAGAATAATCACATTTTTTAAAAACAATTTATAACTCCGGTTAACAATATATAGAATACTAGCTGACCCGGCAAACGTTGTTCTGCCTAGGAATAGGATTACATTATTATCTAGGTAGCTCGCACAAAGTTTGAATATTCTCACAATAATAGTACCCCAGATATGCAATAATAAATTTGTACTTCGTATGGGAGGTGCCACGCCCATTGCTTGGATCCCCCATATTTTTTGGAAGATTATGAATATTATTATCAAAGAAGCTCACACAAAGTTTGAAGACTCCCACTTTAATAGTACCCCAGATATGCAATAATGAATGTTTTCTTCGTATGGGAGGTGCCACGCCCATTGCTTGGATGGCACTCATTTTTTTGGGAGATTATGAGTATTATTATAAAAAAAGCTCACACAAAGTTTGAAGACTCCCACTGTAACAGTACTCCAGATATACAAAAATACATTTTTACTTCGTATGGGAGGTGCCACGCCCATTGTACCCATATAGGTCAATTGTGAATCTAAACCATTCAGGGATCAAATAAAACAGACACAACAAATTTCATCGAAATCGGCCCAGCCGTTAAGGAGGAGTGCAGTCACTAACACACGTACAGGAGAATTATATATTAAAGATAAAGATGAGCGCCCCGGTAGGCTAGTTGGTAGCGTGCTAGCTTATCAGTGCGGTGGTCGTGGGTTCAATTCCCATCAGAGGCTCTGGTCTGTTTTCGCTACAACGAGCCAAAGGCCTTTGTTGCTAGTGCTCGGTTACCGTATTAACATATAATAAATAAAATAATGTATAGAATCAAATCTCATCATGTGTTGATAGACTACCGCAACATATCTATACATTTGATTACACGTTTCTGGCCGATAGGAATCTTGATAATTACCATTTTATAAACGTGAATAATATCAGAATGCACACTAACAACATTAATAGCAAAAAGTCTTTTGGCTTTGATGGCGTTTCCAATTTTATAATTAAAAAATTTGCTTATGCATATACAGTATGTAAAAGCCGTATTCGTACACCCTCGAAAAAATGGGAAAATCGTTAATTACTCCAAAACGAAAACAAAAATTTTAATTATTTATTATAATTTATTTCACTTGGGAAATAAAAAACGAAACCTCAAACTTGTATTTACCTAGCTCACACATTGAAACCTAGGAGGCGTTTTACTAGTATTATCGATAACCAAATCCGTATTCGTACAGGTGGCAAGGCTTCTATTTTCTAGAAATAACGGTTGTTTTTTATTTTCTTTTGTACTTCTTGCTTCCTGTTTTGTTAATTCAGGATTCTAAAGTTACTTAAATTGAGTTTTAGACGTGTTATGGTAAAAATTTTGAAAAATTTTGCAATGGGTCGAAAATCAACAGAAATTTCAAATGATCTAAGAAAGGTTATAGTTAATCTTCATATTGAAGGGAAATCGTTGCGCGAAATTGCAAAAATAATGAAACGTAGTTTATCTACCATACAATATATTGTGTCAAATTATAAAAAGACAGGGCAAATTAACAAAGCGAAACGAAATGTAAACCGGGCGAAGCTTACAAGGAGACACCAGACATTCTTACGTCGTCAAATTCGAAAAGATCCCACTGTTAACGGTGTGACACTGGCTGTAAATCTGAAACAGGACTTTGGAATTCGCGTGTGTAACTGTAAGAAATTATCTTAAGAAAATTGGATTTAAAGGTCAGTATGCTGTTAGAAAACCTTTTATCAGCAAAGTCAATCAACGGAGGAGGCTCTTTGATGGTTTGGGGATGTTTTTCGGCGGTGGGGGTAGGAAATCTTCATTTTATAAATGGATTATTGACTGCAAAGGATTAAATCAACATCTTAAAGAATAATTTAAAGCAAAGCGCAGAAAAATTGGGATGTGCGCAGGTTTTCATATTCCAACAGGATAATGATCTCAAGCACACAGCAATGAATACTAGATTGTGGATATTGTACAATTGTCCAAAATACCTCAGAACTCCACCGCAAAGCCCAGATATAAACCCAATCGAGAATTTATGGTCGATTTTCAAGAAAAATTTTAAATATTATGATATTAGAAATGTGAATGATTTAAAAAACGTGTTGCAGACGGAATGGGCCAAAATATCACCAACCCTAACCAAAAAATTAGTTGAATCGATGCCAAGACGACTTAATGCCGTACTTAAGCAAAAAGGATATCCTACGAAATATTAATATTAATATTATTTAATTTTTTTTTTTATTTTTACTTTATTCTTACTTTATTCACATGTGTTGTTCTGTACGAATACGAATTTCGTTAGCCATAATATTTGTAAAACGCCACCTAGAGTTCAATATGTGAGCCAGCTTAATATAAGTTTGCAATTTCGTGTTTTGTGCTATAAGTAAAATAATCATTACAATTGAATCAAAATTTTGTTTTAGTTTTCGAATAAATGACCATTCTCCAATATTTTTGGGGGTGTACGAATATGGGTTTTACATACTGTATATAGAAAAGGCGTTTGATTCGGTTTATCATAATGGAATCTTCTACAAACTGATGAATCTTGGCGTTGACCCATTTCTGGTAAAAATATTTTGCAGCTACTTTACTAATAGAAAGTTTAGCGTCCAAATCAACAACATTACCTCAGAACTAGGACATGTGAAAAGTGGGGTACCTCAGGGAAGTGTCTTGGCTCCCTTCCTATTTAACATTTTTCTGCATGATTTTCCTCACCAATCTAGAAATTCAAAGGCTATTTTATACGCTGATGATTGCCTTATTTATGCACACAATATATCACCAATACTAGCTCTGAACTCTGATGCATTTCATCTTGGAGAAATAAGCGCCTATTGCAAGAAATAGGGCATTAAAATCAACGCAGCCAAGTCTGAGGCTATCTGAATTAGAAACCATTCGGGTAAATGTCCTAGATACGTGGTGCCGGAAAGTATTTCCCTTCAACTTTTAATTTAAAAATTCAATAAAATATCTCGGAATACATTTTGATAAATTATTGAAATTTAACGCCCACGCTAGAAGTCTCTTGGGAAAGGCGAAAAAGATTTCTGGAATATTTGCATCCCTAATGAACAACACATACTTACCTAAGAACACCAAGCTTTCACTCTACAAGGTCGCCATAAGATCGGTTCTGTCTTATGGATTCCCAATCTGGCTTAGCCAAAGAATTGCAGATATTTGAACGGAAAATCCTGAGAAAATGCATCGGAAAAAATTATGAAAATTTCATAAAACGATTTTTGAATAGTTACGTTTACGAAAATGCCGATGTTCTACCCTTCTGTAGGTACGCCATGTCGTTGCAAGCCAGATTTTTCAAAAACTTGCGCTACACGATAATATGCTTATCAGCCAAATATAAGAAAGCGAGGGTTGGATCTACATATCTTTCTCCTGTCGGTATAATCAATGGACATATTGACGTCGATCCAGCTCCTCTGGACCTTCCCTCATTCTATATGAGCCCAGATAATATACGTATATACTAAATTTTACATGAACTGTAATATGAATATGTTTTGTCAATTTATGTAACAGAACTTTTAATATTTATGGGTCTATTATCGATGGCAACCGAACTTTAGTTGGGTTGTCAACTGGCAACTCAACTGAAATTATAATTGGTATTATATAAGGCAACTTTCCCCAGTTGCCAAAAAGTTATCGATAATGTAATTTTGACAGATTATCAACTGAAAATAAATGTAAACAAATAAAAAGATTGACAAAGGAAAAAAGTTAATAAAAGTGAATTCATTAAAAAAAACAAATTATAAAAAGAAATTGTGTAAACAATTATTTTAAATATGCCAGTTCAGTGGAACTGTTTTTTGATGACGATGAAAAGGCTTCAAACGTGTCATCCATTAGACGGAACTTGAGGCACATTTTCAATCCATTAGAATTACCGTCTGTACTCTGAGTATATCTTGATGTTTAAAATAATTTTCAATAAAAAGTTGCTTCTTATAGTTTCAAAGCTTATTTTCGTATTCCAAAAGACGCAGTGGTATATTAAGTGGAAACCTTAAACAAAGTCGCCGTTCAACGGCAATACCTCCGCTATTAAAAGTTTGCGCAGCTTTAAGATTTTTTGCTGAAGGAAGTTTTCAAAAATCTCACGGCAATGACTTCAATCTAGGAATGGTTCAACCAACGTTGTCGGTATAGTTTCAAAAATGTCGGAAGAAGAAAAAACAAAAAATAAAAACCTTTTTTATTCGAAAGCGAAGTTTCCAGGGATTGTTGAATGTATAGATGGAACACACGTACATATAATGGGACCGAAGGAAGACATTCGTCCCTTATATATAAAAACGCAAGGATATTTTAGTTTGAATGTTTTGCTGGTAAGTTATTTAACAATTTTTCTTTCTTTTGATCAAGATGATTTCTTTGTAGTTGTGCGATTACGAAATGAAAATAAGGTATGTTGATGCTAGGTATCCTGGATCTATTCACGATGCCTTCATATGGAACAACAGCCCATTAAAGCAAGAGGTTGCTGCAGATTTTGAAATATTTATAACAATAAATAAATATGCTTACATTTTAATGTTCCCGCCTTTTTTCTTTTGTTTTAAAAACCTACAGCAACCAAAACTTTGTGGTTGCCAATACAATCACTATTTGGCAACTGAAATTGACAGCTATCAGTTGCCAGTTGCCATACGTAATACTATTTTGGCAACTGGCAACGCCACTGAGGTTCGGTTGCCATCGATAATCGACCGATTAGTTTAAGTAATGTTATTTATTTATAGGGTGTTTCTAGATAACAAGTAATTTCTCAAACAGACAAGCTGTACACAAACAAGTACGTAAGCGAATAAGTTTTTATAGCACACTTGTCTTACTTACGTTTTGTTACGTTTTTTTTTATATTGTCAAATTACATTATTGCCATAGTATATATTTTTGTATTTTGTTTACTTTTTTTATGCTAAAATACAACTCTTTCATTACTAAATGGCAACTCTAGTACAAACATAAACGAACAGCTGTTTACAAAGCAATGTTAATTTATATGAATAATATTTTGTGAATAAAATTTGTTATTTATTAAAAAAAAAACAAAAGAAAAAAATGTTTCCATCTATTGAATTACATTTTGATAGTGATTCAAGTGACGGTGATAGTGTAGACATTCGTTTATGCCGCAGAAATATCCGAGATACCTTAAATGTATTGGATCTACCGGAAGAGCGGTGAGTAAAAACAAAATTTAAGTTCTTTTCATTTATGTAATTTTTTAGTTTCATTGCTACATTTCGCATCAACAAGGAAGTTTTTTTAATGATCCTTAATGAAATACAGCCAAAATTAAAAGCAGCATATCGAACCACTCACTCCATCCATGTCAAAGTCGCAGGTATCGAAAATAATTAGTGAGCTGCTAATCATCTTTGAGCAACACCTGGGACCTAAATGGATAAAATTGAAAAGAAATGTAGATGATGAAAACAAAACAAAGTTTTTATAAAACTGCTTCTATTCCTGGCATTGTGGGTTGTGTAGATGGAACACACGTTCGAATAAAGGCCCCTGGTAATGAAAGAAATCATCTTTTTTATAATAGAAAAGGTTATTATAGTTTAAACGTAATGTTGGTAATTATTATATGTATTATGTACACACGCACATAGTAGAATATCGAAAAAAAGTTAAAAAATCGCCTATTAACGTATCTTTTTTATTTTCGTTAGATTTGCGACCAAAATATGGTCATCAATTATGTAGATGCACGCCACCCCGGAGCCAACCACGATGCTTTTGTTTGGGACCAGAGTGCCGCAAATCATTTTTAAAATCCAATTATTTAAATGGAAAGCGAAATACATGGATTTTAGGTAAAATAAAAGGTTGTGTTAGTATTTGCATTACAATAATTTTTTTGTTTTAACAGGTGATTCCGGATATAAGTTGCAGCCTTACTTGTTAACACCGGTAAGGAATCCAATGACTGCCCAAGAAAAAAAAATACAATGAAAGACACTGCAGAGCCAGAAACGTCATTGAAAGGTGCAATGGGGTTTTAAAAAATCGTTTCAGGTGCATAATAGGATCGAGAGGATTGCACTATAGCCCCGAAAAAGCAACAAGCATTGTAAACGCATGTTGCATTTTGCATATCATCTGCATTTTTTATCGAAATAACTGGGAACCTTGTAGCAGCGAGATTTTGGAAAATCGAAATGATGACGATGGTGATAATGTAGATACTGAGGCACATACCGAAGAAGCAGATGCTAGAGCAACACGAGCTGAAATAATAAGGAATCTAATATGAAATAAAAAAATGTTTTTTGTTTATGATTTTGTGATATGTACATGTGTATTTATTAACCAGAAAAAAAAACAATAAAAATTCATTTTTAATACTTTTATAATAAAAAAATAATAAAGTATTCATTAGGTAACAGAAAAACATATATACATTAGAGAGGTAATGAATTGTTTTGCTAAAATTAAAATTATAGAAATGGAAGCTGAAGGTAAAAACTTCGATAACATGAAACTAATAAAAAAATTATTTAATCGTCTTTTATGTGGTTAACTATATCAATTAATGCTTGACCAATAACTTTTGTTGCTTCAGCTTGAATTTTGGCTGCTTCAGCGAAAACTTTTGTTGAGTCAGCAATTTCTTGAACGGCTTTAGTCTGAACTTTGGCTACTTCAGCTCGAGTTCTTGCTGCTTCAGCTTGAATTTTGGCTGCTTCAGTTTGAATTATGGCTGCTTCCGCATGTTTATTCATTATATCTAACGTTTTATTTTGAATATCATTTTGTTGGCGTAAAAGTTTCAGTCTGTCTGAAGTATTTTCAGCGCATTTTCTCTTTCTAATATTGTGCTGAAGTGGTCGTTTTGACTTTTCTGGAGTTGATGTTCCTGTTATTTTTTTTGTGATGATGGTAGTGATTGGTGAGAAAATGTTGTTGTTGGAATAGGTGATATGTATGAGTGTTCTATTATTATGTCTGAAATATTTGGTTGGAATATTTCTGATGAGTCTTCCACATGTTTTTTTTTATAAACATCCACTTGTTTTGTTGAAGAAGTGGGGGTCACAACTGCCATTTGTACGGGAGGTCTAGGTGGCGTAATTTCAACAATTTTGTGGGCAGAAGGCAAACCCAAAACAGTACCACCAGGTGCTGCTGCTGACGAGAGATGGCATATTCTATATTCTGTCAATATTTAGTTCTAACTGCGTCAAGTTATTTACGGTACATGGACCGCCACCAGTTCCGTGAATGCTTTTGTTATTTTCGCTAATTTTTTTTTCACTCTGCACTTTTGATCTTGCCATACCTAATATATTACGATTGCATATTAGTAGTTCTTAATTTATTAAAAATACATTAATGCAATACCCTTTTTTATTCCAATCCACTTCTTACTGGAGGCCCGAAAGCATTTAATTTTTTGGCTACGTTATCCCACGTCTCTTCTACCAAAGCTCTGCTGCTTCCAAATGTAGGATTACATGTTGCAACTTGTGGGTATTCCTCCATTAGTGCAACCAACTTTTGAAATTGGTTTACATTTGTTTTTTTTACGCTGTAATTTCAAATGGTTATTGAATTTTTATTTTATTTAAATATGTGTATATGTATGTATATACTTACAATTTTTTATCGTTTAAATCCATATTTTATTATATTATTTTCTTTTTTTTGATAAAAAAAAACTTACAAAATATTTTTTTGTGATACACACAATTACTTTTTTTTTTGCTTATGTGTTTTTGACAGTATTGACAATTGAAATTGTTATGTAGAAACCGCAAAAAGAGTTACACTTACGTTTTCACTCAACAAAATTTGAAATTTTTATTACAGAACCGCAAAATAATTTTTAATACTCAATTTGGCAACATTTTTGAGAAACTTGTTATCTAGAAACATGTCATTAGTTTTAGTATTGTTGTTAACAGACATCTGCTCTAGCGACTTCAAAGGGCGAAAGCAAGCCTTGTTAAACTTTTAATTGTGTACTTTTTTGCATATTCTATCTCACTTTAGCAATGTTGCTTTTTACGTTAACTTAGTTATTATAGTAAAACACATAGAGCTCTAAGAATGTTATTATTCTCATAGTATGTAAGACAATAAATGTAATCGAAAAAGAAGAAGACTTAATAAAATTTTTACTTACTTACTTTATAGACTTTTTACACTGAACATCTTTGTGAAACGCGTGGAAGATGTTGAAAATATGAAACAAGTGTTTACATTGGCAACATCTTTTATCTACCATATATTCAGCTGTCAATAAAATAAAAGAAAAAGACGCATATTTTTTGTTAAAAATAAAAAATGGATTTAGAGAAAGCATTAATCATTGGAGTAGTTGTTGCTTTGCAAGAACAAACCCGAATTTTAATGCAGAACATTCAAATATTAAAGGTCATGTTCGATGATGAAGAAAAATTTTTGGTAGACATATGACATGTTTCTAGATAACAAGTTTCTCAAAAATGTTGCCCAATTGAGTATTAAAAATTAGTTTGCGGTTCTATAATACAAATGTCAAGTTTTGTTGAGTGAAAACGTAAGTGTAACTCTTTTTGTGGTTTCTACATAACAATTTCAATTGTCAATACTGTCAAAAACACACAAGTAAAAAAAAGTAATTGTGTGTATCACAAAAGAGTATTTTATTAGTTTTTTTTTTTTTTTTTGTTGTTTTCTTTTGTTTTCTTCATCTAATCTTGGCTGTATTTCATTAAGAATCATTGAAAAAACTTCCTTATTGATGCGAAATGTAGCAATGAAACTGAAAAATTACAAAAATGAAACCCAATACATTTAAGGCATAACGAATGGCATAAACGAATGTCTACACCATCACTTGAATCACTATCAAAATTCAATTCAATAGATGGAAACATTTTTTTCCTTTATTTTTTTTTTTATAAATAAATTTTATTCACAAACAAATATTCATATAAATTAACTTTGTTTTGTAAATAAAAAACAGCTCTTCGTTTATATTTGTACTAGAGTTGCCATTTAGTAATGAAAGAGTTGTATTTTAGCATAAAAAAAGTAAACAAAATACAAAACTAAATACTATGGCAATAATGTAATTTGACAATATAAAAAAAACAACGTAACAAAACGTAAGTAAGACAAGTGTACTATAAAAACTCATTTGCTTGCGTACTTGTTTGTGTACAGCTTGTCTGTTTGAGAAATTACTTGTTATGTAGAAACATGGTAATAAGAATGTAATTCTTACATGTTCCGCTCATTTTCCTTTGTTGAATAATTTTTTTTGTTTATTTGCTAGCGATGGCACAAAGAAAATCGTTTTTTTTGTAATTTTTTTAGTGATGACACTTAAAATAACGAAAGATGTAAAATGGAACAAAATGAGAAAAGATCATCTTTTGTAGATGTAGAAAGATGTAGACTTTTTGGCCTGTATAATTCTTATGGGAAGATGTTAACATCTTTGTAAATTGATGAAAGATGTAGCTTAGTGGAAAAAGTCTATTAAGGTTTATTTATTTATATTCTTTATGAAATGCTTTTTTTTACTTTAAGTAATATTAGACTTCATACGCGCATCAAATATAGTTCACTTAAGCAAGCCGATATAAATCCATGAAGTGCTCGTCGGTTGTCATCTCGAATGGATTTTGGCCATGACGAAGTATGCGTCTCAGCACTCTCAAAAAATTCCTAGCAATTATTAAATTATTTACTGCTATGAAATGCTTGTAACATCATTGTCTTACCTTTGTTTATCCCGAGTTCTTTAAGTAATATCCAATAATACAATTAATCCAGACATTCTTATATAATTATTTAAAATAAATTTTACGAACTTAATTCACTTTTGTTTACGTTTTTTTCTGTTTTGACATTAACTTTAAATTTTGTATAACACAGTTACAAAAGTTTCATGGGTACAGTGCGAATGAAACATTTTTTTCCATAATACATACGAGAATCACAAATTATGTATTTGTGAAAAGTGCTTATGAAAACGAAAATGAAAAGTTTTTTTTCACTTCACATTATCACAGAACGAGAATTGAGAGTCAATAGCGCCCAAAGTATACAATGCCAAACCCACAACAAATTGTGTGGAACTATTTAAATCATTCTTTAAGCAATTTGTTATTAATAAATGAACATCCTGACGTTCGTCTAATAATAGCATGGCTCCCAAATAACCTAGAAACAGAAAAGAACTATAAAATAAAGAAAATATTATACTAAAGAGCTAACTATATTATACTTTTGCTAGCTTAAGCAAATGTGCGAATACATGTAATCAAATGTATATGACTATATTGTACTTAACAAACTTTTCGTTAAGTTTCGTCAAGTGTCATTTGCTTAAGCAAACAGCGAAACTGACCGCACTTTACTTAAGGAATCATGTGTTTTTAGAAAAACTGTTTATGAAAAAAAAAACAAATTGCAATGTACGCGGAAAATATTTTTATAGAAAATTTAATTGAAAATGTTAAAAAACAAACGTACATGTATGAAAAAAGGGATGGTTTTTGTTATTGTTTTTCGATTGGGATGCAGGCACTGTTGCATTTTTTGGTACATTTTATTTATGTTTTAATTTGTTTCTTTAAATTATTTAAAACTAATATAGATTTACTTGTTAATTGTGGAATATTTATAACTAGTACACATTAAATAATATTTTTCGAAAAGATACATATATTTTGGAAATAAAAGAAGAAAACAGTTTTTGCAAAAGTACAAATGTTTGCAACTAAGTGTAGTAAGTATTTAAGTTATTAAAGTACATTGTAGCCACCCAAAACTCTTTAATAAGTTGATTAAGCATTTGACAGACTTTTCGTTAATTTTTGACAATAGCTTAAGTTAGCAAAAGTATAATATAGTTAGCTCTTAACAATTTTCCTTTTACCGTCCGTCGTTCTCCACGTTTTTCTTCTGTATGATACTTATCCTGTTATTTTCTTTATTATAGTTAGCATGTTTTTTTTTTTATCTAACTACAGTAGTGTTAGTGACTTTTTATGTTTGCGTGTGAAGATAACAACAAAAAAGTGGTTGTGACAATATACCCAATATTAGAGTATTAAAAAAACCGGCCTTTTGGAAAAACCGGTTTCGGTTTTCTTCGAAAAATCGAATTTTAAAAAACCCGGTTTCGGTTTCGGGTTTTCCAGAAAAAACCGGTCAACCGGTTTTTTCGGTTTTTTTTTTAATTTGAATAAAAAGCTTATATAATTATTTAATTGTTTTAATTACAAACAAAAAAAAAAAGAAATTTAATATATAAAGTAATAAATATAAAAAAATACATTCTTTGAAAAAAATTTTTATAATATTTTTTTATTGTATTTCATTTTAACATTTTATTTATTGGTTTTAATATTTTTTAATATAATATCTTAAAAATTAATATTATAAAACTATATTCATATCAAATGAATAGAGATTATTAAGTTTGTAAATTGGTAAAATTAGGTACGTTAGTAATTTGAACGTTAAAAACGTTTTTCATTAAATAATTTTATTTAAATATTACATTTTAAATATGTAAAAAGAAAATATATTTTTCACTTCTAAAATAATATTTTAGAAATAATATTCAATTACAATGTTTAGTTTTAAGACGATGTTTTTGTTTGCTTTTGATAGTAGATGTTGGACAAATAGTCAAACGACAATAAATTTTCCAAGTTTTCAGTTCGTTTGTCGCATTTATCAAGATATATGAAATCATCATATAATGATGAATTATTTTGTACAGTCTCTTTTTTAGGATTTTGAATACTGTTTGTTGTGTTATTTAGATCAGGAATTAAACTGTTTGAATTTGAAATATCCAAAGTTAGGTCTTCATCGCAATCTATCAGACTTTCATCTGAATCTTCATAACCAAAAAAACGATTTTAAAAGTGTTTGGAAAAAATAAAAGAGACCAGTTGGTGATGTAATTAAAAAACCGGTCAACCGAACAAAAAAGACCGGTTTTCGGTTTTCTTCGAATTTACAAAATATTCGAAACCGATCGGTTAAAAAAAAAGAAACCGGTTGACCGGTTTTCGGTTTCGGTTTTTGAATACTCTACCCAATATACCATATAGCAATAAAACTGCAATACAACTTGAGAATAAGCTTATATTAATAGTGTGTTTTAAGCTTTTCTTAATTTCGCTTATTATAATATTTATAAAATGTGAATTCACAAGCAGTATTTAACAATGCTAGAGAAAAGATTATTATACATAACTTTTTCTCAAGTATGCTTATGAACAACATACAACAACAACGCAATATGACGATTGAAATATTTTTCAATACATTCTAGTCTTGTTGTCTTTGTTCTACGCTTATAATGTATACAACAAGTGCCATTACTTTTTCTTTAAATTTGTCAAACGTGTTTTGCGTGTAAATTTAGTTGTAAATTTTATATAGTGAACGTGCAATTGCATATTAAATTTAATTATTTTTATTTATGGTTAAAATTAATTATTATTATTTATATTTAAAATGAATTATTATTTTTTATATTTAAAATGAGTTATTATTATTTATTTTTTAAATTAAAATAAAAAATAAATTAAAGAAAATAATTACTATTTCTCTTTTTTAACTATTAATAATATATTATTTTTGTAAGCTTATTCTACAATTGCAAGAATAAGCTTATAGTAATCATACACACATAATATTTTCACGAGGGTTCCGTTTTGATTTTTCTACAATTGTTACGATAGCCTTTTTCAATATATTCTCAAGTCTTTTTCAAGCTTAAGGCATGTGTTTGTAAGCTTATAATATTTTTCTCAAGTCATTTGGTATGTTGGGTAGTAACCCACAAGGTTATATTTGTTTTCATTCAGGCTACGCAAGCTTAAAACTCTTATTTTTAAAACAAAATAATTTTTGAAAAAGGGTAGTATTCAATGGGGAAAATCTACTTGCTGTTGTGCTGATAGCCTGTTATATGTAGGAACACAATTGCGGTTTTTACTTAAAGGACGGACTAAAATGGATGCAAATTCAGTTTTAAATAGGAAAAATCTAGAAAGAAATAAGAGACAAGTTTTATTCAAAAAATGGAGTTCTTGTTGGAAATATTTTTAGAATTAATATATGCAGATAGTAAATGGATACTGCTAAATACTCCGTTTTAGTTCTAGAAAGAATATGGTTACAATTTAATAAATAGATACAGTAAAAAGCGCCGATTTATTGGAAAGTTTCCGTAGTAAAATATGGTATTTAAGGAAGAAAAAGGAAGAAATAAAGGAGATTCGTTTGAAAGCAAGTCGAGTGTGCGGTGGTGAAAAGTTTACAAAAAAAAGTTATGATTTTGATATCTATAAAGAAAAGTATTACATGGGAGAAAATTTAAATTAATGTAAACAAGAAAAAATAAATACACCAAAAAATTTAAACAGTTAAAAAAAAGACAAATTAAAATCCGTGAAGACAATTGAAAAAAAAAGAAGAAATTTACACCAATAAATTAAAACAAAGACAATAAAAAAATAAAAATGATTACACTAAATAAAAAATGAAAATCCGTAAGACAATTAAAAAAATTACACCAGAAAACGAATACAGTTAAGACAATGAAAAAATGTACACCCAAACAAAATAAAAAAATAAAGAGTTAACAAAAATGAAACTTTAAACAAAAAAAAAAAAGGCAAACTCTTACGTTGAAAACAATTAAAAAAGGATATATCGTACACTCGTAAAAATTTGAGAAAAAGGGATTAGAAACCAGTGTGTTCTGTGGATAGCCAGTCTTGAAGGAAGTGAAGTCTGTTGGAAAATAAGAAAAGGAGCTGGAGAAACTAGCCGTGAGAAGTTACCAACGTCCTATGAATGCCGCATATGTAAATTGGTGAGGTCTTGTTTGGTAGAGAAAATTAAATGAAACATAATTAAGATTTTTTGTTAAGAAAAAACCATTTTTATTTATTATTGTTAGGTTTTTTATTATGTTTAATTTTTTTTTATTAGTATTTAAAATTCTTTATTTTTATATAATTTTTTCGCGTTATCCTAAAAGAAAAAAGTAAAATATTAGAAATATCATTTTTATAAGTATATTTATTTCTTTGAGAAAAAAAGAATACATAGGGTTCACATCTACAGCGTCTTAAAAGTATTAAGTCCATTTTAGTGACAATTTTGTTTACGTCCTCAGGGAGCTCCTTTAGGTGCGTCAGGTAGCAAAGTTAGAAAAGGAATCCGAATTGTAATTTGATAAGATTTGATCCCTAGAAAAAAAAAGAGGAAGAGATAGATATTTTACTTTAATAAAAAGCGGAAATTAATAACAGTATTTAGTAATATACAGTTTTTTTCAGAAACGAAATATATGTTTTTAAATAAGATTTATATGGTTTTTTTTTTGTTTATATACATACATACCTTTTTGTTAGCAGATAAGTTCTATTTAATAAAAAGAATATTAATTACGATTTGAAAAGAAAATTAAAGGAATTATGTCGGCTTAATTGATTTGGTAATGGCAATAATGGTAAGTTAAGGGGGGAATAATCTCAGCGTTTGTGGGGTCGTAGAAGTCATAAGATTTCGAGGATGCAATTTTGGTTGGGAGGACAAATAGAGGCTTCCATCTGTCTCTGACTCATTGTGTGGTATGTGTTTTTGTATTTGAGCGATTTTTGTGTTTTTAGAGTACCTGTATTTATGTATGAGAGGGTTGGAACCGCCTGAGAAAACTGCGATTTTGAGCTAGCCGGAATCCTCATCAGCCCACTCGGTTCATAACAACCTGTTGTAGAATGATGGCTGCTTCAAATAGTAAATTACCAAAAAGAGCAAGAAAAGTTCTTTCAATTATAGACAAAATTACTTTAGTTCATGATTACGACAAAAACATATCTGTTAAGTTGCTGTCTGAAAATTTTGGAGTTGGTAAGCAAACTGTACGCGATTTGGTGAAAAATAAAGAACAAATTTTGCTATATGGTTCTAAAAGTGATTCAATCGACAGTTTAAAAATAGATATTCGCTCAAAAATTCCGAAAATCCGAAAGTAGATTTTGCACTAAACGAATGGTATCAGCAAGAAAAATTCAAGGGAACACAAATTTCAGGTATGTCAACTTTAAGAAAAGCTGTCATAGTACGGAATCGGCAGCAAATTTTTTAAAAATTTCAGGACAGATGATTACTAAAAGAGCTAAATTTTTTCATGCTAAATTGAACATTGATTCCGAGTGTCAGTATTCATCTGGTAGGCTGGAAAAAATTAAAAAGAGACACGGAAATCGTAGACTGGAGTCAACGGTGCTGACTATGTGTCTGCTACAATGTTTGTGGAGGATTTGAAAGAATATATTCAGAAGGAAAAACTTACAAACGAACAAATTTATAATGCAGACGAAACTTGTCTATTTTGGAAATGTTTGCCTCAATATTCTTTAGCCAGTGGAAGTGAATATTCCATGGAGGGATACAAAGAGTCAATAGAAAGACTCACAGCCTTATTATGTGCCAATGCCACTGGGACTGATAAGTGCAAATTGATGATTGGAAAAAGTGCGAAGCCAAGAGTTTAAAAAAACGTTCAAAACCTTCCTGTAATTTATAAATCCAATAAGAAAGCTTGGGTAACGCAACAAGTTTTTCTGGAGTGTTTTAATAACCATTTCGTACCTGAAGTTAGAGAACATGTGGAACGAAATGGTTTAGAAAGAAATTGTGAAATTCTATTGTTGTTGGACAACTGCCCGGCTCACCCAGATGTAAGCGAAATGATGTCAGAAAATGTGATATTAAAATATATTCCGCCAAACTGCACATCTTTGATTCAGCCCATGGACCAGGGAGCGATTCGAAGTTTTAAATGCAATATTCCCAAGTCGATTGTGCAAAAACTTGTATGTGCAGGAAACAGACATGAATTCGTTAAATAAATAAATATAAAAATAGCGATATGGGTAGCAGCTGTTTCTTGAGATGCTGCATCCGGGCAGGTCTTGCATAACGTTTGGTCTGAATTACTAGCTTTTGAAGATGCAGTGAGTGATCGTCCTGTAATACTATCAGATATAGAAATACCCTTTGGTTGTTCCCCTGATGATATATAAGAGTGGATTGAATGCGATACAGGTGTCATACTGTTTGCAATTTTATCTGATAATGAAATCGCTAACATGGTCAATCAAGCTGAGGAAAACGATAACAGCACAATATTCGAGAATGAAGAGACTGAAATAGAAACTCTAACGTTGGCACAGACGATAGAGGCCTGTAATGTTCTGTTAAAGTTTGTAGAAAATTCTCTAGTTAAATCAGAAGCAGATAAAATCCAGATGCATCGTATTCAAAACCAATTATTGAGAGAAAAATAAAAAGCAAAGAGGCAAAGTGCTATAAAAGCATATTTTAAATAACAAATATTTCGTCAGAAGAAATGCAAAAACAAATATTACTCCTTGTAAGTTTACAGGAAAAGGAAAAAAACGTTGTAAAATGTACAAATTTTGTGCAGACATGTAGTTTGATCAACCAAAGCATAATCAGTAAAAATCCCAATTTTAATGTTTTTGATGATACATATTTGATTTTGCTTTCTCTATGACGATTTGTATGTTTTGAATAAAAATATGTGATATATTTGAATCTGTAGTTACATAAATCGAATGTTTAAATAAAAATAAATAAAAAAATGATTCGTGCTGGTGCCGGTCCCACGAGAACCGGATAATCGAGGTTTAACTGTAGCACGAAATGAAAAAGGTTTGATCTTGCATAATCATTTAAATTTTCCCGCATATTAATTTTGTATCTTTTAGGGTATCCTTTCTCTTAAAAAGGTTATATTCATTGAATATTTATCTATCTTGTTCAGTAAAAAGACGTGTCGCCTCAGCTGTCTTGATGCCCCATATTTTGAACGGCATTGAAATTTTTTCGAGTACTGCGAGTCAGACCCTGAGGAAATATCACCTTACTTTTAACAGAATTATTCGTTATGTTTTTAATTTGAAAAGGAGAGATCATGTATTTCTACATACTGTTACAAGAAATTTCTACCACTAGAAATTTCTTTATACGAATTTTGACAGCTGGAAAAATCTAGTGTAATAAACTGGAAATAACTAGAATACCTGACTACTCATATAAATACAGGTACTTGGTGACGCAGTAGTTCAGTTGATAAGTAAAACGCAGAGTGTGAAGAACTAAAGTGTGGTTAACGTTTAGTCTATCTACATCGTGTAAATAAAGTGTGATATTAAAGTGTTTCTCTGTAATTATTAGTGACTATTTTAAATAAATAAAGCCATAAATAATTTGCAGTATAGAAAGAACTCGATTTATTTAAAAGGTAAATAAATCAAAATAATAAGCAGTCATGAAATTGGAGGCACTTTAAGTTGAACAGCCCAAGAAGGAATTGAGCGAATTCAAGCTACCGACAGCAGGTAATAAGACAGAATTGCAAAAACGGCTGATAGAGAAATTCGAGCGGCGTAACATAGACATTGCGACTTACGAATTTAAAGAAAAAGAAGCAATGGATGTTAGTACCCGTAAATTGAAAGGTAATATGGAGTTAAGCGCAATGTTTGCTGCTATGATGGAAGAAACTTCTCGAGCAGACAGCGAGAAACTGCTAACTAAGATGGAAAAAAGTGATAAACTGTTAGAAAATTCGAGAGCAGACAACGAAAAACTTTTAGCTAAGATAAAAATGGAACTGCTTGAAACATCGAGAGCAGACAACGAGGAATTGTTAGCTAAGGTGGAAGAAAAACTTCAAGAAACTTCTAGAACCACTAATGAGAAAATCTCTGAGGTCTCCAAAAAAGTTTCCGACCTAGAGAACGGCGTAGATAGATTCGAGGTGCAAACCAAAGCTGTTGAAAGAAAACTACAAGATCTGGAAAATAAAGTAAATAATATCCAATGTCAAGAGTTTAATGTTTTTAAGTTCCAGTTCGAGACAGTTGCCTCCAGAAATATGTGGAACATGGAAGAAAAAGCTATAGAGTTGATTCTGGCCTTACAAGGAAACGCTGCAGAATTTCTAGAAAGTGTGCCAATCATCTGCAGAAATAATTATGACGACATAATGGTGGCACTGCATCGAAAGTATGGTGGCGGACACAAAAAAGAAATGTACCGAATGGAACTAAGAGGTAGACTGCAGAAAGCAAATGAGTTATTGCATCTTGCGACAGAGATTGAGCGATTGGTGCAGCTAACTTATTCAGGCGAAAATCATCCATTCTTAGATCAGTTCAAAATTGAAGCATTTGTGAATGAAATTCGAGATTCTGACGTGACACATGCGGTGTGTGCTACGCAAAAATCTACTTCTGCTGAAACTGTGTCATTCGCGCTGGCCCAAGAGACTGCGAAGGTGATTTCCAAGCCACAAATATTTAAGGTGCATAACCTCGAAGTGACTGCTGAAAAAGAGGCAGATATGAGCATGAAGTTAACAGAGGCAGTTAATGAGGCGGTTATGAAGGCATTAGATGAAAAGCGAGGCAAACTGAAGGACAAATACTACAACTGCGGTAAAATTGGACACTTTCAGCGAAATTGCAAAGCACCAAGGAAGAGCCTTCGGTCCGATCAGCAACCACCTAAAGAGTCACCGTTAAACTAAAAAGAACTAGCACTACGGGGCATGAGCTAGCTCCCACAACCGATGGCCTCACAATCTCCATATCAGTAGCACAGCAGGGGAAAAGCAATGTTATTGCTTATGGGCGCGTCAACGGACAAAAGCACATTTTAACCATAGATACAGGAGCATAATTAGATATACTTAGAAGGCCAGTTGAACCATTGCACGGGGTAAGTTTCCGAACAGCTACTGGGGAGCCTGCCTCTGTATATGGCAAAATAAATGCAAAACTAACGATTGCCAACATAAGCGTCAATCACGTATTTATTGTTGCCGATATTGTTGACGAAGTATTCATTGGTGCAGATTTCATGATTAGTCACGGCATTAATCTGCATATGGGGCAAAAGGTTATGATTTGGCAGAGTGTTGGATATGAACGCGAGGAGCAGGTAAGAAAGCTAGTTACCATCAGCCACCAAAAACTACCAGCACGGGCAGAAACTTTAGTATGGGTGCGTATGGAGGGAGCTTGTGGGTGGTAGAACCATCAGAAATAAAAAGTGACCTTATAACAGCGAAATCCCTCGTGAAAACGAGCCAAGACAAAATAGTTCCTGTAAGAGTACTGAACCTATCAAATTGCGAAAAAGTTGTCAGAGCGAACTCTGAAATAGCCAAATGTACTGCGCCAGAAGCAATCATCAGTTGTGAAAAGAACTTGGAACTTTTCAATGCGTCCGTTGTAGATCGAGAGATGCTGGCTGAAAATGTGAAAAAATGGGTAAAAGAACTGACGCCGCCTGATAGAAATAAAGCCAAACACCTAATCAGGAAATACGGCGATTGTAAAACACCGAATAAATACTGGTGAAGCGAGGCCAATAAAGCAGGCGCCCAGAAGTATTCCTCTAGCAAAACGAAATGAAGTAAAGGAGTTAGTCAACGAAATGGAGCGTAGTGGAGTAATCGAACCATCTTCTAGCCCATGGAGCTCGGCTATAGTTTGGGAAAAACTTTCGATGAACACTTATAGAACTTAGCAGAAGTCTAAAGGCGAATATCTGCGGCTGGACTCAAGCTTAGCGCAAAGAAATGTACACTGTTTCAGAGGAAAGTCAAGTATTTGGGGCACCGCGTAACTGCAGAGGGTATATCAACCGATGAAGATAAGATTCGGGCTGAAAAAGATTGGCCTTGCCCGAAAAATCTGCACGAGTTGCGCAGCTTTCTAGGTCTCTGCACATACTACTGACGATTTGTACCAAATTTTGCCAGTGTGGCTGCAAGTCTACATGAGCTGACTAAGAACGCGTGACCATTTCATTGGAGTGAAGCCCAAGAACAAGCATTCCTAAGGCTTATTATGTACGGCACCGATTCTTGGATATCCTGTGGCCGGGGAAAAATTTGTGCTGGATAGCGATGCAAGCGGATACGGAATAGGAGGTGTGCTTTCGCAAGTGATCAATGGAACCAAAAAAGTCATAGGCTATTACAGCCGAGTGCTTTCGAAGCCTGAAAGAAACTACTGCTTAACGCGACGGGAACTCTTGGCGGCGTTAGAATGTGTGAAGCACTACAACAAGTATCTGTATGGTCAGGTCAGCACTTTCAACTAAGAACCGACCATTCTGCACTTAGGTGGCTGCTGCAATTTAAACAACCAGAAAGGTAGCTAGCTTGTTGGATTGAACGACTTCAAAGCTATGATTTTAGCATCGAGCACAGGAAAGGCATAAAGCATTGCAATGCGGACGCCCTTTCAGAACGCCCCTGCAATTTAGAATGCAAACATTGTTCGAGGGCTGAAGGAAAAAGAGTGCATCGTTGATATAAGACTAACGCACATTAACTCAAGTGAAGCCTGGTCAGCGGCGCAACAAAATGACCCCATACTGTCAACAATTATGTCAGCCAAAGCAGAGGACAGGAGGCTTACCCATGAACAAATATCAGCTGAAAGTCCGCTAATGAAGGCGTATTGGGCCCAGTGGAACAGTCTACGAGTAATTAATCACTGCTTATACCGTATATGTGAAAGTGCGGATGGCAAAACTGAGACAAAGCATATTTTGGTGCCGTCAAGCAAAATAGACGAAGTGTTAAAAGAGTTCCATGACGGTCCCAGTGGTGATCATCTCGGTGTCACTAAAACCCTAGAGAAGATAAAACATCGATTCTATTGGGTCGGCTGCCAGCAAGCTGTAAGCGACTGGATAGCAAATTGTGCCACATTTAAGCGGATGTAGCAGGCCCTTTCCCCGTTAGTGATTCCGGAAACTTTTATGTTCTGGTGGTGATCGACTATTTCAGTAAATGGCCGGAGGTATACGCTATACCGAACTAGGAAGCCAGAACGATAATAAGCGCATTTGTCAACAACTGAGTATGCCGCTACGGTGTTCCATTAGAATTACACTCTGACCAGGGAAGGCATTTTTAATCTGCTACCTTAAAGGAAATGTGTGAGTTGTATGGTATAAGAAAAACAAGAACCACCCCGCTGCATCCACAATCTGATAGTATGGTCGAATACTTAAGAAAAGTGGTCAGTGCACATCAGAAGGACTGGGACGAACACATCCCTAAATTTCTGCTGGCATATAGATCGGCATATAGATAGATGCTCACGATTCCACCTCCCAGACACCTGCAAAAGTTATTTTTGGGACGGAATTTAAATTCCCTGGCAATTTGGAATGTGGAGTTAAGCCCGCCGCTATAGATAAAGACGATAACACTTCCCGGGAACAAGAAGACCTTAACAAGCTTCATGAGTTTGTTCGTAATCGAATTAAAATACTCAGCGATAAGATGAAGGCGAGGTATGATACGGCAGCAAATTCTGAAGGATTTAATGAGGGTCAGCTGGGTCTGCTATTTAACCTATCTCCCAAATTACAAACGCATTGGTACGGTCCCCATAGAGTAATTAAAAGGTTGAATGATGTGGTATACAGAAAGATAAGAGCCCAAGGTCCAAAATGAAGGTTGTGCATCTAGAACGACTAGTCAACTATGGAAAAGGAATAGCTTTGTCTGTCCGGGACGAACAGGATTAAGTGTTACAAGAAATTTCTACCACTAGAAATTTCTTCACACGAATTTTGACAGCTGGAAAAATCTAGTGTCGTCATAAACTGAAAATAACTAGAATACCTGACTACTCATAAAAATACAGGAACTTGGTGACGCAGTAGTTCAGTTGATAAGTAAAACGCAGAGTGTGAAGGACTAAAGTGTGGTTTACGTTTAGTCTATCCACATCGTGTAAATAAAGTGTGCTATTAAAGTGTTTTTCTGTAATTTAAAGTGACTGTTATAAATAAATAAAGCTACAAATAATTTCAAACAGTGTTTATTATTTGCAATATAGAATGAACTCGATTTATTTAAAAGGTAAATAAATCAACGATTTTATAAAGGGTAAAATCGTAACAATACATTTAATTTTCTGGGTTCGTCTTTTTAGAATTTTATAAGCATTAGACCATTATTGCTTTTTTATAAATCCATTTTTATTTGTTGCCCTGTTTATTAAGTTGATAAATTTAATTTTACTCGTTCGATTAGAAATCCACACATTATTCCACCTGTTAGACATTTGAGTATTTCTGTAAAATCATTTCAGATCCTGGTTTCAAGAATTTGGAATGCCTTGACACGAGATTTAAGAAAATTTAAATTTTCTTTACTTGATTTCAAGTCTAGGATAAAAGAATTTGCGAAACTGCATGTGTTGGAGGCTTTTTAATATATACAATTTTTTTTCAAAGTATAAAATATGGGAGGAAAAGCGTTGGAAATTTATTTATTTAATAATTTGTGTTAATTAATTTATTATTTGCATTCATTATGATTTTGTTTTTTTTTTCATTTATTTTTTATTTTTAATCTTATAATTATTACATATTTTTTTAAAAATGTGATCTCATATATGTATATATTATTATCTGGATATTTATTTATTGAATTATTAAGCTCTACTTATATCTAGAATTTTGTTATTTAGATAGGAGCTGTGAGGCACAAAGTCCTTACGTCGTTTTGTGCCCAACATTTATTATTTATTTATTTTTATTTATTATTATTATTATCTATTAAATTATATTTGTTTTGTTATTGAAAATGTTTCGTCTAAGTTTATTGTCCATTGATGCCAATAACATTAGAGCCATCTGTTGTTAACCAGATGCATATCGATACCAACCCTGTGTTGTTAACTACAACTCTGAAGTGACACAGCTGTTGATATTGACAACAGATGTGTCTAACAGGCAATAAATGTAATGTGTATGTTTATGTTTTGTGCTTGTCAGTGATCGTTCATCAGGTATAAATAGCAAACGAGAACAGAAAATCAGGCAGTCAGTTTGGTGGTCTTGCCAAAGTAGGTCGTAGTGGTTAGAGTGGTTGTATGCCGCTAAAATTGTTAGGTTGGTTGTATGCCAAATTCAGAGAGTGGTTGTATGCCGCAAAAATTGTTAGAGTGGTTGTATGCTGCTAAAATTATTAGGTTGGTTGTATGCCAAATTTAGAGAGTGGTTGTATGCCGCTAAAAATTGTCAGGATGGTTGTATGCCATATTTCGTCGATGTGTATTGTCAACGCCGTGTCGTATATTCGTGTAAAAGAAATTGTGTCATAATGAATCGACCCAATAAAGAGTTGTAAATTTTATAACGTTTAAAGAACAAAACCTCGTTTTTATTATCCATCCCGAACAAAAATAAATTTTCTGTTAACGAACCCTGGGCACGGTTGAGCATACCCCGGCCCAAGTGAAAACACGTCGTTACAGAGCTTTAATTAACCACATAAGGCCCTAATGGCTCGGTTATGTAAATGAAGATATATCGATATCGAAAAACGCTAAAGCCATTGTTTCCGGTGCAAAATACCACTAATGACTTTTCCATTTACGTAAAACCGCTTCAGACACATCTGGGTCGATTTCTGCATATGCAATGGAGTCTTTCAAAAAATGTATATCTTGATTTGGTGCTCGTATAGCATTTTTGTACGAAAGCTTCCGCCGACTTCACTAAGGAACGTTATTGTTAATTGTAGTAGTTCCTTGTAATCCGCGCGGATTTGTGTTTGTTGTATCCGTTAGTTGCATATATACTTAATGGCTTCGCAGTAAGCATTACTAATTTTTGAGCGTACAATTCGAGTCTGCTTTTAAACGATTTGTGGTCGAGATTTTCCCAAGTGGCAGCAAAACGATTAAAAATAGGCACTTCAGGCCCACCTGTTTTGGAATGTTTGATTTCAAAGACGGGTTTCAATACGATTTCCAACATGTGATGGTGACATGCGAACTTGATTAATTTCCGATCGAGTTTGTGCTGCAACAAAATGCATGCGCCAGTGTTTTGGCCAGTATTTGATGAAGTGGTATCGAAACCCATGGCGGAAACTTTATTAAAAATATCCCATTTGGTGAGTGCATCATGAACGACTTTGGCCATATTTTCTCCTGTGCCAGCAGGGACTTTGGGAGCGCCCAAAAATTTAGATGTGCTTTCATAACTGGCGAGTTGTGATTCGATCAATTTTGCTTTTGCCAAACAGGTCCGGCATTAGTTTTCCGTCCCAGTGAATAACCAATGACTGTACGCTATTGATCTACGTATTAATAATAAAATATAAATCAATGAAAATTAACATTATTCGTATAACTTCGAATTAAATATAAGTTTTGAACTCCGCTTCTCGCTTACGATATTATTTTCGTAACTCATAGATCGAGTGATCACAAGCTCACCAACAGAAGTCAGAGGCGTCACAGCATCATTCATGATAGATATTACATTATCTGCGCATGCTATCAAAATATGGACAGCATCTTACTTTGGCCTTATGAAGTACTACAGTAAGACGTAACGAGTTCCAATGATGTCGTCGTCTTGAACGTTTGGTGTGATCATAGTCATCTTCGGTATGCAATTCGCACCCGTACTCCGTACTGTTATCATCGAATTCATGTTCGTCTTCACTTCCAATGTAAACTGTATCAAGTACTGCAAAATATCAGTTGATGATTCATGTTTTAAGGAATTCAAACAGTTCAATAATTTCTCTTACAAGATTAATTGTCAAAAAAAAAAAATTTTTTTTTGCGATTCTTCTTTTTACTTTCGTTGTTCTGATCGCTGTTCTCGGCCTTATAACTTCTTGTCAACGCCTGACATGTACCCTGCACCCCGTTTCCGTATATGATGCGAGAAGTTTTCGCATCGAGAAATTCATGACTTACTTTACACAGGGTGACTTAATAGATAATAAAGTTGATTGCATTTTTACTGGACATTTATTTTTGTAAAATATCTTATTAAATAGAGATATAACAAGAATACAGCGCCTTATTATTTTCTTTCGATTAACATATATAATTACCTATGACTCACCCTATAGAAAGCAGAACAAGGTTGTATTTTACATGTTTTTTGCGACAACTTTATCGGTGCGGGAAATATAGAAACGAGTGAAGTGAAAAAAACTTTTCGTTTTCATAAGCACTTTTCACTCGAACTTTTCAGAAATACATAATTTGCGATTCTCGTATGTATTATGAAAAAATGTTTCATTCGCACTGTACCCATGAAACTTTTGTAACTGTGTTATCCAAAATTTTAAGCAAATGTCAAAACAGAGAAAAACGTTAACAAAAGTAAATTAAGTTCGTAAAATTTATTTTAAATAATTATATAAAAATGTCTGGATTAATTGTATTATTGGATATTACTCAAAGAATTCGGGATGAACAAAGGTAAGACAATGATGTTACAAGCATTTAATTGCAGTAAATAATTTATAGGAATTTTTTGAGAGTGCTGAGACGCATACTTCGTGATGGCCAAAATCCATTCGAGAAGACAACCGATGAGCCCCATGGATTTACATCGGCTTGATTAGGTGAACTATATTACTTAAAGAAAAAAAAACATTTCGTAAAGAATATAAATAAACTATAAATAAATAAACCTAAAGTCGCTCCAATTCTTTTTCCATTTTTCACCGTCCTTTTGGTTCCCACTAAAACGGTTAAGGCTCGCCGCTAATTCGTTACACTTTTCATCTCTAAATTTGGCACCTTCTGCAGTTACAAATCTGTAAATATGAAATTAATAAAATTGTAGTTATGGTAACTAAACAACTTACTTATCGTTTGTGGACATTCCACATGCTTTTCTAAATAATTAATTAAATACTCCTTTTTGGCTTTCGCTGGCAAGCTTTCCTCTTGCAACCTTCTCCATGTTTATTTCACTTATAAATAGTCTGTGTAAACAATTTTTTCATATGAAAATATTTTGACAGTTGGTTGCACTGTTACACAAAACAAGAATCGCCAGTGCTGTGCAATCGTGAAAAAATCTTGTTTTGTTCCACTTTTTTTTATATGAAAACGTTTTGATATTTCTCTACATTTTTTCACAGAACGCGAATCAAAAGTACTATGAAAACATGAAAAAGCTTTTCATTTCACCGTTTCACAAAACGAGAATTGACCCTCTGGTCTTTCTTTCTTTCTTTGCATCAACAAAAACTTTTTGTCTTCTTGTATACACATCTCATCCAGGGCGTTTGCACTAGTAATATCGAACAGATCGTCCATTCTTTCCTTGAAAATGTTCACGTTCGCCTGTTGCCAAAAAATTATAGCTGCATCCACTGCTAGCTTAGCACTTTCTTTTGCACAATTTTGTCTGCCAACATTTAGAAACCGCATATTGTAAACAAAACTTACAGTATCTGTCTGTTTGACGGCAGTTTGGCTCCAGATATCAGGTGTGATACATGCCCAATTGATTCCACGGAGCGCAATTTATCACTGGATCGAGTAACCATCATGGATGTAGTCGATGGTAACTCCGAAGCTGATGTTGATGGTAAATCGATATCGAAACAACAATTTATATTTAAATACTTAGATCTGGATAAGTTCCTATATATAGGATGGCAAGTGTTCAGAATAAAAATGACTGAAATGCTTGTTTGTTTGTAAGACACTGTTTTCTATTTCAAAATATGATCTCTTAATAAATAACAAGTCAAATAAATCTTAACCTATAGTAAACTAAAGAGAGCAAGAAAGGGTGGTTTTCCTTATCACCAACCATCTACTCAAACATATGAGAGTGTCAACACAATTAGCCAGACGAACATAAGTGTTGTTGTTGTAGGCAAAAAAGTAACGGGACACAGTTACAACAAAAACAACGAAAGAAAGAGAATGTGCAAAAGTTGATGTTACTCAACATGCATGTTCACATTGCGCATGCCATGTCAGCTACAACATTCAATTGACGTAAAATTTAAATGAAAACCGTTGTAACTTTTTTGTTTCTCTAACGATTTTGATCATTTATGGCTTGTTAGAATAGAAACTGTATTTAAAATCGATGTCAAGTCTAGTTATCGAAAAAAAAAAATATTTTTAGTTGCTAAACCCTAGAATCATAAGCTTTGTTTGGAGTTACGTAAATCATAAGCACTTGTAAATTTTACGACTTTTTTTATTGCAATCAAAAACACATTTATTTATTAATTTTTTTTTATTTATTACAATTGAACTAATAAATAGACATTAGAGAACAAAAATTATGAAAATTTGGTATGAAATTATTTGTCGTCATCGCATTATATACAGCAACGTGCTGGGTGTTCGGTGCAGAAGGCTCGTTTGCAGTGTTTACAATATAGCGTCGTTATTCTACGTTTTTTAGCTGGACATATTAAGCAAATGGTTGTTTTTGGTTCAGGAGACTCCAATTGTTCTTCAGCAATCTTTATTTTTAATATTTAGCATATGATTTGTTTAAGTGAGCGTTGTAAAATTGATTGTTTAGGTAGTTAGTAGGCTTACGGGAATATATTCTCTTACCTGTTGATTTTCGTTAGAGTACTGCTCCATGATTTATTGTCGGGTTATGCTGACGTCTTCAGTGTTCTGTCGTGCAACATTGGTTTAATTTTTTTTTGGAACATTCAAAATCAAAACTTTCATGACTAGAACAAACATACTCTGATTCGGATGCACTAAAATCATTTTCAATATTATCCTCAGTTTCTGATCCGCTTTCCTGCTCTACTTTGAATTCCTCTTGCGTGATCATTTTGCTTAAGAGATCGCGCATATTTTTTCTATATATTCATGGATCTTTAAGAGATAACGATAAAAATTATTATTTTTCTAAAAGAAGTTTAAATGATAAAAAACTACATTAAAGCTAAGCAGTCGTAAAATTTACGCCTCTATCGCTATTTCGATTGTTTGTATAGCAATAAAACGCTTTTTTGCACTCAACATAACTTCTCACTTCAAAAAAAGAAGGTACACCGACCTTCAATACAATGTATTGCTTAAGGTGTTGCCAGCATCCAATTTTAACTTTTGAATAGTAAATTTTACGACTGCTTATGATTCTAGGGTATGGTATTTTGATTAAAACATATTAATGATTAAACATATTAAGTGACCTTAGCATTAACCGATCAGCCAAATGGAAAGTTTTTCGGCCGGAAATCAATACAAAAAAAATAATAAATGGTCTAATGGATACATTATTATGGTAGTTTTCTTGATTTTGTTTACCAAATACGGAATCTGGTCTTCAAAATTAAATGGCTTTGGTTTTCTCAGGATGTTCCATTTATTAAATTTATAATTTTAACCAGTTAGTGCAGGCTTGTAATGACGTTTACTGCTTATATATCAGAGCAGAGAATTGAAGTGTCATCAGCAAATATTGAAGTAAAGATGTTGTACAAGATTAGTGACAGGCATGAACCTTGGGGTCATCCTGCAGTGATATTAATTTGTTGTGAGATGCTTGATCCTAGATGAACAAGAAATAATCTATTAGCTAGAAAACTTTGTATTATTTTTATAATCTCTACCGGAAAGTTAAGGCTATTTAATTTGAAAATAAAGCCATTATGCCAGACAGAATCAAAAGAAGATTTTATGTCTAAAAATACCATTCTTGTCGATCTACCATTTCGAAAGTTATTTTTAGCCAGTTTTCGTATTTATAGTAGTGGTTGGGTGGTGTTATGCTCTATTCTAAATCCAAATGTTGCGATGGGAGAATTTCATTTAACTCCAGTCAGTTTTTCCTTTATTTTATTTTCGATTATTTTACTTACGGGCGATAGCAAGTTTATTGGTCTATAAGAAAGTCAGGATGCTTATTTGGCTTCGGTATAGGGATAGTTTTCGAAATTTTCCACAATGACGGGAAGTAGCACAGTTTTAGACATCCATTTACAAAAGCAGTCAGATAGTTAATTCCTTTTTTTTGTAGGGTTTTTAAACATTTGTTGTTAACTCCTTCCATCCCCGGACACTTTTTGTTTTTTTACTTTTGTAAGATAACGGAAATGTTTTGTCGAGATATAAAAAAACTGTCTTGGGTGTTTGGAATTATGGTGATTATATAACTTGCAGCATTGTCCACTTCTTAAACTGTAGTAGCATCACTGAGGCTTGATGAGATACAGTGGTTTAAACTAAAATTTTGTGCTAGTATTTCACAATTTTCTTGCTGGGTGTAGTGATCATAGTCATCTCTATAACGTTTCCAGTTTCGACGATATACGATATACACTGTAAAAATATCTACCAATCTACAACTTATAGAAATGATAATGGACGTTTTGTAGTCTCACTGCCCTTTTAACGAGAATACCCTGAAAATATAAACCTTGGCCCCTCTCGCAGTATTGCACTTTCTCAATTTCCTAGGAATGAGGCCAGATAAGCTCGCAACCCCCAACTTACAATGGATTACTATCGTGCTAGTGCTAGTTGTAAGTAATATGTACTTACCCCATCATGCGGTTTTTAAGGACGATAGGACCACCACGAAATTTCGTGTGGTGTTCAATGCATTTTGTCCATCAGCCAATGGTATTAGTCTTAATGACATTCTTCACCCCGGCCCTGTTTTGCAGGCAGACCTAAATATTCTGGTTTTGCGATGGAGAATCTTTAGATACGTATTCAATGCAGATATTGAAAAGATGTTTTGCCAGATCTTGGTAAACCCCTCTCACACCCCATTGCAAAGAATTATCTTTCGGAACTCCAATATTGAAGAACCTCAATACTATGAACTAAACACCGTAACCTTCGGTGTAAACTGTGCTCCCTATCTGGCGATACGAACCCTACTTGAACTGGTAAAGGAATGTGAGTCCAAAAACCCAACAGTGTCTGATATTCTCAGAAATTATATCGACGATGTGTTAGCATGTGCTCATACTCTCTCCACGGCTTTAAAATCTCGAGGTGAACTCATAGATGTTTTTCAATCTGCTGGTTTCTCTTTGCGTAAGTGGACGGCTTATAACGACTATTTGCTCGCAGGTATCTCTCCAGACTATTTATTGGATACCGAATTCCTAAAACTTTCAGATTCGAGCACCACCAAAACTTTGGGTTTCAAGTGGAATGCTGGATATGACCACTTCTACTTCAGACTAAAGTATTACTCCAATCGGAATGCAGTCTCATATTAACTCCAAGAATAACCCAGCTTATTTGGCATCCCGTGGTCTCACAGTCAATGAACTCATTTATAATGACTTATGGTGGCATGGACCGCCATGGCTAAGACGTCCACATGCTGAGTGGCTGACAAAATTGTCAAATTTTTCAACCAACGAAGATGCTAAACTTGTCTTAGTCCACTTAACGCAGCTGAAAAACATGGATATGTTAAAAGATTTTTCTAATCTCCCAAGGGCTATGCGAGTTTTTTGGCCAAATATATCGTTTTTATTACCGTAGTAACCGTAACCATATACATAAACTTATCGCAGCAAATAAACTTCAGGTTTCTGAATTGAATTTTGTCAAGGCTCGAATCGTTATTGCAAGCCAAAGATCATTCTTCGAAAAGGAATATTCTCTATTATGTCAAGGTTTAGAATTGCCACGAAAAAGTAAGCTTTTGGCTTTTAATCCATTTATTGACTCTGACGGTATTATGAGAGTTAATGGTAGGTTATCCAACTCTAATATGCTCAGCTATGATGAAAAATTTCCTATAATATTGCCTTATTATGCTTGCTATGCTCGATTATTTCCCGCATACCTCCATAAATTCTCGCTACACGGACAAAATTCTCTTTTGTATCAATTAATGGGAATGCATTATTATGTACCAGAGCTCAAAACCTTAATTCAGACTATAATTTCTGAGTGTCGAGTATGTGTGATACAGAAACAAAAGACAAGCCAACAGATAATGACCGCCCTTCCACCTGAAAAGACAATTATTTCTCGCCCTTTTACCAACAGAGGGGTAGATTTCGCAGGGCCCTCTGATGTCAAGTCATATGTAGGTCGAGGTTGCAAGATTACAAAAGGTTACGTGCTTGTATTTGTATGCTTTGCACAAAGGCTATTCATCTGGAGGCCACTAGTGAAATTTCAACTTAAGCCTTCTTAGCAGCATTTGCTCGGTTCTTCTCTCGCCGTGGATCCCCGGCCGCAATATATTTGGATGTTGGTGCCTCGAATCTCTTGAACGGTGACAAAGCTCAGTTTCTTTCACTTTTACGATGAAACCTGGCATTTCATGGGGGTATGAAGCTCCACATATGGGTGGACTCTGGGAAGCTAAGAAGTTAAGAGTTTCAAATCGCATTTTAAGAAAATATCTCACTATTAGAGTTTTACTTTTGAGGAATTCAGCACCATGTTGGCTCGAATTGAAGCGTGTCTTAATTCACGACCTCTCAGTCCAATGAGCGACAATCCCTAAGATCTTTGCGCGATAACCCCCTGTCATTTCCTCACTTTAGGCCCATTATTGGCACCACCAGAACATGAACTATCCCATCAATCTTTAAGCTATGTCAACCGCTGTCAAAAATTGAAGGTATAGCTTCACTACTTCGCTCATAGATGGAAAGATGAGTAACTTAAAGAGGTCCATAAATGCTTTAAATGGAAATATACCCAGCGAGATTATGCTTGTCGTGATCTTGTCGTTATAAGGAAAGATAACTTGGCTCCAATCAATGACGGCTTGGCCGCGTTGAAAAAGTTATTTGTGGTACAGATAACCGAGTTAGAGTCGCCGAAATACGAAAGGCTAGTGGCATCGTAACAAGGCCTATTGTGAAATTAGTTTTAATCCCAAATCCTGACCAAAAATAATAATCTTCTTTTCTCTCCTACAGCAAACGTTTATTTTGCCCCGCCAAAACCGAAGAAGCCTTTCGCCCTTAGAAGAAAATGAACTATATTAACACTAATCGCAACTCTCAATTTTACGACTGCCGACTATGCCGTAAAGACCACCCACTCCGAAGATGTCTTAAGTTCAAGAGGATGAATGTTGTCGAGAAGATTAAGGTTGTTCGACGTTGCCGTAATACCGATCGCTGTCGCCAATCTGAAGCTAGACACCACACTCTCTTGCACCGCCATAATCGTCTCTCTGATAGTATATCCACAACATCTGTCAATCAACCTGCATCCAAAAATTTATGCTCAGTCACTCTTCTTCCAACGATTATTGTTAAAGTTTATCTAAGGCAAGAATGGGGTAACGTACGGGGTATTCTCAATCCATATGCCGAGGTAAGTTCTCTTGCTGAATTTTTACCAGAAATATATAAATTACCCGTTGAGAAAATTAGTTCTGATCGTTGGTGTAAGATATAGTACGACCACGATTTGATGATAATCCGACATTCACTCTCGCGGTCAAGATTACAAATGTATTACCTAAAAAACAAACAGCTCAATATACGAATTTACGTCTTGCTGATCCAAATTTATACCACAATTCCGATATCAACATAATCCTTGGTGCAGACATTTACCCACGCCATATTAAATCTGAAATTCAGCCAGAATCGGTTGGATCACCAATGGGACAAGATATAGTTTTGGGCTGGACCATTATTGGCAAATTTGTTGTCTGATCCTTTGGCTCTATTTTTTGCTGTATAATATTGCTTTTTTATATTAATTGAAATTGATTTACTTATTTCGTCCAACATTGAAATTAATTTTACAATAGCATTATAGTGTATTATATTATATATTACAATATTTTATATATTATCATATACAAACAAATGAATTTTTATATTTAACTTTTTTATATCCTTATTTCTCTCTTACATTAATATTACATACATCAACGCACCAAAACTCGACTTCTTTGCGAAACTGCAGTATTGCAAGGGGCCGCAATGTTTAAGCGTAAAACGTTCCATTTAAGTTTTATGGGGTGTACAGTGAGAGAGAGAAGAAGAAGTTGCTTGTAACTTCTAAATTCAATCTCTTGAATGTAACAAGGAACACAAATAAATATAATTTAAAAACGCCGCACACTAATCCCCGCTTTCTCACTTCATATTTGGGATACAATTATTTCACTTCGCATACAAACCCTGTTGCTTCTCTACCCTGTTCGCCAACAAACAAAAATTGCACGAAATAATTGCATGCAACATAGTCAACGTTTAGATGATTAGAAAAATCCAAACGAAATAAAATGGAACTTAAAATTTAAAACTTCAACTCATTTGGCGCGATCTTTTTTAACGATCGCGAAAAATTTATATCATTTCTTAATATTTTTTCATTTACTATACGGCTATGCGATGAAGAATTTAATATTTGCATAAATTGCAAAAAGTTATATTCCTAATGAACAGGAGGCAAATGCAGCATTTGAGCGTTTGTTTTATGAAGATCTGTTATATTGTTGATTGTTCATGTATCCCTATGCACGAAAAAAAAATTAAAAATAATCTTTTGAAAAAAGGAATGTGTATGTATGTATTCATGTAAAATTTACATACAATTTTAATTTAATATAACATAATATATATTTCTTTTTAATAAATTCGATTAATTTTTACGAAAAGATTTTTTTTTGTAAATGCGCGTTATGTTTCATTTCAATCTTTAACTATATAGATTGACTTCACTGACCCCCAGCTTTTTATATGTAACTGTCCTACTTTACATATTCACACATACATATTAGATGTTTACAACAACAAAAAAAAAAAAAAAAACAAACAGCCAATGATCTTTTTTTTTTGTTTTTAACCCACAGTTATTGTTTTTGAAGCTACCAGCAGATACTTGAAAGCTATTATACTGATAAAGTAGAAAAATTTACTTGATGCTTAAACTGTTTAGAGAGGATCATGTTTATTTTTGTGATTCAAGTTAAAGCATATAAAGAAAACAACAACTTCTTAAAACAATGTGTGGCTGTTTTTGAAAAACTAAAAGTTATTTTATGACTAGTGCTGGAACTTTTTAAATTGTTGCAAGTTATAGTTAAAAGAAAAACTTCTTAACGGATCACAGTAAATAGTAGTTAGTAAATATATAAGTTCAAAAAGTACATTGTAGCCACCCAAACGTTAATGTTTGATAGTAGCTTAAAATTATAAAAATTTCATTAAACCATTTGAAAATGCTGATGTTCTACCCTTATGTAAGTACGCCATGTTGTTGCAAACCAGATTTGTTGAAAAACTTCCGGTACACGACATGCTTGTCAGTCAAATATACGACAGTGAGAAAAACACCAACTGTCGGTATAATCAAAAGACGTATTGACGACGATCCAGCTCCTCTGGAGCTTCCCTCAGTCTCAGCCTCCGGAAACCATAGGGGCAGGAAATAAAAAATATATGTACTAAATTTAATTTTGTTGAAATTTTTCATTTAATTACCTAGGCGAGTTTAAATCTATTTGCTTTGATATTTACAATTTATACTCTGTCCCCGGACAACTTATTTTGTTTTGTTTTTTAAATTCATCGATGTATATTCAGATTTATCTTCTATTTCGTTTATTTTACTTGAACTGTAAGTTAGTAAGTACAATTTTTATTAAGTCTTCTTCTTTTTCGATAAATAATAATAACATTCTTAGAGCTACATATATGTGTATTGCTCTAATAACTATGTTAATGTAAAAAGCAACATTGCTAAAGTGAGATGGAATATATAAAAAAATACAAACTGAAAAGTTTGACAAGGCTTGCTTTCGGCCTTTTAAGTCGCTAACAGAGCAGACGTCTGTAAATAACATTACTAACACTAAATAACAAAAGTTCTGTTATATATATTGACAACACATATTCATATTACAGTTCATGTAAAATTAACAAAATAGAAGATACATATTAATGTACATAGATGGATTTAAAGAACAAGACAAGTTGTCCCGGTACAGAGTAAAAATTATAAGTATCACAGCGAATAGAGTTATTACTCGTGTAGGTTATTAAATGTAAATTTCAGTAAAGTTAAATTTAGTATATAAATTAATACACTTTGTGTTTTTGTGTTATATTAGGTGTCTTTATTTTTCCAGCACTATGTGCTTTCAATGTAAATGGAAGACTAAACTAAAAAATTGAAACTTATTATTTCGTTAACACTAGCTTGTTAGCATTCCTGGTGATTCATCAGAATGATGGTTGTGTGTGCAGCGCGAACATGACACTTTTGTTTTGAACAAAAGTGCAGACGCTGTCGTAGCATAAATTAAAAAAATAAATATTGTAACTTATATATGTATATTATCTTCAGCCCCTATGATTGCCGGAGGCTGGGCTCATAGAATGAGGGAAGGTCCAGAGGAGCTGGGTCGTCAATACGTCTATGATTACACCGACAGGAGAAGACAGACGGGGTTTTTTTTCATATATTTGGCTGATAAGCATGTTATCGTGTAGAGCAAGTTTTTCAACAAATCTGGTTTGCATTAACATGACGTACCTATAAAAGGGTAGAACATCGGCTTTTTCATACATGTAACTATTTGAAAATCGTTTTATGAAGTTTCTATAATTTTTGCCGATGCATTTTCTTAAAATTTTCTGTTCAATAATCTCAATCGTGGGCGTTAAATTTTAATAATTTATCAAAATGTATTCCGAGATATTTTATGGATTTTTTAAATGGAATATTTTCGCCGTCTAGTGTAAGTGGAAGCGATTTACTTTCCTGCACCACACATCTAGGACATTTACCCAAAGGGTTCCTAATGCAGATAGCCTCAAATTAAGCTGCGTTAATGTTTATGTAATAGGCTCTTATTTCTTCAAGATGAAATGCAGCAGTATTCAGAGCTAGTATTGGTGATACATTGTGTGCATAAATTAGGCAATCATCAGCGTATAAAATAGCCTTTGAATTTCCAGATTAGTGAGGAAAATCATGCAGGAAAATGTTGAATAGGAAGGGAGTCAAGACACTTCCCTGAGGTACCCCACTTTTCACATGTCCAGGTGCTAAGGTTATGTTGTTGATTTGAGCGCCAAATTTCCTATAAGTAAAGTAGCTGCAACATATTTTTACAAGAAACGGGTCAACGCCAAGATTTATCAGTTTGTGATAAACTGAATCAAACGCCTTTTTTATATCCAATGATATTGCCACCGTGCATATTTTCTCCCTAAAGTTGCATGTTACATCATTGTGAAATTTCAACAATGCATGTTGTGTTGAGTGAGATCTTCTAAATCTAAATTGAAATTCCAATATTGGTTCCACAATGAACTCATTTTCTAGTTTTTCCTTAATTACGTGTTCAAATAATTTAACAATGTTGGGTAAAAGGGATATTGAGCAAAAATCTTCAGGCTTTTTACTGCCCTGCTTTTTTTTATTGGAAGTATTTTCGCGCTTTTCCAAGCCAAAGGGAAATAGCAGTTATTAATGCAATTGCTAATAATTTTAGTGTTGTATGAGGAAATATTTTAATTATAAAATTGGAAACACCATCAAAGCCAAAAGACTTTTTTGTTGCTATTAATGTTGTTTATGTGCATTCTGATATTATTGACGTTTGTAAAATGGTAATTATCAAGATTCCCATTGGCCAGAAACGTGTCATCAAATGTATTGTTACGATTTTACCCTTTATAAAATCGTTGATTTATTTACCTTTTAAATAAATCGAGTTCTTTCTATATTGCAAATAATAAACACTGTTTGAAATTATTTATAGCTCTATTTATTTATAACCGTCACTAAAAAATTACAGAAATACACTTTAATAGCACACTTTATTTACACGATTTAGATAAACTAAACGTTAGCCACACTTTAGTTCTTCACACTTTGCGTTTTACTTATGAACTGCACCACTGCGTCAGCGAGTACCAGTATTTATATGAGTAGTCATGTATTCTAGTTATTTCTAGTTTATTACGACACTAGATTTTTCCAGCTGTCAAAATTAGTGTAAAGAAATTTCTATTACTAGAAATTTCTCGTAACACTGCCGCCCACTTAAGCCTGTTCGTCCCGAACAAACATAGCTATTCCTTTTCCATAGTTGGCTAGTCGTTCTAAATGAACAACCTTCATTTTGGACCTTGGGCTCTGATCTTTCTGTATTCTGTATACCACATCATTCAACCTTTTAATTACTCTATAGGGTCCGTCCCAATGCGTTTGTAGTTTGGGAGATAATCCTTTCTTTCGTTGCGGGTTTAATAGCAGAACCAGCTGACCCTCATTAAATCCTTCATCATTTGCTGCCCGATCGTACCTCGCCTTCATCTTATCGCTGACTATTTTAATTCGATTGCGCACAAACTCATAAAGCTCGTTAAGGTCTTCTTGTTCCTGAAAAGCGTTGTCTTTATCTATAGCGGCGGGCTTAGCACCAAATTCTAAATCGCCAGGCAATTTAAGTTCCGTTCCGAAAATTATTTTTGCAGGTGTCCGGGAGGTGGAATCGTGAACAGCCGATCTTTATGCCAGCAGAAATTTAGGGATGTGTTCGTCCCAGTCCTTCTGATTTGCACTGACCACTTTTCTTAAGTATTCCTCTAAAGTGCGATTGAATATTTCGACTATACCATCAGATTGTGGATGCAGCGGGGTGGTTCTTGTCTTTCTTATTCCATACAACTCACACATTTCCTTGAAGATAGCAGATTCAAAATTCCTTCCCTGGTCAGAGTGTAATTATAATGGAACACCGTAGCGGCACACCCAGTTGTTCACAAATGCGCTTATTATCGTTCTGGCTTCCTGGTTCGGTATAGCGTATACCTCCGGCCATTTACTGAAATAGTCGATCACCACAAGAACGTAACGGTTTCCGGAATCACTGACAGGGAAAGAGCCTGCTACATCAAATGGGGCACCCGAGTTGTATTGTTGAAGTTGCCCACGACTTCTCCTTACTGGTCCTTTAGCTGCGATGCATTGCGCGCAATTCGCTATCCAGTCGCTTACAGCTTGCTGGCAGCCGACCCAATAGAATCGTTGTTTTAACTTCTCTAGGATTTTCGTGACACCGAGATGACCACCACTGGTACCGTCATGGAACTCTTTTAATACTTCGTCTATTTTGCTTGACGGCACCACAATTAGCTTTGTCTCAGTGATTAATTACCCGAAGACTGTTCCACTGGGCCCAATACGCCTTCATTAGCGGACTTTCAGCTGATATTTGTTCACAGGTAGGCCTCCTGTCCTCTGCTTTGGCTGACATAATTTTTGACAGCATGGGGTCATTTTGTTGCGCCGCTGACCAGGCTTCACTTGACTCAATATGCGTTAGTCTTATATCAACGATGCACTCTTTTCCTTCAGCCCTCGAACAATGTTTGCATTCTAAATTAAAGGGGAGTCTTGAAAGGGCGTCCGCTTTGCAATGTTTTATGCCTTTCCTGTGCTCGATGCTGAAATCATAGCTTTGAAGTCGTTCAATCCAACCAGCTAGCTGTCCTTCTGGTTGTTTAAATTGCAGCAGCCACCTTAGTGCAGAATGGTCGGTTCATAGTTGAAAGTGCTGACCGTACAGATACTTGTGGTAGTGCTTTACACATTCTACCGCCGCCAAGACTTCCCGACGTGTTACGCAGTAGTTCCTTTCGGGTTTCGAAAGTACTCGACTGTAATAGCCTATGACTTTTTCGGTGCCATTTATCACCTGCGAAAGCACACCTCCTATTCCATGTCCGCTTGCATCGCTATCCAGCACAAATTTTTCCCCGGCCACAGGATATCCAAGAAGCGGTGCCGTGCATAATAACTCCTTGAGCCTTAGGAATGCTTGTTCTTGGGCTTCACCCCAATGAAATGGTCGCGCCTTCTTGGTCAGCTCATGTAGACTCGCAGCCACACTGGCAAAATTTGGTACAAATCGTCGGTAGTATGTGCAGAGACCTAGAAATCTGCGCAACTCGTGCAGAATTTTCGGGCGAGGCCAATCTTTTACAGCCCGAATCTTATCTTCATCGGTTGATATACCCTCTGCAGTTACGCGGTGCCCTAAATACTTGACTTCCCTCTGAAACAGTGTACATTGACTTGCGCTAAGCTTGAGTCCAGCCGCAGATATTTGCCTTAAGATTTCTGCTAAGTTCTTCAGGTGTTCATCGAAAGTTTTTTCCATGACAATTATGTCATCAAGGTACACTAGGCAAGTTTTCCAGTGGAGTCCTTTCAGCACATTTTCCATTAACCATTCGAATGTTGCTGGAGCATTGCAGAGTCCAAAGGGCATCACATTAAACCGCCACAATCCGTCAGCTGTGCTAAAGGCAGTTTTCTCCTTGTCTTGGTCACAAATTTCTACTTGCCAATAACCACTTTGCAAGTCCAATGTGGAGAACCATTTGGTTCCTGCTAGCGTGTCTAGAGTGTCGTCAATTCTCGGTAGTGGATAGCTGTCCTCCTTCGTGATATCGTTTAGTTTTCTGTAATCAACACAGAATCGGGTGCTGCCATCTTTTTTCTTAACTAAAACTAAAGGCGAGCTCCACGGGCTAGGAGATGGTTCGATTACTCCACTACGCTCCATTTCGTTGACTAACTCTTTTACTTCATTTCGTTTTGCTAGAGGAATACTTCTGGGCGCCTGCTTTATTGTTCTTGCTTCACCAGTATTTATTCGGTGTTTCACAATCGCCGTTCTTCCTTGACTTTGGGTTTTCATGGCGAAGACAGAGCCGTATTTCCTGATTAGCTGTTTGGCTTTATTTCTATCAGGCGGCGCCAGTTCTTTCACACATTTTCCACATATTCTGCCAGCATCTCTCGGTCTTCAACGGACGCACTGGAAGGTTCCAAGTTCTTTTCGCAGCTGATTATTGCTTCTGGCGCAGTACATTTGGCTATTTCAGAGTTCGCTCGGACAACTTTTTCAGAATTTGATAGGTTCAGTATTCTTACAAGAACTCTTTTGTCTTTGCTGGTTTTTACGAGGGCTTTCGCTGTTATAAGGTCACTTTTTATTTCTGATGGTTCTACCACCCACAAGCTGCTGTCCTCACAATCTCCCTCCATACGCACCCATACTAAAGTTTCTGCCCGTGCTGGTAGTTTTTGGTCGCTGATGGTAACTAGCTTTCTTACCTGATCCTCGCGTTCATATCCAACACAAAGGGGTATTTCAACATTCTGCCAAATCATAACTTTTTGCCCCATATGCAGGTTAATGCCGTGACAAATCATAAAATCTGCACCAATAATTACTTCGTCCACAATATCGGCAACAATAAATACGTGACTGACGCTTATGTTGGCAATTGTTAGTTTCACATTAACCTTACCATAGACAGAAGCCTGCTCTCCAGTAGCTGTTCGCAAACTTACCCCGTGCAATGGTTCAACTGGCTTTCTAATTATATCGGGCCTGATGATGGACTGTGATGCTCCTGTATCTATGGTTAAAATGTGCTTTTGTCCGTTGATGCACCCATAAGCAGTAAGATTGCTTTTCCCCTGCTGTGCTATTGATATGGAGATCGTGCCCCGTAGTGCTAGCTCTTCTTAGTTTTAGCTCCGTGAGCACTTCTCTGAATCCTTCTGTTAGCTTTGTGCTTATATCTTGCTCTTTTTCAGCATTCACTTCGAGGTTACGCACCTTAAATGTTTGTGCCTTGGAAATCACCTTCGCAGTCTCTTGGGCCAGCTCGAATGAGACAGTTTCAGCAAAAGTTGATTTCTGCGTAGCACACACCGCATGTCTCACATCAGAATCCCGAATTCCATTCACAAATGCTTCAATTTTAAACTGATCTAAGAATGGATGATTCTCACCTGGATAAGTCAGCTGCCCCAACCGCTCTGTCGCAAAATCTTGCAATGACTCATTTGCTTTCTGCAGTCTACCTCTTAGTTCCATTCGGTATATTTCTTTTTTGTGTTCGCCACCATACTTTCGCTGCAGTGCGTCAAATTCGTAAGTCGCAATGTCAATCTTACGCCGCTCGAATTCCTCTATCAGCCTCTTTTGCAATTCAGTCTTATTACCTGCTGTCGGTAGCTCCAATTTGCTCAATTCCTTTTTGAGCTGTTCCACCTTAAGCTCCTCCAAATTCATGACTGCTTATTATTTTGCAATCCCACTTCTGACACCAATTGTTACGATTTTACCCTTATAAAATCGTTGATTTATTTACCTTTTAAATAAATCGAGTTCTTTCTATATTGCAAATAATAAACACTCTTTGAAATTGTTTATAGCTCTATTTATTTATAACCGTCACTAAAAAATTACAGAAATACACTTTAATAGCACACTTTATTTACACGATTTAGATAAACTAAACGTTAGCCACACTTTAGTTCTTCACACTTTGCGTTTTACTTATGAACTGCACTACTGCGTCAGCGAGTACCAGTATTTATATGAGTAGTCATGTATTCTAGTTATTTCTAGTTTATTACGACACTAGATTTTTCCAGCTGTCAAAATTAGTGTAAAGAAATTTATATTACAAGAAATTTCTAGTAACAGTAGAAATATGTTGCGGTAGTCTATCGACGCATGATGAGATTTGATTCTCTATATTGGTGACCAGTCTTTCGGGATTTATCTCTTAAAAAACTGCAGTATAACGAGTTCTAAATATCTCTGAAATTTGACATCTATTGGAAGTGATAGTATCAGTGTGTATGAGCTGTTGGCAAAATGGCGACTTCTTTTACCAACGAACAGAAATACGTCTTTATTTCCAGTTCTGTGATATATTTTCTTTAGGTTCTTATGCCATGCATACTTAACGTTAAAAAATTTCTTGATGATATCAGGATAATCTTGTTTTTGTTCGTTTATTTCCAGTTTTATGGAGTGGCTGTCATGTATTGAGGTAAGTGTATTATTAAATGTATTTATAAGCACATCTAATTCATCATTATTTAAATTGCAGTTGTTGGGAGGTAAAATGGCATCTGAGGCTGCGTCTAAATCTCTTCTTATTGTTAAACAGTCTGCATTAGTTTCTAGTTTCAATACTAATGTGAAATGGTCCGAGAAAGTTAATAAGCTTTTGATCTGATAATTTGGTTCGATACTGTTGTTTATGCTGGGACTTACATGAACTTTAATATGACTATATTTTGTCAATTTATATAACAGAATTTTTGTTATTTAGTTTCAGTAATGTTATTTACAGACGTCTGCTAGCGAGTTTAAAGCCCGAAAGCGGTTTGTACTTTTTACATATTCCAACTCACTTTAGCAATGTTGCCTTTACGTTAACTTATTTCTTTGAGTAATACACATATAGCTCTAAGAATGATATTTTTCTCATAGTATGTAAGACAATCAATGTAATCGAAAAATAAGAAGACTTAATAAAATTTTTTTTTGTCCCATTTCACACAGAGCAACTTTTGTTACGAAATCCTTGAGTTTACTTAGTTCGAGTAGGTTTTTCGTTGTGTATTTACGTTTTGTGTATGTATTGTATATGTACAATGCATAAGAATGACACAAAAAATACAACACACTCCATCTCTTCTTATTAAATTCATGGAATTTGCTATACGTATCTTTGTTAAGTTTACGTCCAGCTAATTCAGCCTTAAAACAAGAACATCCAAAGCAGCAACGGTTAAATATTGTTTTTCATGTATTTTTCTAACATAAACAATATTTGCCAATATTGTTAACTAAAATAAACGGCTCTTATTTTGAAATTGGGGAAAGTCCAGATAAATAAAGGTTTGCATTTTTATAAATTAAAAAATATTAGTTAGCACTAGTAGACATACCCAACAAACAATACGTACAGTTTATGTACCGGTTTCGGTCCGTCATAAACGGAATCCAACTCCGTTTACGTACCGTTTTCTTTATCCGTAAGCGGACCAGAAAACGGATTTTAAGGAACATCGGAACTGATTCGAATCCGTTAAAAGTCCGTCAATGACGGACCGTTTACGGACCGATACATTGGATGAAAAACGGAGTTGTTCGTTAAGAGTCCGTCAATGACGGACCGTTTACGGACCGATATGTCGGATGAAAAACGGAGTTATCCGTTAAAAGTCCGTCAGTGACGGATCGTTTACGGATCCGTACTCGGTCCGCATTCGTACCGATTTTTCAACAAAAAACGGACTTGTGTAAAGGCATATTATTTTAATTTTTAATAGAAAATTTTTATTTTTTTTCTTTAAATTTATTTACAAAGATTACCAAACAAAATTACAAACAATACGATATTTATCTCCAGCACAATTAGCATCCATCCATCACTGCGATTGCGGCCCAATTAAAATCATGAAAAAAATAAAAGAAAAATTTAGTTTCGGTTTAAATGGTAGTACTTACGTATGATGAAGCAGACAATGCAAATTTGCCAATTTTTTCAAAAAATCTATTTTAAGCTGTCGGGCAATATTTTCATTTCAAACCTACATAATTTTGCACACAACATCGTAAAACTTATTTTCAATTTCATAAATATTTACCTGAGGGATATTTAAGTATTCGTTTTTTATAACTAAAAAAATCCAAAAGCAACGGAAGAAAAACTGATGAAAAACAGTGGTCCGTATTTGACGGTACGGAAACGGATTGTTTTCGAAAATTCAATTATACGGTACGTTAATGTTCCGTTTATGTACAAGCTTCGACGGATACGTACTTTCGGACCGTAAACGTACAGTAGAAGCCGGATTCATGAATCCGTACGTATCGGAGAGTCCGTAAAAATGTTTCTTGGGTATTTTGTGTTTTTTGTAGTAATGGTGTAAGAGTGTGAGTTTATTATCTAACAGTAATTACAGTGCTGGTTAAAAAGATAAAGGTTTTATTTTACCTAAATGAACTTGATTTACTTTCAGTAATAATAATTGTAATCGTTATTTTAATGGATAATATTTCCAATCTTCTTGGTTTTTTTTTTGTATTAATAAAACCAAAATATTAAATATTTAAGGTGCGTAACATACTTCGACTGCTGGAAAAAGAAAGATATAAACACCAGGTTAACGGAGTTAACAGAAGCAATTATGCTGGCATTAGAAGAAAAGCGAATCAAGACCAAGGATAAATGCTACAACTGCGTTAGAGTGGTACATTTCCTGCAAAATCGCAAAGCACCAAGGAAAAGCCTTCGAGTCGACCAGCAATCAACACAAGATTCACCGTTAAACTTAAAATAGCTGACACTACGGGCTATCTTTCACAACCAAGGGCCTCAAAATCTCCATATCAGAAATACAGCAGTAGAAAAGCATTCTTACTGCTTATGGTTACTATTAGAGAACCAAATAACTTTCTAAACAATTTGGTTCAAAAGTTTTTATTGAATAATAAGAATATTTTCATTTAATTGATTAAAAGTTCAAATACAATTTGATTAGAAAATTATATAATTATTTATGTAAAGTGAAATACGAATGCTTCTCCAACACCCTTCCTCAATCGTATTTTACTCCGAGCATCATTCTAAATTTGACAAACAGTTTTGTTGATAAAGCCTTGGTCATAATATCTGCTATCATTTCAACTGATGGACAGTAAACACAGCTTACACTTCCGACATCGATATGGTCCTTAACGAAATGAACTTTTGTGTCGATGTGCTTGGTTCTGTTACTTAACTTTTGATTCTTTATCATGTGTAAACAGCTTTGATTGTCTTCATATATTTTAGCTGGATTATGTTGTGGTAGGTGCATATCAGCCAATAGTTGTTTAATCCATACTGCTTCTTTACATGCTTCTGAAAGCGAAATAAACTCGGCTTCGGTAGATGATAGGGCAACGATGGTTTGCTTTCTGCAAGACCAACTTATTGTTCCACCGTTTATTTGAAAAAAGCCAGAGTTAGATTTCCTATCTACCCTATCTTCCGCCCAATTTGCATCAGCATAACCCACCAACTCATTTGATCCGACAGAGCTGTGGCTTAAATGTAAGAAATAGTCTTTAGTACCCTTTAAGTACCCTTTTCAATTCTGACCAATCTTCCTGCGTAGGACTGCAAACTTTACGAGCAAGGATTGAAACACTGGCAGCTATATCGGCTCTTGAATTGACACTCAAATATAACAATGATCCTATAAATTTTTGGTACTTTGTGTTGTCCAACAATAATTCCGATTCTGATTTGCCATATCCTGGGTCAAGTGGATATTTCGATATCTTTGACTCTTCTTACCCAAACTCTTTAATTAGATTGCTAATATATTTAGCTTGACGAATGCAGTAGTTTGAGTCTTTATCTTGAAATATTTCTAATCCCAAATATTGACTTGCCTTTCCAAGGTTATTAATTTCAAAATTTGAAAGTAGCAATTTTTCAAAATTTGCTATATTTGAATCTTTCTGGCTAGCAACCAAAATATCATCAACGTATATTAAAACATACACTAGCCCTTCCTCGTTGGAATATTTTGTGTATAAGCATGAGTCAGCGTTTGACTGCTTAAATCCTCCTTTGCAAAGTACTTCATGTAAAGCCATGTTCCAAACATGTGCAGCCTGTTTCAGTCCGTAAATGCTCTTTCTCAACTTACAAACGTATTTCGTACTCCCTTCCTCAAAGCCAGGCGGTTGTTTCATATAGATTACTTCTTTTAAGTCGCCATTGAGGAATGCTGATTTAATATCGAAGTGGATTACTGACATTTTCTTTGTTCCAGCTACGGATAATAAGGTCCTAATTGTCGTTTGTCGTACTACGGGAGCATAAACTTCATCGTAATCTTCTCCATACTTTTGGGAAAACCCACGAGCGACTAGCCGTGCTTTAAACCTTTGTGGGTTTCCTTCAGCGTCACGTTTTATTTTAAATGTCCACTTACAGCCGACAATGTTAACCTTATCTGGAGGTATGACTAAATTCCAAGTTTGAGAGTTTTTTAAAGAAGAATATTCCTCATTCATTGCGTTTACCCATTTTTCACGTTCTTTTGACTTTAAAGCTTCTGTATATGTTTTGGGTTCGATTAAATTATCCTTTGGTAAACAAACATTGTAAAAACGATCTGGGGGTTTTCCCTTTGTACTTCGTATAGATCTACGAACCTCGATTGGACAATTATCTGTTGAATTCTGATATACAGCTTCTTTATCTTTTACTGATTGGTCGTTTCGTTTTACGGAACTTTGCATATTTTCCTCGAATGACTTTTCGGTTAACAAATTTTCATCTAAACTTTCATAAGACATGTCATCTTCCGACAATTCATCAGTGCATTCTTCTAGTAAAATGTTTTCTTCTTTTTTGGAATTTCCACAGTAAACTTCAATTGGAAATTCATAATCATTTGGTTTTGGAACCACATTATCATTTAAAATCTCTTTATCTTTGATGAATTTAACATCGCGACTAATTGTGACCTTTTTGGTGTTGACGTTCACCATTCGGTAACCTTTTGAGTGCATATCGTACCCTATAAATACCAAAACCTCAGTTTTATCATCCAACTTTTTACGTTTTTCCTTTGGTATTAAAACGTGACCCTTAGAACCAAAAATTTTAAAATGGTCAACATTTGGAATCTTGCCTTCCCATATCTCATAGGGAGTATTATCAATTGTTTTTGAATAACATCGATTCTGAACATAATTGGCTGCCATGATGGCTTCACCCCAAAATAAATTTGGCAATTTAGCCTCAGCTAACATACAACGGGCCATTTCAGTTAAACTTGTTTTTCCTTTCCGCAATACCATTCTGCTGCGGACAATACGGAACAGTGTACTGATACCTAATTCCCTTTGAATCAAGGTAACTTCGCACATGGTTGGCGGTATATTCCCCACCATTATCTGATCTAATAACGGATGGATATCTAGAAAATTTATTTCTGATCATTTCAAGGTAACATTTTAGTTTTTCGAAAAGCTCATCTCTTGAGTTAAGCAAATATATAACTGTAAACCGGCTATAGTCATCAATAAATGTCAAATAATAGCGTTTCTTTCCTGGAGTCATTGTCTGCATAGGACCGCAAACGTCAGTGTGTATTAAATCTAATACTCTAATTGATCTTGACTGAATTTGCTTACTAAATGGTGATTTTGACATTTTACATTTAACACAAATTTCACATAAACTCCTAACGCCACAATCATGTATTTTCAGATGACTTACCAGTTGTCTTTTCTCCATATTACGTATCGCATCTGGATCACGATGTCCAAAAACCTTATGCCAATAGTGCAAGCAATTATTCATGTCACATTTGGCGCTCATAGCACTTTGTTTTTCCTCTTGACGTAGATAAAACAATCCATTTGATAGGTCAGCGACACCGATTTCTTTGCCTTGACTGGTACAAATACTGCCATGATTCCCTTTGAAACTTACTTGCAAATTCTTTTTTAAAATTTTGTTAACAGATATCAGGTTTCCATGAAATGATGGTATAAACAGCACGTCTTGAACCTTAATATTAAATTGTTCACCCTTGGAGTTGTATAAAATTATATTACAGGTACCCTTACCGCTGCTTACAACGGATTGACCATTTGCAACTGTTACCTCTTCATGAAAATTGGAATCAATTGATGAAAACGTACTTTTTTGAGAACTAATGTGGCATGTAGCCCCAGAATCCAGTACCCACATTTTACAGCCATTGGTCAATGAAAAACAATAATTATTCCTATTGTTCTCATTGCCGGATTCGATCTCATTTGCCTGATGATTGTTCTTTACCTTCCTGAACTTCCAGCAATCACGCTTGAAATGTCCTAAAGCATTACAAAAATTGCATCTTTTAAAATTACGATTTTCTTGATTTGTACTCTTCATCACAGAATTAACTGGCTCTTCGGAAATATTTCGTTGACTTTCTTCGATTAAACATGTTTCAACAACGTTCAGAGTGAGTTCATCCGTTTTTCTAGCTTCCAACGTCGTCACGAGCGTGTCGTATGACGATACTAAGCTACTTAATAACATAGCAACTAACCAGCGTTCTGAAAACGTTTCGCCGATAGCTTCCAACTTTTCGAATAACATCTTCATGTTCATAATATGGTCGGAAATACTGGTATCGGATGAATACTTCATTCTGCATATTTGTCTCATAATGCGCACATGCGTAGAATTTTCCACGACTCATATGCGCTTTTAGCCTTTTTAATCAGCATTAGTTGATTGTCTTCCACGGATAATCCAATTATCACGGTAGCTTCTTCATTTTTCTTTTTCCATACATCATCAGGAGCACTAGGAACGTCATTTATAACATGGTTCCACAGACCTTCCTTACGCAAGACCAACTCCAATTTATATTTCCAAAGATGGTAGTCGTCTGCATTCAGTTTAGCGAATGTTGTTTTTAAAAACTCCATAGCGTAAAGCCCATAACCTATTAGAGAACCAAATAACTTTCTAAACAATTGGTTCAAAAGTTTTTATTGAATAATAAGAATATTTTCATTTAATTGATTAAAAGTTCAAATACAATTTGATTAGAAAATTATATAATAATTTATGTAAAGTGAAATACGAATGCTTCTCCAACAGTTACATGACACAGGAGCATCACAGTCAATCATCAGGCCCGATTTAGTGAAAAAGTCAATTGAACCATTATACGGGGTGAGCCCCTCCACAGCTAATGGAGAGCGCTCTTCTGTCTATGGTAAGGCAAATGTGAAACTAACGATTGCCGACATAAGAGTCAATCACGTATTTATTGTTACCAATATTGTGGACGAATTAATCATTGGCACAGACTTCATGATTAGTCATGGCATTAATCTACATATGGGGCAAAAATTTATAATATACCAGAATGTTGAATATGAGCGGAAGGATCAAGTAAGAAAGCTAGTCACCATCAGGCATTGAAAGAAATTGTGAGAACAACCAACAGAAATAAAAAGTGACCCTATAACTGCAAAAGCCCTCTTTAAAACAAGCGAAGAAAGAGAAGTTCCTGTAACCTATCAAGTTGTGAAAAAGTTATCAGACCGAATTATGAAATAGCTAAATGTACTGCACAGGAAGCTACAATAAGTTGCGAAAATAACACGGGACCTTCCAATGTGTCCATTGAAGATGGGTGAAAGAACTGGCGCCGCCTGATAAAAATAAAGCCAAACAGTTAATTAGAAAATACGTCCAGTCCTCGTCAAAGCCATGGAAGAACGGCAATTGAGAAACATCAAATTAATACTGGTGAATCGAGGCCAATGGAGCAGGCGTCCAGAAGTATTCCTCTAGCAAAACGTAGCGAGGTAAAGGAGTTAGTCAACGAAATGAAACGTAACGGAGTAATCGAGACATCCTCCAGCCCATGGAGCTCGCCAATAATTTTAGTGAAGAAGGAAGATGTTAGCACCCGATTTTCAGTGAATTATAGAAAACTAAACGACGTCATCAAGAAGGACAGCTATCTGCTACCCAGAATTGACGACACGCTAGCAGGAACCAAATGGTTCTCCATATTGGACTTTAAAAGTTGATTTTGGCAAGTAGAAATTTGCGACAAGAACAAGGAAAAAACTGCCTTTAGTCCAATCGGTTATGGCAGTTTAATGTAATGTCATTCGGACTCTGCAATGCTCCAGCAACATTCGAGCGCTTTATGGAAAATGTGTTAAAAGGACTTCACGGGAAGACATGCCTAGAGTACCTTGACGACCTAGTAGTAGTTTGAACTAAACGCATTGTTAAAATAATTATTTTTTAACTGAATAGTATAGTAGGATTTTAGATCATATAATCATATTATTTTTATTAATTATTTTATTGTAAAGAAACATAAGAATAATTATTTTTTTTATTCAAAATAATCTATGTTTTTCTGAAGTCAAAAAATTTTATTAAAATTCACATTGTTATTGTCGGCACAAATACTTTACAAAGCAGTTGTCTGTTTGACAAATTTTTATTTGTTAAAATCACGATTTATTTAATTTTAAACCCAGCCACAGGGTGACTTTATCTTTTTTTTATCAATTTATATGATAGTATTGGGTATACAAGTTAATAATGGCGATTTTTTTGCTTGATAAATGCATATATTATAAAAAAATAAATTGATACATTATTCAAAGTATTGTCTGTGATTTCAACAGCTCATAACACAAAATACCCTTCTGATTCCACCAAATACCTTGGCGCCATGGATATTCGGCTTCGGCGTTGATTTGGCTTGTTGGCAAAGTTATCGTAATGTATCCATTTTTCATCACCAGTAACAATACGATGCCAAAATGACATCTCTTTGTAGCGTTCAAGCAGCATTCCCGACATGCCTTGCAACGTCTCTCGGCTTCAATTCATATGGGACCCAATTTCCTTGCTTTTGAATGAATCCCAATGCTTTCAAACATAGAGAAATGGCCTGTTCTGTGACTCAGCAGCCGTTTTCTTCAAATGAGAGAATGTTATCAGACTTCCCCGCAAAACATTTTTTTGGGCACAAAATTCGACATTATTATAGCGATTGAAAAAAACTTTGTGCTTACACTTTGGCGTCCCAAAAAGCATTTTTACGGGCTCTCCGATACGTACGGATTCATGAATCCGGCTTCTACTTTACGTTTACGGTCCGAAAATACGTATCCGTCAAAGCTTGTACGTAAACGGAACATTAACGGACCGTATAATTGAATTTTCGAAAACAATACGTTTTTACTCCGTTTTGGTGTATTCATTTCTGTACCGTCAAATACGCACCACTGTTTTTCATCAGCTTTTCTTTCGTTGCTTTTGGATTTGCTTAGTAATAAAAAACTAATACTTAAATATCCCTCAGGTAAATATTTATGAAATTGAAAACAAGTTTTACGATGATGTGTGCAAAATTATGTTGATTTGCAAATAAAAATATTGCCCGACAGCTTAAAATAATTTTGTGAAAAAATTTGCATTGTTTGCTTCATCATATCGTAAGTACCACAATTTAAACCAAAATTAAATATTTGTTTTATTTTTTCCTTGATTTTTAATGGGCCACAAACGCAGTGATTGATGGATGGTAATTGTGCTGAAGATAAATATGGTATTTGTTTGGTATTTGTTGGATTTAGTTTATTTAGTTTTGTTATTTTAATTTAAATATATTTGTTAATAAATTCAAAGAAAAAAAATAAAAATTTGCTACTAACAATTAAAACAATATGCCTTTACACAAATCCGTTTTTTGTTGAAAAAGCGGTACGAATGCGGACCGAATACGGATCCGTAAACGATCCGTCACTGAAGGACTATTAACGAACAACTCCGTTTTTCATCCGATATATCCGGTCCGTCATTGACGGACTTTTAACGGACAACTCCGTTTTTCATCCGATATATCCGGTCCGTAAACGGTCCGTCATTGGCGGTTTTTCAACGGATTCGGATCAGTTTCGATGTTCCGTAAAATCCGTTTTCTGGTCCGTTTACGGACAAAGAAAAAGGTACGTAAACGGAGTTGGATTCCGTTTATGACGGACCGAAACCGGTACTAAAACTGTACATATTGTTTGTTGGGGTCTATCGAATACTGAATTATAATGACAAATGATTACCCTCAAAATACCATATTTGTTATTATTGACACAAACCATATGTGATAGTTATGCCATCTGTTGTCCAAATCGACATTATTAACTTGTATATCTAAATTAAAACAAATTTCGTTTCCCGTTCCACCCTGTGGCTGTATTATTAAAACATATACCTCGGGACCTTCCAGAAATTACATCTTAACTTTTATCTACACTGGAGATGGACCCTGCATACTAAATTTCTACTTCCTAGTCCAATGGTTTGGGAAGACCGTTAAAGGGAGAGACTTTTCGCCCTTTAAATGCGCACTTTAACAAGGCCACTGGCCAAAATTCTTAAATTTACCTCATTAATGAGTTAACACATACTCTAAGAAAAACATTTTTCAAATTTCAGTTTTCTAGCTAAAGGGGTTTGGGCAGGCCGTGAATGGGTAGTTCTTTCCCCCTATTAGCTTCTCCCCGAATAATGTTCCAAATATCTTGTCTTAGCGATTGGGGACCTACATACCAAATTAGGGCGTCCTACCTCCTGCGGCTTGCGCTGGGCGATGTTAAATGAAATAAATAAATATTTACATATCCGTAAATACTGCCCTTCCCTCAAACAGTCCGTTGGATCCACGTCAAACTTCGCCATCCAGGAACTACACCGGTGGAGCATGTGTAGTAGGCATTGAGTCTACTTTTCATTCTCTCCTGGGTGTTTTTCCTCCAAGACAGTTTAGAGTCAAGGAAGTTACCCGAATTCTTAGCAATATTAGGTAGAGTTAACTCGATGCCATCCAGCACTGGCCCCTTAAAACACTCTATGCTGTACCTTCTGGTAAAAAATACCAGCTCAATCTTCGCATGGTTTACACCCATCCCTCTATCCTTCGCCCATGCCGAGAGTACCCTTGGTTAGATTTGTTATGTGTGAATAACGATGAGTGTACAACACCGCAATGGTTGACTGTTTATAAATGCTTACAGTAGATGCTTTACTAGTTTGATTAAGTATTCTCAGCTTAGATTACTGTAACCACTTAGATTACTGTAACCACTTAAATAAAACCACTTTTTATTTATTTAGCCAGAGCAAACTGTAGCGTTGCTCGAATGGTTGAATTAAATATTATTCTTTATTTAATTTAGTTCCTATTTATTGTGAATCCTTTCAGTATAGAGGAAGAAGAAAAAGAGAAGTAAAGAAGAAAATAGTTGACAGGTTCGAGACAGTTAGTAAAAAAGAAATAAAGATACTACGTAGGACAGTCCCACCATCAGAAACATCCGTCCTATTTCCCTGACAAACCCTAGTAGATCGGCTGCATTACATCCAGCGATACACCCCAGTTCCTCGTGAATCTATACCCTGGCCATTTCTGCCTGAGACCCTGCATCCTAAGACAGTGGCACAGTACACGCTCAATGGTCTCCATCTCCTCGGCATCCCCGCACAGTCTGCAGAAGTCCGGTATGGAATTACCCGTAAAAGCATTAACAAAACAATGCCCTGTCAAGAACCCTATAAGGGTCCTGAGACCACTCCTATTGAATTCTAAAAGAACCCTGGGTTGCCCCTGTATCCAATCCAGGCCATAACGCCCTCGACACCCAGCAATTCACTCTATCCTTCCAGGACCGGTTAACGGCATCACGGAACCTTTCCCTTATCACCCCATAGTAGTGATATAAAGTGGGATTTACCCCTGTCCCTTCGTCCGCCACACCCTGCAGTGTCCGGGTACCCAACACAGCCCTACTATGAACGCAATCATGAGCTTCCTCAGAGCATTTCTACACCGTGTGACCAGGCTTGATCGCACCGCATAATTTGTCAATGCTCTTAGCGCAGCCTGACTATCGCCGTAAATTGTCACCACGGATCCCCTACGATGTGACCTAGTATCACCTCCGTCGCCATCCAGACCACTAGGATCTCAGCCTGGAAGACACTGTACTCATCTGGGAGTCTGAATGACCTTTTCACGTCAGTGTCAGCAATATAAACACCGGCACTAGTGCCAGTGTCCATCTTGCACCCGTCCGTAAATACTGCCCTTCCCTCAAACAGTCCGTTGGATCCACGTCAAACTTCGCCATCCAGGAACTACACCGGTGGAGCATGTGTAGTAGGCATTGAGTCTACTTTTCATTCTCTCCTGGGTGTTTTTCCTCCAAGACAGTTTAGAGTCAAGGAAGTTACCCGAATTCTTAGCAATATTAGGTAGAGTTAACTCGATGCCATCCAGCACTGGCCCCTTAAAACACTCTATGCTGTACCTTCTGGTAAAAAATACCAGCTCAATCTTCGCATGGTTTACACCCATCCCTCTATCCTTCGCCCATGCCGAGAGTACCCTTGGTTAGATTTGTTATGTGTGAATAACGATGAGTGTACAACACCGCAATGGTTGACTGTTTATAAATGCTTACAGTAGATGCTTTACTAGTTTGATTAAGTATTCTCAGCTTAGATTACTGTAACCACTGCAGCCGGTTGTACAATGCAAACAGTGTTGATCGTTGTTTAATATGATCATTTAATACTTTAATAACCAAAAATATTCTTGTCACATTTACATATTCAAACATTTACACATTTTCAAATTCGCACAAACTAAATTTTAACTTCCCAGCTCCAGAGGTTTTGGCAGGTAGTCAAGGAGGAAAATTTCCCCGTTTTTGCCCCTTCCCGTTGATTTTTAAAAAAGCCCGCCTTAGCTGTTGCCTGCGGTGGGGAAGGAACTTGCATACCAAATTTCAACTTCCTAGGTCCAGCGGCATGTGCAGGCTATTAAGGGAGAGACTTTTGGCCCTTTTAAGCCCCATTTTTACCACGTCCTGATTAAAATTCTAAAACGAAGCTTATTAATGAGTTAAACCACACTCCAGGAAACATATATTTCAAATTTCAAGGTTTCTACTTCGGTGCCCGTTAAGGAGATTTTCCCCCTTTTTGCCCCTCCCCGCAGGAATTTCCAAAAATCCCGCCATATACCAAACTTCAACTTCCCAGTTTCAGCGGTTTTGGCAGGCCGTCAATGAAGAGAGTTTTACCATTTTCTGCCCCTCCAAAATCCAAATCCCTCCAATTCCAAAAATCATGTCTTTGCTGTTATCTACACTGGATAAGGAGCCTGCTTTAACTTCCTATGTCCAACTGTTTGGATAGGTCTTTAAGGGGAAGACTTTTCGGCCTTTAAACCTCTATTTTCACATACCGAATTTCAGCGTCCTACCTACTGCGATTCGGGCTGAGGGATGTTTACTGAAATAAATAAATATTTACACATTTTCACATTTGCCCATTTGCACATTCGCATATTTGCACATTTACATATGCGCATTTGCACATTTACATTACCATCAATAAATCAAATTTTCACTTTTACTCTTTTGCACATTTGCACTTTTGCAAATTTGCATATTTTCACATTTGCATAATTGCATATATGCACATTTACATTGGAGGAGGAACCTATGTACCAGCTCTAGCGGTTTTGAACGCCGTCAAGAGGGAGAATTTTCCGCTTTTTTGCACCTCCGATTTGGATTTTCCAAACCATCAAATTTTCACATATACGCATTTGCACTTTTGCAAATTTTCCTCTTGAAAAACAGCAGTATAAAGAGTTCTTAATATCTCAGAAATTTGACAACTATTGGAAGTGATAGTATCATTGTGTATGAGCTGCTGGCAAAAAGGAGACTTCTTTTTACTAACGAACCAAAATACGTCTTTAAAGGCAGTAGGACCTGGGGGTCAATTCTCGTTCTGTGATAATGTGAAGTGAAAAAAAGTTTACATTTTCGTTTTCATTAGCACTTTTCACTCGAACTTTTCACAAATACATAATTTGCGATTCCCGTTTGTATTGTGAAAAAAATATTTCATTCGCACTGTACCCATGAAACTTTTGTAACTGTGTTATGCAAAATTTAAATCAAATGTCAAAACAGAGAAAAACGTAAACAAAAGTGAAATAAGTTCGTAAAATTTATTTTAAATAATTATATAAAAATGTCTGGATTAATTTAAGCACCCAATGCAACAACCGGATAACTCCACTTTTTTGCGAAATAGCTTTTTTAATGCAGAAAAAACCAAAAAAAAAATCTGCGTCGTTCGGTGCACAAAAAACACATCTAACTTGACTCTAGGATACGGAAACTCTGAAGTTTAGTTTTCAAAACGGAGCAAGAACACGACATCTCCTGGAGTTGTCTTGTTTTTGCACCGCATTTCAAGCAATAAGCCTTAAGCCACATGTCAACTTTTAGTTGCCGGCAATCAAAAAACACAAATTTTTCAAAACATGTTCTGTTCTGTTTTTATTTTTATTTACGTTCGTGCTGTGTGTGTGAGAAAAACGATTACAGTATGTTGTTGAGTATGTTGTGTGTGTGTTTAGCGGCCGCGTCTCTTTTTTACGCTCTCTGTTTTTTCTTTTATACTGTATGTCGTCGTTCTAAAAAAAAAATGTGTCAGTTGGTTCTTGGTGGTAGGATACGGTGCAAGTATACATGTGTTAATAATAAATTTAAAACAATGACTGAAAGTGAATCAGATTTTTCCATATCGGGCTCCGAATATAAAAATGGATCTGATGATGAGGAGACATCGAGAAGTGTTGATACTTTACCTGTTCAAAAAGGTAACAAATTCATTAAAATGTTTAAGTTTTCAGTTAATGTTATTGTTTGTATGGCTTTAGGAAAAAAGCGTGTGCGCAATCAGAACGCGTGGAAAAGGAACGTAGTTAAAAGGAAGAGAGCAGAAGGCAAAAAGTATACAAACTGTAAGGGTAATAGCGTTGCAGCAAAAACAATGGGCCAGCCTTGCAGTTGCAAAAAAAAATGTTTTGATTCTGGACGTCAGAATCATTATGCCAAAGTTTTTCAAGAATTTAATAAGCTGGGAAATAAAGAAAAGCAAGATGCATATTTGTGTGGATTAATAAGGCAAAATGCAGTTAAGAGGCGTCGATCTGCGAGTGGGAATGAAGTGAGAAAATTCCAAAATAAATATTTTATACGTAGCATTAAACATGAAATAGAGGTATGTAAAAAAGCATTTTGTTCAGTTCATGGAGTCCATAAAAGTCGCATCGAAAGACTCTCAAGATTTTTGCTGGAAAAAGTAACTGCGCCCTCTGACATGAGAGGTCGTCACGCAAACAGAGTAAATAAGATTCCAGAAGATGTTGTTCAAAATATTGACAGCCATATTAAAAGTTTCCCAAAAAGATCTTCTCACTACAGCCAAAATAAAGAATCGAAGTACTTAAGTTCCGATTTAAATGTAAGGAAAATGTATACTCTTTACTTAGAAAAGTTTGAGCCAAGCGCTTTTGCATTGATGGCTGAAGAAAATGGTAACCCAAAGCCAACAGTTACATACGATTTTTATAGGGAATACTTTGCGAAAAATTTTAAGCTTTCTTTTGGAGCACCTAGATCAGACACTTGCCAGACGTGTGATAGCCATGGAAACAAAATAGCTGCAGCTGATTCTGAGGAAGAAAGACGTGCACTCAAAGTTGCGAAAGATCTTCACGAAAAGAAGGCTAAGGCGTTTTATGATGATCTACGCGAAAAAAGCTGCTTACAAGACCCGACAGTTGAGTGCCTTACTTTTGATTTCCAACAAAATTTGCCACTTCCGCTAATACCATCGGGTGATGTCTTTTATAAAAGGCAGTTATGGGTGTTTAATTTTTGTATTTATCAATGCAGTACCAAAAAAAGCTACATGTACATTAGGGCGGGTCGATTTATTTTTCGACAATTTCCCTATGATTTCCGTATTCTATGGGTTATTCCATGAAAATTTGCCGAAGGAACCATACCTCTATCGTTAAAATCGAGTCCCCTACTTTTTGTTGGTAGATTTTTTCCCAAACTGACGTTCGTATGAAATATTACCTACACGTTCACATCCATAACTCAAAAACTATCCATCGGGTTTAATCGCCAGTAGGCGCGTTGGAAAGGTGAGCTCATTTTGATAAATTTACAAAAAAAAATCTCCAACATTGGTCCAACGGTTCAAAAGTTACGGGCATTTTTGTCCAAATTTGGGGCCTTTTTCCATTTTTTTCATGATTTTGTCCAAGAATATTACTTTCATGGCCATTTTTTTGGCTCAATCCATTATTTAATTCAATTTACAATTCAAAACGAAGAGTTTAAGCCCAAATTTATCGAATTCGGTTGATTAATTCATGCGATATTGCTAAAACAAAATAACACATAAAACCAACTTTTTGATTTTTTTTCCCTTTTTATTTTTGCTCTCTTTTTTGGGTTTGCATACGATTTATAAAGAATAATTCTTCGCTGACGTCATTTTGACAACAACAAATACACAGCAATTCTAATTGGACGAAACAATCAGCTGTAGTTGGCGGGGTGGGGATTCCAGTGTATGCTAGTTTTGTTTGAGCGTCATTTCAGTGAAGTGTTACTTGAAATAACTAACAAATAATCAAACTATTTTGAAATTTAGAAAAGATTTAAAGGTAAGTGTAAAAACATTGCTAACTATTATAGTTAATAGTTATATTATTATTCTATGAAAAACATATATAATTCTTTTAGTGACGGTTTAAAAAATGGATTCAGAGCCTGGTTCATCGCAAAATCCAATAGATACCCAACGCAGTAGTTTGCAACATTTGGTCTCTCATGATGTTTTTTCTTTTGGCGTGGGCTGTGAATTACCTGATATTAATCTGTCAACTAAACGAGATATATTGAAGTACTATTTTTTCTTGGCCGAACGTTCAAAAGCCCAAAGCAAAATGTTTTCGTATAAAAGATTTACTCCCCAAGTAGCAGACAGATTGTTAGAAATTTGGAATCAACTTAATATTGAACTTATACTCAAAGGTAGCATCATTAGAAAATTGAATAATTTGCTTGACGCATATAGTAATGCAGATAAACAACGAGTAAAACGCGCAACAGAATTCAAAAAATTCGTAGAATCAACAAACCAATTATTCAACATTGGAAAATGTAAATGCAACTTGAAAGAAAACGACTGCTCATGTGGATCTATCCCAGAAAACTTAAAAGATTTCATGCGCGATCAATATAATGACAGAATACAAACGATACCGGAACACGATAGTGGAAGTGAAGAGACGATACCAACGACTATACCAACAATCCCAGTGAGCAACGATCCTACATACGAACCACATTATGACGAAATGGAAGTTGATGTGAGAGGAGGTTCAGAATTAGTTCTACCACCACAAACATACACTCCCAGACACAATACTAAAAACTATGCAATGATGTGTGACAGATTTGGTGTGCATGATAGAATGGGATCAGCATTGGCAACAGCTCTGATGGAAGACCTGGGCGTAAAAGATGCTCATGGCAATCTTGTCATCATGGATAAAAGTAAACTTCGTAGAGAAAGAGAAAAATGGAGACAAGACGCACTTCGTAAGCGGTATGATGGCTCGAATTTGATATCATTTTCATTCGACGGCAGGAAAAATGATGCTCTAACTGTAGAAAAAATTGATGAGAAGTTGCATCCAAGGATGGTTAAAGAACCTCATCTAGTTGTTTTGAGGGAACCAAATTCTCAATTGATAGGCTACACAAAACTAGAAAGTGAAACTGCGGCAAGCAAAGTCAACAAATTGATCGAATTCTTCCAAGAAAAACAATTGTCTCTCGATTCATTAATTGCCATATGCGCTGATGGTGAACAAACAAATACTGGCGTACACGTTGGAATTTTGCGACTATTCGAAAAACAGTTAAAGAGACCACTGCACTGGTTTGTGTGTCTTCTGCACTTTAACGAGCTTCAACCACCACTGGACCACGATCAACTACCGGAAAGTTGAGCTCAAAAATTGCTGATTGTGAAAATCTTCCGGTATGTAATTTTTATAGCTAATTCTTTACCATTTTTTATTCTATTTTTTAGCTTTTATGTTTTCTTTTCAGGTGGTAACCGATTTTGAGGAAATCGCTTTGGAAAATATGCCTCCTGGTGATTTAAATCCAGAAGAATTATCTACTGATTCGAGGTACTTGATGTTAATGGCCAATGCAATTTCTAATGGTGTGGTTCCTGCGGATTTATCTCACATAAAACCAGGGCCAATTGCACATTCTCGTTGGCTGACCAAAGCCAATAGATTATTACGGTTGTATGTGACAACTAATAATCCAACTGAAAATTTAAAAATTCTGGCTAACTATATAATAAAAGTATACACGCCAATGTATTTCAATGTTAAGTATTATAGCTTTGCCGCATACGGTAGTACATTACTTTTTAAATTTATTTCTTGGACACGATTTTTACCACGGAATTTACTTGGAGTTGTAAATACAGTAATTCAAGATAATCCATATTTTGCACACTCAGAAAATATCTTGCTATCTATGTTGTTTGATGATAGAATGGAAACACGAAACATTGCTATAAAGAAGATTTTACATTACCGAAGAGATATTGTCGACCCAACGGAACTTAGAGTTTATAAAAAATCTCTTATAAACTTTAATTGTACGGAATATACAAATATGATTGATTTAAATGACGATACCATTTTATTCGAACCACCGTTTACGCAAAGTTATTCGTATGAACATTTGGAGGGATATTTAAATTACGAAGTGCCACCGTTCGATGATCCACAAATTCCTTTACACATTCAAGGAACGGAAAGACATGTCCAATTGCTGGCTGCCACTGCTAAACGAGTTGCAGGAAAGAATGTAGAAGGCGCTATGGCGACGACATTAGAGAGCCGTACGAAAACACCCAGACTTGAAAGCAAACAAGACTTTCAGAAAAAATAATGTTTTTTTTCACATTTTGTCTTTTACTACACTCAAATTGAATATTTTTTTTTGATAATAGGTTGATAGATACTTTATTATCTCTTAATTTGAATTTTTGTAGAAAAAAAAAAATAAAAAGGGAAAAAAAATCAAAAAGTTGGTTTTATGTGTTATTTTGTTTTAGCAATATCGCATGAATTAATCAACCGAATTCGATAAATTTGGGCTTAAACTCTTCGTTTTGAATTGTAAATTGAATTAAATAATGGATTGAGCCAAAAAAATGGCCATGAAAGTAATATTCTTGGACAAAATCATGAAAAAAATGGAAAAAGGCTCCAAAATTTGGACAAAAATGCCCGTAACTTGTAAATTTATCAAAATAAGCTCACCTTTCCAACGCGCCTACTGGCGATTAAACTCGATCGATAGTTTTTGAGTTATGGATGTTAACGTGTAGGTAATATTTCATACGAACGTCAATTTGGGAAAAAATCTACCAACAAAAAGTAGGGGACTCGATTTTAACGATAGAGATATGGTTCCTTCGGCAAATTTTCATGGAATAACCCATAGAATACGGAAATCATAGGGAAATTGGTGAATTTTTTCACTCCCTACAAATCGACCCGCCCTAATGTACATGTATGATGAGACAATCGGGAAAAAAGGTCCAAATGAAGTAATCAGCTTTTTGCATCATTTTATTGAACACATTATGAGTGAAACTGTGAGAAAATTATATTTATTTTCCGATAATTGCGGTGCTCAAAATAAAAACAACACTCTTGTCCAATATTTATATGCTGTTGTAAAACACAAAAATATAACATCACTTGCCAGAACCAGGACACAGTTTTTTGCCCTGCGATCGCTCTTTTGGCGTTATAGAGAAACAGAAACGTCGAGTAGAACGCCTTTACCTGCCAAAAGACTGGCAGAATTTAGTGGAAAAGTCTTCCAAAAAATTTAAAGTTATATCAGTGAGCAATGCCAACATATTTGATTTTAAAACGAGTTTGGCTCCGTTTTACAAAAAAACAGTCACGAACAAAGATCATATCAAATGGACCATTTCAAAATATCGAAGATTTTGCTACAAAAAAGAGGAAAATGTCGCAAGTATTTCAGCTTCTTGTAATCACCATGGGCCATTAACAAAATTCGATATAGCAATGAAAGCAAACTTCCAGGATAACCCCTTCGAGCCAAAACTTTTATACACAACTAATCTAGCCCTCAACCCGAAAAAATATGACGATGTTATGAGCTTGGCACAAAAGTATGTTCCTCCATCGGATATACATTTTTATGATAATTTAATTTCGCAGCAGTCTATTCAAGAAGCTGAAAACACTGACTATGAAGATGACAACGAAGGACCACTTTAATTTTTACCAATATCGGTGCAAAAACAGGACAAGTCCAAAAGCAAAATTATTTTTTTTTATTTAAAATAAAACTTTGTAATATGTTTTTGAATTAAACAAATTTGTTTTGATTATTTCTTTTCAAAATTAAATAATATTTAGCAATTCTTTTGGTTTCTTATTTTTGAGAAAGTTTTTTTTGATTTTCTCAACATTTTAAAAAGTGGAGTTATCTTGTTGTTGCACTGGGTGCTTCAATTGTATTATTGGATATTACTCAAAGAATTCGGGATGAACAAAGGTAAGACAATGATGTTACAAGCATTTCATTGATGTAAATAGTTTAATAATTTATAGGATTTTTTTTTGAGAGTGCATACTTCGTGATGGCCAAAATCCATTCGAGATGACAACCGACGAGCACTTCATGGATTTATATCGGCTTGCTTAAGTGAACTACATTTGGTGCGAGTATGAAGTCTAATATTACTTAAAGAAAAAAACATTCCATAAAGATTATAAATAAACTATAAATAAATAAACCTCCAATACTTTTTCCATTTTTCACCGTCCTTTTGGGTCCCACTAAAACTGTTAAGGCTCGCCGCTAATTCGTTACACTTTTCGTCTCTAAATTTTGCACCATCTGCAGTTACAAATCTGTAAATATGGGATTAATAAAAGTGTGATTATGGTAATTAGACTACTCACTTATCGTTTGCAATGTCCACATTATTTTCCAAATAATTAATTAAATACTCCTTTTGGCTTTCGCTGGCACGCTTTCCTTTTACAACCTTCTCCATGTTTATTTTACTTATAAATATTCTGTGTAAACAATTTTTTCATATGAAAATATTTTGACAGTTGTTTGCACTGTTACACAAAACAAGAATCGCCAGTGCAGTGCAATCGTGAAAAAATCTTGTTTCGTTCCACTTTTTTTTCATATGAAAACGTTTTGATATTTCTTTACATTTTTTCACAGAACGCGAATCAAAAGTACTATGAAAACGTGAAAAAACTTTTCATTTCACCGTTTCACAAAACGAGAATTGACCCTCTGGTGTTATTTTTGAGAGTCTATGTCTCAAATTTTTAGCATCTTTAAGATTTATAAGCTCACTAATAATTGTTTTTAATAGTTGTATCTGTTTAGTGAGAATTTTATACTCGCTGCTAATACTATTTCTAGTTCTGTGATATATTTTCTTTAGGTTCTTCTGTCATGCATACTTAACTTTAAAAAATTTCTTGATGTTATCAGGATACTGACGTTTTTGGTCATTTATCTCCAGTTTGTTGGAGTGGCCTTCATGTATTGCAGTTGTTGGTTACCTGGCATCTGAGGCTGCATCTAAATCTCTGCTGAATGCGTTCCAATTAGGGTTCTTGTATGAGGTTATTACCAGCGGACTTCTTAATGTTAAATAGGCTGCATCACTTTCCAGTTTCAGTACTAATGGGGAATGATCCGAGAAAGTTGATAAGCTTTCGATCTGATAATTAGATTGGATACTGTTGATTATGCTGGGACTTAATAGAAAGTGGTCTATAAAAGAAGACCCGTTAGGAAACGATGGAGATATATCGCAAACGCGTGTTACATCTAAACATTTGTTTTGTAGCCAGCTATGTATAACTTTTCCATTAGCGTTATCTGCAGTGTCTTCCCAATTTAAACTTTTCGCATTTAGGTCACCACTGAATATAAACCCATCATAATTGTTGCTCAGTTGGAGAATCTGGTTTAAGCTGTTGTTTAACTCATGTGAGTCATATACACAGGGAATATACAAAGACCCTAAAAAATATTTTTTACTAATGCTGTTTGAAACCATTTCTATTTCAATAAAAACGTTATAAAATTGTGTTTTGTTGCAAATAATTCTATTATAATCTACAGTGTTTTAATAGAAATTGCTACTCCTAAAGCTAAATTGTCGTAAACGAAATTATATCCATTAAGATTCTTGTATGAATCCTACATCAATTTGGTTATGATAAAGGATATTTGACAGTTCAATTTGGAGACTGATGTTAACAAGAGAGCGGACGTTAAATTTTATAAATTTAAGAGATCTATGGGCCATATTTGTTATTCACATGTTTTTAAAATCCTTAAGGAAGTTTGTAATTTGCTGTTCCAGCGACAATTCCTCAGGTAAAATAAACATATTGGCAAGTTTCAAGAATTCCTCAATTACTGATGGTTTATGTGTTTGACCTTGGCTAACATTTACCTGACCCCAACGTTGGCATCTCTGGCATTGTACCTCTTGTTCCTTCCTTTAAGGTTTCTCCCAAAGAATAGTTTGCCTTAAAAGATATTTAATGTGCGAAATATCTGATAGTGCATTCCCTGCGTTTAGCGTAACCAGAAACAGGCCTGTGTTGTATGAGTTCTTTACGGAATACGGAGTTGTAAAACGTGTAATTTTGGACACAACGTTTGGAACCGATTTGTCAAGGGCAGACTTAACTTCCTCAACACTAGTACCGTGATAAAGACCTCTTAATACAAAAGAAGTCTGTCCAAGCTCTTTAGGTGTGTATGAGTAAGAGTGAATATTCTTCTCCCTCAGGATGGCCATCATTTCAGAATGCACTGTAGCATCTGAAAGGTATAACTTACTTTTACGTTTATTAACGTTTCTTATTTTAAACGTTATTTTGGGTGTTTTTGCTTCCAATTGATCAACTAAATGTTTAATGTTGACGTCAAATAAAAATTTTGGAGGGCAAAAGGATTTGCTGGCATTTTCCTTTTTGGCTCTAGCAGTTTTATCTGCCGTTCTCTGTATGGTGGTGTCCTCTGTATTTTCAATCTCCAATCCATCAAGTAAAGCAAATCTATTTTCACCCAAATGAGTTACGTCAATGTTTGCAGTTGACAATAATACATCTGCTCTTCTTGGCTTTGAATGTTTGCTCTCTATAAATGAGTGCTGATCATCGTTGCTCAATTCAATGCTTGCACCACGTTGCAACTAAATGCACTCGTGGTAGCCAAATTCAGTATCTTTTCAGGTATATATATTTTTTTTTTAAATACAGCAATATTTATATTTGTATACCCTCCACCATATATGGTGAGGGTATATATCAGTTTGTCATTCCGTTTGTAACATGTCGAAATATAGGTCTAAGACCCCCAAGCGGGGGTGCCTATTTTTACCCAGATTGTTGTATATCCTCCCGAGCAGTTTGGTATTGAAAATGAACAAAATCGGTCTAGCCGTTAAAAAATTATGAGTGAAAATTTAAAGATACCTCTAAATTTTCCATACAAATTGCTGTATTTTAGTACAATTTCATAGTAGCAATTGGTATATAATATATTTTCTCATATTTTTTCACCAGTCGCTTAGAAATTAATAACATTTTGTATTCACCTCAAAAAATTGTTTTCACCACTAAAATTTTTTTCACCACAAAAAATTTTTTCACTTCAAAAAATTTTTTCACCTCAAAATTTTTTTTATACCAAAAAATTCGTTTTCGCTTCCAAAAAAGTTTTTCACCTCAAAAAATTTTTTTCACCTCCATAATTTTACTTCAAAAGTTTTTTACATTATCTGTATCAAAAACAGCAGAAAACATTTTTTTAGGATATTGGTGGAGTATATTCAAAGATCCGGCACAGCCGAATTTAAGCCTTTTTTACTTGTTTGTTTTTAGTTTACAATAACACGTCAAAGTGTATGTATTGAGGAAATGGGTAGCAAGCTAAAAAAAGTTTTATAGTGGTCTGGAGTTGTAATTATTATACTTTTTAATAATATTACATTATAACGCCTATTTTTTTTATAAAATCCAATCAATCGTCCACTTGCTCTTTTTAATTTTATTTTTTTTCCCCTACACAAATATAAATTAACAAAAGATTAATTGCATCATCCGCTTCTCATTTCGTGTTTTCTGTTTGAAGTTTAAGGTTGCTGTGGTTTGTTGGTCGTGTGTGGAGAAATGGTACGCAAACAAATCACACGCACAAATCAATTGTCTTTGGTCAGCTTAACAGATGAATACCTGTGGACATTTGACAAAACGGCTTCTTTCTAAATCATCAACTTTTTAGTAGAGCAAAAAAACTGTTAAAATAATTAACAAAAATGTTTGTATATGAAATGACATTATACACAAATACCTTATAAGCATTTTGCGATCTCTTTTCTTATTCTAAGAGCTATAGTTTTCTTTAAAACTGTAACAGAAATAGATAAGCTTCTTTGTCAAATGGATTTTAAATAAAAAAATAAATTGTACCATACAAGCGTATTTTGTTAAAAATTGTTTGATTAGATTAAAAATTAATCTTAGTCGCTTATGTCAAGACAAGTTGTTTTGTTAAATGTTAATGTAAAAAAAATATCGAAAAAAGTTGATTTGACAAAAAATATTTCGGTTTTGTTAAAAAAAATATTCCACTTATTCATTACAATACCCAAAAAATAAAAAAAAGAACAGTTTTTCTTTAAAAACAATAAACATTTTGTTAAGTTGATACAAAACATAAAAATTCACTTTTAAATAAAATAATACTTTAAACTTATTATAAAAAGAAACAATAAAAAATTATATTTTGCGGTTAAACTACACAGAAACCTTATTAAATTTCTTCTTTGTCTTTGTCGATAAATGCTGTATAACCAATGGAGACGTGTAACTTGCGATCAATTGTGGAGTCGGCACCTTTGGACGACGAGGGTTAATGTCTAGCTGCTTAAAAGCGTCGTGGTGTAGCGATGATTTGTACTGCAAAATTCCAGGCTGGTTTTTTCGTACCGCAGCCAACGAACATTTTTCCACTCGAATTTTTCACATAAAAAGATATAGTGAGAAAAAATGAATACAAATTTGTATATAGATAATAAGAAATAAAATTAAGATATACCTGAAATGTTGCATGTTCTCTATGTGTATTTATCTTTCATCAAAACATTAAAGTCGAAAAAATCCTTTGGGTTTAATTCGTGAATGGTATATTTATATACCAATATAAGATTTGCCCAGTCGTGTGTGTGGTATATTGAAAAAGAGGAATTTTTCTTCTTTTTTTTCAATTTACGCATGTACTGTGTCATACTCAAGATGCGTATGACCCACAACTAGAAATTTATGGTCAATCACTTCAATGCTTGTATGCTCTTCCAAAACCTGTCGAAATATTGCACAAATGTAAGAGTTACGGTTTTGTCCTGGACAAGAATCGCTGTATAAAATGACGTGCCGAACTGTATAAGTAAATTCAACAAGCATTTAAAAAAGCCAAGACCCAATATCGTTTACTCCACGCTTTGCAATAGTTTCATTCCACAAGTAACATTGAGCCTTCTTAGTCGCCCCATCATGAAATTAAATGTCCAGAATGGTCGCTTATATAAAAACATGGACGCACGCAAATATGGAGTTTGCAAACACTGGGCCTGTTCGGAAATGCATCACTGCTCTGCATCTGATGCGCAGGGGTGATTAGTTTGCGATGCTGATTCGAATCAGCTGATGCTTAGTTTGTTGCGCAGTTTGTATACAATTTCGAACGCATGAGCATTAAAATGGAAAAGTTAATAATAAATCTGTTTTGGAAGTTGGATGAAAGTAAAATTGATTGTAAATTAAGCAATTTTCAAAAAAACGATTTTTAAAGTATAAAAAAAGAAATTTATTGTTTAAAAATATATGGACCTCCTCCATATCAAATCGAACACTAATTAATAACTTATAAAATTTTACATCAGCCGCGATCCTAAAAAGTACAAAAACATAACGCGATGCGCATCAGATGCAGCGCAGTGATGCATTTCCGAACATGCAAGAAAACATTTTTACATTTGGATTTCTTAGCGCAAGTTTCTTTTCAGTTTTCTTTCAGAATTTTTCAAACTCTTAGACTCGTTACTCACTCCGCTTTGTTTCTGTTTAAGGAGTGTAAACATGTTATCACTAATACCGGCATCAAGATATGTTATTGTCTCACAAGGAAGTTCTTTGAAAACCGATCCATACACATGATCAAAATTTTGGGCACTACACATATTTCTAGCGTTGGCAGTATATATTTCTGCCAAAGATTTTTCTATTTTATGTTCTTTATCCACAAACAAAGAAGTATTCACGGATTCTTTTTTCCCATAACAGCTAGTTTCTTACCTCGCTCCTCCTGTACTGTTAAGTAGCAAAACAGCTTCATTTTTTATTTTTCCTTTTTAAAAAAGCACTTGTGTTAAGATAGGACTTGACTTTTTTAAATTTTCCATTTTTCAAAAGAACCTCTATCGACACAAGCCATTTTATCGCAACGTACGTTCACGATTAACTGATTTAAAAATGAACTTGTATCAGACAAGTGGTGAATTTTACAAACTTTGCTTTTAATAAAACGACTTCTTTTGACATAAGCTGTTTTGTCAAAAAGGAAATGGTGGAAAAGTGCCAGAACTAATTGGAGACAGGCTGTTTTGTCAAATGGCGGTTACCAGTTTTTAGTTTGAATTTTCGAAATTTGTTGAATTCTCCGAGAGAAGTTGTTTTGTCAAATTGCAATTGGGAAAAAACCTGAAAGAGACGATTTGTCAATTGCGTATCTAATATTCTAAGAATCGTAGAAATACGATGATTAGACCAAAAGAAGCGCATTAAAATTTTATATTTACTACAAAAATCTTGCAAAATTGTCTTATCTCGAGAGAAGTCGTTTTGTCAAATGTCCACAGATATCATTACCGAACATGACAAAAATTGTTGGCTTATACATATTGTTGGTTCATATATGTTAACTGTTTGCAACAAAATAAAAAAACAACACAAATAGCTTATGACCGTTTTTTTTTGTTTTCTTAACCTACTAGCACGTAATTGAAAAGCTATTCTTTTGCACAGCTAATGATGGTTTTTTGTTTTTAGCCGACAGTTTTTTTTTCTGCCAGTTATTGTTTTTTTAAGCTTCCAGCAGATAATTAAATAGCTATTCTATTGGTAAAACAGAAAAAATTACTTGATGATTTAACTGTTTTAGGCAGCATCATGTTTATATTTGTGGCTCAAGTTAAAGCAAATAAAGAAAACAAAAACTTATTAAAACAATGGCCAGCTGTTTTTGAAAAACTGAAAGTTATTTAGTGACTAGTGCTGTAACTTTTTAAATTATTGGAGGTTATAGTTTAAAGAAAAACATCTTAACGCATTATATTATTTTAAACCACTTGCACTGGATATAACTTGATAAGTTATTGTACGAGATTGTAACGTTTATGGGTCTGTTGTATGAGGTTGTGCTTTGGGTTAAAGAAATAGTTTTTGTATTAGTAGAACAATTAAATATAAGATTTAATGAAGTTTAATTTGAGACCTTTTTTAAATTATAAAAGTTATTTTGGATACGAAAAAGTAAAACGATGCTAATCAAATATGGGCAAAGCAAATGCATAAAATTATATAAATTAAGTTTACAAAAAATATATAAAATTGACGGATTTAAAGTCGGTTCCTAGTCGAAAACTCTTCGGCGGCAGTAATTAACTAAAGACGGCGGGATATTGTCGCCCGTATTTAGCAGTTCCGCGCAAGTCTCTGCATTACATTTTGCGTTGCTATAAATGAATATTGTTTTGCTAAACTGTGCAGTTAAACCGACATTATCATAGTTTCTCAGAATTAATACTTATTGAATTAATTATATAATACTTCTTCAAATTGTAATAACTTATTAGTGGTTCTTGAAAAGGTCGTAAAATTATAATCCAGTCGGCTTGCTAATACATAGTTGACAACACCAATTTTTATAGGTATGTTCGGAAATGTGTATGTGTTTATACAGTATGTATCTTAGTTTAATTTAGTTTTATTTTTAAACGAAAAATTAGAATATTCTTTGTCTTGTTAAAAAATGGATTTGTACGAAGAAAAGGAAGAAGTTATAAGCAGCGACGAGTACAGTGAAGAAGATGATGATGATGAGGCCCTTATGAATGATGCTATTAGAGCACAAAATCGTATCCATCAACCATCCAGTGGTTTCATGCAGCAGAGCAACAAACAATTTTCTAAATGGCAAATTGAACAGCAAAAACAAAAGCAACTAAGTTCATTGATAAGACGAAACAAGATTTCAGTTATATATAAAAATAAGGCAATCAAATGGCAAGTATAAATAATATTGTTTTTGAACGTCTACAATTTACGTAAAAGGGAACAAGTTACTTTTCCCAGATATTTTGGTATAAAGATTGATGAAATTTTATCGATCGGCTAAATTACAGACGCTCATTTCAAAAAGCACTAATACAAAGTGGTTTTTATTTGGCACAGTACTGGCAAAGTTTCCATAGTTGTACGATTATTTAAATATAAAAAAAATACTTTTCGCAATATAGTTGGCAGAAATCTATAAAATTCTGTTTTTGGAATAACCTTGCCACAAAAGTCAACAAATTTTTCAGACCCTTTAGATATAAACAAATCTGGATGTATGTAGATCTGTCTATAAAGTGTTTCACATATAATATGCACTCAGATTTTTAAGATTGGTTCTAGTTTTCAAGATATTGAATAAAATAATTTTTTACAATTTTTGACAATATCCATTTTATTCTGGCAGCATGCCAGAATAATGCGAGGTCGGATCCATAAGTCCGTGACTTTTCGAACTTCTCTCGTAGTTATATAAAATGCAACACTGCTCCCATCAAGTACCACCTGTTAATATACCACTGTCAAATTTTGAGCAAGCTCCGTCATTTACTTTGCGTTTAACAGCAGGATTTTTCGAAGTCCATTAAATAGGCATTTGTTTGATCAATAATTTCATCGTTGGAACTAAATATCTTTCCACCGAGCCATTTCTTTAGGTTTGCAAATAGAAAATAGTCACTGGGAGCTACACTGGCGACAACGAATAATCGGACAGTGTTTATTTATATATGTTTTCAAATTTTCACTGCTACAGACGAACAAAATAATGGTTTTTGTCAAAATAAAAGTATGCAATTTTATTCAATATGTAATTCTTAACAATAAATAAAAAAAAGGAAACAACAAAAAACAATAAATTCATCTTAAAATTAACAACAACAAAAATATACTTAATTTCTAGCGGACAACGAATAATCAAACACAACTCATATAATGATAAAAGTCCCGTTATATGTACAAACAAAATGGCAAATTAATATTTTGTAGCGTAGCCTTTGGCGTTAACCACAGCCTGAAGACGGTTGGGCATGGACTGTACCAAATTCGCACAGACTTCAGGAGGAATTTCATTCCACTCCTGAAGCAATGCTTCTTTGAGCTGGGCAATGTTAGCAAAGTTTCTTTTATACACTCTACGTGCTAATTCATCCCACAAATGTTCAATAACATTTAAGTCCGGTGATTGTGGAGGAGTCTGTAAAAGTTTGGGGCAATTGTGTATCAGCCAAAGCTTTGCAACAGCAGATGTATGTTTCGGATCATTGTCTTGGTAAAATGCAAAATTATCTTTAATGCCTAATTTTTCTGCACTTTGCCTAACATTTTCCTTTAAAATGTTGAGATAGACAAATCTATCCATTTTACCATCTATAAAATGGAGATTGCCTACCCCAGCGCTGGACATACAGCCCCATACCATCACAGATCCTCCTCCATGTTTCACGGTTGCACGCGTGTTTTTTGGTTCAAACTCTGTGTTTTTTTGACGCCATACATATTGTCTACCATCTGAACCGTGCAGGTTAAATTTGCTCTCGTCTGTATATAAAACCTTAAAAAAAATAAAAATTTAATATTAAGCACCTTAAGGTTATGAAATACATCGTTACCGTCTTCCAAAAGTCAACTGGTTTCATTAAATATTCTCTTGAAAATTGTATTCTTTTTTTTTATTTACTGCACTAATGAATGGCTTTTTTCTGGCTTTCCTGCCATTGAAATTGTTGTTGTAGAGCGTATTTTTTATAGTGCTCGCACTAACTATTTTTCCGGTCCTCTGCTCCAGCGTGTTCCTCAGCTCCCGTGCAGATTTGAATGGATTTTCCCTGATGTCATTTAAAATGCCCCTTTCCTCTGCTCGTGAGCAACTTCCCTTGGCCTTTACCACTTTTGTATGTCAATCGAAACTCTGTACGGTATCTGGTAATGATATCATGTATGGTTGATTTGCTCATACCAGCCAAATCAGCAATTTCTCGCACAGATTTGCCTTCTCCATTCCATTTAATGATAGCTTGCCTTGTTCAAAGGAAGCTTGCTTCTTGCGTTCACTCATATCAAAATCTGTGCACTAATGTTATCCTAATCAACTAATAACCAAACAATATAACAAAAAAAATCAAACTAAGCAAAACAAATTCAAAAATAACGGGATTTTTATCATTTTTTGAGTTGTGTCCGATTATTCGTTGTTCGTTAAAAATTAAGTATATTTTTGTTGTTGTTAATTTTAAGATGAATTTATTGTTTTTTGTTGTTTTCTTTTTTTATTTATTGTTAAGAATTACATATTGAATAAAATTGCATACTTTTATTTTGACAAAAAGCATTATTTTGTTCGTCTGTAGCAGTGAAAATTTGAAAACATATTTAAATAAACACTGTCCGATTATTCGTTGCCGCCAGTGTATATCAGAAGAAAAGGGGGAATGAGCGAGCAATTCGTAGTCTACTTCATGGATTTTTTCCATGGAAACTGTCACACGATTTCGTTGGTGGTCGACTGTGAGCAAACGTGGCAGCCATCTTGCGGAAAGCTTTTTCATACCCAAGTGATCGTTCAAAATTCACTGAGCCATGTGAGATGCCTATGTCTTCCGCAATCTATCGCCCATTCAATCTCCGATTGGCCAACACCATATCGTGAATTTTTTCAATTGTTTTGAGTGTAGAGACCTCAACTGGGCGTCCAGAACGTTCGGCATCTTCCGAGCTTGTAAGACCACAACGAAAGTCAGTAAAACACTTTTTTAACCTTGAAATCGATGGTCCAGAGTCCCCGTAGTATTTATCAAGGTTTTCCTTGGTTTGATTGATGGTTTTTTTGCAAACAAAATTTTTAATGAGCACTCGAAATTCACTTTTTTCCATTTGTAAAAAATGCACGAGGTTGTATGTTTTGAACAGCTGTTAAACGCAAAGTAAATGACGGAACTTGCTCAAAATTTTACAGTAGTCTATTAACAGGTGGTACTTGATGGTGGGAGCAGTGTTGCATTTCATATTACTACGAGAGAAGTTCGAAAAGTCACGGACTTATGATCCGCCCTCGTACTTTTTTGTGATAATACCTGCTTTAAGTATTAAATTTGGGTTTTTTAACTTCTTAAGTTTAGAAACACTTGGTTTACTAATGTGAAATTGTGATTTAAGCCTATACTGTCAGTCACACACGTAGTTCTATTACTGGTGTTGCAATTTTATTTCTTATGCTTGTAATTGCATTTTACTTATACTTTTCACAAATATGGTGCCTAAGGTTTATAAATGTCGTATTTGCCAAGATACTATTGGTAAAAAAAGTAGTATCCAGTGTGATGTTTGCTCGATGTGGATTCACCAGTCCTGCACTGATGTGTTTGATGCTGATAGCACAACTATTGGAGAGGAGAATAGTTAATCCCTTAAATTCGTATGTGCCAATTGTAAGGTTATACACGCTAGTCACAAGGATGTTGGTGATAAAATACGTCTGATAAAATACAATGTTATAAAAACAAGGCCGAGATGATGTGTCCTCCATCAAAGCTGCATTTACAGAAGCTGTTGCGGATATTAAAACTGAGTTGGGGAATCTTCTAAGAGAGATGAGGTCTGATGTGCTTAAATGTTGTGAACGTATTGACCGACTTGAAACATTTACCTATGCTAAAATTTAAGCCTTGAAGCTGAGAATTATGTTCTCTATTGAAGGATTAACCGTGGTGATATTGTAGTCAGTGGGTTGCCAGCTGGATTACAAAATTTGGTTGCTATTGTTGTTGCTCTTGGGTCCTGCTATAATATACCTGTTGCTGCTCATGACATAAATAATGTGTGTTACATTAATAACAAACGTTTTATTTTGGTTGTTTTCAATAATGCTCTTCTTCGTGATAGTATCTTGAGGGAATATTTTAAAACCCGTGCTCTTAGAAGATCTTGTATTTTGGGTGAAGTGGCTGTTTATGTAGGTGCAGGTGTTGTTAATGATGGGAATAGTGTTGCTGCTTGTGGAAAAGTTGCTGATAGAGTTGAATAAGGAGCTTAATAAGTTTTATCATTTAATTCAATTATCCGAAAATATAATAACCTTGAAACGCAATATAATTTTGTATTTAAATAATGTTTTAATTTTCTTTCGTGTATATTTGTACGTGATCTTTAGTCTGTAAGGATAATTATAATCCATAGACTTGATATAAAAAATTTGTTTTCTTAAATAATCACTACTCTCCGTCTGTCGCTAAGCTAAATACTGCTTGAAGAAAGCTTCTTTATGGTAAAGTAATTAAAAAATACAAGCTATTTAATTATGATAAGCTGAGTGCTAAACTTACTTTTCCGAATGTTAACGAGATTGATGTTTTTGTGTGATGTTTCTGCACTGTAATCTTATAATAATTTAAAGTAGGTATTCTTGCTGAGCCAGATATGATCTTTTTTTTAAGTGTGGTTTTTATTGTCCTTTTGTAAGGATTTGTATTTAATGTATGGTTATATCTGGTTTCTGCTATCCCTTTATTTTTTTCTCCTCTTTTATATCTAAGTTATTATTGATCTCTTAATGAAATGGTCTGCTGTTTTATATAAATTATACTTCTGATTATAAAATTGTTATATTTTATGGATATTTTTTACACTCCATTATTTCAGGTTTTTGGTTCCCCACTATAATTTTAGTTTTTATTGATGCTTTCTAGTATTAATCTTGGTCCGATTGTTAGTAGCAACTCATGTCTGAAAAGTAGTGTGCATCCATTTGGTGATCAATTTAATGATGCTCATTAGAATTGCAATAGCATGATGCCTACCTATAGGACTTCAAAGTTTGATGAGATTAAAAGTGTTTTGGGTGGTTCGGTGTTTGATCTAGTTGATATTTCTGAGACTTGGTTGAAAGAAGTTTCGAACCGTGCAGTTGATATTCCAGGTTTTAAATTTTGTAGGAATGATCGTCAGAATATCAGGGTAGGTGGCGTTGGAATTTATATTTCAAATAAACTTAAATTTATTGGGTTATTCCGTAACTACATTAAAAGTTGTCACACCGAAATATGCAACTCTACCATATTTAGGATAGGAAGAATCACATAGTGTTCAATTTTTTTAAAGGTACAGTGGCTCACAGCTTATTTCGTGTGAGAAACTTTTTTAAAAAACAAAGCATAAAAGTGGTATATTTTATTCTGAACTCCACAAATAAATGATGCAGTTTTGTAGATAATTTAGTTTTCAATATAAAACACTAAAAAAATTACACAAATATCAACATTGAACGATTTTTTAAAAGCAAAACTAAACAAACAGATAATTTTCATGTCATAGCTTATTTCGTGTTTGGATTTTTATTCTTATCTTTTTTGAAATAACTAATTCTAAAAACTAATTGTAGGTCAAAACATAAACAATAATAACATCAGAAATAGTTCGTCTATTCAAAAGTTTTTTTAGAAAACGTGAGTTAGTTCTTAAAAACTTCCAAAGTGGGAAAACATAAAAACAAATTGCTGAAATTGTTGATTGAAGTCCATCTACGGTTCAGTATATTATTCATCGTTTTTTCCGAGAAAATCGTGTGCAAACAAAGGAAGAAAGGCAAAAAAAAAAATAATTTAAAATGATGAGGGGTGGATTTTGCAAAAGATTAAAGACGATCCCATGTTGAGTGTGCCAGCTGTGGCCAAGGATGTTGAAATGTTTATTTGAAAAAAATGTCATCCAGAAACTGTACGCAGGTCACTTAGATATGCCAATTTTCATGGGCGAACATCAAGATTCAAGCCGTTTATTAATAAGAAAAATCAAAAAGTATACATACATTTCGCAAAATACCATGAAAACAAAGATTTCTTTCTGGAACATAGGGGATGAGGGCAATTTAAATATTTTAGCATCAGATGATAAGGTATATATGTGGCGTCAACCAAATACTGCGCTCCAAGCAAATAATTTACGTGGCCTACCTATAAAGGTTTAAGGTGCATATCTTCAGCAGTTGTCGGTGAATTTGTATTCATAGAATCCACTATTACTAAAGAGGTATACCTAGATTTGCTTCATCGAAATTTAGTCCAAAGTGCTGAAGACTTGGGCATACGTGACAAATTTCACTTCTACCAAGAAATCGATCCCAAGCACAAAGCCGGTAAAGTGCAAATTTGGCTAATTTGAAATTGCCCACACGTCATCCAAACATCCGCCCAATCACCAGGTTTAAATGTGACTGCAAATTTGTGGCACAATCTATTGCCATTCACGAAAAAAGCTGTGAGATGTGTTTGTTTAGTATTTGTTAAGTTTAGTTTTGCTTTTAAAAAATCGTTCAATGTTTATATCTGTGTAATTTTTTTTTTAGTGTTTTATATTGAAGACTAAATTTTCTACAAAACTTCATCATTTATTTGTGGAGTTCAGAATGAAATATACCAATTTTATGCTTGAGTTTTCAAAAATGTTCCTCACACGAAATAAGCCGTGAGCCACTGTATATACAAAAATTTACCTAAATATAATTTTTTTTCAGTTACAACCTTTGCTAAATATATCAGTTACATATTTGAACGTGACAAATTTTCACATAGTTACAGAATAACCCCATAAAAGTTTATATTTGATAAGTGTTTTTGATAAGTGTGAATCGCTCTTCATTGAGCTCTTTTTGGTAGTGTGAAAGTTTTATTTGGTGTTGTATATTTGCCTCCCCCTGCGAATTTTGACGTCAATCATGCGTCGAATACTTAAATTGATTTTCTCTTAGTCAGTGATTGTTCTCTGGTAAATTTCTATGATCAGGTGTAATGTCGCTCGGTATCCCATCATGCGCTTATTTTTTAATTAAATAATATTGACTGGACAGGTTTATTTGCTTTCTATCGGATTTTGATTCTGGACATTTCTTTAAATGTAAATGCTCTGTATTTTGTTCGCTTGTTGAAAAACTATATTCTTTTGTTCCTTTTAAGAGAAGTGTTAGATCTAGTTGTAATGATTGGATGAAGTCTGGATATATTGTTTTGGCGAGATCGCTTAGATACCTTGCGTTTTTTGATTACCAGTTGAATCATACTAGTCATAATTGGAAAATTGTCTATTTACAGAAAAGCTAAATCTGTCATGTGACGTAAAAAGAGGAAGCACTATGCTAGTTTATTTTGGCGTTTGGATACTTCTGATGGACAGTTCTCTTTTCGTTGTATTGATGAGTATGGGTTTTTCGAAGAGTAAATTCTAAGTCAATTGGTAAAGATGGCATCACTATACAGTTTTTTAATATTGTTTATCCTTATATTTCTCACATAATTATTCATTTAGTTAATTCTATATTGATGGTCTAAGACCCATTTTCATTCTTTTTGCTTTATCTAATATAGTAGAACATTTATTTATTTATTAAGGTATAGTACTACATCGTTGTTGCTAAATTTAACTAACAATATTCGCGACTGTGAACATAGTAAGAAATTGTCTGTTTTGGTTTCCCTGGACTTGACTAATAGGTTTAACTTCTCTCTGTCAGCCTGTAAGCTTATAATGCCGTTTTTAAGTGATAGGTTTCAGTTTGTTGATTTAAATGGTAGTTATTCAAGTAATCTTTTATTGAATTCTAGATTCCACAGGGGTCGGTTTTGGCGCCGCTTTTATTTATTCTATATGTTAATGATATGTCTAAAAATTTGGTCATGGATATTACACGTTCCTGTGATATACAGTGGCCGACAAAAGTCTACGTACGACCCTCATTTTCTCAACTTGGGGACTTTAAAACCATTATGATGAAAAGTAACAATACAGTTTTGTTTCAAATGCCTTTTTATTTATACATTATAAGCTTTTAACTTTTTTTCATAAAAATCTAAAAATAAAGATTGACAAAAGTCTACATAAGATCTGTACATTAACATAAAACTATATTCGTGTATTAAAAGTTATTACTTTTTAATGAAATCAATACTTCGTTGGACTACAATGTACATCTGTAACTGCCTGTAGACGTCTGGGCATTGAAGCAACCAATTTGTTGAGCTCTGTAGACTAATATTTTGCCATTCGTCTTGAAGTTTCTCTTTTAGCATTTGGGCAATGGTAATATTATTTTTTCGTATTTTCCGTTGTAGAATCTTCTACACGTGTTCAATAATATTTAAGTCCGGGCTTTGAGGCGGTGTGTACATCTGTCGTAGGGCATAGTATAGTATGCTTCGGATCATTATGTTGTTGGAAAATCCAACTCTTGCCAAGCTTTAAAGCATCAACTGTGGGATTCGTTTTGTTCCAAAATAGATTTGCACTGGTAACGATCCATATTACCCTTAATAAACCCTAACTATCCTACTCCAGAATTGGCGACAGCACCCCAAACCATCACTCTGCCTCCACCATGCTTAACTGTAGCGACTAAGTTCTTTGAATCGATTGCTGTATTTGTTTTGTGCCATACTTTATGTCTTCCATTACTTCCAAATATGTTATACTTCGACTCGTCTATGAACAAAACGCGTTTCCAGAAGTCAATGTCCTTCTTAATATGCGATTTTTAAGAACTAATTAGGTGTTTCTAGTGAGGAGTTCTACTATGGTAACCATTATTGTTTAAGGTTCTTTGTATAGTTCATGGATATACAATAATTTTCGATCTTCCGCCAATATTGTTATATTTACTTTTGGATTTCGCCAACTTTGAGCCGCGATACACCCTGACCTACATCGAATTTTGAAAAACAAAAAATAGATCAGATATCATGGGAACGTGGAGTAGCTACGTGCTAATTTTTTTTGTCAAATTCAATGACAACCATTTCAATTAATTAAGATTGCTCCAAAAACTTTTGGAATGACTCCAAATGTAATTGATGTGAAACATCAATTGAAATTCTAAATCACCACATAAATTAAATAAATATTTGTTGAATTTCAATAATATTTTTAATGCTGCTAAAATACCGTTATCGATTCAATACCCTTTCAACTGACTATCGCTAAAATACCGATACCGAATCAACCGAAATATCGTTATCATTAAAATACCGTTGCCGAAATAACTAAAATATCGTTACCCTTAAAATAACGTCACCGAAATTAAAGAAGACAGCGTTACCTTACCGATAACCGCATTCGTTTCGGTTACCATCCATGATTAAATTGATTTTTTTGAGATCAAATACAAATTTTTGAATTTTATTTGTAATTTTTTTAATTTAAATTTCGTTCTTTTATTTAGATTTTTTTAACTGACACTGACAAACATTTTCTTTTTATAAACAAGGTTTTTTTTTTAATTTTATCTCAATATCTTTAACTACTTGTAAAGAAACGACCATCCTGATTTTTTTATTTTTTGTAAACAAATATAATTTGAACATTTGGGATCGCCTTTCTGCGAAAGCTGTTTTCCGGCGAATCCATATAAAAATGGTGCTTACCTGTTAACAGCTTTGTAATGGAAAAAATTAAACTAATCTCTTACAAATCTACTTACGTATGCTATGATTTTTATGTGTTGAATTTCCACTTGGAAGCACTAATTTTGTAAAAAATAAGCGTGGTTTTTAGTACATGTAATAAGCTTTAATTTCATGGCTTACAGTAAGCGTATTTTTCTTGTCAAGTAGTTGTATCTGTAAAGGATTATATTCATTTATATATTTATTTTATTATTTACAATCACCTTTTCTTAGCGCAACGCGTGTTTAGTCTTTTCAAACAATTAAATGACTTATTATTTTTTATTACACAATCAAGAACACCAAAAGAAATCTGCGTTTACTCGGTTAAACTTGTATAGGTATATATGATGTCACATTTTCTGCAATCAACCAGCATCCTTGTGAGGGGAGGGGGTAAGCTGATTACAATCTGCATCTTTGTAAGGGAAAACAGTAAGCTCTTCCTTTTTTGGTATTCTATATGGAAATAATTTAGAAGTTTTACGTTGATTTTTCTGATTCTTAGTATTATGTAATAGTATGCACTTCAGTGCATTTGCTTTATCTTGCTTCCAAAAACCAATAATTTTTTTCTGGTATAATTCATTTGTTGGCTTTTGTTTTTTTTTAATATTTTATCAAATTACAAATACAAATGTGTTTGTTTACATTTAAAAGAGAAAAATCAAGAATTTAAAAGACTTGGCAGCATTTTTATAAATTATTAATTTTTAAGCAGCTATGTCTATAACTACTTAGCAAGTCAATACCTACTTAAATTTGTGGAATATTTATATGAAATTCGAAAATCAAAGGTTAACAACAAAAAAATAATGGTATATTTTATAAAACAAAAAATTTCAGTACACTCAAAAATAAAACATGAAAGTATATTAATAGAAAATGCATATAATAATACTTTAAGTTGTTAATTAAATATTTTCAATTTTAAACACATATGTTTTGATATAAAAAAACTCATAATTGGAATCTCAGATTTATAATTAAAAAAAGAAGTGACACAATTGAAATTACGGTTTTTACTGTTTTAAAAGAAATTATACAATTTAAATAATTCCAGTACCTGTGAGAGGTAGCTGAATAAATTCTAAACTAAATACAAATTGACAAAAAGTTTTGAAATATCTTTGAAAAATATTTTAAAATTTCATAAAAATTTGGAAACCTAAATTTAGTTTAGATTTTATTTAGCCAGCTCTCATCCACTGGGCACGCCACTGGGTATATATCAGTTTGTCATTCCGTTTGTATGAAATATAGGTTTAAGACCCCATTTAGTATATATATTCGTGATCCTTATGAAATTTTAGGTCTATATATTTCATATGCACTTTTTAAATTTAGTGCCAGTGTCAACTCTGAAATTTGGCAGCTGTCACATATGTTTATTCCGATTATTAAAAATGGATCGCAACCCAGCAGACCATGGAAAGCGGCGGCAATTGGTTCAATGGGTAATGTAGCAAAGTGAAGTCAATGTGGTTTTACATCTGAATGGCTTCGTAAATAAATAAAATTGTCGAATTTGGGGCTCATAAAATCCTCATGAAATCAGTGAGAAACAAATGCACCCACAACGAGCAACTGCCTGGTGCGGTTTTTGGTCAGGCGACGTGATTGGGCCTTACTTTTTTGAAGATGGGGCCGAAATTGCAGTGACTGTGAACAGCATTCTTTACAGGAACAGGGGGCCATTAGACGGATATTTTATGCCATACTAACATGTCTTCTTTACAATCCAATAAAAAGTCACAATTATCTCAAAAAAAGTGCATTCTTACTGAAACCCTCTTTACTAGAGCTAGGAAGTTAAAATTTGGTATGTAGGCTCCTCCTCCGGTGTAGACATCCGCGCCAAGATTTCTGAAAATTCGTCCGGGTATACCCGGAGTCCCCCATCTATTGCAATTTTAAAGCCGATGGGGCCAATTCAGAAAAATTACAAAAAAAACTGACTAGCTAATGTACATTTGTTTTTTGTATCAAAAAATTTGTACTGAAGAAGTCTCCCAATGTGGTGACGAAATATTGGGATAAATAAAGAAGTTTAATTAATTCTTTATGAAAAAGATCTTAAACTCATTTTAAATTAATATTGATACTTAATTTATTTCGATTCATCCAATTAATAGTCTTATCAATATAATAGTTATTATTATTACAAACCGAAGTGGTTTCAAAACCCTATGGTACTCCAGATACAATTTGCAGAAGCCAACTCGAATTACCTCTAACGAAAACATATTGACAGCGATATTTTAAATAAGATAATATTTTTTATTGAGCTAAAGATCTTTTATTTATAAAAAATTAATTATAAATATTTATTTATCCCAATATTTCGTCACCACATGAATGAAAATAATAATGAATGAAAATAATAAATTGAAAGCATATATAACAATTTTTTTAAAAAAGGCGGCAATTCAAAAATAATTTTTTGTCAATATTAAAAAATAAAAATATCAGAAAACAAAAATAACAATATATGAAAAATTAAAATATTAAATGAACAAAAAATACATGTTATTTAACGTAACAATATTTATCCTAGTCTGTAATTTTGTGCAATATTTGCTATGTCTGTTTTATAATTAATTCGTTGTGTAGATGGTACATTCATAATTTGTAACATTTCTAAAATATATCTGCGTCTCTAATTATGTTCTGTGTTTTAAATTGACGTCCTATCAAAATCAGGATAATGATTAGAACTCGTGCAATGTAATGATAATGCTGTTTTTTGTGTAGAAGTAGTGTTCCTGTATTTTTGATCAGATTTATGCCCTGAAATTCTTGTTTTTAATTTATTCTTTGTTGTACCTACATATACTTTACTACAATTCTCACTATCACTTCCACTACAAGGTACTTTATAAACTAAATTGGACATTTCGGATTTATCTATTTTATCTTTTGTTTTGCTAAATAATCTACCTAATGTGTAATATGTTTTATGGGTCACTTTATACTTCTTATTACCATAAATTTTTGATTTTTCCAATCTTTCAGATATAAGAGGAACATAAGTTAGAGATTTATAAATTTTAGGTTCAGAAACCGTTCTCGTAATTAAATTATTTCGGTTTTTATATTGTCTTATAAATTTACATATTAATTGAATTGTGTAATTAATATTTACCAAAATATTTTTAATCTTTTCTATACTAATTTTATGAAATTCTGTATCGCTAATGTTTAATATCCTTTCAATTAAATTCGTAGCTGTATTAAGTATGATTCTTTTGGAGTGTTTAGAAAAATAGTTAATAATTCTCCCAGAAGCTGTGGGTTTCTGATACCAATCTATTAATAAATTTTCACCCCTTATTATCAATGTATCTAAATAAGGAATTTTAGAATTAAATTCTTTCTCAATTGTTAATTTTATATTGCCATAAAATTAATTAAAAGTTGATAAAATATCATTAATTGAATCATTCGAAATAATGCAGAATAAATCATCAACATATTTTGTGATGATTTTTGCTTTCACATCCAATTTTTCTATACAAGAATCTAATAATTTCTCCATTACAATATCAGCTATAATTGGTGAAGCTGGAGATCCCATTGGAAATCCTTGTTGTTGTAAATGTATTTTATTATCATATTTTAAATATCTGTTTATACAAAATTTCAGAATACGTATAAAAAGGTTCTTTTCAATTCCAGTATAATCCTTTATAATATCCCACTTTTCTTCAATAATATTTAAAGCTATATCAATTGGTATACTCGGAAATAAAGATACTACATCAAGTGAAATTAATTTTTCATCTTTTTTTTATCTTTTCTCTAAAATGTAAAGAATCTTTTACATTAAATTTATAGTTTTTAGTTATCTTTTTAAGAATGTTTGCAATATATTTACAAAGTTCATATGATGGGGAATTAATAAATGAACGTATTGGTCTTAAAGGAAAATGTTCCTTATGGATTTAAGGTAACCCATATAATCAAGGTGCTGCAGATATATTTCTTTTAAGTTTGTTCTTTTCCAAAGATGTTATAATCTTCAATTTGAAAAGATCTTCAACTAAATTATTATTTATAATCTGTTGTTTGTTGGATCCCTATTTGATAATTTGTATGGTGATATCATCCACAATATTCTTCATTCTTAAAATATTGTTACAAGAAATTTCTATCACTAGAAATTTCTTTACACAAATTTTGACAGCTGGAAATAACTAGAATACCTGACTACTCATATAAATACTGGTACTCAGTGACGCAGCAGTTCAGTTCATAAGTAAAACGCAGAGTGTGAAGAACTAAAGTGTGGCTAACGTTTAGTCTATCTAAATCGTGTAAATAAAGTGTGCTATTAAAGTGTATTTCTGTAATTTTAGTGACGGTTATAAATAAATAAAGCTATAAATAATTTCAAACAGTGTTTATTATTTGCAATAAAGAAAGAACTCGATTTATTTAAAAGGTAAATAAATCAACGATTTTATAAAGGGTAAAATAGTAACAATTGGTGTCAGAAGTGGGATTGCAAAATAATAAGCAGTCATGAAATTGGAAGAGCTTAAAGTGGAGCAACTCAAGAAGGAATTGAGTAAGTTGGAGCTACCGACAGCTGGTAATAATACAGAATTACAAAAGCGTCTGATAGAGGAATTCGAGCGGCGTAATATTGACATTGCGACTTACGAATTTGATGAAAAAGAAGCAATGGAGGTTAGTACCCGTAAAACAGAAGGTAATATGGAGTTAAGCGCAATGTTGGCCGCTATGATGGAAAACAACAAGAAATTGCTAGAAACTTCAAGAGCAGACAATGAGAAACTGTTTACTAAAATGGAAATGAAACTGCTAGAAACTTCTAGAGCAGACAACATGAAAATGTTAGAAGCTTCTAGAGTAGACAACGAAAAACTGTTAACTAAGATGGAAACAAAACTGTTAACTAAGATAGAAACTTCGAGGGCAGATAACGAGAAAATGTTTGCTAAGATGGAAGAAAAACTTCAGGAAACTTCTAAAGCTACTAATGAAAAAATTTCGGTGGTTGAAAAACGAGTATCTGACTTAGAGAATGACGTCGAGAAAAACTGCAAGATCTGGAAAGTAAAATAAATAATTCTCAATGTCAAGTGGGCCCAGTACGAATTCTTTCAGAAACTTCTGGTAGAGCAAAGGCCCTCACATTTGACGGCAGCGTACCATTTAATGTTTTCAAGTTCCAGTTCGAGACAGTTGCCGCCAGAAATATGTGGAACATTGAAGAAAAAGCTATAGAGTTGATTCTGGCCTTAAAAGGAAACGCTGCAGAAATTCTAGAAAGTGTGCCAATTACCTGCAGAAATAACTATGACTACATAATGGTGGCACTGCAGCGAAAGTATGGCGGCGAACACAAAAAAGAAATATACAGAATGGAACTAAGAGGTAGACTGCAGAAAGCAAATGAGTCATTGCAAGATTTTGCGACAGAGATTGAGCGGTTGGTGCAGCTAACTTATCCAGGCGAAAATCATCCATTCTTAGATCAGTTCAAAATTGAAGCATTTGTGAATGGAATTCGGGATTCTGATGTGAGACATGCGGTGTGTGCTACGCAGAAATCGACTTTTGGTGAAACTGTCTCATTCGCGCTGGCACAAGAGACTGCGAAGGTGATTTCCAAGCCACAAATATTTAAGATGCGTAACCTCGAAGTGACTGCTGAAAGAGAGCAAGATATAAGCTCAAAGCTAACAGAAGGAGACAGAGAAGTGCTCACGGGGTTAACAGATGCATTTAAGCAGCCATTAGGGGAGAAGCAAGTCAAGGCAAAGGATAAATGCTACAACTGCGGTAGAGTGGGACATTTCCAGCGAAATTGCAAAGCACCAAGGAAGAGCCTCCGGGCCGATCAGCAATCACCTAAAGAGTCACCGTTAAACTAAGAAGAGCTAGCACTACGGGGCATGAGCTAGCTCCCACAACCGATGGCCCCACGATCTCCATATCAATAGCACAGCAGGGGAAAAGCAATCTTACTGCTTATGGGTGCATCAACGGACAAAAACACATTTTAACCATAGATACAGGAGCATCACAGTCCATCATTAGGCCCGATATAATTAGAAAGCCAGTTGAACCATTGCACGGGGTAAGTTTACGAACAGCTACTGGAGAACAGGCTTCTGTCTATGGTAAGGTTAATGTGAAACTAACAATTGCCAACATAAGCGTCAGTCACGTATTTATTGTTGCCGATATTGTGAACGAAGTAATTATTGGTGCAGATTTTATGATTAGTCACGGCATTAACCTGCATATGGGGCAAAAAGTTATGATTTGGCAGAATGTTGAAATACCCCTTTGTGTTGGATATGAACGCGAGGATCAGGTAAGAAAGCTAGTTACCATCAGCCACCAAAAACTACCAGCACGGGCAGAAACTATAGTATGGGTGCGTATGGAGGGAGATTGTGAGGACAGCAGTTTGTGGGTGGTAGAACCATCAGAAATAAAAAGTGACCTTATAACAGCGAAAGCCCTCTTGAAAACCAGCAAAGACAAACGAGTTCCTGTAAGAGTACTGAACCTATCAAATTGTGAAAAAGTTGTCAGAGCTAACTCTGAAATAGCCAAATGTACTGCGCCAGAAGCAATAATCAGTTGCGAAAAGAACTTGGAACCATCCAGTGCGTCCGTTAAAGATCGAGAGATGCTGGCAGAATATGTGGAAAAATGGGCAAAAGAACTGGCGCTGCCTGATAGAAATAAAAGCCAAACAGCTAATCAGGAAATACGGCTCTGTCTTCGCCATGAAAACCCAAAGTCAAGGAAGAACGGCAATTGTGAAACACCGAATAAATACTGGTGAAGCAAGAACAATAAAGCAGGCGCCCAGAAGTATTCCTCTAGCAAAACGAAATTAAGTAAAGGAGTTAGTCAACGAAATGGAGCGTAGTGGAGTAATTGAACCATATTCTAGCCCATGGAGCTCGCCTATAGTTTTAGTTAAGAAAAAAGATGGCAGCACCCGATTCTGTGTTGATTACAGAAAACTAAACGATATCACCAAGAAGGACAGCTATCCACTACCGAGAATTGACGACACTCTAGACACGCTAGCAGGAACCAAATGGTTCTCCACATTGGACTTGCAAAGTGGTTATTGGCAAGTAGAAATTTGTGAGCAAGACAAGGAGAAAACTGCCTTTAGCACAGGTGACGGATTATGGCAGTTTAATGTGATGCCCTTTGGACTGCAATGCTCCAGCAACATTCGAGCGCTTAATGGAAAATGTGCTGAAAGGACTCCACTGGAAAACTTGCCTAGTGTACCTTGATGACATAATTGTCATGGGAAAAACTTTCGATGAACACCTGAAGAACTTAGCAGAAGTTTTAAGGCGAATATCTGCGGCTGGACTCAAGCTTAGCGCAAAGAAATGTACACTGTTCCAGAGGTAAGTCAAGTATATAGGGCACCGCCTAACTGCAGAGGGTATATCAACCGATGAAGATAAGATTCGGGCTGTAAAAGATTGGCCTCGCCCGAAAAATCTGCACGAGTTGCGCAGCTTCCTAGGTCTCTGCACATACTACCGACGATTTGTACCAAATTTTCCCAGTGTGGCTGCGATTTAAACAACCAGAAGTTCAGCTAGCTCGTTGGATTGAACGACTTCAAAGCTATGATTTCAGCATCGAGCACAGGAAAGGCATAAACCATTGCAATGCGGACGCCCTTTCAAAACGCCCCTGCAATTTATGGTGCAAACATTGTTCGAGGGCTGAAGAAAAAGAGTGCATCGTTGATATAAGAATATCGCATATTGAGTCAAGTGAAGGCTGGTCAGCGGCGCAACAAAATGACCCCATACTGTCAAAAATTATGTCAGCCAAAGCAGAGGACAGGAGGCCCACCCGTGAACAAATATCAGCTGAAAGTCCGCTAATGAAGGCGTATTGGGCCCAGTGGAACAGTCTACGGGTAATTGATCACTGCTTATACCGTATATGGGAAAGTGCGGACGGCAAAACTGAGACAAAGCTAATTGTGGTGCCGTCAAGCAAAATAGACGAAGTATTAAAAGAGTTCCATGACGGTCCCAGTGGTGGTCATCTCGTTGTCACGAAAACCCTAGAGAAGTTAAAGCAACGATTCTACTGGGTCGGCTGCCAGCAAGCTGTAAGCGACTGGATAGCAAATTGCGCGCAATGCATCGCAGCTAAAGGACCAGTAAGGAGAAGTCGTGGGCAACTTCAACAATACAACTCTGGTGCCCCATTTGAACGGATAGCAATGGATGTAGCAGGCCCTTTCCCTGTCAGTGATCCCGGAAACCGTTACGTTCTTGTGGTGATCGACTATTTCAGTAAATGGCCTGAGGTATACGCTATACCGAACCAGGAAGCCAGAACGGTAATAAGCGCATTTGTGAACAACTGGGTGTGCCGCTACGGTGTTCCATTAGAATTGCACTCTGACCAGGGAAGGAATTTTTAATCTGCTATCTTCAAGGAAATGTGTGAGTTGTATGGAGTAAGACTGACAAGAACCACCCCGCTGCATCCATGATGGTATGGTCGAAAGATTCAATCGCACTTTAGAGGAATACTTAAGAAAAGTGGTCAGTACTCATCAGAAGGACTGGGACAAACACATCCCCAAATTTCTGCTGGCATATAGATCGGCTGTTCACGATTCCACCTCCCGGACACCTGCAAAAATTATTTTCGGGACGGAACTTAAATTGCCTGGCGATTTGGAATTTGGTGTTAAGCCCGCCGCTATGGATAAACACAACGACATCGCTTCCCGGGAACAAGAAGACCTTAACGAGCTTCAAGAGTTTGTGCGCAATCGAATTAAAATAGCGATAAGATGAAGGCGAGGTACGATCGAGCAGCGAATTCTGAAGGATTTAATGAGGGCGAATTGGTTCTGCTGTTTAACCCGCAACGAAAGAAAGGATTATCTCCCAAACTACAAACGCATTGGGACGGACCCTATAGAGTAATAAAAAGATTGAATGATGTGGTATACAGAATACAGAAAGATCAGAGCCCAAGATCCAAAATGAAGGTTGTTCATCTAGAACGACTAGCCAACTATGGAAAAGGAATATCTATGTCTGTTCGGGACGAACAGGCTTAAGTGGGCGGCAGTGTTACAAGAAATTTCTATCACTAGAAATTTCTTTACACAAATTTTGACAGCTGGAAGATTCTAGTGTCGTAATAAACTGGAAATAACTAGAATACCTGACTACTCATATAAATACTGGTACTCAGTGACGCAGCAGTTCAGTTCATAAGTAAAACGCAGAGTGTGAAGAACTAAAGTGTAGCTAACGTTTAGTCTATCTAAATCGTGTAAATAAAGTGTGCTATTAAAGTGTATTTCTGTAATTTTTAGTGACGGTTATAAATAAATAGAGCTATAAATAATTTCAAACAGTGTTTATTATTTGCAATAAAGAAAGAACTCGATTTATTTAAAAGGTAAATAAATCAACGATTTTAAAAAGGGTAAAATCGTAACAATATAATAAAATTTAAAATAAGTAGATCAATATTATTTTTTAAGAATTTTCTAGTCCTATTTATCTTACCTAACAAAAATTTATCTCTATTTGTAAATCTATTCCTTGCTATTTCTTGTTCCTTTGTTTCCGTTAAAGTTTTTATAAAGTTCTTACCATCTGCTATCAATTTCAAATCCGGGAAATTCTCTTTTTTTAATGTGTGTGCGTGAAAGAACCCATTCTACGTCAGTGAGAATGTAAAAGTTCGATTTATTCACAAACCACTTTTCATTCTACCAAATATCTAATTATTTCTGTTGTAAATTGATAAGACAATTAAATTTGTTCTTATGTATCTCTTTTACCTGTAAACTCAATGTTAAAGCTAATCTATCCTGGTGTTGAATCATGTTTTGAATATATATAATTAATTTTTTATAAATAAAAGATCTTTAGCTCAATAAAAAATGTTACACAAATCAAGAAGAGCGAAGAAAACTAAAAGAATTTTTAAATAAGAAAATTTTAGTCGGCAGGCACTAGATGAAAATTTAAAAAAATTAGCCAACTTCTCAATAAGCATAGAGTATGAAATATTGTCGAAAGCTCTCGATAATAAGTGATAATAAAATGGACAACAGATGAGTGGAACAACGTCCACGACTACAACAAAATGGACAGTTATGTAACATTCTATTAAAATTCAAATACTAACATAATTGATTTTTTATTAGACTTTCAACTAACTTGGCTAAAATTGGCAAAATTGAAATAGGACAGAGATTATTAGGTCTATCTGATGTATTATGTTTTCTAGATGGTGTAACCCTGTCTAATTTCCACGCATTAGGAAAGTTAGATGTAGGTAAGATTCCATTTACTATTTGTAAAATGTGATTTTTTTAACAAAGGAAATACCAATATTAGAAATTCTAACGAAAAGTCATCACAACCAGCAGTGTTCGATTTTATTGATGAAAAAGCAATAATCAAGTCAGCAATACTAATACATCTCCACAAAAAGTCTTATAGGCTTCCTATATATTGAAATAATAAATAAATAAAAAGCCTTCAAAGTTTGAATCGAGAAAACTGTTTTCAGGAACATCGTTGTTTCTAAAACAAAATAAATTATTTATATCATCAACATCCACACATTGTACTTAGCTGCCATTATTCGTTATACCTGAATTTCTCAGTTTGTACCTTAATTACTTTATAGTAAGATTGTCAAATAATAAACAGTTTGATTTCGTTTTATGTTTTCTCACAATCGACTTTGCTTTTTCCAATTTTCATCTGTGTTATCATCCATATAGGCTTTGTGTGCCAAATTACGTAAAGATAAGCAATATATAACTTTAGGAGTATCAAACCATTTTGTTTTATTCTTCACTATTCTACGCTTTACCATTGGAACTATAGAGTGTGCTCTTTTTAAAATAAAATTCAAAGTATTAACATGTTCATCTACATTATTTGTTCCGTATAACGGAATAAAATCACAAAAACTTATTGCATACATTCACACACAGATTGATAAAAAATTAAAAAAATAATTAGAATTTAACATATGCCATATCTAATCATATATTATCACATATGGCCCCAGATCTAACTAGATTTATTCCTATCTAATTGGATTTAAGCAAACTTTTGCAATCTTGAGCGACATGGTGTGGTACAATCAAATAAAATTTATTTTTTATTTTTATTTTATTTATATTAATGATATAATTACAAATTATATCCTAATACCCTAACAGAGCACTAGCAACAAAGGCTATCGGCTCGTTATAGCGAAAACAGACCAGAGCATCTGGTGGGAATTGAACCCACGACCTCCGCACTCATAAGCTAGCACGCTACCAACTAGCCTACCGGGGCGCTCAAAATAAAATTTATGTTTTTTACTAAAAAAGTAAGGGTAAGTACGTATTATCTTTTTAAATATGAAAGAAAATTAGGTGATAGTTACGTGGCTTTTTGATCATGTAAGATATTGAAAAGACACCACATAATGACGATGTATCCCACGATGCAAAAATGTACTTAAATGTACACTTTACTAATATTTAATATAATTTTCCTTGAAATTTAGAAAAAAATTTACTTTAAATTTAGTCAAAATTTCTAAATTGTAGAAAAATTTTACTATTGAGAACTAAATTTTTATTATAACAGTAAAATTTCCTCCTAATTAGTTCATATATAATCTTAAATTATACTGTTAGTTAGGAAATGTTTCCTTGGTTTTAAGAAAATTTTTATTTTAAGTTAATTAGATATTTTTTTTTACTAAAAACTAGTACTTAGCTCCCTAAAAGTAAGAAAATATTTTCTAACATCAAGTTAAATAGCACTTTTTTTGAGTGAAAATTATCCTTAAATTTGATAAAAAAATTTCTAATATGAAACTGTTTCTATGATAAAGGTAATATATTTAGCCATAAGTATTTTCCCACATTCGGAGGACTTCCGCTTTGTGAGGACACTGCTTTTAACAAGCTTTTTGCTTTTTGTCTTTAAATTAAATTATACTAAATTCGTTTATTTAAAATATAAATTAAATTTCTTAAGCAAAAGATAAACAAATTAAAAAAATGCACTGAAGGATATCCTGACAAAGTCAGATCCTTTTCGTAGTTAATTAATGGTTCTCCTTGAGAGAACTACAAAAAGGGACGCCCTTAGTGACACACGGAATCTTTGGCTAAGGAACACTGGGGGTCCATTGTCTTCTTAAATTAACTAATTTATGGAACATGTTGCAAAAATACTAAATATCACAGTTACATTTCTTGTTATTATTGGAAAAATGTCATAAGTTTATTTTATGGCATTTTTAGCTTAAACTTTAATTGACATATACAAATTATAACTTTTTTAATCATTAAGTGAACAAAATAGGCGCAACGTCAATTATAGGAAAGCCATTATGCCGTAATGTATAAAATGTGCTTGCGATATTTTGTATTGTAGTCAGGAAACAAAATTATTTCATACACTAGGTGTCATAAGTGTACGCTCCAAGCTAATTACAAACTATAAATTATCGCCAAATAAGTAATACTGTTGGAAGAGCATGGACATCAGTGCGAAGAGTAATTCAAAACTTTGAAAAAAAGGGAATAATAACTTCCAAGCAAAGGTCTGGTCGTCCATGCAAATTAACAACTAGGGAATATCGAAGTGTAGTGTCTCTCATAAAGAAAAATTCAAAAACTTCTGTACTTTAAATAACGGCAGATATCAAACAAAAGTGCAAAAAGTCAACCGGAAGAATTTTAAGAAAAGTCGGGTGTCATGGTCGTGTTGCTCGAAAGAAACCTTTCATATCGTTTGTCAACCGAATGAAACGAATTGAATTTGCAAATAAATATGTGAATAAGCCTCTAGAATATTGGAAAAAAGTAATTTTTTCAGACGAAATCAAATTTTGCATATTCGGAATCATGGGTGACAAATTGTGTGGAGGAAGTCTGGAACCGCTCTTAATAAAGAAAACTTGCTGCCATCGGTCAAGCATGGTGGAGGTATGATGTGGGGATGTATGACAGCTGCAGGAGTAGGCAATTTCGAATCGATCGATTTAACAATGGACCAATTACAAGATCCCTGTGGAACACCGCTGGGAACCTCCAATAAACTGGAGTTCCTGTCTAATATATAAACGAATTGTAACTTTTACCAAGATATGAACATATAAGCTTACATGCAAATTTAGAAAAATTTCAAAAAATATACATAATAATGATAACTAATATCAGCCTTGAATGTAACACTTTATCAAAGGCCTTTGATAAATCCAAGGAAAGCAATACCCTTCAATTTTTCTCTCTAAGCTTACCTCTCATTAAATCAGTTAACCCATGAAGATGAGTTGTAGTACTATAATCCCGTCTTAAACCAGGTTGGTTAGGATTAAGCAATCTGTTAGCACTTTATAAAGTGTTCAACAACTTTTGAAAGAATGGGTATAACAGAAATTGGACAAAAACTTTGAAAAAAATTGAATTCCCATCCTTCTTAATCGGCACAGCACGTGATATCTTCCAATCACCAGGAAATTTGGAAGTCATAAAAATTGTATTCACAATATGAGTAAAAGAAGAACATATATAAGGATATATCATCCTAAGAAATTTCGGTGGTATACAATCATAACCAGCAGCATTTGAGTGTATCATATTAAGTGCGCAGAATACATCATCAGCTACAGGTTGAAACTGAAATGAATTTTCCACGGGAAAAATAAGCTCATCAAAAAATGATGTTGATGGTTCACATGATTGATCAGAAATAAAAAAATTATTAACAATGTCAGGATCAACATCCCCAACTTTATCTCCCGAATCAATACTACCACTCGTCGGCAAAACATTCCACATCTGCTTGGCATTAAGGCCTCTAAAGGGGCGTGCATGTGCCCTTCTTTCTTATTTCTAATTATGGGTTTAGTCCTATTCCAAACTCTGCAATATACTCTCCAATTATCCGATGTACTCTCCTGAATATACGCCAATTCACGTAGAGAGATACTATAAGTAATCTCCCTTGATTTAAACCAGGAATCGTCATTAAAGTCCTTTAATTTACGTTTGGTTATCGGCACTACTTCTGTAATAAATGTAGATTATATATAAAATTTGCAAGCTGACCAGCTGGCAGCTCGAAAACAGCAAAAATAAAAGTATGCCTAGAAATACCTGGGCATTGCATCTGAACTGAAAAAAGAACACCTAAACTTTGACTAATGGTAAAATAATCAATTAGAGACGTTGTGTTATTTTGCGCATTATAATGAATTGGCAAAGTATTATGATGATAAACAAGATTCAGTCTATTACTTAGACTAAACATCGAGGCAGACTTTGACTATCAAAACAGATTGTGATTATGTCACCTATAATAATAACGTTTTCATATTTGACGACCAAGTCACTTAATGCCCCTTCAAATGCAGCAATATCTCCACTAGGAAGGTAAACACCCCAATAAGCAATTTAGAAACACCTAGCTCAATTTCCAAAAATAAAAATTTACACAGTGTAGAATCAATCGAAAGCAAAACTTCTCTATATTTGATTTTCTTGGATATAAGAAAAGCAACTCCACCACCCAGTCGCCTCCAGGACGATCATTTCTATTAAAAAACTAAAAAATATAAAAAATATATATATATATAATATATATATTCATATATATATATATATATATATTCATTGCCCATACTTTGAAGACATCTGTATATACAGCCAAAAAAGTCCCTATAATATGCTTGTATCGTCGCTTGGCGTTGATACATAAAATAAAAAAACACACAATGAATAAACATATTCGCTTGTGTTGTGCTGTCTGGTAAGAACTCAGCAATTTTGTTTATACTTATGATTCTACTATTTCAAGCTGGGAAGTGCAACGTTAGTACTTTTACACAATACATTACTTAAAGTAAGGTTTCTTTCAAGCAAAAGGCAATCTAGCCATGGATGATGTCATAACAATATATATATATATATATTATTATTTATATTATATATATATCGCCGAGCTACAGAGCTTTTAAAAAAATTGAAAAAAGACATAAGAACGTGCACATAACCTCAATTTGCTCAGCCAGATGGCAGGTAACTTATGTTTTTTTTTCTCTTAAAAGATAGCTCTACCCTAAAACGAAGAGAAAAAAACACAAGTTGCCTGCCATCTGGCTGAGCATATGAGGTTATGTGCACGTACTTTTCCATTTTTTTTAAAGCTCTGTTCTCTGCGATTTTACTTCTTTTTTATTTTTTTCTTTATTGGTTCTGAAAGGTATCGCAAAGACCAAAAACAAAAAAAATACGACCACTGGTTCAAAAGTTAGCAATTTTACCCTACTACCCTGCAACCACCAATCCGAAAATTTTTTAAACCGCTGCCATTTCACACACTTGCATTTTCGGGGATGGTCGTAGTGGACATATTTTCTTGAAATGAGCCAAGGAATACGCTGGTGAAATTCGGCGGGTCGTGACTGAATCGCCCTGTACATATGTATAAATTAAAAAGTTAAACCTAAAAGAATACCGTATATTAACTGTATAAGGTTCTGTACTAATTAAGGTTAACTATTCATGATTAGCTAAGAAAAATTAATTGAAATTATTAATATTTTGAATTCGAAAATTTTAATATGAATACGATACCTCACATTAATTTGCCAATGTTAAAAAAATATATTATAATATAAGTTATAACGACTTATGGAAATGGATATTATAATGAGATCAATAAGCAAACAAAAAAAATATGCGAATGACAAGGTCAAACTATCAAATTATAATCTTCAGAATTTTCAGCGGCAAAATATGGTCAAATTACTTTACCAAACAATAGCCAAACATCTAATTTCAAAGATAAATTACCACAGAGAGAAAAAACATAGATACATCAATTATGATATCATATTTGAATTAGGATCTTATTTTTTACGAAAATCCATACATAAACTATGAACCTTATGAAAGTAGAAAAGATTCCAGCCAAAATATATTTTAATTGATTCCTCACATACTATATTTCCAAATTTTATTATAAATTAAATGTTTTACATACTTGATTTCAAAATATTATCTTCTCTGTGTACGATTTTCCATCTTTATTTAAATACGACAAACTATCAAGTTTAGGTAAAAATGCTAAAAATGATTGACGTTTCTGTCACAAGCCAAAATCAAAGAGAATAAGTAGCGTTTAACAATAACGATACTGCTAGAAGATCTAAAGTTATAAATTGATATAAAACTATAGTTCGGCAATGTAACCTTTACTTTGGGTATACCGGCATTGAACAATTTATACTACAGGATCTTATTTTCTGTGCGCAGGTCCCTGCAAGCTGATATAAGCTTTGCGGAAGCAGGTGTTAAATAATCAGTAAGAAAAACTTTCGATGAAACATAGCTTAATAAGTACAGCTCTTCCATTGTAAATATTAGTGTTTCCAATCATTCGACCCTGCCGGTTTATCGGTTAGGTCATTATTCGAAAAATGAAGAAAATTGAGTAATCGGTTATTCTGATCGATTAATCGGATAAATTGGCAATTAATCGTTTAATGCAAAATAGATGTATCAAGTTGTCTATTGCGTTGGTTTCTAAAGTGTTTGTTTAGGATAACTCAAAGCATTCGAGCTTTTTTAAAGAATCATGCCTTATAATCTTGGGTTTTTTAAGAGGAATCTGACGACACTTTAAAAAAAATGTCAGACGTGTTCAGTGAAAGTAAACCCTTAAAAACTCAGTGTATATAGTCGAAATGAAAAAATGCCTAAATAAACAGCTGCCTTTAAAAAAATTTCAATAACAAATTCTTAAAAATATTGTATGAATAGCTTTTGCGAAATTTACAAACAAAATTTGATAGAACTGGCAATGTTCCCTGACTCTTTCACTACCTGGTTTAAGCTTTAGAGTTAAAGAGGTGTGTCTATTAGAAAAGGTATAAACACGCATATTCCTGACAAATCCTCAAAAATTGTTCTGTGTTTGTGCAATTAAGAATTCAAAGAAGCGAATTCTTAAATATTTTTACTAAACAATTTAATTCTACTGAAGTTCCTACTCATAAAAATTTGCTGATAAATCAAATTAGAAACAAAATCCGTGTTATTTGTTAGTTTTTATAAATTCTTTCATAGAATCTTAAATGAAACTGTTTTTTAGAAAATACAGTTTTTGAATTTAAAGCAATTTTTTATTATTATTTTATAGCGTAAGTAACGTCATAGTGTCACGTAGTCACGTGTTGCATTGCTAAGGATAAAAATATATATTTTAATAGGTTTTTTGTTAAAACTCTGCTTAGAGGCTCTAGCTTTTCTAAAACTTCTCGTTTTTTTGTCTGCTCGAAATATGTACATGTATAGGGAGGTTGAAAGCCCTGTTTCAATTTTGTAGACATGAAAATATAATTTTGTATTATCTAACATTTATTTTTAAAATGAATTGAAACAAAATGAAAATTGTCTTATCATATTTCCTAAAGCCTATGTACGTATATAACATTTGCGTTGATTCAGTCAATTTCAAAATAATTTGATTGTATTTAAGTTGGTTTTTTCTACGATTTTCTTGCCAAAGTTAAGAAAGTTAGGAAGTTTAAAATAACAGAAAAATTCATATTAAAAATTTAACCGGATAATCGACCTATTTTAATCGATTATTTGTATCGAATAATTATTTGAGTTTTAAATTATTTGTTTCGACTAACCGAAATAGAGGCGATTAATAGAGGAATCGGTTAATCGATTAACCGAATTGGAAACACTAATATAAGTACAATACTGTATAATAGTATGTGACAAAGATAACCCACAAAGCGCCGCAATTTTAAAAACTGCAACTCTTAGATTCTTTATTCTCTTTGGCAATCCTTAAACTCTATTCAACATTCTTTGTAAGATATTGTTGTAAGTTTTTAAGTCGCTAATCCGTTTTTGGCTGCTGAATCAATTTGTTTTAGTATGTTTTTATTATGGACCAAATCCTTGCGAAGATGCTCTACAGTAACACATTGTTCTGCACGAAATTTATCAAAAAATTCGACCATCTTTTTTTTCAAGTGCTGCAATACTATTATAAACTTGTTCAAAAATTCGCTTGTGCTCCTCTATTGTTTTCCTATTTCCACTGTAAGATCATGCAACCCCTGTCGTAAGTCACCTGTAGCATTTGTTGAAATTTCAGAAGGTTCTTTAGTAGTTTTAGAGACACATCGTTCTTAAATGTAATAAAAAACTTTAATTTTGACGAAACCATGTTATTTTTAGGATAACGATTTTTTCAGTTATTTCGGTAACGGTATTTTAGGTATAACGATTTTTTCACTTATTTCGGTATCGGTATTTAAGCGATAATGGTATTTTATATTATTTCGGTAAAGGTATTTTAAGGATAACGATTTTTTCAGTTATTTCGGTAACGGTATTTTAAGGGTAACGATAGTAAATTGAAAGGTTATTGAATCGATAACGGTATTTTAGCGGTATTGCCTGCCAACCCTGGATGTAACGAAAGTATTGTTTCTTTTTCGCCGGCATTTTATAAACAAGTCACGACACTACAACAACAGTATATGTATATCGAAACAATGACAGCAGGTCAATCCAAAATAATACTTAACCAATTTTGTAGAAGTTAATTTGATATAATTACTATATGAACAGATTTAGTTTTTTTATACTTAGTTTTTGTTTTTGATAGGATGAATTTTGTGTATTAATATTTATAGAAAAGAAATACAGTTGATGGAAATATAAACACATGAGCCACAAAACGGTACTGCAGATATTTTTGTAAATTATTTGGAAAATATTCATAAATTCTTTATTACAACAGTTTTCCTTTATTGGATAATAGTTTATTATATGTCTTTGCTACTTTGCAATATTATTTAAATTAGTTTCAATAAAATTAATATTAGCAAACAATTTTAACATTCATTCACTCATGAACATCATGATGTTAGTAATTATTAATCAAATGAACTATTTTTGGTTGAAATGTTTTGTTAAAATTGCATCAAATAGTTTGATTCTAGTAAAATAATGAAATTGATTATTTTAATTTTATATATATTTAAAAAATGAGAAAAGTATTCAATAAAAAAGATGCTTGCGAATGGATTCGTATAAAATAAATCAGATCTCAATACTTTTTACACTAATAAATGGTTACACCTAAATGGTTTAAGATCTTTAAAGTTAAAACCTGTGATAATATTAAAGGATTGTATTGGTTGCTAATGCCGATAGTACCAAAGTAAAACAGATAGAAAATCGAGCAGTGAATTTGTATTTAAGTACAATGGGTCGTGTATATCTTCGAGTTGCAGAAAACAAGACTGTTTCTCGCTCTCATCAACAGAAGCAGAATATATTGCATTACGTAAAGCTGCTCAAGAAGCGATATGGTTACGAAGATTAATGATTGATTTCAAACAGAACCTATAGTTATACAGGGTTTTTCAACAGGGACGCTACAAAAGTAGAGCGACAGGGACAGCAAACGACGCCATATTTCTTGCCGCTCTTTTGACATTTCTCTTCAGTAAGGTTTGCCATTTCATGATGGAAAGATATACGAGCCAACAACGAGTCGAAATTATGAAAATTTACTACCGAAATTCGGAGTCAGTGGCCTCAACGTTAAGAGCGCTACGTCCAATTTATGGTCGTCATAATCGTCCTAACAGATCAACAATTGAGCGTCTAGTGGAAAAATTTGAATCCACAGGCACAGTACAAAATGTCCCCGTGCCAGTGAGACAAAGAAGTGCCCGTAGTGTCGAGAATATTGCTGCCGCTAAGGCTTCAGTTGAAGAAAGCCCAAATGTGTCTCTCACACGTCGTTCTCAAGCGTTGGGCATCTCTGTGACGTCGTTGTGGCAAATTTTGCGAAAAGATCTTGGCCTACATCCTTACAAGATCAAATTGACGCAAGAACTGAAGCCGCTTGACCACCAGAAGCGTCGTATGTTCGTGAATTGGGCTAAGCAACAACTTGAAAATGATTCGGATTTTCATCGAAAAATCATCTTCAGCGATAATGCTCATTTCTGGCTCAATGGCTTCGTCAATAAACAAAATATGCGTTATTGGTCAGACAGCAATCCACACCTACTCCATGAGTCATCATTGCATCCCGAAAAAATTACGGTTTGGTGCGGTTTATGGGCCGGCGGCGTCATTGTGCCGTACTTCTTCCGTGATGATCAAGACCGGCACGTTACTGTGAATGGGAATCGCTACCGTTCAATGATAACATAATATTTTTGGCCCCAATTGGATGATATGGAATTGGAGGACATGTGGTTCCAACAGGACGGCGCCACAAGCCACACAGCGAATGTCACAATCAATTTATTAGAAACCAAGTTTGGAGAACGTGTTATCTCACGAAATGGTCAGTCGATTGGCCGCCTCGGTCGTGCGAGTTGACGCCGTTAGACTATTTCCTGTGGGGCTACGTCAAGTATATGGTCTATGCCAACAAGCCCGCGACGATTGATGAACTTCGTACGAATACCGAACGTGAAATTGCAGCAGTATCGGCCGATTTATGCTTGAAAACCGTCGAAAATTGGGTTCAGCCTCTGGACTTCTGCAAGCATGCCCATGGTGGCCATGCAAAAGAAATCGAGTTCCATACATAATGGCATCGAACGTACTTTTACAGGAATAAAAAATTTCATTGATATCCAAAACCGTTTTTGTTTTATTTAAAAAAACTTTTGTAGCGCTCTCATTGAAAAACCCTATACACGAAGATAATCAAAGTTGCTTAAAATTGGTGCAAAATGAGCGGTTTATTGAAACGAAATATCACTTCATAAAAGATTCAAAAGGTAAGGATATTATAGACCTTGTATATTTTCTGATAGAGTATATGGAAGAAAATATATATACAAAAACATTACATTCAATCAAGATTAAAAAATCTGTTCAACTGTTCAATCAAAAAATAACTTCTTAAAGAAAATTTATAACAAATTGAGTTTGTTTATTATTATAAACGTTTTAAGAAATAACGGTTTATTTATTTGAACTGCACCAACAAAAAATATGGGTTGGCATTATGAAATAAAATAATGTTTTACATGTGTCGCGGTTTCTCACTTATTCTTTCAAAGCCTGGTAAAGCGAATAATCTGAAAATTTATAGTCGATGTAACAAACAGCTGCTAAAAAAAGTTTGAAGAATAGAATAAATCAAAATAAGAAAAAAATAATGCCGAATGCCGAACCTACTATTGCAGTCCTTTTTTAAATTTACAAAATTTAAATTAGTACAATACAAAAACTTGCTGCGTTATAACGAATATTTCGGTAAATGGGTCTGACAACATAGCGTTTGTTATATTTATTTTTAATTTTTTTTATTTATATGTATATTTATTTATTTATCTTGATTATTTCCTGTACAACAAGACTATATTACACACATGCAACTATCGCATAGACAAGCTGAATTCCAATTTCTTTTAAAATGAGCTACTGGAGTATTTGAGCGACTCTCAGTTTAAAATTTCGCGAATTTTTGATTCAGGCAATTTTTGTGATCTTTACATGTTTTGAATTAATATTAATCAACGAATCAACTTTAACAAATCATTCCAACAAAAAATGGTGTGTTTGATATATATGTTTTTTCGCTAATTAAATCATAAAACAAATTATTCTTTCAAAACAAAATTAATTAAATATAAATTAAATAAATCATATCCCACTTTTTTCAATACCAAATTATTCCTTAAAAATTATTATAAATTAATCACAGACTTGTGAAAAATGTTTGTTCAAATTAATTCGCGAAATGGTTATATTTTAGCAAATTAAGTCTAAGGGCTAGTATTATAGTAACAACTTATTAGTATTTTTGACTTAAATTTTACTTGCGTGGGTCGAAATTTCAATAAAATTAAATTCAACTTTATCCTCTTTACGCGACTTTAGGAAAAACCTACAAGTTTATGTTATTTTTTACGAAAATGGCAACTCCACCAGCGTTACCAACTTTTGTAGCCACTAGTATTATAGTAAGAGCTTATTAGTATTTTTGACTTAAATTTTATTTGCGTGGGGCGAAATTTCAATAAAATTAAATTCAACTTTATCCTCTTTACGCGACTTTAGGAAAAAACCTACAAGTTATGTTATTTTTTACGAAAATGGCAACCCCACCAGCGTTACCAACTTTTGTAGGCACTAAAGCAAATAAGACTATCAACCATATTCATCGTTACACCTTTGGAACCGCCATCAGGCTCCATAAACACAATTTTTAAGAAAAATAAACAGACAACTTCTCGAGCAGACAACGCGAAATTGTTAAAATCTTCGAGAGCAGACAACAAGAAGCTTTTAGAGGCTTCGAGAGCAGACAACATGAAAATGATAGAAGCTTCGAGAGCAGACAACGAGAAACTGTTAGCTAAGATGGAAACGAAACTGTTAACTAAATTTAAGAAAAACTTCAAGAAAATTCTAGAGAAGTTTTCGAGGTGGCAAAAAGAGTGACCGACTTATAGAATGACGTCGAGAAAAAACTGCAAGATCTTGAAAGTAAAATAAATAATTCTCAATGTCAAGAGGGCCCAGTACGAATTATTTCGGAAACTTCTGGTAGAGTAAATTCCCCGCACTTTTGCCGGCAGCGTACCATTTAATGTTTTCAAGTTCCAGTTCGAGACAGTTACCGCGAAAAGCGAAGAAAAAGCTATAGAGTTGATTCTGGCCTTAAAAGGAAACGCTGCAGAAATTCTAGAAAGTGTGCCACTCACCTGCAGAAATAATTTTGACGACATTATGCTGGCACTGCAGCGAAAGTATGGTGGCGAGCACAAAAAAGAAATATACCGAATAGAACTAAGAGGTAGACTGCAGAAAGCAAATGAGTAATTGCAAGATTTTGCGACAGAGATTGAGGGGTTGGTGCAGCTAACTTATCCAGGCGAAAATCATCCATTCTTAGATCAGTTCAAAATTGAAGCATTTGTGAATGGAATTTGGGATTCTGATATGAAAAATGCGGTGTGTGCTACGCAGAAATCGACTTTTGCTGAAACTGTCTTTTTCGCGCTAGCTCAAGAAACTGCAAAGGTGATTTCTAAGCCGCAAATATTCAAGGTGCGTAACCTCGAAGGAACTGCTGAAAAAGATATAAGCACCAAGTTAACAGAGTTAACAGAGCGAGGCAAATCGAAGCACAACTGCGGTAGGGTGGAACACTTTCAGCAAAACTGCAAAGCACCAAGGAAGAGCCTCCGGGCCGATCAGCAATCATCTAAATAATCACCGTTAAACTAAAAAGAGCTAGCACTAAGGGGCATGAGCTAGCTTCCACAACCGATGACCCCACAATCCCCATATCAGTAGCACAGTAGGGGAAAAGAAATCTTACTGCTTATGGGCGCATCAACGAACAAAAGCCCATTTTAACCATACATACAGAAACATCACAGTCCATCATCAGGCCCGATATAATTAGAAAGGCAGTTGCTTAGAGTATTCAAAAAACCGGCCTTTTGGAAAAACCGGTTTCGGTTTTCTTCGAAAAATCTAATTTAAAAAAACCGGATTCGGTTTCGGTTTTTGCAGAAAAAACCGGTCAACCGGTTTTTTCGGTTTTTTTTTAATTTGAATAAAAAGCTTATATAATTTGTTAATTGTTTTAATTACAAACAAAAAAAAAAGATATTTAATATATAAAGTAATAAAAATAAAAAAACACATTCTTTGAAAAAAAAAATATTTTATAATATTTTTTATTGTATTTTATTTTAACATTTTATTTATTGGTTTTAATATTTTTTAATATAATATCTTAAAAATTATTCAGTTCAATTTCTTCGACCTTTTTAATACAAATTCCAGGTAATAAGTATTCAAGCTTAAGGTCTATTTTATACAAAATTATTTATTTGTTATCCAATATTTCGCTATCTCAATGGATAGCTTCTTCAGGGATTTTTTGTTTTTTTAATTTTAAACAAATTTTTTAACAAATCAAAATTAATGAAACAACAAAATTGTCAATTTTAAAAAATATTAAAAATTAAACACAGGAAACAAAAATTATTCTATTACATTTTTATGAACCTATTTAATTTCCTATTTTATTCTTATAAATTAAATGTCTGTAATTCTGAGCTACATTGTTTGTATCTGTTTTAAAATTAATTCTTTGTTCTATTGGTGTGTTGATCATTTGTAACATTTCTAACATGAAGCGTCTCTTGTAGTTTGTTTCTGTATTTAAAACTGTTGTATTTTCAAAATCTGGTTTATGGTTAAGAGTGGCACAATGTGATTATAATGCAGTTTTCTGAGAAGCTGTATTCCTATATTTCTGTTCAGATCTATGTCCTGCTAATCTAGTTTTTAATTTGTTCTTTGTGGTACCTATATATACTTTACTACATATTTCATTATCTTTACCCCTGCAAGGTATCTTGTAAATAATATTAGATTTATCTAATTTCTCTGTCCTATCTTTCATTTTACTAAATAATCTATCTAATGTATTATATTTTCTATGAGCCATCCTATAATTATTGATATCATAAATATTAGAATTTTCTAATCGTTCAGAAATCATTGGTACATAAGTTAAAGACTTGTAAATCTTAGGTTCAGTAACTATATTCACACTGCCTTCCCTATGTCCATTGTACTGACCAATCAATTTATAAATCAATTCCCTTGGGAAATTATTATCCTATAAAATATTTCTTATTCTTATTTTATTATTTCTATGAAAAACTATATCACTAATATTTAAAACTTTATCTATAAGATTTTTGGCAGTATTAATAATAACTCTAAGAATTCTTAGGTATACTAGGGAATAAGGATACTACATCTAATGAAATTAACTTTTTAGAAAGATAACAGAAAATTCAGTATATAATGTAAAGAACTCATTACAATTTAAGGATAAAATTAAGGGAATCACGATACAGAATGAGGAAAAGTTAATTTCATTAGATGTAGTATCCTTATTCCCTAGTATACCTATAAATGTAGCCCTAAGTATTATAGAGGAAAAATGGAATATAATTAAAGAACATACGACTATTGAAAAGGAATTATTTTTAAGAATTCTCAAATTTTGCATAGATGATAGTAGATATTTTCAATATAAAAAAAAACTATATTCTCAACAAAAAGGATTACCTATGGGTTCTCCAGCTTCTCCAGTTGTAGCAGATATAGTTATGGAGGAACTACTTGATAAATGTATTAGAAGATTATCTATTAAACCAAAGATTATAACGAAATATGTAGATGATTTATTTTGTATTATTTCAGAATGTGAAATAGAAAATATTTTAAACATATTTAATTCATTTCACCAGGATATTAAATTTACAATTGAAAGGGAATGTGATAGTAAACTTAAATATTTAGACACATTAATAATAAGAAAGGACAATAACTTGTTAGTAGATTGGTACCAAAAACCAATTTCTTCGGGTAGAATTATTAATTATTATTCAAAACATCCGAGAAGAGTTATTATTAATACTGCCAAAAATCTTATAGATAAAGTTTTAAATATTAGTGATATAGTTTTTCATAGAAATAATAAAATAAGAATAAGAAATATTTTAGAGGATAATAATTTCCCAAGGGAATTGATTTATAAATTGATTGGTCAGTACAATGGACATAGGGAAGGCAGTGTGAATATAGTTACTGAACCTAAGATTTACAAGTCTTTAATTTATGTACCAATGATTTCTGAACGATTAGAAAATTCTAATATTTATGATATCAATAATTATAGGATGGCTCATAGAAAATATAATACATTAGATAGATTATTTAGTAAAATGAAAGATAGGACAGAGAAATTAGATAAATCTAATATTATTTACAAGATACCTTGCAGGGGTAAAGATAATGAAATATGTAGTAAAGTATATATAGGTACCACAAAGAACAAATTAAAAACTAGATTAGCAGGACATAGATCTGATCAGAAATATAGGAATACAGCTTCTCAGAAAACTGCATTATAATCACATTGTGCCATTCTTAACCATACACCAGATTTTGAAAATACAACAGTTTTAAATACAGAAACAAACTACAAAAGACGCTTCATGTTAGAAATGTTACAAATTATCAACACACCAATAGAACAAAGAATTAATTTTAAAACAGATACAAACAATGTAGCTCAGAATTATAGACATTTAATTTATAAGAATAAAATAGGAAATTAAATAGGTTCATAAAAATTTAATAGAATAATTTTTGTTTCCTGTGTTTAATTTTTAATATTTTTTAAAATTGACAATTTTGTTGTTTCATTAATTTTGATTTGTTAAAAAATTTGTTTATAATTAAAAAAACAAAAAATCCCTGAAGAAGCTATCCATTGAGATAGCGAAATATTGGATAACAAATAAATAATTTTGTATAAAATAGACCTTAAGCTTGAATACTTATTACCTGGAATTTATCTTAAAAATTAATATAAAAAACTATATTCATATCAAATGAATAGAGATCATTAAGTTTGTAAATTTGGTAAAATAAGTACGTTACTAATTAGAACGTTTAAAACGTTTGGCATTAAATAAGTTTTTTTAATATTACATTTTTAATATGTAAAAAGAAAATCTATGTTTCAATAAGTAAAAAGTAAATCTATTTTAGAAATAATATGCAATTTAAGTCTTTCGTTTTAAGACGATTTTTTTGTTTGCTTTTGATAAAGCTAGAAGTGGAAAATACTCTTTCACTAAAAGTAGATGCTGGACAAATAGTCAAAAGACAATTATATAAATTTTCCAACTTTTCAGTTCTTTTGTCGCATTTATCAAGATATATGAAATCATCATATAATAATAAATGATTTTGTACAGTCTCTGTTTATTGTGTTATTTAGATCAGAAATTAAACTATTTGAATTTGGAATATCCAAAGTTAAGTCTTCATCGGAATCAATCAGACTTACATCTTAATCTTCATAACTAAGCGATTATAAAAGTGTTCGGAAAAAATAAAAGAGACCAAGTAACCCTGTTGGTGATGTAATTAAAGAAAAATGGTTAACCGAACAAAAAAGACCGGTTTTCGGTTTTCTTCGAATTTACAAAATATTCGAAACCAACCGGTTTAAAAAAAAAGAAACCGGTTGACCGGTTTTCGGTTTCGGTTTTTGAATACTCTACAGTTGATCCATTACACGGGGTAAGTTTGCGAACAGCTACTGGAGAGCTACAGGTAAATGTAATTCTAACGATTGCCAACACAAGCGTGAATCATGTATTTATTGTTGCCAACATTGTGCACGAAGTAATCATTGGTGCAGATTTTATGATACGGCACGGCATATTAAAAGTTATGATTTGGCAGAATGTTGAAATACCCCTTTGTTTTGGATATGAGCGCGAGGATCAGGTAAGAAAGCTAGTTACTATCAGTCACTAAAAACTCGCAGCACGGGCAGAAACTTTAGTATGTGTGCGTATGGAGGGAGATTGTGAGGACAGGAGCTTGTGGGTAGTAGAACCATCAGAAATAAAAAGTGACCTTATAACAGCGAAAGCCCTCTTGAAAAGCAGCCAAGACAAAATAGTTCCTGTAAGAGTACTGAACCTATCAAATTGCGAAAAAGTTGTGAGAGCGAACTCTCAGAAGCAATCATCAGTTGCGAAAAGAACTTGGAACCTTTCAATGCGTCCGTTGAAGATCGAGAGATGCTGGCGGAAAATGTGGAAAAATGGGTAAAAGAACTGGCGCCGCCTGATATAAATAAAGCCAAAAAGCTAATCCGGAAATACGGCTCTGTCTTCGTCATGAAAAACCAAAGTCAAAGAATAACGGTAATAAAGACAACGCTTTCCGGGAACAAGAAGACCTTAACGAGCTTCATGAGTTTGTGCGCAATCAAATTAAAACAGTCAGCGATAAGATGAAGGCGAGGTACGATAGGGCAGCAAATTCTGAAGGATTTAATGAGGGTCAGATGGTTCTGCTGTTAAACCCACAACGAAAGAAAGGATTATCTCGGGACGGACCCTATAGAGTAATTAGAAGATTGAATGATGTGGAATACAGAATACATAAAGATCAGAGCCCAAGGTCCAAAATGAAGGTTGCGACTAGCCAACAATGGAAAAGGAATAGCTATGTCTGTTCGGGACGAACAGACTTAAGTGGGCGGCAGTGATACAAGAAATTTCTGTAAATAGAAATTTCTTCACGCGAATTTTGACAGCTGGAAGTAATAACTGGAAATAACTAGAATACCTGACTACTCATATATATAAGGGTACTTGGTGATGCAGTAGTTCAATTGATAATAAAACGCTAAAGTGTCAAGAACTTAAGTGTGGCTTACATTAAGTCTATTTACATCGTGTGTAAATAGAAAGAACTGGATTTATTTAAAGGGTCAATAAATAAACGATTTTATAAAGGGTAAAAATCGTATTAATATGTAATAAATTACTGCGGTATTGGGTACACATTTAAATTGAAATATCAACAAATATTTTTCCAAATCCTTTTTTATTTATTTTTTTATATATTTTTTTAATTTTTCTCATATTTTATATATAGAATAAATTTTCAGAAATATTTCTTATAAAAGGTAGTCAATGCAAATAATTTATATCGCGTTTTCGTTATATCCAGTATTTGTTATACCAGGCTTTGACTGTAGAAATTAAATTCAATCGTTTTTTACTTCAAGGGTACCAATATATAAATCGCAAAAAATCTTGTGAAATTGTTCATGTATTGGCCAATATCTACTTTTATGATTTTGTTGGGATGGAACATTTTAATTCAAACTTACATGAGGACAATTTCCGAACAGTGCCGGTGAAACCTAAATCCAAATAACTTAAATTTTTAAATGATTTTAAGTTCTAAAACACTTTTTGTATGTTTGTTTAAGTACGGAAATCCACATCGAAAATATCTTCTGTAGGGTAAATTGTTCTTGGTTAATTCTCTTAACAGTAGATATGGTTAAATTTATTAATTGGTTAGAAGAAATAGATAACATAAGTTATTCAAAAAATAAGTATACCAGTGGTTAATGTTAGTATAGGCCTTAACTAGGGTATAAAATGAGATAAGTTAACGGGTCTAAGTAACTATTTTTTGTATATTTTTATTTTATATTTAAAAAGTTCTTATATTTCCGAATTGTAATTGATATCCTTTATTGTTTACCCATTTTTTATAAAGTGTATCCATATAATTCCAACATCTTAATAATTCATCACTATTTCAATGTTTTTTTTTTATTTCTTTTGATTTTTCATATATTTTACACAATGTTTCTTTTATTTTATTTAACAATTCATTAGTATTTAAATTTTGATAAACAATATTGTTCCAATCAGTTTCCACTATATGTTGGTTTATTTTTTAAATTATTTATTACAGGACATTCACAAAAGTCGTTACCCGGTCCCAGGAATTCTTCTTCTTCTAAACAGCAAAATAAAAATAGTGGTCAGATATATGCAGCATGTGTGAGTGTTGATGATTTGTTGTCCCTGCAGATGATCTATACAGGTTCTTGTGTTTTGGTTTAAGTCTTCTCTTGATATTTCATTTACTGCACATTGCATCCCAGTAGATAACATGGCATTTAAGTACTTTGTTGTTAGTTGTTTTGTTTTAAAATATCGATGTTTTTATCTCTTATCAAAATAATGTCTGGTTTTTTGTTTATGTTGTTAACTGTTTCCTCAATTTCCACAATAAAATCTCTATACTTTCTCATGGAGGACGCTTTATTGAGACGATAGAAATTATTTTGTTGTTAAATGTGGCCGGCCACACACGATAGGTTTGTGCGTGGGATTTGTTCGCGTACCATTTCTTCACAAACGACGAAAACATAACAATAACCTTTAATTTCAAAGAGAAAAAATTAATTGAGAAGCGGATGATGCAATTGGTCTTTTGATAATTTATTTGTGTACGAAAATTAAAAAAGAAAAAAATGGAAAAATGATTGGCTTTTAAAAAGAAATAGGCGTTCACATGAATATTTTTAAAAAAATATGAGAAATTGAAAATTTTCAATTTCTTGTGATTTGTGCGCGCACAGCCCCATTAACAAATCAATCGTCTGTGGCACCTTAACTGATCGCAATGTAAATATATTAAAATCTAAAGTGCGTATGCTATGAGCAAGTCTCTGTATGTCTCAAAGCTCTGAATATTTTGTTAGTTATGCTGCTATGAGTAAACAATACCAGTTAAAGTCATTAGGGAAAATTTTTATTTTTTATTTTGGTTTTTTATTTGACATTCTTGGGTTTTTTGTTTACTTTTCGTATGAATTTTTAGAATTTGTTGTGATCGAAAGCCAAAGGTATGCTGTTTCTCTAAAAAAAACTGACATCCCAGCGAATAATTCGGAATGAATTAATGTCAAAGATTTGGAGGTTGTTTTTTTAAACTTAAAATGGGTTCATCTATCTTTATTCAAGCCTAGTATTTCTGTGGAGCAAATTATTATGTTTCAAAATATGCAAAGATTGGTAAAAACAATTTAAAAGGCTATAAATTTGTCAAAAAGGATTCCGCTTTAATGGAATTAAAAAAATATCTTTTAAAATTGGTGTTACTGCCGAATTTTATTTTTCCAAATTCTAGAACTTAATATTAAGATTTAAATTATCAAGATTTAAAAAATTTATAAAATTATTTTTTTTTATATAAATACATACATTAATATATTAATATTGTATATTTTATGACTATTATTAGGGTAATAGTATAAGACATATAAAAAACAGTGTAACTTTATTATATGGGGAGATAATAAAACTGTTGGACTCCATTAGCTTGTGCAGAGGGTAGGGGAAGGTTTTCTATAGAAAAGGGCGCCAATATTAAAGGAGTTTTAATTATAAATACTCAAATTAGAGTAATTATAATTGGTTGGTTTTTTTAGGGAAAAAAAGCAATGCGATACGAATAAGTAATAATTCCCTTTGGTTAAATTCTTACCTTCTTCCTTGTAGATTAATAAATATATTATTATTTTAATTAGTTAAAGATTATTTATTTTACCGTTGGTAAATATTTTAAATAATATTGAGGTTATTATAAGTTCGGTTGGTCAAGAGAAATTAGGTAAGTATCACGTGCTCAATATAAAGATTTAAAGGCAAGTGAAGTTATTTTAGAAAAATTTACTAGTTAGGATAAATTTAACAATTTAATAAATACAATAACTCAAATTTTATGTTTATAACAGTGTGCATAAATCAAAATCGGAATGGGATGAAACCAAATGCAAATGAAAATTGGCATTTTCCATAATTAAACTCTCAAAGGTTTTTTTTTATTAGTTTAGTGCGAGATTATTTTAACACGCTTTGAAGTTGGTGATTTTTGGAACGCTGTCTAACAAGAAAGCATCATCAAAAATTTGACAAAATAACCCATGTAAAAATCGAAATTTATATGAACATACATGATCATACATGGGCTTGTATATGATCATACATGGGCATACATGGTCATATACGTCCATACATGATCTCATATATGACCATATATCTTCGGATCCGAAATTTATACCCTATATGGTGATATATGTGCATATATTATCATACATGCTCATATATTATTCATGTATGCTCGTATATGATCATATACGTCCATATACCCTAAAATTTCAGATCCGAAGGTATATGATCATATATGAGATCATGTATGGTTATATATTGAACAATGTATGGACGTATATGACCATGTATGATCATATACAGGCCCATGTATGATCATGTATGCTCATATATATTTCGATTTTTACATGGGAATGCTATCATACAAATTTTGCTATTTCTTGTAGATTGTCATATAAAAACGGCGTTTTTACTTTTTTTGAGGCGAAAAAAATCAATTTTTCATGTTGGGTTCATTATAAAATATATTTCTAATGATATCACGACGTACATTTTATTATTCTCAGTACGAGATATTTCGTCTTTTTGGATCCACTAAATCATCATCACTATCACTGTCAATTTCCATGTTTAAAGTAGCAAAAGCTCCAGAAGCAGTAGGTGGTGGATCGTGTATGTTTCTTTTCTCTGTATCTAGTTTCCACGGTTAAAGCTGTTTGTGAAAATGTTCACCAAATAATTACGTCTTTCATTGCATTCCATGCAATTAATTGATTTTGATCCAAAGAATTATCAAATTCATTATTTTTCATCAATCTTCTAATGTGTGGACCATTTAACATACCTGCACGCAGAGAAAAAACATGATTAATGAATGGTCACTACAACCATATTTATTCATATTAACCTAATATGTTTACCCTAATAAATTTATTATAGCCCTAGAATAAATTGAACAAAAATTTTTTGTCTTAAGCATTTTTAAATAATATTTTATGGTGTTTTACACCATAAATATTAAATTAGTGAAATGTTTGCTACTATAATATATATGTTTTCAGCTATACAATTAAAATCATTATATTAGTTGCACACAAAGTGTGTGTTTAATACAAATAATTATGTTTGCCTTTAAATACATTCTCTAAATGAGCAAACATTTATTGTCGAAATAAACAGTGTGTGTTTATAAAACAAATAAAATTTTCTGCCGCGTCATTTTCCGTTCGCCAGCGATAGTTAATGACATGAGTGAGTATAAAATAATAAAAACATTTTTCGGGGAGAAAAGGCTATGCTGCCTTGCAAATTTAATGATATAAATTATTATACGCTTATTGAAACAGGTAAGTAATTTATATACATATAATTAGAAAAATACATACCTTAATTCATACATGTATAAATACGTATAAATTACATTGTTCTTCTTGCAGCCAAAAAAACATACAACAATAAAAACGCCATTAAAATTTTGACGCAGAATTTTGTGATAAGCCCCGAATTTTTTTCAATAACAGTTCAACAATATATTGATACAGTCGATTTCATAATATAAATTAAAGGTTCGTGTGCATATATAAATTCAGTTATTTAATTTATATTTTAATGTATATATGTATACCTTTTTAATAAAAAAATAAATCTTTGAAATTACATTTTCTATTTGTTTTATTGTGAGAACCATATAACATGTTGACATAGACATTTTGCATGGTATTGGGAAATATAGAAACATGGTTTGAAAGATCGTTTGCGTTTTTCTTGTGAACATAATAATATGTTTGAGATATTTAGCTATAAATATTATATCTGAACATATATTGTTACTTAAGACGTGTTTGACACAATCATAACCACAAACATTAATGATAGTTTGCGATTGTGATTGTATCAACCATGTTTTTTCTTTGCGTGTGTAAAAATATTGTAAATCATTTATTTGTATACAATACCTTCTTTTACTTTGCTATCACTGAGTCGTGGAAATGTAGATTTTAAAGTAGTGAAAGCTGGTCCATCTACAGAAAGCATTTAATCATAAACTAATTAAATATCTATTAAGAAAAAAGGACTATTTTGGCAATTCTTAAGAGATAAGAAAAACCCAAAGTCATAAACTTAATGATCAACAGAATGTAGATCATTTACTGTTTACATTATTTTGATTACAACACATTGTGTTCAAACTAAACATAATTACTTTTATTTCTTACAAAAAAATATTATTTAAATTTTTTAGTGTTTAAATATTGAACACGTTTAGTGTACGATTTATGTCAATAAAATACCATTTTTGTAATAGTAACGTACTGTACAAAGGTAGTTTGTACAAATATATTTTGTATCTAGACTGTAAGGAATTTTGTATATTCCATTGACTTAAAAAATGATATAAAGAAATGAAATTATATGAATTTGTTATCGGTACGCCATCATTTGGTTATTGAGATGTTCCCATACAAGCAAATTGGTCATTCATTTTGTCTCCTCTGTCACATCAGAATTTCTACAAAATCGGAATTTATACTAGGTCTTGTTAGACCAACATTATCAGTTGGCTTCTTTTGAAATGCTCAAGAGCCCAAATATTTTGTGGAGCTCACTAGCTTATTTCAAAAAGCTATATTTTCGCTCCTTAAAAATGTGTTGTTTTAAAATATGTTCTTTTGTCAAAAGTCGACAAAATTGTTTTTCCTAAGCCCTGCTTTTGCTTTTATTTCTAATGCGTTTCTATTTTTTAGGCTGAATAATAAAAAGGAAAGAGAGAGGTACAAGGAACAAATTCATAGAATACAGAATGCCAGCCTTTCAGATAATTTGTGTAATTTTAAAGAGCCAGCATCTCAGAATGAGTTAAAATCTAAAATACATGAGCCAAGTGCTGTATTTAAAATGAAAGCTGATTTCATCGATGAAGATAAAGTTTTCAATATTGATGATGACGATGAAGATGAGGGTAATAGCATTATTATTGACAAAAATTTACAAGGTAAAAAACCACAGGAACTCACTGTAAAAACCCAAAAATTTATAAACCCCAAATCTACCGAAAATGGTAATCAAATGAAAATAAATATTGAAAATGATGTTTTTGAGGTTAAAAATGATAAAACGCAACCACAAGAAGCAAGTCCACAAATTGAAGAGGTACGTGATTTCAAGCATTAATATTATCATCAATATTAAAATTTAAGGCCTTATGTTTAAGTGAGCGAAGGTAAATACAAAACTTACCGAAAGTTAAATTCGATAACTTTGACGCTAAGTGTGAAGTTAAATTCAAAAAAAAAAAATTAAAAAATATGGAAAAAACGAAATTGTTACGCTTATACTACTAATTAATGTTGATAATAAAATTCCTCTGAAGGATTTTGGCCACTGTGGCCAAACTGGACGAGGTATACATATGAGTGATACCTCAAATTAAAAGTCCGACTGTCCCCTATTAACATATAAAAGCACTTTTCCTTAATTGATTTTAAGAAAATTTTAAAATTTTTTTAATTTCTCTCTTACTGATTGTTGGGTACGAAATTCCTCTGAAGGATTTTGGCCAAACTGGACGAGGTAAATATATAAGTGAAACATTAAATTAAAGGTCTGACTGTCCCGTATTTAAATATAAAAGCGCTTTTTCTGAATTGATTTTCAGAAAATTTTAAAATTCTTTTAATTTCACTCTTATTACTGATTGTTGGGTACGAAATTCCTCTGAAGGATTTTGGCCACTGTGGCCAAACTGGACGAGGTAAACATAAAAGTGATACATCAAATTAAACGTCTAACTGTCCCGTATTTAAATATAAAAGCACTTTTCCTGAATTGATTTTCCGAAAATTTTTTAATTTCACTTACTACTGATTGTTGGGTACGAACTTCCTCTAAAGGATTTTGGCCACTGTGGCAAAACTGGACAAGGTACACATATGAGTGATACATCAAATTAAAGGTCTGACCCCTATTTTAATACAAAAGCACTTTTCCTCGTCCAGTTTGGCCACAGTGGCCAAAATCCTTCAGAGGAATTTCGTACCCAACAATCAGCAAAAAGAGTAAAATTAAAAAAATTTAAAAATTTTCTGAAAATAAATTCAGGAAAAGTGCTTTTATATGTAAGTAGGGGACAGTCAGACCTTTAATTTGATTTATGACTCATATGTGTACTTTGTCCAGTTTGGCCACAGTGGCCAAAAACTTTCAGAGTAAGTTCGTAATCAACAATCAGTAATAAGAGTGAAATGAAAAAATTTCGGAAAATCAATTCAGGAAAAGCGCTTTTACATTTAAATAGGGGACAGTCAGACCTTTAATTTGATGTATCACTCATATGTGTACCTTGTCCAGTTTGGCCTCAGTGGCCAAAATCCTTCAGAGGAATTGCGTACCGCACAATCAGTAACAATAGTGAAATTAAAAAAAGTTTAAAAATTTTCTGAAAATCAATTCAGGAAAAGCGCTTTATATTTATATAGGGAACAGTCAGACCTTTAATTTAATGTATCAGTCATATGTGTACCTCGTCCAGTTTGGCCACAGTGCCCAAAATCCTTCAGAGGAATTTCGTACCCAACAATCAGTAATACGAATAAAATTAAAAAAATTTTAAAAAATTTCTGAAAATCAATTCAGGAAAAGTGCTATATTTAAATAGGAGACAGTCAGGCCTTTAATTTAATATAGCACTCATATGTGTACCACGACCAGAGAAATTTTATTATCAGCATTTTAGCGTAACGATTTCGTTTTTTCCGTGTTTTTTAATTTTTAAGTTTTTTCGAATTTAACTTCACACTTAGCGTCACTTTTGTCTTTTCCCCGTATTTTTTTAATTTTATATTCAATTAGCGTAATTTTAATGTTTTCCGCATTTTTTTCCTTTTCTCGAATTTAACTTTACACGTAGCGTCAAAGTTATCGAATTTAACTTTCGATAACTTTCTATTTATCTTCACACATCTTATGTTTTATTAAAACAACATTTTGCTCAATTTAATTTCATACCCTGACGAAAAAAAGTAAAGTTTATATTATGGTTGGCAACCGAAACGGTACTCGGAAACGGTATTGTTATATTTTGGAAACCGTATTTTAAGGGTATAAGGTATTTCGGAAACGTAAAACGGTAAAAAAATGGATCTAGCACAATATTTCATCATATCCAATTTTATATTCCTCAATATCTAAATTTATCCGAAAAACGGCAGATCAAATTAGATCCAGCAATATAAAGGGTGGTTAAATTTTAAGGGCCGATGTTGGTTTTGAATAAAACACTAATTATTTAGGACATTATTGTCATTTCTTTTTATTATGATAATATGTTATGGTTCAATTATGTATGGAACTAAATATCGGACAAATGGCCGCCGCGACCTCGGCGGCACACCTCTATCCGATGGCCCAAATTTTCGATGACGCTGAGGCAACATTAAGGTTATATGCCGTTAATGTGCCGAATCATTTAATTCTTTAGCTCTTGAATTGTTGCTGGGTCATCGACGTACACCTTTTCTTTCAAATAACCCCAAAGAAAGAAGTCCAACGATGTCAAATCACATGATCTTGGCGGCCAATTGACGTCGCCACCACGTGAGATAACACGGCCATTGAATTTGTAACGCAAAAGAGCCATTGTTTCGTTAGCTGTGTGGCAAGTGGCACCGTCCTGTTGAAACCACATATCGTGCACATCCATATCTTCCAATTCGGGCCATATCTTCCAGGATGGCCCAATGATAAAAGGAAAACAAATCCAATTTTATATCCATATTTTCCTATAAGAAACGAAATCTCACAATTAAACGGTATTTTACTAATGAATAATCGAATTGTAATACCAAAAAGTCTTAGGAAAGAGATGTTGTCATACTTACATGAAGGGCACATGGGTGTACAACGTTGCCAAAATTTAGCTAAAGAGTCAATTTTCTGGCCAAATATTAATCATGATATAAATGTAATGGTATCAATGTGAAATTTGTAAAAAATATCAAAATTCTAATGCGAAAGAGGAATTATTACCTCATGATATCGTAACCATTCCATGGTGCAAAACGGGTTGTGATTTATTTGAAATAAACAAAAAAATGTATTTGTTAGTAGTGGACTACTATTGCAAATTTGTGGAAATAAAAATTTTGAGCTCGGGTTATAACAGTAATCAAGTTATAACAAAACTTAAATCTATTTATGCCAGACATGGCATACCAGCAATTTTTATATCCGATAATGGACCCCCTTTTAATTCAAAAGAATTTTCAGATTTTTGTAATAATTGGGGAATAGAACATATTAACTCAAGTCCTTATTTGCCTAGGTCTAACGGCATAGCAGAGCGTACAATACAAACAGTCAAGAAAATGTTATATAAATGCCAAGAAGATTCGTCTGATCCTTATACCGCCCTGTTACAATACAGAACAACTCGTAAAGGAAATTTTCCAAGTCACTCAGAAATGTTAATGAGTAGGGTTTTAAGAACTAAATTACCTTGTCTTTCAAAGAAATTAAAACCAAAATTAATTAATACAAAAGAAATTATTAAACAAATAGATAAACAAAAAAAGAATATGATTAAAAATAACAACAGAACAACAAAAAATCTAAAACCGGTAGAAGTAGGTGAAAAAATAATGTTCAAAAGAACACCAACATCTTTATGGTACCCTGGTACTGTAGTAGAAGACTGCAAAGAACCTAGATCTTATATCATTCAGGTCCATGAAGGTGCAACCTATAGAAAAAACAGGCAACATATTAAGAAAAATGTTAATAAAAATTTAAATGAAAATCTTAATGAAATTCTAAATGAAAATTTGAACGAAAATATAAATGAAAATGTTAATAAAAATGAAAAGCTTAATGAAAATGTTAATGAAAATCTAAATGAAAATGTTTATGAAAATGTTAATGAAAATCTAAATGAAAATATTAATGAAAATCTAAATGAAATTGTTAATGAAAATATTGTAAACAAATATGTTACTAAAAGTGGCAGAGTTAGTAAACTACCAAACAGATATTTGAAATAATTGTAAATTAATATATATATTAAAAAAAAAGGAAGATGTTGTTATATAAGGCAATGTTTACAGTCACTTATGACTCTGTATCTAATACAAAGTAAACATAGCTTTATTATTGCAATGCTTTCCATCACTAGAACATAAGTAAGTTTAGTACTAGTATACATATTAGATACTCATACATTGTAATACATTAGATTTTAAGAGCACTTAATAAATAGAAGTTTAAAATATAACATGCACGTCTTTATGCATAATGTTCATCAACGACGAGCTTGAGTGGTGCAATTGTTGGGCACGACGACGAGTTGAGGTGGACGGCTCTTCAGCCACACTATCGCGAACAGCAGCAATATTTTCTGCACTGGTGTTTTTACATCGCCTACAGACCCGGTTTGCTCAATTTTTGCACGATTTTTCCTATTGTACGCACATTTGGGCGATTAAATTGACCGACAAAATCAAGAAGTGCACGATAAGCCTGAAGCAATACCTTTTGATTATAACGGTCTACCACGCTCTGAGCAATACCGATACAAAAATTTTGAAACTGCGATTCCAATAGTGGCATGTGTCTTCTAATATCACGGGGTTTATTTCATAATATTACCTGTTAAATTTTGTTTTATCTGTAAAATACCTTTATTTTGAAATAAAGCCGGTAAAATAGCGCAATAAACTTGGTTATACAAAAAGACACATGCCTTCAATCTAATAGCATTTTTAAAATTTTCATATTGGGCTTGCAGTGGCTGTGGTAACCAACTACCGTTATTATGAAAAGGTATTAAATGCCAACCATGTTATAAACTAATTATATCTTACATATACGTTATCAGTAGTTTTAAATATCAAAATATTGTTACAAGAAATTTCTACAACTAAAAATTTCTTCACACGGATTTTGACAGCTGGAAAAATCTAGTGTCGTAATAAACTGAAAATAACTAGAATACCCGACTACTCATATAAATACTGGTACTCGGTGACGCAGCAGTTTTGTTTATAAAATAAAACGCTGAGTGTGAATAACTAAAGTGTGGCTAACGCTTAGTCTATCTACATCGTGTATATAAAGTGTGCTCTTAAAGTGTTTTTTCTGTAATTTTTAGTGACTGTTGTAAATAAATAGAGCTTTAAATAATTTATTATTTGCAATATAGAAAGAACTCGATTTATTTAAAAGGTAAATAAATCAACGATTTTATAAAGGGTAAAATCGTAACAATTGGTGTCAGAAGTGGTATTGCAAAATAACAAGCAGTCATGAAATTGGAGGAACTTAAGGTGGAACAGCTCAAGAAGGAATTGAGCAAATTGGCGCTACCGACAGCAGGAAATAAAGTCGAAATGCAAAAGAGGCTCATAGAGGAATTTGAGGGGCGTAACATTGACATTGCAACGTACGAATTTGACGGAAAAGAAGAAATGGAGGTTAGTAAACGTAAAACAGAAGGTAACATGGAGTTAAGCACAATGTTGGCTGCTATGATGCAAAAGATGGAAGACAACAACGCGAAATTGTTAGAAGCTTCGAGAGCAGAAAATGAGAAACTGTTAGAAACTTCTAGAGCAGACAACCAGAAACTTTTAGAAACTTCTAGAGCAGACAACGAAAAACTGTTAGCTAAGATGAAAACGGAACTGCTAGAAACATCAAGAGCAGACAACAAGAAATTGTTAGCTAAGGTGGAAGAAAAACTTCTAGAGCCACTAATGACAAAATCTCTGAGATCTCCAAAAGAGTTTCCGACCTAGAGAACGGCGTAGATAGATTCGAGGTACAAACCAAAGATGTTGAAAGAAAACTACAAGATCTACAAAATAAAGTAAATAATCTCCGGGTTATTTCGGAAACTTCTGGTAGAGCACATTCCCCCACTTTTGACGGCAGCGTACCGTTTAATGTGTTTAAGTTCCAGTTCGAGACAGTTGCCGCCAGAAATATGTGGAACATTGAAGAAAAAGCTATAGACTTGATTCTGGCCTTAAAAGGAAACGCTGCAGAAATTCTAGAAAGTGTGCCAATCACCTGCAGAAATAATTACGACGACATAATGGTGGCACTGCAGCGAAAGTATGGTGGCGAACACAAAAAGGAAATTTACCGAATGGAACTTAGAGGTAGACTTCAGAAAGCAAATAAGTCGTTGCAAGATTTTGCAACAAAATTGAACGATTGGTGCAGCTGTCATATCCGGGCGAAAATCATCCGTTATTAGATGAATTCAAAATTGAAGCGTTTGTGAGTGGAATTCGTGATCCTGATGTAAGGTACGCGGTGTGTGCTACGCAAAAATTATATTTGCTAAGCCGCAAATATTTAATGTGCGAAACCTCGGAGTAATTGAAGAAAAAGATATAAGCACTATGTTAGCAGATGCGTTCAAAGAGATGCTCACAGAGCTAAAAGAGGCAGTTATGCAGGCATTAGGGAGAAAGCAAGTTAAGGCCGAATGCTATAACTGCGGAAGAGTGGGACATTTTCAGCAGAACTGCCGAGCACCAAGAAAAAGCTTCCGGCCGGTTAATCATTTAGCACAGGAGTAACCGTTAAATCCAAAAAGAGTTAGTACTGCGTGACACGATCCAGCTCATACAAGCGAGGGCCCCACAATCTCCATATTAGTGATACAGCAGGGAAAAAGCAATCTTACTGCTTGCGGATATATCAACTGCAGAAAGCACATTTGCACTATAGACACGGGAGCATCACAGTCGGTCATCAGACCCGATTTAGTTAAGGAGGCAAATGAACCATTATATGGGGTGAGACTGTGCACAGCTACTGGGTAAACTGGTACTGTCTATGGCAAAGTAAATGTAAAACTAACGATTTCCAACGTAAGCGTCAATCATGTATTTCTTGTTGCCGATATTGTGGACGAAGTAATCATTGGTGCAGATTTCATGATTAGTCACGGCATTAATCTGCATATGGGGCAAAAAGTTATGATTTGACGGAATGTTGAAATACCCCTTGATGTTGGATATGAGCGCAAGGCTCAAGTAAGAAAACCGGTTACTATTAAGCATAGCAAGGATAGAAAGCATGGCAAACACAGTCCAATAGCTGAGGGAAAAGACCGTATGTGGAAATTCGACAAACGCATATTGAGTCAAGTGAAGCCTGGTCAGCGGCGCAACGGAGTGACCCCACGTTGGCAAAGATTATATTAGCCAAAGAAGAAAATAGGAGGCCTACCCGCGAGCAGATATCAGCTGAAAGTCCGCTGATGAACGCATATTGGGCCCAGTGGAATAGCCTACAGGTATTAAATAGGTGCTTATACCGTACATGTGAAAGTGCCGACGGCAACAATGTGGCCAATTTAATTGTGGTGGCGGCATCTAGAATAAAAGAGGTATTGAAGGAGTTCCATGACGGTCCCAGTGGTGGTCATCTTGGTGTCACAAAAACCATAGAGAAGTTGAAACAACGGTTTTACTGGGTCGGTTGTCAACAAGCTGTAGGCGATTGGATAGCAAATTGCGAGCAATGCATCGCAGCTAAAGCACCAACTAAAGAACAACTTCAGGAGTACAAATCGAACGCGCACGACTCCACCTCCTGGACACCTGCAAGAACAATCTTTGGGACGGAACTCAAATTGCCTGGCGATTTGGAACTTGGTGCTAAGCCCGCCGCAACAGACAATGAAAACGACAACTCTTCCCGGGAACAAAAATACCTCATGGGTTCGTCCGCAGTCAAATTAAAATGATCAGCGATAAGATGAAGGCGAGGTACGATCGAGCATCGAATTATGAAGGATTTAATGAGGGCCAGCTGGTTCTGCTGTTTAACCCGCAACGAAAGAAAGGATTATCTCCCAAACTACAACGCATTGGGATGGACCCTATAGAGTAATTAAAAGGTTGAATGATGTATACAGAATACAGAAAGATCAGAGCCCAAGATCCAAAATGAAGGTTGTTCACCTAGAACGACTAGCCAACTATGGAAAAGGAATAGCTATTTCATTCTATTTCGTATCCCTTGTCTAGTGTTTCAATTTTACTCGTACCCTTTCCATTACATTCTGACCCCTTCCAGTTTGCAATTTTACCTTGCAAATATTTTCCCATATACACCATAGCGGGCAAAGCCTCTAAGTTGTTAGCGTAGAAAATGGTTGCCCGGCTAACGCCCGGGTGTATACGGAGTTCCCAGATAATTACCCAGAGTTCTTAATATTTTCAATGTCCCAGACCAAAATTCTAAGATGTACCTCAATAATGACCTAGCCCATACTCCAGGTAACATATACCTGGCTAAAATTCTAAAATATGGCTGATCTATGTACATACTCCAGTTAACACATATTTAAAATTTCAGCTTTGTGGCTAAATCGGTGGGGCCTCCCCGTACACATTTCCAAAAATGCGACCTGCACCGGAGGAGGAACCTTAGCACCAAATTTCAACTTCCCAGCTCCAGCAGCTTTGCACATATGTATGCACATTTTGAAATTTGCACATTTCCATTTTTACAAGTTTGCACATATATACATATGTATATTTACATTTTCATTGGAGGAGGAGTCTATGTACCAAATTTTAACTTCCCAGCTCAAGCGGTTTTGGCAGGCCATCAAGGGGGAGAATTTTCGCTTTTTGACCCTCCGCGTTAGATTTTCGAAAAGTCACGTCTTATCTGTTATCTACACTGAAGAAGCAACCTGCATACCAAATTTTAACTTTATAGTTTAAGCGGTTTGGCAGGCCGTTCTTGGGGAGACTTTCCCCTTATTGTACGTCCCAGTAGGAATTTCAAAAAATCCAAATTTTAACTTCCCAGCTCTGGCGGTTTTGTTAAGTCAAGGAGGAGAATGTTCCCCTTTTTGGCCCCCCCCCCTTTAGATTTTCCAAAATTGACATCTTAGCTGTTTTCTACACTGGATAAGGAGCCTGCACACCAAATTTCTAGGTCCTGCGGTTTCATCAAGCTGTTAAAGGGGTGACATTTCAGCCTTTTAAACCCCATTTGTACTACGTCCCTGGCTAAAATTCTATAGTGCAGCTTACCAGTAAGTAAGTCCATACTCCCCCTTTTTGCCCCTCCCCATAGTAAAAAATCCTACATGGGAGGATGTCTACACCTCAGGTGGAACCAATATACACAATTTCAACCTTCCAGCTCTTAACGGTTTTAGTAGGCCGTCGAGGGGGAGAATCACCTTTTTCTGCCCCTCCCCGTTTGATTTTTCAAAAATCTCGTCTTATCTGTTATCTACACTGGAGCCTACATACCAAATATTAATTTCCCTTGTCCAACGGTTTGAGAAGGCCGTCGAGGGGGAAATTTTCAGCCTTTTCTGCCCCTCCCCGTTGGATTTTTCAAAAATTACGTCTTATATGTTATCTACACTGTAGAAGGAGTCTGCATACCAAATTTTAACTTCCCAGCTCCAACGGTTTTGGAAGGCCGTAAAGGGGGAGCCTTTTTGCCCTTTGAACCCCCATTTTTACCACATCCCTGGTTAAAATTCTAAAATGTACCTTATCAAGGAGTTAGCACATACTCCCAGGAAGTCGTATTTCAAATTACAGGTTTCTAGCTAACGGGGTTTAGGCAGGCCGTGAAAGGGGAGTTTTTTCCCCTTTTTGACCCCGAGGGGATTTCCAAAAACCCTATCTCAGCGGATGTCTACGCCGGAGGGGGAACATATATACCAAATGAGTCAGTCAGTCAGTCAGTAACGTTATTCCTTTATATATAGAGATATATAATTATATCTTATATCATATATTTTGCGTCATACCATATTAAAATATATATTTGATAATGAACCATATTATACAGTCAAGGAAAAAAGTCTACATACACCCTTTGATTTATGGGTTTTACAGACTTTGCGAAGAAAATAAAAAAAATGTTTATACAAATATATAAGGCATTAATAAATAAGCTTATTTATAAAATAAAAAAGTAATTTATTTTTATAATAAAACCAATAATAACAAAAACATGAAAAATTCATAGGAAAAAGTGTACATACAGCCACAAAAAATTAATATTATTCGAAAATTTTGCAAATAAAAATAAAAGATTTTAACTTTTAATATTTGGTCTGCCCACTTTGGGCATCACCTTGTCACCTAATTCTCTGTAATATCGGGTGTTATTTCGGCCTATGCACGAATAAGGGCCGTTTTTAATGTTTCACGGCTACTAATGTCGAACTTTCGTAGCAATTTTTCTAAAACGTCCCATATGTGCTCTATTGGGTTTAAGTCCGGTGACTGGGGTATTGAATTCAGCTGTCTTGGGGCATAGTAAATAAGCCAGTCTCGAACTACTGCTGTATGCTTAGGATCGTTATCTTTGGAAAATCCATTGATTTCCTAGACCCAAGCTGGCAACAGATGCCATTAGATTTTGTTCCAATATGTTTTTATATTGATAGCGGTCCATATTACCTTCGACAAAAACCAAACGACCCACTCCAGATGGCGCATTAGCGCCCCAAACCACAACGTTGCCTCCACCATGTTTAACTGTAGGTATAATATTCTGTGGGTCAAGTGCAATATTTGGTTTTCTCCAAACTTTGGATCGGCCATCACTTTCGAAAATGTTATACTTACTTTCGTCGGTAAATACAACACGCTTCCAAAAATCCATACCCTTGTCCAGATGTGATTTAGAAAACTCAGGGCGAAGTTTACGATTCATCGCTGAAATTAGTGGGTTTTTGCGTGCTAATCTGATTTTAAAACCATTGTCATGCAAAACGTTTATTATTAGTCGTGGAGTAACAATTATATTAGAATATTTTTCGATGTGTTCCGCCAATTTTGGGACACTTATTTTCGGATCCTGGATGACTACTTTAATAGTACTGCTAACATCGAGTCTCGAAAGCCTTTTGGGTCTACCAGACCGTGGCTTATTTTCGGTATTATTGGTACTATTACAATTTCTAATGATCGTCTGCACAGTAGCACGACTTAATTTATCGATCTTAGCAATTTCTCGATAATATTTATTTTCCTTTCGGAGATTTACTACCATATTTCTAACTGAAATATGAATCTCTTTCCGATTTTTCATTTTCAAGGATACAAATTTAAATAAAATCTTCTTTAGTTATCACTTTGTCAACGTAAACGATTGTAAAGCTTGTAAATTTAATAAATTGACAAAGTTAACGGTTATTCCTTTTTCTTTGTTTTTAATTTTCAATTTAAAACTTTTTTCCCGCTAATTATTATGTTTTTCCCTAATAATTTCTATCTTATATTATTTTTTTTAAATAATCTATACTATATATGCCTTAAACATTGCTATAAAATGTTTTTAATTTATCGCTACTAATTCTCTAAAACTTTAAAATTGTAGGGTGTATGTAGACTTTTTTCCTTGACTGTATGGTTCTGCAGAAGTATACATGGTTATATATAAGTATATATGGTCCCGTGTAAGCCATATATAATAATATAGTGTTATATATAACTTTATATGATATAACATATCGTCGGCTTAACCTGCAAACCTGCTAACTCCCTTTCAGCATATTTTACAGGAGAGACAAAAAACTTCTTATATATCATATTTGCAGCTTGAGAGGAAAACTAAAAATATAGTTGGTTTATTTTATGGTATTCTTCATGTATGACTACAATGTACAAAAATAAAAATTGTATTTATTTATTTATAAACGATTTTGTAACTTAGCAGGTTTTCTCACATCAATTTATATCATTTCTAAGGGAGATAGGAGGTTTTCTTTCTAGTTTCACAAGTAGTTTTTTTTTTAAAAAGCATGTAATTACAAAAATATCTTGTTATTATATTAAACAAATAAAAATAATCATAAAATGAAAGCATTTAAGTGGAATACAACAAAAAAATTTTTCCATGAAAACAAAATGATTTCAAAATAACTAACTAATACTAATAGTGTAATAACTAATCTAAATAACTTATTGCTTTGTGTTTTTAAATTTACTCATGGGTTAAATTATCATAGAAGGAACGGTAATCTTCGCGAAGTGATCTTTTTTAATATTGTAAGTCTTCAAACTTTTTGGCTGTGATCTTCCTTCTGTTTTCGTAAAGGCAAGGAAGCTGACAAAGGGGTTTGGAAATAATTGCGGTCGATTTTGTTTGGGGCAATTTTTGCCATTCGTCTGAAAATCTCAATTTATAAAGTATTTCACCACTTGGGTTATATTGAAATGCACGTATGTCTGTGACTTTTGCGTTACCTTTGTTGCGACCAGGTCGGATGCTTTTGAAGAACTGAACAGTATCAAATTTTTTAAAAAACGTATAGCTGATGTAATTTACCTCGTATGGTTTTGGCTTTTTTCTAGCTGATTTACAGACTTCGACATAGTCTGCAGGCACATAGATGACTTTGTTCTTAAGTGCGCGTTCGATAGTGGAATGAATGCAGTCAGCTTCCATTTGAGTGTGGCCTACTTCAAGAAACTTTTGTTCAATAATAATGTTGTGATTTATGGACGTAGAAATCAAAGCATTAGACATTACACAATTTCTATTCTGATAATTGCATCCGTCACTGTAAAAAATTAAAAATTAGAGTTAGTAATAAACACTCAACTAATAATGTACTGGATTTAGCAGTTTTTCTTACAAAAATTTTTCTATGAGTGGATTTAGCAGTTTTTCTTATCAAACCTTTTTACACACTTCAAGACTCAAATTATAGAAAAACTACATGCTGGTCAACGAGGCGTATCTTTCTCTACCACACGGCATCAAAATCTCAATTTACTTAAAAAGTGGATTTAGCAGGTTTGCAGGTTAAGCCGACGATATACCATATCTTAAACCATATCTAATTTTATAAAGATCATTATATAACTAGATGTGGTTATATCTAACAAAATATAAGCTAATTTTAAAAGAAATAATGTAATATAAAGAAAATATTGTATTAAAAATAAATATTTTCTTTTATAAAATTGACCTTGGGCTGGAATATTTATTACACAGAACTAATGGTAAAAAGGTCGAAGAAATTATACTGAATAATTTATATATTGTAATGCATACCGACATATATATTTATATTATATATTATTATATAAACACACATATGATTATATCTAAAATTTTTTACTCGGATAGACAAATATGGAAGTCCGATTAAAAATGAATTTATAACAATTGCGTACAAAAATAAATAAACTTCAGAATTGTTTTGCTGCATTTGTCATATGCATCAAACTCGCATACAAAAATCTAAAATGTACTTCATAATTGTTTTGTTGCATCATTGGATTGTTATGCATCATAAAAGTTATTTAAATGCTACATTTTGTGTCTGTAGTCCAGTGGTTCTCGAAATGGTCAAGAGTAATGTCCTTCTCTGTCTGATCATGCTTTTATATTTGCATCCTTTAAATTGGTGGTGAATCGTTTACAAGAAATTGTTGAATTGAGTGACTTAAACAACTTTGACTGGGATGAAATGTTTCTGTTTAAATGATTTTGATTCTTCTATTATTTTTAATTCTAGTGATGTTGATACAAAATGTTCTGTTATATCTTCTCTATTTGATTGTCTTTTATCTTATGCCCAGTGTTGCTATAACAATTTTGAAAAATCTATTAGTTTCAAAAAAAAATCTTTTTTTTTCGACAAAAAGCTTTTTTAAAACAAAACCAAATTTAAAGAAATAAAAATAAAGAAACAAAGTATTTTTTATTAATTTATTTTTATTGAAACAACGTAAAAAACATATTCAAACTTCTATTATATAGAACTATGTAACATTATAAAAACCTAAAAGTAAAAAACAAAAAATACCCCTGTTCCCAAAACGAATCAGAATAAAATTATTGGTTTTCTTACAACAACATGAATTTAGATATGAAAACGAAGAATTTTATTCTTATTCGTTTTTTGGGAAAAGGGGTGAAAATATATGATTAATTTAATAACATTTTGAGATTATATTTCTTAAATTTGTGAAAGAAAGATTCGTTGTACATATGTTTACTGTATTTATTTAACATTTTTTTTGTCATTATAAAATTCGTACTATTAGAGTTATTTTTTAAGAAAATCTTTAGTTCTTAAAATATCACACAGAGAAGGGGTTTCTAATTTATTTCTTCGTTTGGTTTTGTTACTATTAATTTTTAGCTGTTGGCTGTTGTACTTTCGAATAAATTAAATCTAATTTTGTTATAAAGGGTGTTCCAAGAAGAACGCAATTTTTAAATCTGGCAACATTCGAAGTGTCATTGTTTGACATTTGAACAATTGTTATTGTTTGCTAGTAGAAGGTACGAGGTTAGTAAAAATGGAGCGCTACACGAATGAACAACGCATTCTCATTATGAAATTGTTTTACCAAAATGGTGAAAGTTTTGCGGCTACAGTTCGCAATTTGCGATCAATTTGGGGTCACAATAATGCTCCAAAAGAGTCAACTGTAAAGAGATTAATGGATAAATTTGCCGAAACTGGGTCTGTTAGTGATGTAAAGATAACAACGCGCCATCGACCAGGTCGATCGACCGAAAATGTCGCAGCTGTACGTGATGATGTCGCTCAAACTCCATCCACCTCAATTCGACACCGAGCTCAGCAAATTGGTGTCTCCAAATCCACTTTGCAGCGAATTTTGACGAAAGATTTGCATCTTCATGCATACAAAGTTCAATTGACTCAGGAACTGAAGCCAGCTGACCATGGACAGCGAAGGGAGTTCGTTGATTGGGTATTGGAGAGACAACATGAAAATGCTGATTTTGCCGATAAAATCATCTTCAGTGATGAGGCCCATTTTCATCTTGATGGCTTCGTCAATAGGCAGAATTGTCGCATTTGGGATGAGGAAAATCCTCGAGTGATTCACGAGAAGCAAATGCATCCTCAACATGTCACTGTGTGGTGTGGTTTTTGGGCTGGAGGAATAATTGGACCTTTTTTTATGAAAATGAGGCAGGTCAAGCGCAAACAGTCAATGGTGTTCGGTATCGTGAAATGATAACCAGTTTTTTCTTGCCTAGAATTGAAGAAATGAATGTGGAGGGCATGTGGTTCCAACAAGACGGCGCCACATGTCATACAGCCAGAGAAACAATTCAATTGCTGCATCAGTCATTTCCCGGTCGTGTTATTTCGCGTTTTGGAGATCAGAATTGGCCGCCTAGATCGTGCGATTTAACACCATTAGATTTTTTTCTTTGGGGTTTTTTGAAGTCGATGGTTTACGCGAATAAGCCGACGACGACTCAAGCCTTAAAAGAGGAAATTGGACGCTGCATTAATGAAATACCGCAGCATTCATGCAAAACGATCATTGAAAATTTCATTAAAAGATCGCGTGCATGCCAGCAAAGCCGCGGCGGCCATCTGCACGATATATTGTTCCATACATAACCTCATTCTGTCTACTTTACGATATAATAAAGTTTCACGATTTTTTTTTAAATATCTGTGTTTTATTTAAAATTTAAAAATTGCGTTCTTCTTGGGACACCCTTTAGTAATTTTTACTCGTAGCAATCGATCAAAATCAAAAAAACATGCTTTAATTTTAAAAATCTGTCCAGTATTTAAAAAATCTGTAAAAACCAGATAAATCTGTCCATTTGGCAACACTGCTTATGTCCCTCTTGTTGAGAGAAGAATACGATATGATGATGACAAATCTCTAGCTTTTTCGGCTTTTCGATCTAATCGTCCACTGGGTAATTTGATTTATATAGGCTTCGCAACAAAAAAAGTGTTGTTCGTAGGGAAAAATTAAAATATTTTTCTGGTTGTGTTGGTGATGTTTTACATGTCTGTGAGTGTGATGTGGCGAGATTAAATAGTTTTTTGTTAGAGATACTACTTTTGATACCTACGAAAATTTTGATTTTAATTCCATTGATGACTGATTATACCTTTTCTTTTCACTGTATGGGCGAATTTGACTTGTATTTCGTCTTATTTCTAATTTATTTTGAATTGAGTTAATGCAATTTTAACTACATCGATGTTTAATATATCTTGGAAGACTGTTCGCGTTGTACCTGTTCCCAAGACCAGGGTGGTTCATGGGATTGATGATTTTAGGCATATTTCAATACTTCCTGCGTTGTATAAAGTTGTGGAACATATTCTTAAGGATCAAATACTTGAGTCTTCTATGATAAGTATTTATGAGTCTCAATATGCCTTTCGTCAAGGTCATAGTACTACATCATTGCTTCTGAAACTTACTGATACTATTAGAGAGTATGTAAATCGAAATAAGTTGAGTGTTATAATTTTCCTTGATTTCTCTGAAGCTTTTAATTCCATTAACCATGTGCTATTGATTTTCAAACTTAAGGATATTTTTAATTTTTCCAAATCTGCGTGTAAACTGTATTTGCTGATGATGTCTTTTTACTTTATAATGGTAATCGAAGGTTTTCTGAGTTGTTTGAAAGTACGAGTAACATTAATGATTCTCTTGAACGTGTTTTGGAGTTTACTTCAGATAATTCTCTTGCTATAAATTCTAGTAAGTCAAAGACAATTATGTTTTGACTTTTTGATTGTTCTATAATTATTTTGATATTTTTCTGGGCAATAATAATGTTGGATGGTGAATCAGTTGAGAATTTTTGGTGTTGCTAATGATAGTAGACTGTTATTTAAACCACATATTGATATCATAGAATTTATTATATATGTTATTTAGTATAAAATAATCAAGCTTAAGTTCACTTTTTATTTAAAATATATATTTATTTTGCCATTATTTCCCTATTCATCGAATATGTACATACATCAATTAATAAATCAAGAAACACAATTTTCTGTAATAAACCAACAACACAAATCATAAAAAACTTAAATAATATTTTTTAAAAAATAAATAAACTAAAGCTATAGTAGTTTTACCGCTGACGTCTAATATTGCTCTAACTTTTCCCCATAATCTTTTTTCTTCTGTTTGCTAAAAGATGACTATAAATCTGAACACAACTCTGAGTATCAGTTTTAAAACTAATCCTTGTTGTTGTAGGTATATTAATAATAATATTCACAGTTATTGCGGACAAGGGTAACGTAACAGTAGCGATTAAAAGAGATGAATATAACACAAGAATGAAGGCTATTATTGGGGATGATGAAGGATCCTACGAATACTCTACAAAAGAACAATAATGACATAGTAGAGGAACTTTTCAGGGCGAATATCATAACTACAATGGAAAAAAGGAAAATAAAGACTGAGGTAGCTACCGCTCCAAGAATTTATGGACTTCCTAAGATCTGTTCTAACATAAACGCCCCATCTAGTTAACTATGTAAATTCGTTACGAATATACTTAGGAAAATTACTGACGATTCGAAATACAACATTAGGGATTGTGTACAATTTAGAAATAATATTAAAAACTTGACAATAGAGGATGATGAAAGATTAGTTTCATTTGACGTTGTGTCACTATTTCCCAGTATACCTGTAGATCTAGCATTAAGAACGATAGAAGATAGATGGGAGAAGATAACAAAATACACCAATATGACAAAAAGCTTATTTGTTCATATTTTAAAGTTTTGTGTTAAGGAGAACCGCTATTTGCAAAAAAGAGTACTACCTATGGGATCGCCAGCATCACCTATAGTGGCAGATATAGTGATGGAAAAACTGTTAGATACATACATTAAGAATATGGAGCAAAAACCAAAGATATTGACGAAATACGTGGATGACATTTTTTGTATAGTTAGGGAGAGTGCAATAGAATTTATTTTGACGAATTTAAATACATTTAATAACAATATAAAATTCACAGTAGAAAGAGATAATAATTCCAGACTTCCATATTTGGATACAATTGTCATCAGAGAAAATAATCGGATTAAAATGGATTGGTTCCAAAAACCCACGGCATTAGGGACAATTGTAAATTTTTATTCGAAACATCCAAAAAATATGATTATAAATACTGCAAATAACTTAATAAAACGTATACTAACTATAAGTGATAAAGAATTTCATTGCAATAATATTAACAAGATTAAAAGCATACTTCATGATAACAATTTTCCACCAATATTAACGAATAAACTCATATCTGACTATAGAACAACGAAAAGAAATGATTTAGACAAAAATGACGATTTGAAAAATCGGGAATATTTGATAAATTAAAATACAGAATGGCACATAAGACTATCAATAATATAGGAAAACTATACAGTAGAACAAAGGATAAGATACAGAGAATGGAAAAATCAAATGTGGTGTAAAAGATACCATGTGGTCGTAATGACTCTAAAAAATATAATAAAATGTATATTGTCACGACCAAAAATAAACTAAAGAGAAGAATTGCTGTACATATATCAGAACACAAAACAAAACATGATAATTCAACATCAAAAACAAAATTTACGGCCCATTGTGCCAAATACAATCATAATCCCAATTTTGAGAGAGAGAGTAATGGGGAGCGAAAATAATTATGGGCGCCGTTACATGTTAGAGATGTTACATATTATTAATATACCTACAACAAGGATTAATTTTAAAGCTGATACTCAGAGTTGTGCTCAGATTTATAGGTATCTTGTAGCAAAAACGAGTCAAAGATTATAGGGAAAAGTAGTGCAATATTAGACGTCAGTGGTAAAACTACAATAGCTAAAGTTTATTTATTTTTTCAAAAATATGTAAGTAAATTGTGTTCCTTGATTTATTAATTGATGTATGTCCGTCCATATGTGTTTAGGTTTTTATTTAGATAAGCCCAGAAGATGCTATTCGATGTATAGGGAATATTGGCAAAATAAATATATATTTTAAATAAAAAGTGATCTCAAGCTTGAATATTTTATTACTTTTAGAGAATTATTTCAAAGGTAAAAAAAAAAATAGTAATAGTAATATCGATGGATTGCGTTGGCTGTGTGACGTGACCCCGTCTTGTTAAAACCAAATGTCGTCCATGTCATTCTCTTGAATTTTTGGAAACAAAAATTCGTTGAGTATGGCACGGTTACGCTTACCGTTGACGGTAACATCGGCTCCTTGCTCATTTTCGAAGAAAAATGGCCCTGTCGTGGTAGTCATGTGAATGATATTGCGTTCCATTCTTAAATGACAAAGTTTAACCTCTCCAATAAAACCAGAAATTTGAAAAAGTTTTTTTTTTATGGCCGATTCAAATTTTAAATAGCCCACCCTATATTTATTACAAATATTTAGTAACTGAAAGAAAATTGAGCAAATTTGAGAAAATTTCCCTGAAATCTGCTAAAACCCAATTGGTCTTTAAAAAAATCAATTGGAGTTGCAGAAAAACCAATTATAAAAACCCGTGTAAAAAAGATCAGATCTGAACAGATTTTATTATATCTAATTGTACCTGCTCTAATTAGATCTCAAAATTGGGGACAAATTTGAGACCTACTTAGATCTGATCACTGTATATAACTAGGTCCAATTTGCTCTGGGTATTATAATATGTCTATCAGATTTAATAAGAAATTAAAAAAACCTTTATTATACCCTCCACCATATATGGTGAGGGTATATATCAGTTTATCATTCCGTTTGTAACATGTTGAAATATTGGTTTAAGACCCCATAAAGTATTTATATTCGTGATCCTTATGCAATTTTAAGTCGATTTAGCGATGTCCGTCTGTCTGCCTGTCTGTCCGTCTGTCTGTCTGTTGAAATGGCGATCACGACGCGAAGACGCAAGCGGGGTTGCCTACTTTTTCCCAGATTATTAAACATCCTCCCGAGCAGTTTGGTATTTAAAATGAGCAAAATCGGTCAAGCGGTTCAAAAGTTATGAGTGAAAATGTGAAGATACCCTCTAAATGTTCCATACAAATTGGTACAATTTTTCTGTATCTATTTTTTTTTCTATTAAGTAAGTAAAAATGTTAAAGTCGCTAACAGAGCAGGCCTCTGTAAATAACATTACTAAAACTAAATAACAAATGTTCTGTTACATAAATCAAACCATTAATTTGATAAAGCAAGAACATTAGTTGAAACTATTTCCCAATAGGTGGCGCATCTGAAAAAAATTCTCCCTATTTAGCATATTCTGCTACAATATACAACAGGGTATTATTGATTCTCTATTTCGTTCGTAACATAAAAGAATGTTTGCCAAAAACTATGCAAAATATATGTTTTATGTGTATATTATACTTTAATTTTCTAAATCAATATTCATTGGGATGTTTAAGAGCACAGTATTGCAATTTTTTGTATGTGTATTTATTTTTTTGAAAGAAAGAATTAACATAAATATGGATTTTCCAATGCCTCAACACTTCAAAATTATACAAATTTAACGAAAAAATACCATTTTGATCAATGAAAATTTGTTTTTTTTTTACAGAAAATGTGAAACAAATGCTTTTATCACGTCGAACATTTCAAAAATTGACTTTAGTATTTTGAAATAAGTCTGCTAGTGACATCTTAATGTACTAGAATTTTAAATATGTATTAAATCTCATATCTGTGGTTACTAAGACAATTAAAAGGCAAATCCAGGGCCATCCGACCTAGGCATGGCGCAGGGTATTGTTATCTATTACTTAAGCGCCATCTACCGCTAAGTATAGACACTAAAGCAATTATGCATTTAGCTCTATCTTTATGTATAAATGTCTTTGACATAAATTGACAAAACATATTCATATTACAGTTCATGCAAAATTTAGTATATACGTATATCATCTTCAGCCCCTATGATTGCCGGAGGCTGGGCTCATATAGAATTAGGTAAGTACCAGAGGAACTGGATCGTCGTTAATACGTCCATTAATTATACCGACATTATATTTGGCTGACAAGCATATTATCGTGTAGCGCAAGTTTCTCAACAAATCTAACTTGCAACGACATGGAGTACATACAGAAGGGTAGAACATCGGCATTTTCATAGACGTAACTATTTGAAAATCGTTTTATGAAATTTTCATAATTTTTTCCGATGCATTTTCTTAGGATTTTCCGTTCAAATATCTCATTCTTTGGCTACTATAGGAGATATATTAAACCAGATTGGGATTTTCTGTTAAGCTTTGTTGGTTTTTCGTTTCATTCCATAAAATGTATTTTTTGTTTTTGTAACCAAAGACATTAATATCTAAAGAAAGAACAAAATACATAATTGCTTTAGTGCCGCTACTTTTGAATAGGTGGCGCTGAATTAACTAAAACAATACATGGCTAGGTCCAAAAAAATTTATATATAAAGAAAGAGCAAAATGCATAATTGGTTTAGTGCCGCTACTTTTGAATAGGTGGCGCAAAATCACATAAAAACTATATCCTGCCCCATGGCGATATAGCCTTGGATTAGGCTTTCAATCAATTTATTTACCAAAAATATTAAATTAACTACATACTTTAAATTATAATACATTCAGATGTTGCTAGTAGACTTATTAAATAATTTTTAAGTCAATTTTTCAAATGTTTGACGTAATAAAAGCATTTGTTTCACATTTTTATGTCAAAAAAAAAATGTTCATAGAGGAAAATAGTATTTTTTGAATTCCATTTGTATTTTTTGAGAATTGAGGGATTGACAAATGTATATTTATGTTAATTTTTTCTTTTATAAAAAAATACAGATGAATAAAGTGCGATATTGTTCTCTTAAACATCTAAATGAATATTGATTTAAAAAATTAAGGTATATTATGCACATAAAATATATATTTTTTATGGTTTTTGGCAAATATTCATTTATGTTACGAAGAAAATAGAAAGTCAATAATATTCTTCTGCATATTGTAGCACAATAAGGCTAATGGAGACTAGCTCTGCAGCAAAATATGCCTAATGGAGAGAATGCACCTTCTGGTGGGCCATCTATTGACAAATAGTTACAACTCATGTTCTTTTTTAACAAATTAATTTCTTTGCTGTATTCTCTCCATTAGACAAACACACTTCAATTTTTTAAAGAAAGAACATTCGTTGCAACTATTTATCAATACGTGGCGCATCAGAAAGTGCATTCTCTCCATTAGGCATATTCAGCTGCAGAGCTTGTTCCCATTAGCCGGAACAAAATCGAGTATTTGACAAAAACTATGCTTTAAAATGTGTTTTTTGTGCAGTCCATGTTTAAAAAAACTAGTGAAAATGTAAAGGTGCCTCTAAATTGCCTATACAAATTTAGTACAATTTCATAGTAGCGACTGGTACATAACATATTTTCTCATATTTTTTCACCAGTCGCTTAGCAGTTAATATTTTGTATTCACCTCAAACAGTTTTCCACCACTAAAATTTTTTTTCACCACAAAAATTTTTTCACCATAAAAATTTTTTTTCCACCAAAAAAGTTCTTTTCACATCTAAAAAAGTTTTTCACCTCAAACAATTTTTTCACCTACATAATTTTACTTTAAAAGTTTTTTATATTATTTGTATCAAAAACAGATGAGAACATCTTTTTAGGATATTGGTGGAGGGTATTCAAAGATTCGGCACAGCCGAATTTAGCCCTTTTCTTTACATAAAATTTGTTGTTAGAAGATACTCCAAAATGCTTTAAGCAAAAATTGAACCCTTTATAAATTTTCCGATAGTTCGTGAATAATTTTAAGAAATAATTTTTATCATACGGGGACCACATCTTAACATTTATTACCGCATCTATCGAGTTATTTTTGATCTTGTTATTTACGTTTTGCAAACGATATATAGTTTTTGATTCGGCTTACCAGTTGGGCAGCCATAACTGCAGCACATAACACTTGACGAGCACAAAGGCACAAAGTAACTGTACAATCACTCTTCCATCCTTAAGAATTTATCAGATGTAGGTCACTGCACCAAGAGTCTGAGAATATATGCAGCTCTGCCAATGGCCAATGGTTCGTCCCATTTGCCATAACTGTTGAATGAACATCTTTGCCACTACAGGTGCTAGTAGTCTAAGAGGATCGAATAATCTTACAAGATCTGATGTTGATGTACGTTTTGAAACAATATGTAGGTGATTCATTTTCACTTTGACGCAAAACTGGTCCGTCTTAGGCAGCCATAATCTAAATCAACCTCCTGATCGCCGGGTGAAATATTCTTCAGAATTGTGATAAGTTCCTGTGTCTCGAGTGCGATTATCTGACTATCGGAACTCCCAAGGCCGTCATCAGCGTAAAAAAATATTTTTTTAGCATTTCTGAACCATATGGATGTTTTATCAAGTTTTCATCAGCAATTTTCTGTAAAGATCTCGCTAGATAAGGTGCTGCTCGCGGCCCATATGTAACCGTGTTGAGTTTGTAGTAATTGATAGAACTCGATGGATCTTCCAACCAGATAATTAATTGGTATTGTTGATCGTCCAGATGAACCAAAATTTGTCTGTACATTTTTTTGATGTCGGTGGTAAAGACAAATTTTGGTAACCGAAACCGCTGTAGAATCGAAAACAAGTCGCTTTGGACAGTTGGCCCCTAATACATTACATCATTCAACGAGTGGCCTGATGATATTTTTGCTGATGCGTCGAAAACTACTCTGAGCCTTGTTATGGTGATATCTGGTTTCAGAACGCAGTGATGAAGAATGATGTACTTAAGATTCAATACTGTATTGATATCAACCTTTTGAATGTGTCCTAATTGTTCATATTCTTGCATTAATTTTATGTATAGCATTTGAATATCAGCATTTTTTAGGAGTCAAAGCTCAAGAGCTATAAACCTGTTGTAAGCCATCGCGTGGGATTCTCCTAATGCTTTCGGATTTTCACGGAAAGAAAGGCTAACAATGAAGCGGCCATCTACATTATTGTTTACATGTATGATTCACATTGCTTTACGATGGTGACAAAAACTTTTCGTTGCCCTCAATCTCGTTCAATTTCCAAAGATTCTCTATTGCAACTTCCAATGAGTTGGTGTTCCCAAATATGTGCACATAATGGGTTAGGAATTTGATTTTTTTCCAATTGCGCCACCCCATTCCAGCCAAGTACTGCATTTTGGATTGTTGGAGGATCGTCAGCAAGATGTATAGTGCCATTTTGAGTTAGTTTGAAGAAGAATTCTGCCCAAAGTAAAAAATATATTTTTTTCTTTTTGATAGAAATGAATATCCCAAGTTGAAATGTCCATATGTTGATTTGTGCTATGCTTGGTAGTACATATGCTTCTACTTCTGTTGTAATTATTACCTTTGCTGTTGCTAGTAAAACATAGCTCTGCCGACCCGCAGCGATGTTGTTTGCTGCTGATGTTTCTGCTACGACGTTTGTTGTAGATGGAGTTTTCTGTGCTTTCGGATTGGTTTTCGTAGACTGACGGTTACCTGAATTGCAGGTTTTCGAAGCGTGATCACTTCCGAAGCAGTTGACGCACAGATTCTGTCGTTGTGCCCAGCATAGTCGATCTGCTTCTGATAATTGTAGGAATTTGTTGCGGTGGTATAGTTTGTGGCCACTGTTATTACACAATTTGCATGTGCTTATATTGTTTACGTTGGAAGTTATTATTGTTGAAACTGCTTTATGGGTCAGGTTTTCTCTGGGAACGATTGCCTCCATAGCTTGGAATTGAAGTTCCAAAAATAATAAAAATCCCGATATAGTTGGCACATCTTTTTGGTGAGTTAATAATTGCATGAACCTGATTTGTGAAATTTTATCAAGTTTCTTAATCAATAACTGCCCGCTTGGTTGAGTATCTTGTCCACTAGGTTAGCGACTAGAACACTTTTGTTCTTGTAGCGTTCCTGTAACGTTCTCCAGGCAGTGCCATAATTTGTTTCAGATAGGCAAAATTGACTGATCAGATATTCAGTTTCTCCGGACAAATTACTCTTCAAATACCACATTTTCTGGATAGCAGGAATCGGTTGTTAATCCACCCGTACAAATGAGCTTTTTCCATCTATTTATAGAATTACCCTTTGGCAACCATCTTCATTTGTACGGGTAATCATTCACTAACTGAAAAATGTAATTTCACTAGTAATTTTCCTTAGAGTGTGTGATATAAATGCCTGTTCATAACCATGAGTTATTTGTGTTGGGTGGTTTAGAAGGAGGCTGAAGATGACCTGGTCGCTCGGGTCGAAAGTGTGCACTCCCTCTAGCGCTGATCCTTACAATTTTTTCCATTTAATAAAAAAATTAGTGTTTACTATTCGTTAGTATCATTAAAAAAATTATAATCTTAAGCCTGATAAAATTAAAAATATATAACTAAAACAGATAGTTCAAATAATATTCAAAATTTACATAAAATTAAATGTCTTAATAATTATTAGCTGTATTCACATGGTTTTAAACAAAGTATAAATCAAAAATTTTATTGTCCTACTGTTTAATTTATCTCTTGATTTATTTTAAATTTTCCTTATCTGTTTCCTATTTTTTTCTTTTTCGAACGCCTTCTATTTTTATAAGAATAAAACATATGCACAAAAAAAATAAAATCATATATATTTTTTAAGATTAAAGAAATTGCTGGAAAAAGAGCCAGGTCTTCAAGCCCATCAATTTGTAATAAAAGCAATGACACTGGAATAAGTAGTAATGAAACAAAAAAATATAGAACTGAATCTCCGCAATTTTACAAAAAAATCAATGAAATGTTTCCAAAGTTCGATGAAATTGCTACAAATCACATTGACACTACAACAAATAGCACTCTTACCGCAATAGAGGAGAAAATGAAAAATATAGTAAATGAAATTCAGACTTTAAATGAAATTATGCACACAAAGGAAATGGAATGGAATCGTTTGTTACATTTAAAGATGGTTAAAGAGGAAATTTGTGCACGGTTGTCTCAGAAAAAACAAGTGCTACAATTAAAGGAAAACTACACGAAAACACGAAGTCAAAATACACTGTCTGAGTTAAAGGAGCTGGAGTTGTATTTGTCAGAAAAGAACACCGTATCTTCTGAAACAAATATTTTATCGTCATCAATTCAACAGCTGATAGAGAGTAGAGCCAACATGAAAGCCGAAGACTTGGAACGTGAAAAAAATAATACTAGCCGGCTACACAGGTAAAAATATTACATTGCAAAGAATAAACTAATGTAAAAGTATTTATTTTTTTACCTTGTTTAGCTTATTAGTCTCTCGAAATATGTTGCATGGCGTGGACTCGTCCCAAAATGTATCGTTTAGTAATGGCGATAAACATAATATGACAAAATCAAGTAATAATTCTGCATCCCTTCATAATATCGATATTAGATCATCATCTCTACTCAATAACAGGGGACGCCAAGGAGAATTTAAGGATGTCAAGAGTATAATTGCTGATTTTAGAGAAAAAAATCCGGAACATTTACCACGCGTTGGTAAGCGCATTAAGTCGTGTGAATCCAATCATCAAACTCCTAACTTCAGTATTCCATTATTTGTAAGAAACTGAAACATATTTTTTTATAAATAAAGTTTTGCAATATATTTTATATTTGCAGGAAAAGACTATTCCACATCCTCAATACTTCACCAAAGACCATCAATCTGAATTACATCCTTTGAGAAATTCTGTTGAAGAAATTTCAATTACTCCAATGGGAGGAAGTGCTAAGAAACTATCATCTAGCCACGATACTGATTTTTGCAACACAGTGGTAGTTATTTTATTTTTGAATTATAGATTATAATTATTTTAAACCAACTTTGAGCTCTAAATGGTTTGTCTGTAATTATTGAATTTCAGAATAACCATTATGTCTGCTTAAATGACAATTATATAAAAGGCAACTTAAAAAGGGATTTTGATGCAAAACCGCCAAACAAAAACTTTCAGTATCCATTATGTCAAGAATGTAAAGCTCATGAGTCTCGATTTGTTTGTGCTGGTTGCGGCAGCCAATGGTATTGCAGTAAAAATTGTCAGGTAACGTATACGAACAATCTACGATAACATATTGGAGAAACTATACACTATTGTGATTTTTATTCCAAAAACTGAAATTCTTTACGGACAACTTCTCATTTTATTAAGATTGATTGGAAAACATCTAATATATGCACAAATTAAAAAATCTAAATTGGAAAAATATTAAGTGCGTCAGGTCAGCCTAGATATAATCACATCTAATTATACAGCGCAACAGTGCATTTCAGGGCAGAGTGAAACTACTAGGCCAGTATAGTAAAACCTCCAAAGGATTTGGTGTTCTCAGGCCAAACGTTTCTTTTATGAATTTTTATATTCTTTATTATTTTGATGTTTGATTGCTTAGTTTTTCAACTATAACTCAAGAACCATTGATGATTTCTCTTTTTATTAATATATCTACCCTAGTAAAAAAAATGATATAGCGCAACATTTAATCCTAATACGTATATATTTCTTAAATTAAAAAAAAAAAATATTAAAGTTCTTAAAAACAATGCCTTCGTCATGATTTGAACTCGGTCTGCCAGAGTTGTAGTGAGCTAAGCACTTAACTGTGTGTAGCTGACTTTATTAGACTACTTGACGACTGCAAACTCTCTCTCGTGTAAATCATCATATGATCTTAATAGCACATTCTATGGCATATCTCTTTCGGTGTGTCCTTCAAAGCTATCGTCCTCCTCGACTTCGTTGCCTACATCTTCATATTGGGATACCTTATGACTCCACCAACAAACTTAAATGCATCCAGATTTTTCATGGTGTTGAAAGTATAAAATCATTTTCGAAAAATTGATAGCAATACGAATAAGGCGAAGTGAACAAACATAGATATAAAAATATTTATATTTATAGGCAATAATACCTTTTTTAATTTTGTCATTGCTGAGTTTTGGAAGGATGTTTTTCAAACAGTCAAAAACTTCCTCATTATTTTTGACGGTCATTTCGATGAATTTCTTTCAATTCCCAATTTTTTATGCAGTGCCGGCAGCAATATATCATCGATATTCTTTATTAAAGGTTCTTTAACCAATTTTAACCGTTTTTCGTTCGATGTAAACTATATCTTGTTGGATCATATAAATAATTTAATCTTTTGAGAGCTCAATTGTTGGATAGGGGTGAAGAAATAAAGGAAAATTCTATGGTTGTTATTGTGCTGAATAGTTTAGCGAAATCATTTGGAGCTTTAGTTACGCCTATTTAAGGTCAGCCTGAAGACTCGATTAAGTTGGAATATGTCTAAGAGAAACTATTAGATGAAGCGGAACGCCGAGTTGAGTCTGGAAATGAATTAATCGTTGCTGAAAATGAAGCCTTAAAAGGTCAACATACAAAATTCAAAAATGGTAAACAATTTAAATGTTTTCATTGTAACAAAATGGGGCATTTGAAGAAAGATTGCCTTAAGTGGAAGAAAGAAAAGGCAGAGTCAAGTCATGTAACGGGTTTTTCAACAGGGACGCTACAAAAGTAGAGCGACAGGGACAGCAAATGACGCCATATTTCTTGCCGCTCTTTTGACATTTCTCTCCAGTAAGGGTTGCCATTTCATGATGAAAAGATATACGAGCCAACAACGAGTCGAAATTTTTAAAATTTACTACCGAAATTCGGAGTCAGTGGCCTCAACGTTAAGAGCGCTACGTCCAATTTATGGTCGTCATAATCGACCTAGCAGGTCAAAAATTGAGTGTCTAGTTGAAAAATTTGAATCCACAGGCACAGTACAAAATGTTCCCGTGCTAGTGAGACAAAGAAGTGCCCGTAGTGTCGAGAATATTGCTGCCGCTGAGGCTTCAGTTGAAGAAAGCCCAAATGTGTCTCTCACCCGTCGTTCTCAAGCGTTGGACAACTCTTTGACGTCGTTGTGGCGAATTTTGCGAAAAGATCAAATTGACGCAAGAACTGAAGCCGCTTGACCACCAGAAGCGTCGTATGTTTTTGAATTGGGCTGAGCAACAACTTGAAAATGATTCGGATTTTCATCGAAAAATCATCTTCAGCGATGAGGCTCATTTCTGGCTGAATGGCTTCGTCAATAAACAAAATATGCGTTATTGGTCAGACAGCAATCCGCACGTACTCCATGAGTCATCATTGCATCCCGAAAAAATTACGGTTTGGTGCGGTTTATGGGCCGGCGGCGTCATTGGGCCGTACTTCTTCCGTGATGATCAAGACCGGCACGTTACTGTGAATGGGAATCGCTACTGTTCAATGATAATCGAATATTTTTGGCCCCAATTGGATGATATGGACTTGGAGGACATGTGGTTCCAACAGGACGGCGCCACAAGCCACACAGCGAATGTCACAATTAATTTATTGGAAACCAAGTTTGGAGAACGTGTTATCTTACGAAATGGTCCAGTCGATTGGCCGCCTCGGTCATGCGATTTGACGCCGTTAGACTATTTCCTGTGGGGCTACGCCAAGTATATGGTCTATGCCAACAAGCCAGAGACGATTGATGAACTTTGTACGAATATCGAACGTGAAATTGCTTGAAAACCGTCGAAAATTGGGTTCAGCGTCTGGACTTCTGCAAGCGTGCCCGTGGTGGCCATGCAAAAGCAATCGAGTTCCATACATAATGGCATCGAACGTACTTTTACAGGAATAAAGAATTTCATTGATATCCAAAACCGTTGTTGTTTTATTTAAAAAAACTTTTGTAGTGCTCTTATTGAAAAACCCTTTATCAAAAATGGCTGGGTGATTGATTCGTAAGCTTCTGTACACATGACCAGTAACTACGAATTCTTTAATAAATTTAAGGAAATAGACAACAACAAAGTTTATATAGCTGATGGAAAAGATCTTGATGCAGTTGCTATTGGAGGGGCTTTTACACGGTAAATATAACGAAATTTTGCTACAAGATGTTCTATACTTTCCGTATCTTAATGAAAGCTTAATGTCAGTCAAAGCTATGACTCAGAAGGGGTGTTTCATTACTTTTAAATGCTTTAAATGCTGGATAAGTAAAGAAAATAAACTATTGGCTGATGTTATTCTTAAAGATAATCTGTTTTTGTTATGTGAATCTTATAAAAATTAAATGTTTAATGCACAATATTCCTTAGAGTATGTTCATTTATGGCTCCGTCGTTTATGACATCGGGATTTAACTGATATCGAAAAGTTGACAAATTTAGCAGATGGTATATTTATTCAAGATTGTCAAGACAAAAGTTTTTGTGACGTGTGCACAAAAACTAAAATGAAAAGGTTATCTTTTCCTAAAATATGCCATAATAGATCTGAAGATGTACTTGATTAGTAACAAGACTTGAATATTAACCAAACTTCCCAAAGGAAAGAAAACAGTTGGATTCAGATGGGTGTTTCAAGTAAAAAGCGATAATCTCACCAAATCAAAGTTGTATCAAGGTCATCGAATATGCAAAGTTCAGTGCAAGAACAAAACATATTGACGTAAAGTATCATCATTTTAAGAGTCTTCAAGAAACTGGTATTATTAAATTAATGTATTGTCCTTCTGATATTTATTTGCCAAGATGTTTATCACAGAAGTAGGGCTAGTCCCCACTTAAGTTTTTTTAACAACTCTTGAAAATTGTACAATCGACTGATATTTATTTGCCAATATGTTTATCACAGAAGTAGGGCTAGTGCCCGCTTAAGTTTTAAATACTCTTGAAAATTGTACAATCGACTGATATTTATTTGCCAAGATGTTTATCACAGAAGAAGGGCTAGTCCCCGCTGAACTGCTGAGATGGCTCAGCAGTTCAGGATCCATGTTATTTGGGTGCCGCGCCACATGGACATACCAGGGAACTGTAGGGCAGGCGAGCTTGCAAGACTGGAGACTACCTTACACATTCCACACGAAATGGAATCTGTGGGCATGCCTCTGGCCACTTGCAAGTTTCGGCTGCGGGAAAGTGCTTATGGGTTGGCAAGAGATAGGTGGGCCTCTGTCCGTGGTTGTATTCGTTCCTGACGGATGTGGCCCCGTCTGGATAGGAAGTGCACGCACAGGTTGCTGTCACTCTCAAGGCCCGATATATCCCTACTTTTGTCCGTCACGACGGGACACTGTCTGATTGGAAGGCACGCAGTTAGGTTGAGGGTTGCGGCTGGTGACTTTTGCAGAAGCTGTGGTGACGAAGAGGAGGAGTCTGTGGAGCACCTTCTCTGCACTTGTCCTGCCCTGGCTCGCAGGAGGGGACTGCATTTGGGCTGATGTTTTATTGAGGACCTGGGTGATTTGGCTGATATCGGCCGACTTAGGGGCTTTTTGAGACAATCGGGATGGTTCGACAGAGGAAGCTAGTGATATAGTTCTTACTAGCTTCCGTGGTATCACAAGGGACTTTATAGTCTGAGTCTGATTGGCAGGCTACCACATCAACCTAACCTAAAATTGTGCTTCTGAACAACAACTAGCAGATTTTCTTACAAAATCATCCCACTGCCTAAATTTAAAATGTTTACTAGCAATATATTTTGTTGAGAGGGGATATTAGTTTTATTAAAAATACTTAACAACAAAATACTTTGTTTAATTTGTAACATAGAAACATTTGAAAAGAAAATAATTTGTATGACATTTTTTTTGAACAAAATTATTCAATCTGACATTTGAATTAAATCAAGTCGGTTGTTAATCTTTGAGTTCTAATATTATAATGTTTTGAAGAATTATGAATTGTATTACAAGGAATATTTTTTCTAAAGATTACTTTATTGAATTGCCCACAGTGTGGCAGCTATGGGCCAAAAATTGTGAAAAAAGATAGAAAAAATAAAATTTTTTAAACATTTTAGCAATTCTGAGACACTTAATGTAGTTTTGTAGTAAGTTAGGACGGCAGCTAAACTAACAAAACCCAAATAGGGGTATGAAAGTTTCGATAAGTACTTCCGCACACGAGAAGGAGTTTGCATTTTATATGTTGCACTGTGTAATTATATATTACTATATATAATATATAATTATATGTAACCATATCTTATGGACTGAGAAAACATGTGAATAAATAATTATAATATTTAATACAAAAAAAAATATAAATTTTAACCACTTTGAAAACAAAGTTTTATATGTACATATATATATTGTTATAAACTATATCTTATATCAGAAATTTTAAGGTCTTGTTTCGAAATGAGTTAAAATTTGAAAGTTTTGTAAAAAACATATCTTTGTTTTTTACAAAACTTTGTATCTCCTTGGCTGGGATTCGAAACCATTGACATGGAACCACATATAATTATATCTAATTATGTCATATCACATCAAAAATACTCGAGATATGTAACTATATATATAACATTATCTCAAATTTGTTTGCAAATATTGTACCATACATAATTATATCTGTAGTTTGTATCCTACAGAAAATGATTAGTAAATTAGAAGAATACTGAAAAATGTGGGACGTAGAAGTAAATCTAAGCAATTCAAAAATGGCATTTAGAAAAGGTGGAAAATTGTCACGAAACGAAAAATTATATATTAATGGAGAAGAATACAAATAGTTTCCGAGTATTGTTATCTAGGCGTGATATTGTCTCCCACAATGATTTTTAGAAAACATGTGGAAAATAGAAATATAATTGCGAAAAATAGCATAAATATAACTTGGAATAACTTTCTCAATCAATCTAATATATCGCTAAGATCCAAATGGGAACTTTTTTTGGCAGTCAGTAGAGCTGTTCAAAGTTATGGGGCCCAGGTATGGGGTTTCTCACTGTAGCATTTATTTAATATCAAAATTATTTAATGTTTATTTGTTCACAATTATATCTAGACTCAAAATTCTTAACCAATTTTTGAAATGTAAAATATCATAAATTCAAATTATTTCAATATATCAAACAAGTACAAAATTGTATTTTGGAATACCTACAATACTCCCCCTCCGGGAGAATTTATTTTTAATAAATTGAATGTAACACGTTTGTTTGTTTTAGTGGCGGTAGTGTGAAATTTGGTATCAGTGTTTTCAATAAATGCTGGTTTAAGTCTAACAATTGGAATCGTCTTGATGTTACCGTTAATTTCCAACTTAAAATATTTTGGATTCTTTTCAATCACCTTGTATGGGCCTTCAAAAGGTTGTTGTAATGAATCTCTACGTTCCCTACGTACAAATGTATATTTGCAATTATAGAGATTGTTAGGAACATAAATTAGAGAATCCTTATTCCTATGGGGAGATAAATTAGAACGAATACTCGAGAAATGTTTTTTTAATTTACTAATGAAGTCAGATGTTAAATCTTTACATTCTGAAATGACCATCTCCACACGTAAACGAAGGTCTTCCTTAAATACTGACCTGAGACCAAGTAACGCTATTGGATGAATATCATACCAATCTTTAGAATTATTAATTGCCATAATTCAAGATTTCAACTGCCTGTGAAATCGTTCTATAATGCCATTAGCTTGTGGGTGATATGGTGAAGTAACTATTTTGTGACTCCCTAATAATTTCATCAATTCCGTGAATAATTTTGAAGTAAATTGTGTTCATTGATCAGTCGTTACCTTAATAGGAACGGCAAAACTACTTATGTAATTTGTGAAAAATGTTTGTGCTACGATAGATGCTGAAATTTCCTTAAGGGGATATGCTTCTGGCCATCGTGTAAATCTATCAATAATTGTCAAAATGTATTTATTATTATGTGAAGAAGGTAGGGGACCTACTATGTCAAGATGAATGTGCTCGAATCTGCCTTTGGGAATTTCTATTTTAGTTATTGGTGATTTAGTATGTTTATTGATCTTTGATTTTTGACAGCCAATACATTCTTTAGACCATATATTGAGTTCTTTACTCATACTTGGCCAAAAATAACGATGAGAAATTAATCGACGGGTAGCTCTTATACCCGGATGTGATATTGAATGTAATTTATCAAACACTACGTAAATTACTTGGTACGAATGGTCTTGATGAATTCTGTGAAATTTCGCTCCATAACTCTGTATTGAAAAGTGGAATTTTTATTAACTTTAAATTTAGATGTATGTTTTTATCTTCTAAAATCTGCTTTAGTTCCGTATCTGTCTGTTGCTCTTTACATAATAACGGCAAATCTAGATTTGTGCATTTCAATGCATCTACTTCAAAAGCTCTTGATAATGTGTCAGCTACAATATTAGAATCGCCACGTATATATATTGAATATTGTTCGTAAATTGAGAAATGTACTCGAGATGTTTAGTTTGTCTAGGACTCCATTTGGTTTTAGAATTAAGTGCGAATACTAACGGTTTATGGTCCGTATAAATTGTAAATTCTCTTCCTTCAAAAATATGTAGTTAAAATACTTATCGCAGTTGAAAACTCTTTTGACAAAATCGACAGATAATTACTTAGATTGATGAATTAATGATAATATAACTTGACTTGTCAATATACAGTTTGATTGTTGAAATATTGTATATGGATTCTTGAATTTTTATTGGTATTTGGAATATCTTCACTTCTCGTATAACTGCATATGTCTTTATATATATTTATGAAAATACGGCAACATACGTTTTTTAAATTCAAGGAAGTGAATGAGTTTCAATATACGATATATATATATATATTAGGGCGGGTCGATTTGTAGGGAGTGAAAAAATTCACCAATTTCCCTATGATTTCCGTATTCTATGGGTTATTCCATGAAAATTTGCCGAAGGAACCATACCTCTATCGTTAAAATCGAGTCCCCTACTTTTTGTTGGTAGATTTTTTCCCAGTAGGCGCGTTGGAAAGGTGAGCTCATTTTGATAAATTTACAAAAAAAAATCTCCAACATTGGTCCAACGGTTCAAAAGTTACGGGCATTTTTGTCCAAATTTTGGAGCCTTTTTCCATTTTTTTCATGATTTTGTCCAAGAATATTACTTTCATGGCCATTTTTTTGGCTCAATCCATTATTTAATTCAATTTACAATTCAAAACGAAGAGTTTAAGCCCAAATTTATCGAATTCGGTTGATTAATTCATGCGATATTGCTAAAACAAAATAACACATAAAACCAACTTTTTGATTTTTTTTCCCTTTTTATTTTTTTTTTTCTACAAAAATTCAAATTAAGAGATAATAAAGTATCTATCAACCTATTATCAAAAAAAAATATTCAATTTGAGTGTAGTAAAAGACAAAATGTGAAAAAAAACATTATTTTTTCTGAAAGTCTTGTTTGCTGGGTGTTTTCGTACGGCTCTCTAATGTCGTCGCCATAGCGCCTTCTACATTCTTTCCTGCAACTCGTTTAGCAGTGGCAGCCAGCAATTGGACATGTCTTTCCGTTCCTTGAATGTGTAAAGGAATTTGTGGATCATCGAACGGTGGCACTTCGTAATTTAAATATCCCTCCAAATGTTCATACGAATAACTTTGCGTAAACGGTGGTTCGAATAAAATGGTATCGTCATTTAAATCAATCATATTTGTATATTCCGTACAATTAAAGTTTATAAGAGATTTTTTATAAACTCTAAGTTCCGTTGGGTCGACAATATCTCTTCGGTAATGTAAAATCTTCTTTATAGCAATGTTTCGTTTTTCCATTCTATCATCAAACAACATAGATAGCAAGATATTTTCTGAGTGTGCAAAATATGGATTATCTGGAATTACTGTATTTACAACTCCAAGTAAATTCCGTGGTAAAAATCGTGTCCAAGTAATAAATTTAAAAAGTAATGTACTACCGTATGCGGCAGAGCTATAATACTTAACATTGAAATACATTGGCGTGTATACTTTTATTATATAGTTAGCCAGAATTTTTAAATTTTCAGTTGGATTATTAGTTGTCACATACAACCGTAATAATCTATTGGCTTTGGTCAGCCAACGAGAATGTGCAATTGGCCCTGGTTTTATGTGAGATAAATCCGCAGGAACCACACCATTAGAAATTGCATTGGCCATTAACATCAAGTACCTCGAATCAGTAGATAATTCTTCTGGATTTAAATCACCAGGAGGCATATTTTCCAAAGCGATTTCCTCAAAATCGGTTACCACCTGAAAAGAAAACATAAAAGCTAAAAAATAGAATAAAAAATGGTAAAGAATTAGCTATAAAAATTACATACCGGAAGATTTTCACAATCAGCAATTTTTGAGCTCAACTTTCCGGTAGTTGATCGTGGTCCAGTGGTGGTTGATTTGTCTAAAGTGTCAAACAAATGTCTAAACGGAAGCTCGTTAAAGTGCAGAAGACACACAAACCAGTGCAGTGGTCTCTTTAACTGTTTTTCGAATAGTCGCAAAATTCCACCGTGTACGCCAGTATTTGTTGGTTCACCATCAGCGCATATGGCAATTAATGAATCGAGAGACAATTGTTTTTCTTGGAAGAATTCGATCAATTTGTTGACTTTGCTTGCCGCAGTTTCACTTTCTAGTTTTGTGTAGCCTATCAATTGAGAATTTGGTTCCCTCAAAACAACTAGATGAGGTTCTTTAACCATCCTTGGATGCAACTTCTCATCAATTTTTTCTACAGTTAGAGCATCATTTTTCCTGCCGTCGAATGAAAATGATATCAAATTCGAGCCATCATACCGCTTACGAAGTGCGTCTTGTCTCCATTTTTCTCTTTCTCTACGAAGTTTACTTTTATCCATGATGACAAGATTGCCATGAGCATCTTTTACGCCCAGGTCTTCCATCAGAGCTGTTGCCAATGCTGATCCCATTCTATCATGCACACCAAATCTGTCACACATCATTGTATCTGGGAGTGTATGTTTGTGGTGGTAGAACTACTTCTGAACCTCCTCTCACATCAACTTCCATTTCGTCATAATGTGGTTCGTATGTAGGATCGTTGCTCACTGGGATTGTTGGTATAGTCGTTGGTATCGTCTCTTCACTTTCACTATCGTGTTCCGGTATCGTTTGTATTCTGTCATTATATTGATCGCGCATGAAATCTTTTAAGTTTTCTGGGATAGATCCACATGAGCAGTCGTTTTCTTTCAAGTTGCATTTACATTTTCCAATGTTGAATAATTGGTTTGTTGATTCTACGAATTTTTTTAATTCTGTTGCGCGTTTTACTCGTTGTTTATCTGCATTACTATATGCGTCAAGCAAATTATTCAATTTTCTAATGATGCTACCTTTGAGTATAAGTTCAATATTAAGTTGATTCCAAATTTCTAACAATCTGTCTGCTACTTGGGGAGTAAATCTTTTATACGAAAACATTTTGCTTTGGGCTTTTGAACGTTCGGCCAAGAAAAAATAGTACTTCAATATATCTCGTTTAGTTGACAGATTAATATCAGGTAATTCACAGCCCACGCCAAAAGAAAAAACATCATGAGAGACCAAATGTTGCAAACTACTGCGTTGGGTATCTGTTGGATTTTGCGATGAACCAGGCTCTGAATCCATTTTTTAAACCGTCACTAAAAGAATTATATATGTTTTTCATAGAATAATAATATAACTATTAACTATAATAGTTAGCAATGTTTTTACACTTACCTTTAAATCTTTTCTTAATTTCAAAATAGTTTGATTATTTGTTAGTTATTTCAAGTAACACTTCACTGAAATGACGCTCAAACAAAACTAGCATACACTGGAATCCCCACCCCGCCAACTACAGCTGATTGTTTCGTCCAATTAGAATTGCTGTGTATTTGTTGTTGTCAAAATGACGTCAGCGAAGAATTATTCTTTATAAATCGTATACAAACCCAAAAAAGAGAGCAAAAATAAAAAGGGAAAAAAAATCAAAAAGTTGGTTTTATGTGTTATTTTGTTTTAGCAATATCGCATGAATTAATCAACCGAATTCGATAAATTTGGGCTTAAACTCTTCGTTTTGAATTGTAAATTGAATTAAATAATGGATTGAGCCAAAAAAATGGCCATGAAAGTAATACTCTTGGACAAAATCATGAAAAAAATGGAAAAAGGCTCCAAAGTTTGGACAAAAATGTCCGTTACTTTTGAACCGTTGGACAAATGTTGGAGATTTTTTTTGTAAATTTATCAAAAGGAGCTCACCTTTCCAACGCGCCTACTGGCGATTAAACCCGATGGATAGTTTTTGAGTTATGGATGTGAACGTGTAGGTAATATTTCATACGAACGTCAATTTGGGAAAAAATCTACCAACAAAAAGTAGGGGACTCGATTTTAACGATAGAGGTATGGTTCCTTCGGCAAATTTTCATGGAATAACCCATAGAATACGGAAATCATAGGGAAATTGTCGAAAAATAAATCGACCCGCCCTAATATATGTATATATATATATATATATATATATATAATTAATGTTTTCTTCAATTTGTTGTCTATTTTTTATTTTGTTGATTAGCTTGCTAAATTTTATATTTTTACGTAGCAAAATATTGATATTGTGCAACAATTTATTTGTATGTTAACATAATTGATTCGATTTGGTAGGATCGCCAGTTGTAGCGTTTACTTAATATCAAATTTATTTAATGTTTATTTGTTCACAATTATATCTAGACTTAAAATTCTTAACCAATTTTTGAAATGTAACAAATCACAAATTCAAATTATCCCAATATATCAAACAAGTACAAAATTGTATTTTGGAATACCGAAACTCACTTTTTGAAGAGGTGGATAAACTGCAGCTGTTTTTTATAAAAAAAAATTTTAAAACTTCCCAGTTTTACACCAACCTACATATATACTTATGTTAGAAACTAGATTGAAAACGGGCATTTGTAAAAACTAGACCTACAGGACCGTGTTTGAGTACGGCCAACAAAGACTTCCAAATCAGCTCACTAAACTCCTAGTAAAGAAGCAACTGTTTTAGGTTAAATATCTGAACATAATAAGTGCAGATTGTGGAATGTTAGGGACACAACAACTAAACATTAACAAAACATAACGGAATACAAATTGTGAAAATTTACTGAATGCGTTAAGAATTAAATACAAACAAAATGAACTGGCACAAGTAGACCAAACAAGTAGAATTTTTAGAAAACTAGATCCACTTGCAGGAGTTAAATATATGACCGATTACACATGGATTGAAGATATAACATGGATATTTACGGCAAGAAGTGATATGATTCATGAGAATACTTAAATTTTATGCTCACTTTGCAATTTAAAAGAAAAAGAAGAGATAGAACATTTTATAGGACGTTGTTACACTTTAAAGGAATTTAGGGCTTCAAATTTTGGAAAAACTGTATTAAGTGAAGAGGAAATAAATTTATTAAATGGTAAAACACATTCTTGGAAGTTATTGGCAAATTATATGAAAACATGTGTAATATATCGAAATTATTTAATATCTGAATTTTATGTATAAAGAGAAATTTATTCATGTATAAAGTTATTATTAAAAAGTATACCGACTGACGACATATAGTCAAAGTTCGATTTACAACTTTTTTTAAAAACTTCTATATTGAAATTAAAAATGTACATATATTGCTAAACTTTAAAATGAAAATAAAGAACAACTATTACTACTAATTATATCTTATACCTTATCAAAAAATATTTCTTATATTGGACCATATATGGAATAATATACAATTATATCTCATACCATACAGTTTATACAAGTGCTCATTGAATCAGTAGTTGTTTACAAAACACGCTGAGTGATTGATTTTAAGCGACCCCGCACAGAAAATTACTTTAACAAGAGAGTTAGTGAGTACTAATCCTAACTAAAAATGAAGCCCAAGCCAACAAGTACCTGAAAGCGACTTTCTTACCCAGTGTTTGCCCAATAGAATGCTATCTGCATACAACTTTAAATACTATGAAGGGCGTTGTTTTCGCCCGAAAACTACCAGAACTTGACGAAGAGGAAATAAAGCACGGTCTCAATAACCAATAAAATAGAACCATATTTTTGGAACAGAATAGCGACCCTATAATTCTGAAAGAGTATGTTGAGTAGATCATTTTTGTAGAACAAACTTATGGTCCAGCACGTCTGAATTTTTTTTTTACAGTGGGTCAAAATTTTCATTTTTTGGTCGAAAGGAGCATTATACTATATGAAAAAAATGCTGTAAGTTAATGTCTGAGAGAGTTCTTATGGTCAGAGTTGTATTGTGGAATTGTATGAGGATTATTTTTGTGGAAGATCTTAACCCTCTAACTGGTCTCTTTATGGGTCAATTTGACCCTTTTTCGAGAAAATCAAAAAATATCCTTTAAAAAAGGACATTTAAGGATTAAAATATTCTACGAAAATGTTTGCCGGAAAATTTCAGTGGGGGTCACCAAAGACACCAATATTGTAAATAAAGCTCTTTACGATTAATTGGCAAAATTACACGCCAACTTCTATAAAAATATTATAATTTTGTTTTAATAGTGGTTTATTATAGTATGTACATATTTATTTTTTTGCTTCAAAACTTTCCAGATCGGCGTGTCTTTTTCTTGGAAATGTAACTTTTACATCGGCTTTTATCAAATTCCTGTTTTTCAATCTGGAACATAATATTTCAGCTTTCTCTTTTGTTAGTCCTAAATCTCTTACAAGATCTTCAAAATAAGCTTGGTCTATCAAATTAGGACATATGTTTAAACCATCAAGAGGCAAGTAACTTAAATCTGATATGTTTTCAACCGCCGCTGTTATTTCTGTATTGGCGACTGTATGTGTAGGCGGTTGAGGCAACGGAACACCTTCACAGCGCACTTCTGGTAAAATGACATTATTTGTTGCTTCGTATGTCATTATCGCGTAGTGCCTTTTGCTTCTACCAAATTTGTAATTTACGCAGAAATAGCATGTATCTGATTTGTGATCTTCAGGTTCAATCCATGTAATAGGCGCAGAAAATGGCAGCGCCTTAGTACCGCCTTTGTACCAGGTCAAAAGACCACCTTCGCAAGTAGTACATACGGTTTTTGGTATCCAAGCTTCAGATAAAAATCGTATTCCAAAGAAAAGAAAATATGGTTCTTCAATTGTAGGGAATATCTTTCTTCTGCTTTGATGGTGCGTGAAATGTCCACAAATAAAACAAAACCAATCTCTTAATTTCCAAACAGAATCCGCCATGCTTATTTAAGCTTTAATTTTTCTTTTTTTTTATATTAATTTTAGTAAAAATCACACCAGATATGTACTGCTTAGTAGCTCAATTATGCTTGAATTTTTTCTTTTATTTTTTATTATTAATTTTAATAAATATCACACCCGATTTGTAAGTCAAAGCTGACTAGACGCGAGAACTCAGTGAACTTGACGCCGTTTTTACCTGTTTTGTATATGTTGGTGTATAATTTTACTAATTAAGCGTAAAGAGCTTTATTTACAATATTGGTGTCTTTGGTGACCCCCACTGAAATTTTCCGGCAAACATTTTCGTAGAATATTTTAATCCTTAAATGTGCTTTTTAAAGGATATTTTTTGATTTTCTCGAAAAAAGGGTCAAATTGACCCATAAAGAGACCAGTTAGAGGGTTAAGATCTTCCACAAAAATAATCCTCATACAATTCCACAATACAACTCTGACCATAAGAATTCTCTCAGACATTAACTTACAGCATTTTTTTCATATAGTATAATGCTCATTTCGACCACTGTAAAAAAAAACTCAGATATGCTGGACCATAAGTTTGTTCTACAAAAATGATCTACTCAACCAACATACCCTTTCAGAATTATGGGGTCGCTATTCTGTTCCATTCAAAAAGCCTTAATTTGTTGGACAGTGTAATTAAACAACGTTAAGAGATACTAAAAATTAAAACGGTAAATAATTGTTCCTATAAAGAAGCCACACTCAAAATTAATAAGGTTGTTCACGGTAGCCTGGTTATCAGGTTATGCGATTAAATGCTTATATCAACAACAACAAAATACATTAGAAGAAAATAACCAACTTTGCGCAACCTATACCCTTGTTTACAGATTATGTAGTTATGTGCTTATTTGAAGTGTTGGAAAATAGTATAAATTTAACTAACTGACAACACATAAAAAAAGCTACTTTTCAGCAAATGGCATCTCAAATTTTATATTAAATGATAGTAGCATTGGCATTCACATCTGGTTTTTATTTATAAAAGTTAATAAAAATGAGAACATTTAATTACACTGATAATAATCCATAGGTAAAATACACAAAATTTTTTTTCCAAAGATTTGGTTATTTTGACATTACGAAAAATTTTATAATATATGTATAGAAATGACATCGTAAATAGTAGCAAATTTTTATTTCTATAAAGAAATTTCATAAAAATACTAAACATATTTATAAAAATATAAATATTTTGTTAAAATGCAAAATAATTTTGTGCAAAAACAAAACTTTGTTTGTATTATTTACGAAATTTGTAAACTTAAGAAACTTATTACCATCAGCTGAGTACGAAAATTTTGTGATATTTTAATTTTATACTAAAAATAATTAACGATATCATTGTATTATTTACAAAATTTATAAATTTATGAAATTTGGAATATACGAAAGTTTTGTAATATTTGTATATTGTACGAAAAATATATACAGTGATTCACAGTCAAAGTGAGCCAGGTAGAATTTTCAAGTCAAATTTTTAATACATAATAAAAAGAAAATCTGAAAAATATTCAAGAAAATCTAAAAAATATTCAAGTGTGCATCACAGTGAAAGTGAGCCACTAAAAGTTAATGTGGTTAATATTTAATACTAATATTTTGTTGGACCTCCTTTCGCTGAAATAACGCCCTGCAGACGTCCGGGCATCGGTTGCAATAAATTTTGGGTATACGAGGTGGGAATTGCCGATTGAAGAGCATCGATGCGGCATTTTTGTTAGGTAATGGCAAGTTTTGGATGTTTTGGTCAAGATGGGCCCATAAATTTTCAATTATATTGAAATCCGGAGATTGTGGTGGAACTTCAAGAACATGTGGACAATTATACAGTAACCATTCCCGCGCAACATACGATTTATGCTTGGGATCGTTGTCCTTGTAGAAGTAGAAGTCATCTTCGATCCCAATTTTTTAACACTCGGCGTGACGTTTTGCTTTATAATGTCTACATAAACAAATATGTTCATAATTCCCGAAATGTGCTGCAAATTTTCGGTTCCACTTCCTGCCATGCACCCCCAAACCATGACAGAACCACCTCCATGCTTCACACTTGGGGTAAGGTTTTTTTTCCTGGAGCTGGGTGTTCTTTTGCCGCCATACCATTTGCTTCCGTCGGAGTCAAATAACTTAAATTTACGTTCATCTGTAAATTAAACCTAACCAAACATTTTTAGTGCATATTTACTCTTTTTTTATGTGTGTATACCTTTTGCCAAAAGCTCATATTCTTTGGACGTATTTACGAGCAAACTCTAGGCGTTTTTTACGGTTTATTTTGCTATAAACGGCTTCTCTCTTGCTACTCTTCAATTATACCCGTGTTTTCTAAGCACTCTTCTAACTGTTTCAGGGTGTACTTGGATATCCAACTGACTTGACCATTTCCGTCAGTTTCGGAGCGCTTAACCGGGGATTTTTTTTTTTTTATTTCTCTTTCAATAAAAGCCTCATTTCTTTCCGGAAATGCTTTTTTATTCCTTTTTTTAATTTTTTTTTTTAATTCTACCATCTCTTGTAAAGCGGTGAATAATGTGCTGTACAGTTCCACGGCTTTTATTGACAAATTTAGGAATTTCTCTTTGAGATTTACCTTCTATATCAGAGTTAACCAAAACTCTCAATTAATGAAAATGCGTCTGGATTGGATAAGATAATATTGCCCAGCAAACACAAAACTAAGGATTACAAATGTAATGAATTTTACTTTTAAAAGCAAAATGGAAATGAAGTTTAAAAAAAGTTAATAAAATTAAATACGAAATATGCTTCAGTTTTTACAGAATTAGGCAATTTTTTTCACACATATTTGACTGGTCGAGTTTAATTTACAATTGAAACTTAAAAAACTAAGTGTATTTAGGCATTATAAATTAAGTTTTCCAAATTTAAGATTTTGTAACCATTTCTTATTAACAAAATATGTTTTAAATTGGAAGAACTTAATTTATTTCTCTGCTTGAAACAAATAAATTTTAAGTCGGAAAAAATTTGTTCGCAGGAATATGTAGAAGGAAAAAGGGATAACAATTTCAAAGCATTTCTTTTTAGCTCTGGAAAATAGAAATCATTTCGATTTTTCCAGAATTCTATTCCCATTTTCCCCGGAGCTTGGACTTCGGTTCGAAGAAATAAAATTTCTGATTGTATATCGAACTCATATTGAGTAACATCACAGTTATAAGGGTTATTAAATAAATCCAATTGCAGTTGTATACTCTTAAAATCTGCAAACCTGTCTTCAAAACTGTTGAGCAGTATATCAAAAATCTCAACTCGCTTAGTTTTCGCAGCATCGCACAGCGATTCGCGCAATAGAGATGTTTTTTAAAACTGGAAAAGTCATCTGACCTAATTTGGCAAAGTATAAGAAAAAGTTTTGTTTTAAAATTAAATAAAATTTTACAAATATCAGATATATTCTTACCTTTTCCTTGAAGCTCTAAGTTGAAATTATTAAGCAAAGAAGTTGTATCAGCTAGAAAAGCTAGATCTGATATGAATTGTGTATCTTTTAAAAAATTTTTTGCCGACTCATCGATATTTTCTTTTTCTAAAAACTCTAAGACTTCCTCTTTTAAATCATATAGCCGGTTAAGACAGTCACCACGACTGAGCCAACGTACCTCAGTGAACATTTTAAGATCATTGAAAGTTGTGTTTTTATTTTATTTATAGTGTGCTCTGCGGCCTTCATAGTAGAGTCTTGAGTAATAAATTTAGACGCAAGCGCGGTTTGATGGATAATGCAGTCAAAGTTTTGCATTGCCATTCCACTTTTTTTATATTACCTATCAAACCTGTGTTTTTCCTACCATGACATTTGCCCCGTCTATGCAGACACCGACAATTTTGTTTACATCAAAAATAAAAAAAAGTATCATTTGCAACTTCCATCAAAAGCTTTCCATTTACATGTTCATAAAAGGTTTCCAATGTCAACATTGATTCAAAGATCCTTGATATCTGTACTTTCATCTAAGCAAAACGAAAGAAATTTACAATTTATTAATTTTTCTTCAAAAGAAGACTCCACCGAATTTCCTTTTTGGGCAATACGCCTAGCCATAGTTTGGGGTGACAAGGGAATTAACTTTATGAAATCTGTTCTATAGTTTGACGTTTGAAAAGTTTTTTGTAAAATATTTTTGCTAGCACTCCATCCATAAATGGTCTGCCTTGATGAGCGATTTCCAAGCTTATTTGGCTTGAAATCTCCATTTTTAATTATTTATTTTGCAAATAAAGGTTTTTTGCATATAAAGGTTTTTTTGCTCAAGAAAAACCATTTTTCTTTTTTCCTCTTTTAATTTATTTATTTCTTTGTGAAAAAGGTCAAAATGCCTTTTAATTGTTTGGTAACATAAAATGCATTGCATGTTACCAAAAGCATTTTTAATGACAAAACAAAAATTTCTGTCTCCATTATAATATTTTGTTTGCTGGTTTATTTTGATATTAAATCAAAGCTAAAAAAACAATAAAGCTGAAAAAAGCACATGTGCACTCGTTAACACTCAATTAACGACTGAAATCTAACTGAAATAGAAGAGAACAAGCGTCGGTGTGAGTTTTTTTATTGTTTTTGTAGCACAATTGTGCACAGAAAATGAATATTTGGATTACTCTGTTCTATATACACAGTCTTACAAAAGTTTACATACCTCTAAAGTATTTAAGTCTTTTACATAAATTATTAATGGGAAATTCTTAAATGAATTTGATTTTTTTGTATCGTATTTAATTAAAAAAAGAAACTTAAAAATATTATAAATTTCATACTTATATGGTAAATAACATAAAATAATTCAGTTTTTGATTTTTCGTAAATGTACATAAGTTTACATACGGTCAAATTAGAATCCTTCAGAAATGTTAATTAGTATCTTGTATGACCTCCTATAGCTTTTATTACAGAAGATAGTCGAGATGGCGTGGACAAAGCCAATTTTTCGGTTGTTGCAGGTGCAATTCCTCTCCACTCCTCCATCAACGCTTCCTCCAGAGTTGGAATTGATGTTATGTGACGTTTTTTCAGACCTCGCTTTAAAATGTCCCATAGATGTTCAATAACATTCAGGTCAGATCCAGCATTTGAACGCTAGGGAGGTAGCTGTCCTTCAAAACATCTATGTACATAGCCTTATCCATAGTCCCATCGATGAATCTGAGTTTACCAACCCCATTTGCAGCCATGCATCCCCAGACCATGACTGACCCTCCTCCATGTTTCACTGTGGAATTCACATTCTGTGGTAGCAACTCCGTATTTGGCTTTCGCCAAACTTTAATACGACCATCACCTCCAAAAACCATAAATTTACATTCATCGGTGAATATTACCTTTTTTCAAAATGTAGGATCACTAAGGTGGACATGTTCGTACTTTTGGGCGTATTCCAAGCGCTTCTGTACGTTTACAGCTCTAAGCAGTGTTTTTTTTTCTCGCAACTCTGCTATTGTACCCATTTCTTTTGATGCTTCTGCGAATTGTGTGGTCGAAAACAGTAATTCCCAGCTCACTCTTTGCTGAGGATTTTCTTGGACAGAACGAATAACGGACCGCTCTGTTCGGTTGTCGAGTATACGAGGGCGGCCAGAACGAGACTTACTTTCATAATTTCCATTTTTTTTTGAAATTTTTTACTATTGTTTGTACTGTGGGCTTTTTTAAATTTAACAATTGTCCAATTTCATTAAGAGACTTGCCATTATTTTTTAATTTAATGACGGTTTTTCGAATTGGTTCAGAAATTTCTTTACCTTTGCCCATTTTACTCCAATACTAACACTTTATGATTTTTATTTTTCAAATATGATAACTTTTTGTGAAATTACAAGCTCTACTAATGATTCGAAGCAAAACATCACAAAATTTTTAACGGCACTTGTAACGGTAAATCAAATTCTTTAGCAGGTTATGTATACTTATGTAACCTTCAAAAATAACGTTTTATAGGCTATTTGTTGTTATTTGTTGACAACAACAACAAAAATATTCTACAATATGATTATTATTATTTGTTTTTTACTTTCAATAACATATGTAAGAAAGAAAGAGAGTTAAATCTTATTTTTTGGAGAAAACAGAAATTTGTTTCCCGTATGTAAACTTTTGTAAGACTGTGTAGAGTTCAATTACTCGCTCTCTAATTGCTACACTTGTTTGTCTTCCCATCCCCGCTCATTGATGTTTTATACACAACGCATTAACAATAAGATCAATGCAGAAATATTAAAAACAAAAAACGGTTACCGTTATTTTACCAAGAACAAAATCAAGTGGCTCACTTTGAGTGTGATGTATATTTGGGTAATTTTTTGAGTTTTTGTTGTTTTTTATATTTCTAAGAAGATTTATCTGAAATAACTGTTATATTTTTTAAGCTTTGAAGTTAAACAAACAAAGTACTTAATATTTTCGCCAATCTGTTTTTTGTTTTATTATTTATCAATAGTTTTATTTGAAAATTTACCCAGGCTCACTTTGAATGTGTGCCACTGTATGTGTTTTTAGCATAGAATATTATGAGTGTAAGCCGGTGATCGGCACTCATAGCACACAGAGGCCGAACACAATCGGCTACTTACACGTACACAACACGAATGTCAAAAAATCTCACAGCTAAGAGCACAAAAAAAAAAACAATTACTTCATTCAAAAGCACGCTAATTTTTAACAGAGCATATACTTGCTTTGTTGAAGAAATAAAGTACACTCTAAAAATTTGTTTGTTTTTTTATTATAGGTATTTATTTTTTTATTGTAGGTATTTATTTTGTTTTTCGCTTACATTTTAAATTAAAAAAAAATGTGGAACGTTGAGTGGGAAACATTATTTTTATTTTCTTTAAATATATTTAATGAGGCAGAGTGCCTTGTATGCAATCAAAAAAATATTATTATGAATCATTTTTATTTTTTATAATAGGGAAAACAAAAACATTAACTATTTTAACTCAATGAATATGGATATTATCTTAACTATTAATTCATTTGTTAATTTATTCATTCATTGATTTATCTAGAAAGATAAGATAATTTCTTACATCGTAAAACACCACTACATTCATACTCTCTTCTCTCGACCACTGGTGTAAGCACAGCTGATTGAAAAAATAAGTAGATAGCCAACATTAAAGGGTGTTCACGGTGCCCAGAGGTTATTTTTAATTTTATAACCAAATAAGCTGATAACCAACCTACCGTGAACAACCTCAATGACACACAAACATATTACATACCAAATGAAGATTTAGAAATTGCTATAGAACAAGGGTGCCAAAGCCCTATGCGCTTGGTGCTCATTTGTTTTTGTAAAAGCACTTAGCTATAGGCTGTGTGTTTTAATACACACATAGTGCACTCAGCACTAGCAATACAAAATACACAAACAACTTATTAGTTTTTTTGTCGTTCTTTACTGTATACACGCAAGTGCAAAGCAACAACACTTTCGTATGCTTTGCTGGTGAACATTGACGACAGCGATCATCAATGTAGATTTTGTTTTTGCTTAACGTATGAAATGAAATATTTTTTTTTCTTTTGTCTTTGTATGTATTGGTTTTAACAATACAAAATATTCAATAAAAATTAGTTATTCTTTAAATGTATTGGTATTTGCTCTTCCATAAGAGTCATTCCATGTCAGACCGAACACCTTTTTTACAACACCTCTTCTGATTTACTTTAAATAAGGCAGACGTATTTAACATTAAAAGATATTTTACACGTGTTTCCAGAAATAAATTAAATTTTTTTTTTGAAAATCGTCGAAATCGTGAAAAATCTTCCGACATGACAACTTTTAAGCTAATGTTTCGCAAAAACTTGTTGATGGATTTCAAAGGTTTATTTTAAAGGCATTTGAACCTCCTTTTTTATTTTTAAAATTTGGTTTTTTACTTAATTTCCGTTTTCCACCATCTTCGAACAAGTCGAAAAATCTGAAAAAAATATTTTCTTAAAGCTCAATATAACTGTTGACATTCACATCAACATATATTTATTTTTAATTTTATTTTTTATTATTTTACTTAATGTTAATGAACTACATAAGTTCAGTTTATCGCTGACATAACATAGCTTATTTTATTTTTACCTTTTTTTTTGTTTATAAACAATTGTTGACATAGCATTATTTTATTTTGTTTACTTGAAGTTCAATCATCCCAAACAATTGTTAAGCATAATTTTATTTTTTGTTCATTGAAATGTTTAGTCAGCAATTATGCAAACAATTTGGGCATTCAACTTTAATTAATGTATTAAATTTTAGTATATAAGAAAGAACAAATATAAAGAAAGAGTTCAATTACTATAAGGCATTTAAAGTGTTTTATTGATTGAATCTGTTAGCGTTCTACAAGTTAAAGTGCTTGGAGGACAATTAAGGCAAATAATATCTCAGTTCAGATTTATGTGTTTGAACTGAATCATATCATAGCCGTACGAAATAATTCTAATACAATTATACATTGGTGACCCCAGAGTCTAGTTATTTCAAGTTTCCCCCCAATAGTGGTAAGGGACTTTTAACTCTAAAGGCGGAACGCGCAACAATCCTCAAACACCAAAAACATTGGTGAACCCTTCAGAATACAATACAACAGTAGCACAGAGCTATAAAACAAAATTACGTCATTAAACGATCTTGTAAAGATGCAAGACGGAAAGGCGGAAGAAATAAATCGGGCGATTAGTACTGTAGGGAAGACACCTATAGAAAGGAGATCCGTTGAATATTATGAAAGAAAATCTAAGGAGCTCGGAGAATTGTGGAAGAACTTCGAAAAGATAGACAATCGCATAAGAAGTGATTCGACAGCAAAGGAAGATCATCCATATTTTTTACAAAAACTATACGAAGAGACGGGTCAAAGGTTTAGAGAGTCTGATTCAAATTATAGAGGAACAATCAAAGATGAAAGCAAGCAACTTAAGCATCACTGGGAAGCAGGCCTCGGAGACAACAATGAACAATTTGTTAAACATACAGAACGCCACCATATCCAAAATGATCAGCACATTAGACGATATGCTATCCTTAGGTGTTCAGTATACAAGGCAGCAGATTGAGGTAAAACTAAAGGAAGTCGATTACAATATGAAAACTATACAACAGTTGCAGGATAAGATTTGTACGGAGAATATCGAGCACGATATATACCAATTTCTGGCAAAACAAACAGAAATAATGGAGAAGATAATGCAAATTGAAGACATAAAAGCTAGTTTGACGCCAGAAGCTATTAACCAAGTAAGAATTAATCAAGATACCCACCCGCATCATCTTCCCAAAATAACAATACTGAAATTCAATGGGGATTATCTGAGCTGGCAACCATTCTATGACATGTTCAACGAAAAGATACACAAAACGGCAATGCCAACCATTCAAAAAATGTGGTTTCTAAAAACAAATGTAACAGTGAGGCCACAAGACTAATACAAAATGTATCTCCAACAGAAACCAATTATGAGACGGCATGGAATAAACTTCAAAACCGCTTTAACAATCCAAGAAGTCTAACAAATAGTATTATAAATAAATTGTTAGGCCAGCAAAAAATACCGGAAAATCCCTCTGCTGCAGCTATAAAAGGGCTGCACGGTACGACGCGCGAATCCATTGCAGCACTAAACAATTTGAATATCTATACATCGACTTGGCATCCTATAATAGTCAATATATTGATTAAAAAACTAGACCAGGGAACGCATATACTGTATGAACAGTCCATACAGCTTCCCAAATCTTTACCATCTTCAGAAATGCTATTGGGTTTCCTAGAAACTAGATTCCAGTCACTAGAAGCAGTCGGTCGAATTCAAAACACGCCAAAAAAACGGTTTTAGCAGGAACCACGTCTCAAGATACATACTCATGCAAATTATGCGACAATGGAAATCATCAATTGTATCACTGCAAACAATTTTTATCAAGGTCAGCGTCCGAGCGATTAAAATGGATTCAACAGCAGCAACTACGTGTCAACTTTTTCAAGCCTGGCCACATAGCAAGACATTGCACAACAAGTTGCTGTAGAAAATGTCAGAAAAGGCACAACACGTTAGTTCACCTGGAAATTTATCAACACAACAAAAACACTGCACCATCGACATCAAAAAAGGTGACCTCTGTGAGTAACACACCAGCGACCAATGTACCAACACCATCAACAGTAGCGTCGGCTCATTTGGCTGGGGCCCGGGAAGGCTACGTCCTGCTAGCAACAGCACGCGTAAAAATCATTGCCAATAACAATCTGGTATTTTCAAGGCAATATTGGATTCAGGCTCACAAATCAACATTGTGACAAACCGACTAGTAAATCAATTATCCATCACGCCCACAGAAACATCTTTATGCATCGCAGGTGTCGGCAGTCAATCACGCAAAACAAATCAACGCATCAACGTAGGGCTTCATTCCACCTCAACCAACTTCAGCACAAGACTAGAAGCGTTTGTACTCCCCATTATTCCAATTTAACCTTCCGAGCAACTCAATTGCACATCCTGGCCAATTCCAGAAAATATACAATTAGCTGATCCTGAGTTTAACAAACCCAACAACATTGATGTTCTCTTAGGTGCCGAATACTACCATGATCTGATCATTTCCGGTAAAATTAAGTTATCACCGGAACTACCAAGTTTAATAAATACAAGACTCGGTTGGGTCGTTAGCGGAAGGCTAGGACAAGGCTCCATTCTATCAGCAACATGTGCAATAAATACGAAAGGCAGCCCAGACACAAACGAACTCCTCGAGCGCTTTTGGAAATTAGATGGTTTTGAGTCAAATGACACTCTCACGGAGGAAGAAAGGCGATGCGAAACACACTTTATTCAAACCACAAAAAGAAACTCTCAAGGTCTATTCGTAGTACAACTACCATTTCGTGAAGACCCAAGTAGCTTAGGCAGCACAAGAAAGCTTGAATTTTCAAGATTTATGACCCAGGAACATCGATTAGCAAGAAACCAAGACATCAAGGCTCAATATGTTGATTTTATGGACCAATATGAAAAGCTAGGCCACATGATTTGCATAGATACTTCTGAAGTGAATGACCCACATTGCTACATCCCCCATCACTGTGTGCTGAAACCAGAAAGTAAGACCACGAAGCTTCGAGTTGTATTTGACGCGTCAGCAAAATCCTCGACAGGTCTCTCTCTTAACGATATACTAAACATTGGCCCTCCAACTCAAGGAGATCTCTTTGGTATGCTGTTACGATTTCGATTGCCCAGATTTGTTTTCAGCACCGATATCGAAAAAATGTATCGGCAAATTCTGGTTGATCCGGCTGATCGAAATATGTAACTCATATATTGGAGAAGGGATCCGACTGAGACAATGCAAACATACAAGCTTAATACGGTAACTTATGGAACGTCTGCAGCCCCATACTTAGCTACAAATGCCTACGATTTTTATATCGACGATGGCATGAGTGGCTCAGACAGTTTAATAACAGCATTCGATATGAAAAAACAACTAAGTAGTTTGTTACAAGAGGCTGGGTTTAAACTGAGGAAATGGTGCGCAAATCATCCTCAGCTACTGTCTGGAATACACCCTGAAGACGTGGAGCTAAACCTAGACTTCGACGATCAAAGCACAAAAATCTTGGGATTAACATGGAATCCCAAGGCAGACGTCTTCTGCCTCAAGGCAGATATCCAAGAAACCCAAGAAACAGTAACATCAGATGTGGCACGGATATTTGACCCATTGGGCGTCGCTGGTCCCGTAGTAGTTGCCGCAAAAATGTTTATCCAACAGCTATGGCAGCTAGAACTAGCATGGGATGACATACTCTCAGAATATCTTTATAATTATTGGTGGTCATTCCGGCAAAACTTAACACACATAAACAATTTATCTACTAAGAGACATTGATGGCCAAGTCTCAAAAGACACGCAAATGCACACTTTTGTAGATGCTTCAAAAAGAGCTTATGTATGGGGCCGCAGTCTACATACGTTCCAAATTGAAGGATAATCGAATCGCACCCTTAAAGAAGGTAACCTTACCAAGATTAGAACTATGCACTGCTCTCCTTGGGACCGAACTTACCAGGAGAGTAAAAAAGGAAATACAAGCTGAAAACACCCCAACATACCTATGGTTGGATTCAGAAAGAGTTCTTCACTGGATTACATCGTCAACATCTTCACTTCGCACATTCGTCGCCAATCGGGTAAGCAAGATTCAAGAGCAAACAACAAACATCCAGTGGAGACATATTGGCTCGAAACAAAATCCAGCTGATCTAATTTCTCGAGGTATAAGTCCAGAAAAACTGTCTCAATGCAACCTGTGGTTCGTCGGATAATATTCCTACATCGCAGTGAAAAGGGGTGGCCTAAAGAATTTAATCACCTTCTCATTCCGAAGAATTCAAACTAAATCCTGTAAAGGCTCTATCTACCACTTCACCTGGATTGGAGGAGATAATCTACAAAATTAATAATCAAGACTCATTCAAGACTCTTCAAAAGGTGGTAGCATATACACTTCGTTTCATCAAAAATGCTAAGACAAAACACTCACACTTCACGAACTCACTTTAGCAACTAACCTAATCACCAAAATCAAGTCAAATAAGTGGTTTATCTCTGGACGAGAATTGCATTATAAGGGTAGGGGGAAGGCTGGAGGCCTCCTGCCTCTCATACAACGCAAAACACTCAATACTCCTTCGATACAATGACCCGATCTCAAGGCTTATAATGAAGATGCTACACATCGACAACCACCACTGCGGTCCACAAACGCTGTTAGCCATCTCAAGACAGCAGTTTTGGATCGTCAAGGGTAAGTCGGTAGCCAGAACCATCGTCCAAAACTGTGTCCGATGTACAAAATCGAGACCAATGCTAATGCAACAAGTTATAGGAGACTTACCCGCTACTAGAGTGACTCCAACAAGGCCATTCATGATATCAGGTGTAGACTACTGTGGCCCACTCTGGGTGCACTACAAGTGAAGGGGCAAGAGGCCCCACAAGATATACATAGCAGTCTTTATTTGTTTTTCAACGAAGGCAATACATTTATAGCTAGTAAGCGACCTTACAACAGAAGCATTTATTGGGGCTCTCAAAAGATTTATTGCCCGCCGAGGACGTTGCCATACCATATACTCAGACAAAGCTACAAATTTTGTAGGAGCACGAAACCAACTTAAAGAATTGAATGACGTCATCTTTTCTGAGCATTCGCAGGAAACAATCAAAAGATATTGTAGCAACAATGGTATCGAATTCAAGTTTATACCCCCAAGGGCACCACATTTCGGTGGATTATGGGAAGCAACAGTGAAATCCGCTAAACAGTTGCTGCGTAGAAGTATGGCAACAGCTTCTTCACTTACATACAAAAAACTAGAAACTGTCATTGTCGAAATTGAGGCAATACTAAACTCGCGACCACTAACGCCTCTATCAAGTAATCCAAACAACTATGCAGCCTTAAATCCTGGTCGTTTTTTGATCGGAGAACCACTTACGGCACAAATAGATTCAAGAGCACCCAACCCTACCAACCCATCACTGTCAAAAAGGTGGAATCTTGTCTCCCAACTAAAACATGAATTTTGGAAACGCTGGTCATTGGAATACCTGCAGCATCTCCAAGGGAAACGAAAATGGAAAACATCCGAAAATGCAAGGGAAGGTAAATTAGTCATAATAAAGGAGGATAATGTACCGGTTATGCAATGGCCACTTGGCAGGGTTCTTAAAACTTATGAAGGAAACGATGGCAAGGTTCGAGTAGCAGACGTAAAAACAGCATCAGGAATAAAAAGACGGCCAATTCACAATTTAGCCCCACTTCTTCCCCAAGACGAATTAAAAGAAAATGAAGCATCCCACTCTACGCCAAAATTGCCATCTGATCAATTCATTGAACTCTTCAGTGTAATTCGGGTTCCAACAATAAGAAATAACCTAATATCTATCAACTCAAAGGAATCGTTTCTAGCAATTAATTCACACAGATGAATATATTCCCTTTTTAACTGAAGGCGTTACCGATGAATACATATGTCAAAACAAGCAAGTCAAGCTCAAGGGGGACACACTTGTCAATTCCTGTGAAATAAACATTTTTAACAACCGGAACACAGCCAACTGCAAACTTATCCGAATTCCATCCAACACAACATGGACACAATTAAAAAATCCGAACAACTGGATTTTTGCTTCCACCACAGAAGTAGAAATCTCAGCAGTCTGCGGCACAGAACCTTCACAACACCTTATAAGAGGCACTGGCATAATGCAAATAGACCAAACTTGTAAAATCAAAAACAACTTCATCACGATGTAAGGTCACTTTAGTGCGTCAAACAGTTTGCACACATCATACGTCCAACATAAACACATCGACCGTATAAGCACACCACAGGAAATCAAACAGATTATTAACACTACAGATAGCCAGTTTGAGACTCACCTTAATCAACTCAATAACCTGCAAAAACAACTAATTGAGTCAACAATTACACGTCTACCAGAGCTAATCAAGTCTAATAGCCAACATTATCATATAGTAAGCTATTCCGCACTTATAATTTCCTTGCTCATCGCGGTAGCCATAACACTAATTAAAAGAAGCTCAACCCATCAAGAAGGAATAGGCCACAACTCCAACCAACCAACACCGCATCCAGTTCCATTATCCCGACCTGTCACCATTGACATCATAGACACCTAACCCACATGGGTTATCATACCAGTGGTCAACGCGGGGAAGAATGTTGACATTCACATCAACATACATTTATTTTAAATTTTATTTTTTATTATTTTACTTAATGTTAATGATCTACATACACATACAAAATGTAACTTTTCGTGGTACTACAATGGAAAAAAATCGGAAAAAATAGAATCCATTCGACTTCCATTCTGAAATTTACAGGGAATATTAAGGTTATAAGGAGCTTTAAGAAAATATTTTCTTTTTTTCAGATTTTTCGACTTGTTCGAAGATGGTGGAAAACAGAAATTAAGTAAAAAAACCAAATTTTAAAAATAAAAAAAATAAATAAATTAAAAAAAAATTTTAAAAAGAAGGTTCAAATACCTTTAAAATAAGGCATTGGTCTTCAAAATCTATCCACAAGTTTTTGCGAAACATTAGTTTAAAAGTTGTCATATCGGAAGATTTTCACGATTTTTACGATTTTCAAATGCACATAACTTTAAAAAAAATGTTTTAATTTTTTTTCTGGAAACACGTGTAAAATATTTTTTAAGGAAGAATAAGTACTAAAATTTTGCAAGACATTGGAGACATCAAAGTAAATTTTTAGCAAAAATCGCACGGTCTGACATGAAATGACTCATAAGGAACTTTTGGGCACCCCTGCTATAAAGAAAGAAATAACAAAATAAACAAATGAACCCAAATTCAAATACAGAAAGCCCAGCTGCAGCTAATGCATCAACAAATACTCAAGACAACAATAAACCCCAAGAAAACAAAACACCAAAAGAAAAACTACAAGCACTCTCAGATAACATAGATAATTTGTTGAACCGAAATCCACACTTACAATCAACAAAAACAAATACCAAAACTAAAAACATCACAACAAATAAATTAACTACACCTATAAAACACCCTTTAAACATATCAAATGACATTGGTGATATGATATTGGTGCAATAGGACGGGAGCTAAAATATCAATTCCTAAAACTAAATGCTCACACATATGTAAAAAAAGGTCTTGCAACAGCAAAAACATTATAATACAAGGCAATCAAATCGTAACCGTAGATTCTCTAAGAATACTTGGTGTTACATTCAACAAAAGCTTTACATGGTCTTTACACATAGAACATTTAAAAAATCACTTCAGCAATTCTCATCAAAAATTACGCTTAACACAGTCCGTAGCCTTATTTTATCAAAAGTAGACTACGGAAAGGCCGCATAATCTCAAACAAAATTAATCCTATATATAACTCAGCAATGAGAACTAGCCTCGGTGCTTTTAGAACCACTCCAATTGAAAATCTAATGGCTGAATCCGGACTGCCTACAATACCACAAAGATTCAATAACCTCCCCTCAAACTTAATAAAGTTATATTTCCAAGTAAACACCACCTTCTAAAACGTATATTGTATATTTTTTCTCAATTGCCCCTTCCTTTCCCTCAACTATTTGCCTTGCCATGAAACTAGCAAAAGAAATGGAAATAAACACCAAACCACATAAGGTTTACTCCGCTTCTGATCCCCCTCGGAAGTTAAAAAATAACTGTTTTATTTAAGACCTAGCGGCTTTCGCCAAAGACTCCACACCATACAACTCTGTATATCATTATTCAAGAATATCTCCTCTACGTATAAAAACAACAATTGGAAAATATAATACACCAATGGGTTAAGAACGCTTTTCTCTACCGCATTGGCTGTTATTAATAACAGCTTAAGCACGGATTACTTAGCTACTTTGGATTATAGAGCTTCTATTTTCACGGCTGAATCAACAGCTATTTTTTACGCTTTAAACAAATATAAAAATATTCGAAGAAAATTTTTATTATGTTCAGATTCCAAATCTGCTGTAATGGCCATTCAAAATGTTAAGAATAAAAACTGGTTTCCGTGTATTCTATATTGTTGGATCTAATCTCATACAATTCGATCTGACATTTTTCGGATAAATTTGGATATTATTTTATCCCTAAATATATTATTGAATTTAATTTGATCTTATTATACATATTGCTGGATCTAACTTGATCTGCCATCTTTCGGATCAATTCAGATATTATGAAATATAAAATTGGATATGATTAAATATTGTGCCAGATTTATTTTTTTACTCGGGCAGGTAGAAAAATACGAAGGGCACAGTACTGGCACGGTGTTGAAGACGGTAGTACATGTATTGGCAATGTGTCGGATTTTTAGCTTTTTACAGTATTGGGACAGTGTCGAAATGATAACACCAGTAGGTATTTGCTTGGTCATAGGTATTTGCCAGCGCTGATACAGCGTTGGATTTTAGTATTTATCCAGGGTTTTAAATAAAAAATATCCAGTATTGTGACAGTACTTTAAAAAAATAGTAATTTAGTACATAGCCAGTACCATAAAACCAACTAAAAATGTGTTGGTATAGCAATTTATATAATTTAATTTATATATAAAAAACATATTTCAATTTTTTTAGACAAGAGTTCAAGATTTTTTTAAGAATGTATTTTTGTTTAGCCATAAATCAATTTAAAATACGAACGCTGAGTTAACGCTTAGCTAGTTTTTTAGAAATTGCTAGGTTAATGAACCTGCGTGGTTTGAAAATTGTTTGATACTGAAGTAAGTCAAAGATTTTTGTCTTAAATCCTGTCTCGACAGTCAGCAGGTCGCAAGATCTGAAAAATTTTGGATTTGTGAGGTAAAGGATCCTTAGCAAAATTCGAAGCTACATGAGAGCGCGCAACAGCGACTTTTGGGCTTAAGTGTATATCCTAACGTTTGGTGAATAAAATCCGAACAACTGTACGACTCTTCTTAATAAAAAACACGTAATATTTACAACAAAACTGTACGGTAAATATAACTGTACTAGCTAGTTATTCAATAAAAAACAAGAACACGTGGATAAGTTATTAATTAGTTTTAAAAATGTGTTATAGAGCAATTCCATATGAAAACGATAAAAATTGGCAAATTTTTGGACGACCCCTCTCCGATTTTAAAATAAATAGTCTCAATCGATTGCCCAGCAAAAAATAATGTACCTACATATTTTTTTTTTTTTTATAGTGACTGGTTTAGTGGTGGTGTACACCACTGTCATGTGACAAAATTGAAGAATTCTTCATAAGGGACCTCATTGAAAGTTGTTTTAAAAAACTACTAAAGCGATCGCAACGAGTGATAGCTCGTTGGAAAGGTATTGAATCAGGCTTTAATTGAAAAATAAAATTTTCCTAATTTTTCTCAGAAATTTACCTTTTTTCCCATGAAAATTAAATTTTCCCATGAAAATTAAATTTTCCGATTTTCCACAGAAGCTCCTAAATTTTCCGGCTAATTTTATTTTTTTTGGATTCCTCATAATTTTTGCTTTAAGAATCAGCAATAAAAAAATGGTCCCGACTCCTTGTTTGGACAGGAGAAGAGCATTTAAGAGACCACTTTGTTCTATTGTTTTTATATTTTTTATAATTGAATTATTTTTAATTATTTAACATTATTTTATTTTATTATTAAAAATACATTTTAAAAATTATTTTACAGTTAAAAATACATTTATGAAGAAAAAATCTTTCTTATTTTGCAAAATATATTTATTAAAAATTTCAATTGTCTTGGCATCATTATAAAATTAAAGTAACTTTAAATTTAGCACGTCGGCAGACGAAGAGTACCGCTTTACATTAATTGACATATCAGAAATATTTGGTATGAAGCAATGAAACTTTTGCGTTCCAGTTATAGTTTTGACATTATTATATCTGTTTTGAAGTCGTCGCTCCATGGCATCGTGTTCTTTTTGAGTGCATAAAACTGTGTTAATGGCAATTTCCTTGCTTTGAATCCACGAAAACAAATGTTGTACATTTAAGATCTGGTCAGTATATGGCCTTTGCAAACTTGCCTTAGTTGCCATGCGTTTTAGGGTTCCCCCTAATGTTTCAATTTCACCGTGAAATACTTTCAATTTCTTGCATGGAAAGAACATTAATTTGATGTTTTGATGAAACATGCAAACGCACACTGAATGCGTTCCGTGCCTGTCTAATGCCAGCACGCATTCTTTTGGTCGTAGGATGGCAAACTTAGAAAATCCCACTTTTTCTGCTGGGTATTTCTCTTTGAACTGATGGTATGCTTCGGATAGATTACATAATAATAATCTGCGCTGCTTGTGTACTTTTTCTCCATCTTCACGTGTGATAACATAATCACGTGTACCTGGGCAGGCGCGGCTGTTGTCATCATTGCAGTAAAAATCTTGAATCAATTTCACCGTTGCTTCGCTGAGGGTCCTTGAGCCAAATTTCTTGGTGGGAGTCGCCAATATGCCCTTCTGTCGAACTAATTCTTTGCTTCTTCTCGCGATGTAAAAAGATGTTTGAAACTGTTCAGAAATCTTGCGTATAGACCATGATTGAGGCAGCACAGATAAAATGAGATATTTCTTCGGAAAAGTGGTCGCTGAGATATTTCTCGCGAAAAGTGAATTTTCTTTTCAACTGCTCAATCATTTGTTTGCCGTCATCAACGTCATCTGCTTGACTGCATTCGTTATCAGAGCCTTCATCAAATATTGTCGCGATTGTACTCATAACCTTGCCTTTTTTATCTTTCCTGTATTTTTCACTTCGCAACTTTCTTTTTCTAATAGGCGTTTCACCTAAAGTGGTAATAGCCTCATTCAAAGGACTCAAAGACATATTGACCATCGGAATGTCTGCCTCACTATCAGATGAAACATTTTGTTCAATTGTCATTTCACTCTCGGATTGTGGTTGCATTTGTTTCAATGCATTTGCTTGTTGAGACAAATCGATTTTACACTTGGGGCAAATGAATTGTGCTTCTTCACCGTATTGTATATTTAATTCATTCATGTATCGCTTCGAAAGTTAATTTTAATACTTTTATCTTTTTCGAACGATGTCCACTCTTGTTAAACGGATTGCATCAAAATTTATTCATTTTACTTTAAATTGTCTTTACAGCTTCACTCTTTACTTTACAAAAAAAAAACACTTTAACACTTTCACGTTTAGTATTCAACTGAAATTTGACTCAGAGTGTGTGAAGTATTTATATTTATTTTTTGGTAAAAAATAGGTAAAAAAAATAAGCGATATTTGCTTTTCTTTAATAGGAAAATTTGCGTGAATTACTGGTCATAAAATGTTTTTTAAAGAGGGACTTAATTGGTTACTGCCAATAAGCCGACCACAGGTCATAAAATGTTTTGTAAATTTTTTAAATTACCAGGTAATAAATATTTCGCCATATTTATGGAAAATCCGTGTTTTATGACTTGTTTCTGCACGTGTCATTTTAGGCGAAATATTTATTACCTGGTAATTTAAAAAATTTACAAAACATTTTATGACCTGTAGCCTCAGTCGGGTTTGGTGTGCCATTACATGCCACTGCTGCTATTATCCATGGATTTATGGCCGATCTTGTGAAGGCAGGCAGACCATATTCACTACACACTCAACTTGGGGCTCTTAAAAAAAATTGATTTTTTCTTCATAAATGTATTTTTAACTGTAAAATAATTTTTAAAATGTATTTTTAATAATAAAATAAAATAATGTTAAATAATTAAAATAATTCAATTATAAAAAATATAAAAACAATGAGAACAAGGTGGTCTCTTAAATGCTCTTCTCCTGTCCATACAAGGAGTCGGGGTCCATTTTTTTATTGCTGATTCTTAAAGCAAAAATTATGAGGAATCCAAAAAAAAAAATAAAATTAGCCGGAAAATTTAGAAGCTTCTGTGGAAAATCGGAATATTTAATTTTCATGGGAAAAAAGGTAAATTTCTGAGAAAAATTAGGAAAATTTTATTTTTCAATTAAAGCCTGATTCAATACCTTTCCAACGAGCTATCACTCGTTCTCGATCGCTTTAGTAGTTTTTTTTAAAACAACTTTCAATGAGGTCCCTTATGAAGAATTCTTCAATTTTGTCACATGACAGTGGTGTACACCACCACTAAACCAGTCACTATAAAAAAAAAAAAATATGTAGGTACATTATTTTTTTCTGGGCAATCGATTGAGACTATTTATTTTAAAATCGGAGAGGGGTCGTCCAAAAGGTGATCGCTTTCATATGGAATTGCTCTATAGTCGAAAAAAGTATATTTGTTGTCTAAGTGTAATCTTTTTATTTAGAAAGTTATGAATATGCACTTTTTATTCGGAATTTGGTTCTTTTTTTATTTGGCCGAATATTCGGAATACTGAATGTTCTGTATTTTGAATACACTATTCGTGACGAAAACACTATTCGTGATATCTCTAATTAAAACCGATTTCTTGTTAACAAGTTTTCCATAAAATTCCACGTATTAGCGCCAAGAGTCAAATCTAATTTTTTTTTACACAACGCTTCATAATCTTAAATATGTTTTTTACAAATATCTTAAATATGTTTTTTTTACAAATATCTTAAATATGTTTTTTTTACAAATATTTTATTTTAATTTTTAACAGTACAAAATTGCATCAAATTAATGAAATAATCGTGAAAATAGACATTTTTAAAAACATGATTTTTTATAATATTGGTTCTTTTATTCTTATTATCTTTGAGATAATAGTATAAACTTTGAAAAACGTCAAAAAAATACCCTTTTTTCGTATTTTTTTTTTACTCTATCAATGTTTTGTAAATTTTGGTTTTCAACAAAACAAAATGTAAAAATAAAAGCCACAAAAAAATTTAAAAGATTTATATTAAAATTTACAATCAAATTTATATTTTTAGTTTATTACAAATATACTTGGACTATTAAATAAAAAAAACTTTAAGCCAATTTTTGGAAAATTTAATTTTTAAAATTTTTTTTGTGAAACATCTAAAATTGTTTTTTGTGTTCAACCATTTTTGCTTCAAATTCTCTAAGTTTAGCGCCCTCTCGTGGCTCTTAAAAAAAGGTAAAACCAAAATATTCTCTTACACGATTTTAAACTACTTTATACTCTTTCCAAAAATATATTTTTCATCCATATTTATAGTAAATATTTATTATTTTTTACGTCATTTAAAATTTTGGCACTTTAAAAGTGGAACAAATTTTAGTAATTTGTGGCAAAATCTTGGTTCTATACTTTTTATAATCTTTGAAAAACATCAAAAAAATATCCTTTTTTCTTACTCCATCAAAGTTTTGTAAATTTTGATTTTTTAATACAAAAAAAGGTAATTTTCAGATCCATAAAAAATAATTTTACTAAAGATTTATACTGTATAACAAATATATTAAGACAAAATAAAAACCAAACTTTAAATTAATTTTATATTTTTTTTTCGTGAAACAACTAAAAGCCATATTTTTTTTATACTTTTTTTTATATTTTTTTTATATTTTTTTTATTATTGCTTAAAATTTTCCAAGTTTAGCGCCCTCTCATGGCGCCAAAAAGAGTCAAACCAAAAAATTTTTTTTATATATTTTAATTTCCTGATAACCTTTCCAAAAATAAATTATTTATCAATATTCATCACCAATATTTTTTTTATACCCTCCACCATATATGGTGAGGGTATATATCAGTTTGTCATTCCGTTTGTAATATCTCGAAATATAGGTCTAAGACCCCATAAAGTATATATATTCTTGATCATTATGCAATTTTAAGTCGATTCAGCGATGTCCGTCCGTCTGTCTGTCTGTTGAAATGGCGATTACGACGCAAAGACGCAAGCGGGGGTGCCTATTTTTACCCGGATTGTTGGACATCCTCCCGAGCAGTTTGGTATTGAAAATGAGCAAAATCGGTCCAGCGGTTAAAATGTTATGAGTGAAAATGTGAAGATGCCTCTAAATTTTCCATACAAATTGGTTTATTTTAGTACAATTTTATAGAAGCGACAGGTACAAAATATATTTTCTCATATTTTTTCATCAGTCGCTTAGAAATTAATAATATTTTGTATTCACTTCAAATATTTTTCACCTCAAAAATTTTTTATCACCACTAAAATTTTTTTCACCACATATAATTTTTTTCACCTCAAAAAATTTTTTTCACCTCCATAATTTTACTTCAAAAGTTTTTTACATTATTTGTATCAAAAACAGTAGAGAACATTTTTTTAGAATATTGGTGGAGGGTATTCAAAGATTCGGCACAGCTGAATTTAAGCCTTTTTTTACTTGTTTTTTTGATGTTGCGACGTGGCCAAAGCATTTGACAGTGTTTGGCATAGAGGGCTACCGAAATAACAAAAATATCGTTACCCTTAAAATACCACTACCGAAATAATAGAAAATAATTTCACCTTTAAAATACCGATAGGTTATTTAATTATTTTAAGTCGTATTGTTAACTTTGGAAATGCTTTTTATGTGTCTTTAAATGCAATAAAGTTTGCCATGATATTTGAAAATTACACAAAAAAACAACAATAAAACTATTCGTAGTTCTTTTGTGTGTAATTTTTAAATTTCAAGGCATATTATATTGAATCTGGAGACAAAGGGTTGGTTAAACTAAAGAAAAAACATATAAGCATGTACTTGAATTTAATTTAAATAATTTATTTCATTCATTTCAAAATAAAAGAAGTTTTTAGTTCTTTTAAATTGTATTGTTTTAAATTATATGTTTTATAAAATCTCACCGATCAGTTCAAAAACATACAGAAATGTGGATATTGTTTGCTCTTATTAAACATTTTAGTATGTTTTCTGTAAAATACTACTGCTGAAAAAAATTACCTAACCAGGGTTACAGCATTCTCAAGCTTTTTTTTTCTAATAAACTTCCTAAATTCCTATCACCAAAGAGTATGCCTATTGGGATACTTATAAAATATTTAAAAAAATTTATTTCCAATAGAAAAAGATCCAAAATTTATTTTTTTTTTTAATTTGTGCGATAAATATATTATTTATAATCGTATATAGAGTTTTGAGACGAAAAAAAAACAAAATTTAAATTTTAGAAAAATCTTAACAATTTTGCATGAAATCAAGAATTGACAAGAAACTACTCCACAAAAGAACGGAGTTTTAAAGCACCTTGGTCTATAGTTGTAAAATTCTAAATACTCTATACTTGTACAACTCTACGTTATTCTCACTTTTAAGTAAAACTACCCGGATCCGTAATTTCATAGTATATGGCCGTATATGCTCATATATGGACATATCTGATCAGATATGAGTACTTTTCAGTATATCAAAAAATTTTTTTTTATTTTGCAACAAAAATACAGTTTTTTTATTAAAACTTAATGTAAAGATTATACGTCTATTTACATTTTGCTAATGAATTCATACGTTTTGAAGAAATTTAGGAATTTTTAACGATCATTTAAAGAACAAGATTCGAATATTCGAAGAATGTCTTATTTTTGCAAATAATAAAATCAAAACAATAATACATATAAATCTGAAATCTTGTCAAAGTGAGGTAACAAAGAGAATGAAAATTAATAAAAGTGTTATGTCCACACCAATTTTCGCTTAAGAGTTCGAACTGGATCTTAATTCCGTATAACAGGAGTTTAAATTAAAAAAAAATAGACCATATCTGATAAAATAACACTATTACCCATATATGGAATAGAATGAACATATATTTTTCTTAAATATTTTATATTTTTCTTAAATTCAAAATTTCAAAAGTTTTTCAATGAAAGAATTTTGCTGGAGAGTTGAAAAAGTGTTATTTTAAACAACTTTAATATACTTAACTGGCAAATATTAATTAATTATTACTACTGACTGCAATGTCATTTTTTTTACTTTAACTAAGCGAATAAAATATGTGCAAAAATTAAAAATTAATATTGTTACGATTTTACATTTTAAAATCGTTGATTTATTTCTTTTAAATAACACTGTGCAACAGCCAATCTGGGGGGTGAGAAATTCCAAGTCAGGGTGATGGTACTAGGTCAGTATAGTAAAACCCTCAAAGGGTTTGGCGTTCGTATGTGTCAGTTTTTTTATGACCTTTTAAATTTTTTGCTTATCTTGATGTTTTTTCGCTTAGTTGTAACATTTTGGCAAAAACGTAGTTTAACATAACTCGAGAACCACTTGTCCGATTTTGATGAAACAAATTTAGAAAAATTAAGAATTACAATTTCTCTAATCTGTTTCTTTACCGTTTTCCTATATGTGCAACACTTTCGAAGTTAAAAATGAATGTATGAAGGGAAAAACGTATTTTTTGCCTAAAAATTTAAATATTTTTTTTTTTAAAATTCATAAAAAATCCAAAATGGAAAAAAGTGCCAAAACTAATAAATTTCGAGTAGTCACATAACTCATGAGCAAAAAAAAGGCATAGATCATGAAAATCGATGCACGCGTTTCTCATTTATTCACAATTAGGTAAATGTATGAATTTCAAAAATTTGCTCCAGATATGCACAACATTATTTGGAGAAAACATTGACACTCACAAGCCGAACTCTCGCATATTTTTCTACTGTACTAAAAGAGAAATATTGATGTGGCAACACTGGTTCTGTAATGTTCACATAAAACATGCATTGTCATTATACTTCTTCTCTTTCTAAACTGGTTCTGTGATTTTTGTCATTCAACAAGTGCCGACGAACGCGAACAGTAAAAGTGATTTTTCTCCAGTTTTTTAAAAGTGAACAAAACTGAACAGAATATGGAACTGTGCAAGCTGTGGTCAATATGTCTCAACACATAAAAAAGGGGAAATTTCAGTACTGATTTTGTTCAAACATACGAGATGTACTTCAACCAAAATGTTATAGTGAACGAAAATTGGGTACCAAATATAGTGTGTAAAAGCTGCTACAACCGTCTAATGGATTGGAAAAATAGAAGACGTTAAAGTATGCCATTCGGTATCCCAATGACTTGGACTAATCCTGGCGAAGGTCACAATCCATTGAATTGCTATGCATGTGCGAATAAAGGAGCCGCAAAAAGGATAAGAAAATCGTATAATTACGTTGGTGTTGCAAGTGCCGCAACACCATTGCCTCATTCGGACCACATTCCTGTGCCAAAAGCTTATAGCCCAGATATTTTTTCTTCTACGACCGCTCCGACATATCATGCACGTGATGATCCCCCATATGAGCCATCAGTATCCAATGAGCCAATTTTAATAAATCAAAATAAGCTTGATTCAATTGTTGCCAAGTTGGAATTAACACAGCATAAATCGGAAGAGCTGGCTTCCATTTTGAAATCAAACAATTTTTTGGCACCCGGTGTGAAAGTTACAGCTTATCGAAGTCGTCAGGCAACACTCCAAAGTTTATTCCTTGTGAATGATGAAAAAACTTCTGCATATTGCCCGGATGTAGGAAAATTGATGGACGCAATGGAAATAAAATATTAAGTAGATGACTGGAGATTATTTATTGACAGTTCAAAACTCAGCTTGAAGGCGGTTTTACTGCATAAGACCAATAAAAAACCTTCAGTTTCAATCGCCTATAGTACAGAAACGAAAGAAACATATGGTGCACTGGAAAATATTTTAAAAATGGTAAACTACGCCAAACATATGTGGCGCATATGCTGCGATTTAAAAGTTGTAGCAATGCTTTGCGGTCTTCAAAGCGGCTATATAAAATATATGTGCTTTTTGTGCGATTGGGACACACGATTTTCCGGTGACCAATATGCATGCCACGGATGGAAACTCAGAGAGCACAGCAGGTTACAAATGGCCAATATTATTCGTGAGCCTCTAGTGCCGAAGGAGAAGATATTGCTGCCTCCACTGCATATTAAACTTGGAATTGTTAAGAATTTTATCAAAACTGTCGCCAAAAGAGATGAAGTTTTCTTGTGTTTGAAACTTATTTACCCGAGACTCAGCGAAAGTAAAATTAAAGAAGGTAAGTTATAATATCACATTCATTTCCCATGATTTTCCATCTTAACAAATTAATTTTTTCCAATTAGGCGTAGTAAATGGTCCAGATATACGAAAGCTGATTAAAAGTGACGCATTCAACAATATTTTGATTGACGCTGAATTGAATGCATGGCAGGCAATCAAAGAAGTAATAGAAGGCTTGTTGGGAAAGCATCGTTTTAACAACTACGATGTTTCTGTCGCAAGGATGTTAAGAGCATTCTCGGAAATTGGTGTCCACATGTCCTTGAAAATCCATTATTTACATCATCATCTAGACTACTTCAGCAAACAATTGGCTACCGAATCTGATGAACAAGGTGAACGCTATCATCAAGTTGCTATGCCATTTGAAATGAGGTAATACTGATTTTTTATTTTTTCAAAATCATTTTAATAAAACAAAAAATTACAGATATAGAGGCAAAAAGTCGCCGAGTGCAATAATTGCGGAAATTTGCTGGTGGAGTAAGCTTGTGTGGCAAGACAAGGATGATCTTGATGATAAAGAATTTTCAGGAGATGCAGAAGGGCCAACAGTGGAGTCACACATTGACATTATGTGTGGTTCAGAAACTGATGATAGCGATGCCACTAGTCCCGAACAACCACCATCGAAAAAGTCTAGGCAATATTTATTAAAATAAATAAATAAAATAAAAATAAAAAATTATAAAAATGTTTACTTAATTTTTTTAGTAGTTTATGGCCAGAAGTCTGGAGTTATTGGGGAAAATTTATAAAAAAGGCGATAAATGACACTTTTTTAAATAAAAACAAATATCAATATTATTGTCAAAATGGGATACCTTCACTTAATTGTAAATAAAAGCAGAACGCGTTAATCGATTTCTATGATCTATGTCGCATTTTGTTTATAGGTTATGTGACTTTACATGAAATTAATAACACTTGATCCTTTTTTCCGTTTTGGATTTTTTATGAATTTAAAAAAAAAATTAATTTTTAGGCAAAAAAATATTTTTTTTTCTCCACAAATTTATTTTTACCGGCAAAACTGATGATTATAAAGAAAAACGTTATATGAACGGATTAAAGAAATTGTAATTCTAAATTTTTTTGAGTTTGTTTTAGCAAAATCGGACAAGTGGTTCTCGAGTTATGTTAAACTACGTTTTTGCCAAAATGTTACAACTAAGCGAAAAAACATCAAGATAAGGAAAAAATTTAAAAGGTCATAAAAAAAAACTGACATACGAACGCCAAACCCTTTGAGGGTTTTACTATACTGACCTAGTACCATCACCCTGACTTGGAATATCTCACCCCCAGACAATAATCCCAAAAATGTTCCATAGTGTAATAAACGCCGTTGAAATCCTTTTAAAGCTATTCTTTATTTAAATACAAACTTAAAACAATTACACAACATAACCGCTCTGAAGGACGATTATGTACGCCATAAAATGGAAGAAGTGCACGATGAGTATGACGAATAGAACAATTATTTTGATTAAAAATTTCAACAATTTGCACGCGTTGCTCTGGTGTAAGTCGATTCATAATGAAATTTCAAAGCAAACTAAACAAAAAGCAACTATCAGCAACTATTAAAAATTTCAACAATTTGCACGCGTTGCTCTGGTGTAAGTCGATTCATAATGAAATTTCAAAGCAAACTAAACAAAAAGCAACTATCAGCAGTTAAATGGGTTGTCCAAATAAGCAGTCATGCCAACTCAAAGTTGTGATACTTTAAAAAACACCTTATATAAAGAGATAAAAAACCGGTTAATAGACACCAAAAAACGGGTTTCAGTTTATTTAAATTTAGGGAAAAAACAAAAAACAAAAATCCTGTTTTCGGGTTTGAAGGCTATATTAAAGACATATGCCAGATCAGGGTAGATTTTGTTCTTTCATCAAAGAAATAATTAAAAACATATTTAAATAATAAAAACAAACTTCATTCAATTTCAAGGGAGTTTTCTACGTTGTTTCAGCTTTATTTTTTATGTAAAGGGTCCGCCAAATAACTTTTTTTTTTTTGAAAATGATAAAAAAAAAAACTACTGAATATTTTCTCAAATTTCTTTTTTTATTTGAAAGTACAATCCTTCCGGTTAATAATGGAAAAATTATATCAAAATGGCTGCCTCGGCTGGCCATGCAGTATCCTACACGATGGGTCCCTTTTTTAAGCACATTATCGATTGTGTGCAGCTGTATTTCACCAATGGCTTCACGAATATTGTCCTTTAAAGGGTCAATTGTCTCTGGCTTGTCGGCGTAACAATTATCTTTGACGGCACCCCACAAATAACAGTCCAACGGTGTCAAATCGCAGCTCCGAGGTGGCCAAACGACATCAGCTCTGCGGCTGATAATGCGATCTTCAAAAACAGGGCGCAAAACATCGAGTGTAGCTTCGGCTGTGTGGCACGTAGCGCCGTCCCGTTGAAACCAAATTGTTGCCAATATCCTCCTCTTCAATTTTTGTGAACAAAAATTCGTTCAACATGGCCCGATAACGATCGCCATTGACTGTAACGGCCAGCCGAGGCAGCCATTTGAATGAAATTATTTTCCATTATTAACCGGAAGGATTGTACTTTTAAATAAAAAAAGAAATTTGAGAAAATATTCAGTAGTTTTTTTTTTATAGCATTTTCAAAAAAAAAGTTATTTGACGGACTCTATACAAGCTATACATCCTCCTAAAACATGTTTGGGACAGACCGTTATTTTTTTCAGCGCTCATTTAACAATGTCCCGAAAGTTATTCAGTTTCAAAGAAAAATGTATAAGTGCGATTAAGTGTGTCTAGTTTCCTACAGAGTTTTTTGAAGTTTAATTTAAAATATATTGAGTATCATAATTTTTAATTTAAAAATATCTTTTTTTTCTAGATATCTGCTTGGGATAAACACTCCGAAATTTGCACTGATTAATTATGAATGTACATTTAAATATTATAAAAATAAATTAATTTGATATTCCAAAATGAAAATATAAAGCTTTATAAAACATAAAAACTTGCTTTTGTTTTAAATAGTGAATAACTTTCCTCCAGGACAATATGTCTTTAACTAACGGTATCGAAATTTTACCAAAACTGCAATTATATTAAATTTTTAATTGCGTCTAAAGTCGATTTTGTAGATACCAACATTTTTGTTACATTGCTATTTTATTTTTTTCTATTAAATGGTCACCAATCGAAATATTGTTGGTTAATTTTAATTAGTTTGTCATACGAATTTGTTGATTTTTATTATTTTTCTCCAAAACTTTCGACAATATTACGAAATATTTCGCATTCAAGAATTTTTTTTTTAAATATACGAAATCTACGAATTATTTTCGAAATTTTTAATTAACTGATTAAATTTCTGAAAATATTTTTGAATAAAAATAATTTTTATGAAAAAATTCTTTATAAAAGTACTTATGAAGATGATTTCTTTTTTTTTACAAAATGAGAAATATTATTAAAGAAAATACAAGAAGTTTCGTAAAATTAGTCAGCCCTAGGCTATTTCTCGAAAAAGCATCCACTAATAATTTTCAAGTCGTAAGATATTGTAAAATAAATAAAAAAAAAACTATTTTATAAAAGAATCTATTATATTTATTTTCCTCTTTCTTTGCAAGGAGTGGAGTTATCTCTCCCTTTTGTGTTAAGCAAAGAATATCTTTATTAAACAAAATCAGTCGTAATTTATAGTAAATAAATGCTTAGCAGTTATACATCTCGTGGGAAATATATCAATGGACAGAATACCTTCGGTAAGATTTGTTAGGTATGTAACAACGATCATTGTACAACACCAAAAGGGTTGATTTTTTAAAAATTTTTACAGTGGATGTTTGACTGAGTATTATCAGCTTATATTACTGTAACCACATCAGTTGGTTGAACAATGCAAACAGTGTTGATCGTTGTGTAATATGATCATTTCATAACTTAATAACCAAAAATATTGTTGTGGGTAATAACAAGAGTTTAGAAAATACACACATGATACACACAATGTACTGTTCAAAAGCAACCAACACATAGTTTTATTTTCATATCAATTGTGTGTGTATCTAATTTTTGCGGGATATAGAACACAAACATGAATGTTTGTTATTTTAATATATGCTTGCATACACGAACATGTATAGTTTACGTATTGTTCGATCGGAACACACTTCAACCACATGGGCTCGAGTGCAGCTATACTTTAAGTTCGTAAACTTGTATGTGTACAGCTAAAAAAAAAGAACATGACTGGCTTAAGACAAACGTCAACTCTGTTAAGGGGAAATGTAAATGTGAGGTGAACTTTGTGGAAGAAGCTGAGTTTCCTTGCTCACACTTTGTTCGGGGCTACTTTACACATAGCTTGGATACTGCAAATGAAAAGTTGCTGGCCTTAATAGCCATTCAGAATGATATGAATGCGAGAAACTGGAAGGTAGTCATGAGGAAGAACAATGGTCAACTCCTACACCTTCTAATAGCAGTAGACGACAATTCGTGAACCAAGTTGGTTACCGGTTTACTCGCCTGAAACTGATGTTGAAGGATGTCAACAAGGAAAGTGACCCCAAACCCAAGATGAATGTCGGCACGAAAGAGGCTGCGGCTCCCCCTACAGTCGCTTGTGGAAACATGGAACCAGAAAAGGTTACTTTAGTCGTAGATCTATCCACTGTTGCAGGTGGAAACAAGGAACCGCAAAGGGTTGCTATGGATGAAGGACGTTTAACTTGCAGCGTTGTAAGGGGAAAAGCCGAAGTACCGGCAGGGGTAACGACGATGAGGTCGATTTTCTCGAAAACCCCAAATAGGGGTAGCCCAAAGAGGAAAAGGGCCACGAAGAGCACAGCTGCGTAGACTGACTGCAAGCGAACCTGCCCCACGCTAAGGGAGCAACCGCTACCCTTTCCAACACGTTCGCACATGAACGGATAGACATGGCTCTAATACAAGAGCCATGGGCTATCAGAGGTAAGATCATGGGTCTCCAACATGAATGAGTTAGGTTTTTGAACCATCATGGAGTAACTTCTCTTAGAACGACGATTTTGTTAACAAATTAATTAACTTCCTTCCCATTCCAGAATTCATACAGCGGGGTTTGGTGTCGTTTTCCTATATGTGCAACACTTTCGAAGTTAAAAATGAATGTATGAAGGGAAAAACGTATTTTTTGCCTAAAAATTTAAATATTTTTTTTTTTAAAATTCATAAAAAATCCAAAATGGAAAAAAGTGCCAAAACTAATAAATTTCGAGTAAAGTCACATAACTCATGAGCAAAAAAAAGGCATAGATCATGAAAATCGATGCACGCGTTTCTCATTTATTCACAATTAGGTAAATGTATGAATTTCAAAAATTTGCTCCAGATATGCACAACATTATTTGGAGAAAACATTGACACTCACAAGCCGAACTCTCGCATATTTTTCTACTGTACTAAAAGAGAAATATTGATGTGGCAACACTGGTTCTGTAATGTTCACATAAAACATGCATTGTCATTATACTTCTTCTCTTTCTAAACTGGTTCTGTGATTTTTGTCATTCAACAAGTGCCGACGAACGCGAACAGTAAAAGTGATTTTTCTCCAGTTTTTTAAAAGTGAACAAAACTGAACAGAATATGGAACTGTGCAAGCTGTGGTCAATATGTCTCAACACATAAAAAAGGGGAAATTTCAGTACTGATTTTGTTCAAACATACGAGATGTACTTCAACCAAAATGTTATAGTGAACGAAAATTGGGTACCAAATATAGTGTGTAAAAGCTGCTACAACCGTCTAATGGATTGGAAAAATAGAAGACGTTAAAGTATGCCATTCGGTATCCCAATGACTTGGACTAATCCTGGCGAAGGTCACAATCCATTGAATTGCTATGCATGTGCGAATAAAGGAGCCGCAAAAAGGATAAGAAAATCGTATAATTACGTTGGTGTTGCAAGTGCCGCAACACCATTGCCTCATTCGGACCACATTCCTGTGCCAAAAGCTTATAGCCCAGATATTTTTTCTTCTACGACTGCTCCGACATATCATGCACGTGATGATCCCCCATATGAGCCATCAGTATCCAATGAGCCAATTTTAATAAATCAAAATAAGCTTGATTCAATTGTTGCCAAGTTGGAATTAACACAGCATAAATCGGAAGAGCTGGCTTCCATTTTGAAATCAAACAATTTTTTGGCACCCGGTGTGAAAGTTACAGCTTATCGAAGTCGTCAGGCAACACTCCAAAGTTTATTCCTTGTGAATGATGAAAAAACTTCTGCATATTGCCCGGATGTAGGAAAATTGATGGACGCAATGGAAATAAAATATTAAGTAGATGACTGGAGATTATTTATTGACAGTTCAAAACTCAGCTTGAAGGCGGTTTTACTGCATAAGACCAATAAAAAACCTTCAGTTTCAATCGCCTATAGTACAGAAACGAAAGAAACATATGGTGCACTGGAAAATATTTTAAAAATGGTAAACTACGCCAAACATATGTGGCGCATATGCTGCGATTTAAAAGTTGTAGCAATGCTTTGCGGTCTTCAAAGCGGCTATATAAAATATATGTGCTTTTTGTGCGATTGGGACACACGATTTTCCGGTGACCAATATGCATGCCACGGATGGAAACTCAGAGAGCACAGCAGGTTACAAATGGCCAATATTATTCGTGAGCCTCTAGTGCCGAAGGAGAAGATATTGCTGCCTCCACTGCATATTAAACTTGGAATTGTTAAGAATTTTATCAAAACTGTCGCCAAAAGAGATGAAGTTTTCTTGTGTTTGAAACTAATTTACCCGAGACTCAGCGAAAGTAAAATTAAAGAAGGTAAGTTATAATATCACATTCATTTCCCATGATTTTCCATCTTAACAAATTAATTTTTTCCAATTAGGCGTAGTAAATGGTCCAGATATACGAAAGCTGATTAAAAGTGACGCATTCAACAATATTTTGATTGACGCTGAATTGAATGCATGGCAGGCAATCAAAGAAGTAATAGAAGGCTTGTTGGGAAAGCATCGTTTTAACAACTACGATGTTTCTGTCGCAAGGATGTTAAGAGCATTCTCGGAAATTGGTGTCCACATGTCCTTGAAAATCCATTATTTACATCATCATCTAGACTACTTCAGCAAACAATTGGCTACCGAATCTGATGAACAAGGTGAACGCTATCATCAAGTTGCTATGCCATTTGAAATGAGGTAATACTGATTTTTTATTTTTTCAAAATCATTTTAATAAAACAAAAAATTACAGATATAGAGGCAAAAAGTCGCCGAGTGCAATAATTGCGGAAATTTGCTGGTGGAGTAAGCTTGTGTGGCAAGACAAGGATGATCTTGATGATAAAGAATTTTCAGGAGATGCAGAAGGGCCAACAGTGGAGTCACACATTGACATTATGTGTGGTTCAGAAACTGATGATAGCGATGAATGCGATGCCACTAGTCCCGAACAACCATCGAAAAAGTCTAGGCAATATTTATTAAAATAAATAAATAAAATAAAAATAAAAAATTATAAAAATGTTTACTTAATTTTTTTAGTAGTTTATGGCCAGAAGTCTGGAGTTATTGGGGAAAATTTATAAAAAAGGCGATAAATGACACTTTTTTAAATAAAAACAAATATCAATATTATTGTCAAAATGGGATACCTTTACTTAATTGTAAATAAAAGCAGAACGCGTTAATCGATTTCTATGATCTATGTCGCATTTTGTTTATAGGTTATGTGACTTTACATGAAATTAATAACACTTGATCCTTTTTTCCGTTTTGGATTTTTTATGAATTTAAAAAAAAAATTAATTTTTAGGCAAAAAAATATTTTTTTTTCTCCACAAATTTATTTTTACCGGCAAAACTGATGATTATAAAGAAAAACGTTATATGAACGGATTAAAGAAATTGTAATTCTAAATTTTTTTGAGTTTGTTTTAGCAAAATCGGACAAGTGGTTCTCGAGTTATGTTAAACTACGTTTTTGCCAAAATGTTACAACTAAGCGAAAAAACATCAAGATAAGGAAAAAATTTAAAAGGTCATAAAAAAAACTGACACATACGAACGCCAAACCCGTTGAGGGTTTTACTATACTGACCTAGTACCATCACCCTGACTTGGAATATCTCACCCCCAGACAATAATCCCAAAAATGTTCCATAGTGTAATAAACGCCGTTGAAATCCTTTTAAAGCTATTCTTTATTTAAATACAAACTTAAAACAATTACACAACATAACCGCTCTGAAGGACGATTATGTACGCCATAAAATGGAAGAAGTGCACGATGAGTATGACGAATAGAACAATTATTTTGATTAAAAATTTCAACAATTTGCACGCGTTGCTCTGGTGTAAGTCGATTCATAATGAAATTTCAAAGCAAACTAAACAAAAAGCAACTATCAGCAGTTAAATGGGTTGTCAAAATGAGCAGTCATGCCAACTCAAAGTTGTGATACTTTAAAAAACACCTTATATAAAGAGATAAAAAACCGGTTAATAGACACCAAAAAACGGGTTTCAGTTTATTTAAATTTAGGGAAAAAACAAAAAACAAAAATCCTGTTTTCGGGTTTGAAGGCTATATTAAAGACATATGCCAGATCAGGGTAGATTTTGTTCTTTCATCAAAGAAATAATTAAAAACATATTTAAATAATAAAAACAAACTTCATTCAATTTCAAGGGAGTTTTCTACGTTGTTTCAGCTTTATTTTTTATGTAAAGGGTCCGCCAAATAACTTTTTTTTTTTTTGAAAATGATAAAAAAAAAACTACTGAATATTTTCTCAAATTTCTTTTTTTATTTGAAAGTACAATCCTTCCGGTTAATAATGGAAAAATTATATCAAAATGGCTGCCTCGGCTGGCCATGCAGTATCCTACACGATGGGTCCCTTTTTTAAGCACATTATCGATTGTGTGCAGCTGTATTTCACCAATGGCTTCACGAATATTGTCCTTTAAAGCGTCAATTGTCTCTGGCTTGTCGGCGTAACAATTATCTTTGACGGCACCCCACAAATAACAGTCCAACGGTGTCAAATCGCAGCTCCGAGGTGGCCAAACGACATCAGCTCTGCGGCTGATAATGCGATCTTCAAAAACAGGGCGCAAAACATCGAGTGTAGCTTCGGCTGTGTGGCACGTAGCGCCGTCCCGTTGAAACCAAATTGTTGCCAATATCCTCCTCTTCAATTTTTGTGAACAAAAATTCGTTCAACATGGCCCGATAACGATCGCCATTGACTGTAACGGCCAGCCGAGGCAGCCATTTGAATGAAATTATTTTCCATTATTAACCGGAAGGATTGTACTTTTAAATAAAAAAAGAAATTTGAGAAAATATTCAGTAGTTTTTTTTTTATAGCATTTTCAAAAAAAAAGTTATTTGACGGACTCTATACAAGCTATACATCCTCCTAAAACATGTTTGGGACAGACCATTATTTTTTTCAGCGCTCATTTAACAATGTCCCGAAAGTTATTCAGTTTCAAAGAAAAATGTATAAGTGCGATTAAGTGTGTCTAGTTTCCTACAGAGTTTTTTGAAGTTTAATTTAAAATATATTGAGTATCATAATTTTTAATTTAAAAATATCTTTTTTTTCTAGATATCTGCTTGGGATAAACACTCCGAAATTTGCACTGATTAATTATGAATGTACATTTAAATATTATAAAAATAAATTAATTTGATATTCCAAAATGAAAATATAAAACTTTATAAAACATAAAAACTTGCTTTTGTTTTAAATAGTGAATAACTTTCCTCCAGGACAATATGTCTTTAACTAACGGTATCGAAATTTTACCAAAACTGCAATTATATTAAATTTTTAATTGCGTCTAAAGTCGATTTTGTAGATACCAACATTTTTGTTACATTGCTATTTTATTTTTTTCTATTAAATGGTCACCAATCGAAATATTGTTGGTTAATTTTAATTAGTTTGTCATACGAATTTGTTGATTTTTATTATTTTTCTCCAAAACTTTCGACAATATTACGAAATATTTCGCATTCAAGAATTTTTTTTTAAATATACGAAATCTACGAATTATTTTCGAAATTTTTAATTAACTGATTAAATTTCTGAAAATATTTTTGAATAAAAATAATTTTTATGAAAAAATTCTTTATAAAAGTACTTATGAAGATGATTTCTTTTTTTTTACAAAATGAGAAATATTATTAAAGAAAATACAAGAAGTTTCGTAAAATTAGTCAGCCCTAGGCTATTTCTCGAAAAAGCATCCACTAATAATTTTCAAGTCGTAAGATATTGTAAAATAAATAAAAAAAAAACTATTTTATAAAAGAATCTATTATATTTATTTTCCTCTTTCTTTGCAAGGAGTGGAGTTATCTCTCCCTTTTGTGTTAAGCAAAGAATATCTTTATTAAACAAAATCAGTCGTAATTTATAGTAAATAAATGCTTAGCAGTTATACATCTCGTGGGAAATATATCAATGGACAGAATACCTTCGGTAAGATTTGTTAGGTATGTAACAACGATCATTGTACAACACCAAAAGGGTTGATTTTTTAAAAATTTTTACAGTGGATGTTTGACTGAGTATTATCAGCTTATATTACTGTAACCACATCAGTTGGTTGAACAATGCAAACAGTGTTGATCGTTGTGTAATATGATCATTTCATAACTTAATAACCAAAAATATTGTTGTGGGTAATAACAAGAGTTTAGAAAATACACACATGATACACACAATGTACTGTTCAAAAGCCACCAACACATAGTTTTATTTTCATATCAATTGTGTGTGTATCTAATTTTTGCGGGATATAGAACACAAACATGAATGTTTGTTATTTTAATATATGCTTGCATACACGAACATGTATAGTTTACGTATTGTTCGATCGGAACACACTTCAACCACATGGGCTCGAGTGCAGCTATGCTTTAAGTTCGTAAACTTGTATGTGTACAGCTAAAAAAAAAGAACATGACTGGCTTAAGACAAACGTCAACTCTGTTAAGGGGAAATGTAAATGTGAGGTGAACTTTGTGGAAGAAGCTGAGTTTCCTTGCTCACACTTTGTTCGGGGCTACTTTACACATAGCTTGGATACTGCAAATGAAAAGTTGCTGGCCTTAATAGCCATTCAGAATGATATGAATGCGAGAAACTGGAAGGTAGTCATGAGGAAGAACAATGGTCAACTCCTACACCTTCTAATAGCAGTAGACGACAATTCGTGAACCAAGTTGGTTACCGGTTTACTCACCTGAAACTGATGTTGAAGGATGTCAACAAGGAAAGTGACCCCAAACCCAAGATGAATGTCGGCACGAAAGAGGCTGCGGCTCCCCCTACAGTCGCTTGTGGAAACATGGAACCACAAAAGGTTACTTTAGTCGTAGATCTATCCACTGTTGCAGGTGGAAACAAGGAACCGCAAAGGGTTGCTATGGATGAAGGACGTTTAACTTGCAGCGTTGTAAGGGGAAAAGCCGAAGTACCGGCAGGGGTAACGACGATGAGGTCGATTTTCTCGAAAACCCCAAATAGGGGTAGCCCAAAGAGGAAAAGGGCCACGAAGAGCACAGCTGCGTAGACTGACTGCAAGCGAACCTGCACCACGCTAAGGGAGAAACCGCTACCCTTTCCAACACGTTCGCACATGAACGGATAGACATGGCTCTAATACAAGAGCCATGGGCTATCGGAGGTAAGATCATGGGTCTCCAACATGAATGAGTTAGGTTTTTGAATCATCATGGAGTAACTTCTCTTAGAACGACGATTTTGTTAACAAATTAATTAACTTCCTTCCCATTCCAGAATTCATACAGCGGGGTTTGGTGTCGGCCATTTTTGAGGTCAAAACGGAACAGGGGACGAGAGAAGTCGTTTGCGCTTCTGCGTACTTTGCAGGTGATGTACCTACGAGGTCTGTTTAATATAAAAGGTGAATTTAATTTTTTCTCAAAAAATATTTATTTATTCATCAATTTCTCCTTTGTCCCCTTCAAAGTGTTCCCCCTTAGATATAATACACTTGTGTCAGCGTTTTTTCCATCCTCGAAGCAGTTCTGATATTCACATTTTGGTATGGTCTTGAGCTTTCTCAGCTATTCGGTTTTTATTTGGGAACAGGGAAAAGTCGCAGGTGGCCAAATCTGGTGAATGTGATGGCTGAGACATGATTTCGTTATTCTTTTCGGCCAAAAAATTACGAACAAGCAATGAAGAGTGAGCAGGTGCATAATCGTGATGAAAACCCATGAATTGTTTTTCCACAATTCCGGATGTTTTATCGTACGACCATTTGGCAAGAACTCATGATACACTGAGCCACGGTAATCGAATAAAACAGTATGGAAATCCTTGATATTTGATCGAACTTGGCGTGCTTTTTTTGATCTTGGCTCTTCCATTGGGACGATTGTACTTTGGTTTCAAAGTCATAACCATATATCCATGATTCGTCACTAGTTATAGACCTTTTAAGCAAATCTGGATCGTCGTTAACGTCATTCAACATTTTCTGAGCTATTCACATGCGATGGTGTTTTTGTTTAAAATTCAGCAATTTTGGAACTACCTTCGCTGCCACACGCTTAATCGCTAAATTTGCGAAAAACTGTATGACATGAGTCAGCCAATATGCCGACATTCTCTGCAACTTGTCTAATAGTGATTCGATGATTCTCTATAACAATTTTCTTCACTTTCTCAACATTTTCATCGGTTTTTGATGTGATGTAGCTTTCAGGACGAGCGTCGTATTCACATCTTCTCGACCTTCTTTGAAAAGCTTGTACCACTTGTAAACATTTTTCTGACTCGGAGTACAATCACCATATGCTACTCTCAGCATTTCAAGTGCTTTTGAACACTTAATTCCATTTTTTACACAAAATTTTTTTCCACAGCAGAAAATCGCCGAATAAGCAAAACACGTCTAACTTTTATGCCTCTCAGGGGCGTTGATTCTACCACTAGTAAATGGATCAGGAACATGCTAGGAAGTAGGGAAATAACTGCTACGTTAGGCAACACCTTTGTGATGGTTATCGCAGTTAAGGGCTGCCCACAAGGAGGAGTTTTGTCTCCACTTCTTTGGTCATAGACCTGGTTATGCGGACGATTTAGTAGTTATAGTAACTGGTAAATTTGATAATATGGCATATTATGAATAACGCCCACAAGCTGATAACGAATTGGTGCAGAGAACATGATCGCTCTATTAACCCTAGTAAGACAATCTTGGCACATTTCACATTGAAAAGAAAACTGAAACTTGGTGCTGCTTCCATAAATGATATCATTATCCTATATTCCAAGGAGGTTTAATATTTATTGGTTACTTTGGATAGTAAAGACAGTTTATAATACTATTTATAAAGAAGGCCACTAGAGCAATTTGGACAATTAATGGTCTTGTAGGCAAAACTTGGGGTCTTAATCCTAAAATGGTCGTGTAGATCTTACTACGTATGCGGCATTTGTTTGGTGGCCGAAAACACTTTAACCAACGGCTGCGAAGGTACAACGTTTAGCTTGTTTACTCATCGCAAGTGCACATGTGCAGCATTGGCCATGGAAGCCATTGGTGGTCTAATCCCCTTAAATATCTTCATTAGAACTTCAGCAACATTGGCTGCACGTATATTAAACTTTGGACACGATGGGATTTTTAATGTCAAGGGTCTTACCAATATCTTGAATTCTATGGGCAACAAGGACTTCTTAGGTATGCCAACTGAATTGAGATTGGGGTTGTCATCTCAAGCAGGAAGACATGAGGAACGGGTGGTCCAGTAGTAGATACTCTTAGTTAAAATTGGTATACTGACGGTTCGACAATGGACTCCAGTGTAGGAACGGAGTTCTTTAGACCCGCAACGAGGATATCGGAATCAAGTGGCTGACGGTATTCCAAGCTGAACTACAGGCTATACTCATATGCGCTAGTCTGAATATTGATAAGGGTGTAAAGGACGCATATTTTTCGATCTTCTCTGATAGCCAAGCAACACTTCAGGCTTTGTCGTCGTGGACATTTTCTTCGGGAATAGTTCTGGAGTCTTTTGATACCCTTCAACAGTTGGCCACGCGTAACATGGTTACTCTTTACTGGATACCAGGTTATCGTGTTCATGATGGTAACGAGGTAGCGGACGAATTAGCTAGAATGGGTTCTTCCACACCGTTAGTAGGACCGGAACCGTACTGTTGGGTAAACTGGTCCATCATAGCAGCCCTGATTAGGGAGGGAGAACTACCAATGGCAAAGGACCTTTGCAACAATTATTAGGGATGAGACAGGCGAAACTTGAGTCGGGCAAAGCATTGTACTCCTGAAAAGCGTAGCCTAATAAAAAATATATGCTCAGAGGGCAAATCGTATCGAGAAGTCAAAGAACTCCTTGATTGTTCACCAATGATGATTAGAAATGCAATAAAACATCAACCAGTTCCAGAGGCTCGCAGCCGATAGCCTGTTATGTCACCAAAACTGAAAAGTCGATTAGTGCGATATTCAAAGTCAGATCGTTTCGCTTCAGCGCACAATAGTCCAAAATATCAATCTAGCCGGAAGAAAGTATTTATTTTTTAATACTTCGAAAGCAAATATTTTGTTTGAGAATAAGCTGACAAGTGTCCACAGTGCATCTATATTGGCTTTGCTTTATTGTTTCAAATACAAGTAATTGCTTTTGTGTTAATATATAAATAGCACAATTGATATTTAAAAGCGCAAGTGAATTGTTCGTGAAAAAATAAGATCAAAATTTTTAAATCATTTTTTTGATGTAAGTTTTGCAGTTTTGTACATGTGTGTTTTATATGTAAAAGTTTTGATCAATGTCCAAATTATATTACAATTTTAAATAGGAATTTATCAAACTTCAGTTCTATTTTTTGTGTTATCGTCATCTGTACGATTGTAGCTTGTAAATGTTTCCAAAATTAGCTGCCGGTTTTTGCCTAAACATTTTTTTATTTGGTTTTAAGTTTAAAATGTCCATTACAAAGAGGGAGCTATATAACGCTTGGTATAGTGAAAAACAACAAAATAAGGAAATATATGGTGTTGTATCGTACGTTTTTGCTAAAATTGGGCTTCAAAATAAAGAAACGGATTGCAAACGAGTAAAGCAATTTGCTAGACTCTTCTCCGTCACGAGCTTCAAAAACTAAAAAAAGTAAGCTTTTCTCCTAAAGAACCAATTCCATACACAAATGGGGAGGCGTTAGTTTTGTATGTCGATGGTGGATACACAAGACACACTTATAGTCTTTTACGTGCAGGTGCCAAAAATCATAATAATGATATCTACCCATCGTATCATAAACTTTGGGATGTCCAAACAGATTGCTATCCAAATGACGGTATCAAAATTTTTGACATATCGGCGGAAGTAGCTTTGCAAAGTTTGGTAGATCATACTGCAGAAAGACTTTTAAAGAAACAGAGCCTTTAGTTGAAGAAGTTCTTGCGTTGCTTTCAAATGCGTCAATGCCAGAGACGCGCCTCAATTCAGAAAGTGAACCAGATTCAGATTAAAGCAAACATATTGTCTTTAATATTTTTAATACTTGCATTAAAAATATTTTTACTTTTGAGACTAATGTCACCATAAAATTTAATTATTTTTTTAATTAGCTAGTTCTTTTAATATAGATTATAATTTGTAATAGCAATTTAAAATTTTAGTTATTAAATAAAAAATAATTGTTAACATAATATAACATAAAAACAGGTTTATCATTTGCTTTCATTGATCCAACAGAAATCTGCCACGCCTATTTAACAGATTTTGCCCATTTTGTGTGTGACTGTTTATATTAATGATGTCTATGAACGAGCAAAGTTTCATGTCGGTACGTATTTTAAAAAACGAGTTATGACTTTCTTCCGGCTAGATTGAACATTCAGGCCACTGTGCAGCGGTTCAAATAAAGAAGGAGTTAAATGTGGAAGCAAGTGTTGAAACAGTTCGTAGAACCCTAAGAGAACACGATTTCGTAGCCCATGAAAGGTACCACTACTTACAAAAAAACATATGCAAAAAAGATTAAAGTTCGCCAAAGAACACATTGACTGGCCAAAGTCAATGTGGAGAAATATTTTGTGGTCGGACGAGTCCAAAATTGTTTTGTACGGTGGAAAAGGTTGCCGACAATATGTTAGACGTCCGAATAGTGAATATGTGACAAAATATAACACTAAAACTATAAAGCATGGGGGTTGCAGTATAATGGTATGGGCATGCTTTTCCTTTTATGGTGTTTGTCCTATATATTGGATCAAAGAAAATCTTGATCAACGCCTGTACGTCAAAATATTAAGCGAAACTATGTTGCCGTATGCCAGAGAGGAAATGAGATTAATATTGGTCTTTCAACAGGACAACGACCCGAAACACGCCAGGAAAACTGCTAAGAAATGGTTTAGTGACATTCGGGTCGATGTATATATATATATATATATACATAGACATCGCAACATGCACAGCGCATGTTGCGGTTTTTCGTTCCACAAGTTACTATGAAGACATTTTGTTACTTTGGGGACTGTCCTCAAACTTTTGATTATTCTACTGTTTACACTGAAGAGATTTTATTGGGTACAACGCATATTTTATGGCCTTTTTTGGCTGTACATACAGATGTCTTCAAAGTATGCGCAATGAATACATATAAATATACATATATATATATATATTTGAGCGCAAAGGCATTTCATTTGACCCAAACATATACGAGGGCGGATCAATAAGTCCATGACTTTTCGAACTTCCCTCGTAGTTATATGAAATGCAATACTGCTCCTATCAAGACTACTGTCAAATTAATAGACTACTGTTAAATTTTGAGCAAGTTCCGTTATTTACTTTGCGTTTAACAGCTGTTCAAAACATTCAACCTCGTGGATTTTTTTAAAAATGGAAAAAAGTGAATTTCGAGTGCCCATTAAACATTATTTTTTGCAAAAATTGTCAATCAAATCAAGGAAAAGCTTGATAAATACTGAGATAGGTTACTCAAATCGAATGTGTTGATGATCCGAAAACGAGACCTCATCAGAAACCCTCCCATTATCCACATAAGTCGATATAAATGGACTAGCTAGTGTGAAATCCAATACCTTAAAGTTAATTAATTTGTTAACTAAATCGCCGTTCTAGGAGTAGTTACTCCATGATGGTATAATAACCTACTTGATTTATGTTGGAGACCTAGGATCTTACATCCGATAGCCCAACGCTCTTGGATTAGAGCCATGTCTATCGGTTGATGTGATGAACGTGTCGCAGGGTAGCGGTTGCTCCTTTAGCGTGGTGCAGGTTCGCTTGTGGTACCCGTACAGTACTCATTTATCATCTGACTGTTTAATGGAGATTGCAGCCAGTCTCTGCAGCTGTGCTCTCCGTGGCCCTTTTCCTCAGGCCTCTTCAGATCTCCTAGGGCTACCCCTTTTTGGGGTCTTTGTAAAAATCGACTTCATCGTTTTACCCCTGCCGGTACTGCGGTTTTTCCCCTTGCAGTGCTACTAGTGGAAGGACCTTCATCCATAGCAACCCTTTGCGGTTCCTTATTTCCACCTGCAACAGTGCAACGTCAAAAGCAACCTTTTTGTGATTCCATGTTTCCACCAACGACTGTAGGGGGAGCCTAAGCCTCTTTAGTGCCGCCATTAATCTTGGGTTTGGGGTCACCTTCCCTGTTGACATCCTTCAACATCAGTTTCAGGTGAGTAAACCGGTAAGCAATTCTGCCATTGATCTCAACCAACTTGGCCAACGAATTGTCTGCCGCTATAAGAAGGTTGACCATCGTTTTTCTTCATGACTACCTTCCAGTTTCTAGCATTCATGTCATTTTGAATAACTGTTAAGGCCAGCACCTTTTCGTTCGGAGTGTCCAAGCTATATGGAAAGTAGCCCCGAACAAAGTGTGGGCGGGGAAACTCAGCTTCTTCCACAAAGTTCACCTCAAATTTATATTTTCTCTTAACAGAGATAAGAGTCTGCTGTCTGTCTGTTGGAACAAGCGACCATGAGCCACCCAGTTTGAGGAAAGCCGCCTTTAAATTCTGGACGAAATCCATCGCCATGCTCCAACATAGTACCAATAATTGCTTCCAGAAGTTGCGCCATTTGCACAGAGCTAAGAGGTTACGAAACCAACGTTTACCATACCCACGATATGGCTGTACATTAGTTTATTGTTGCCAGGTATGTTGTTTTGGGTTTTTTACCCGTTGGTACCAGCACGTTTCGTGCTGGCTCTCTTCTCATAAGGAGCTTTGGCAAATTTCAATGCCTGGTCACGAGCAAGCCCATCAGCTGAAGCCCGCTTTAAATGACATTTTTCGGCAAAAGTCATCTTGACAAACGGTAATCCTGCATGGACATTCAGTTTGTCAAAGCATTCACCTACTGTCGTGACCCGGATCGGATCTACTAAGTATCCGATTCCACAGTTTTCGCATCAGTTTCGGAAAACTCAGCTTCGGGCTTTTGCGGTTCATGGAAGGTAAGTTGACCCTCGGATTGCAATACAGCAGTTCCGAAAGCGTTTTTGTTTGTGGTAGGTTGCTTAACAGCAACACTTGATTTTAAGTGGTCATCGAGTAGCCCTTCAGCATTTTGCTTAAATTGTTTTTTTTTTTTTGAAAAACTAAAAATAACATTTGATTTGTCTTATTTTATTTTAAAAAACTAAAAATAACATGGAATTTTGTTTCTAATTTGATTTATCAACAAATTTTGATGATTAGATTTAAGTCCTTTAGTCAAAAATATTTAAGATTCGCTTATTTGATTTCTTAACCACACAAACACAGAAAAATCGGTGGAATATGCGTGATTTTTATATCGTTTCAAGTAGATAACCTCTTTAACTCTGAAGCTTAAACCAGGTGGTCAAAGAGTCAGACAACAATGACAGTTCTATCAAATTTTGTAAATTTCGCAAAAATTATTTATACTATATTTTTAAGAATTTATTTAGGCATTTTTTTTTTAATTCTTGACATTGTTGTATTAAGAAAATAAAAACCAACTTTGTTTACAAATTATCCACTTCGGTAAAACACTGTCTACACGTTTACTTTTACTGAACACGTCTGACATTTTTTTTAAAGAGTCGTCAGATTCCTCTGAAAAAAACAAGATTATAAGGCATGATTCTTTAAATAATCTTAGGATGCCTTGAATTGTCCTAAACAAACACTTTGGAATATGCAATAGCCTTAACTTGTTTTTTCAGCAAAAAGCAGCTCTTTGTTTTTTATTTATTTTGCATTAAACGATTAATCGCTAATTTTTTAATTTTTCAAATAATGACCTAACCGGCAGGGTCAAATAATTGGAAACACTAGTAGTAGTATTTTACAGAAAACATACTAAAATGTTTAATAAGAGCAAAAATATCCACAGTTCTGTATGTTTCGGAACTGATCGGTGAGATTTTATATAACATATAATTTTGCGAGAAAATTTTTGAATTTCTAAATAGAACAATTTTAAAAAACTAAAAACTTCTTATATTTTCAAATGATTAAATTAAATTTAAGTACATGCTTATGTTATATGTTTTTTCTTTAGTTTAACCAACCCCTTGTCTTCACATTCAATAATATGCCATGCAATTTGAAAATTACACACAAAACAACGAAAAGAAATTTATTATTTTTTTGTGTAAATTTCAAATATCATATCAATTTTTATTGCATTTGAAGACACCGGGAAAACAAGATCATAACTTGTATAGACATTATTTAAAAAGTTAACAATACGACTTAAAGTAATAAAAAAAACGTATCGGTATTTTAAGGGTAAAGTTATCTTTAATTATTTCGGTAACAGTATTTTAAGGGTAACGATATTTTAGTTATTTCGGTAACGGTATTTTAAGGGTAACGCTTTTTTCTATTTTTTCGGTAACGTTATTTTAAGGGTAACGATATTTTTTATTATTTCAATAATGGTATTTTAACGATAACGATATTTCGGTTGATTCCGTATCGGTATTTTAGCGATAACGCTATTTTCTATTATTTCGGTAATAGTATTTTAACCCTCCGATGAGTGAGACCTTTTTGCCTTTTCAAACTGAAATTGCTCCTACTTCGGCCACTACAACCCCCCCCCCCCCCCCCCCAAAGTTACTCTGTATTCCAAGAGTATTTTGTTGCGCATCTTTTGGAAAAAATCAAGCCGATCGGATCATTACTTTAGGAGTTATTGAGGTTTTAGTGAAAATAGTACGCGGACGTGTGAATAGGTCCGTATGGACCTTGTACTGAATTTCACTAATAAATGCATGTTTTTGGGCATCATTATAATTTTTTATTGTTTCAACACATAATTTACTTGTTCTGAACACAAAGACCTAAACTCAAAGACATTAGGGATGATGATAAAAACAAAAAATTCTAAGAAAAATTCGAAGACATGAACTTTATTGCTTTCAAGGAAAGGCACAATATTCTAATTTTATACTACTAGCTATTGACGATATTTGGCAAATGTTGCAACATAACTTGGCAGCAGCTTACACTCCTCATGAAGCACTAACAGTTGATGAGCAGTTGTTTCCTTACAGAGGCCGCACCCGCTTCACGCAATATATTCCGTCAAAGCCAGCTAAGTATGGTTTGAAAGTATGGTGGTTATGCGACTCACAGAGTTATTATCCTGTGAAGGGAATGATATATTCTGGAAAACTGCCAAACCAACAACGGGAGATAAACCAAGGGCAGAACGTAGTGCTGGATCTTGTGGAAAAATATTTAGATGCTGGCCGTACTATATACGCGGATAATTTCTTTACCACTCTTGACTTGGCGCGTATTTTGTTGAGGAGGAAGACCACATATGTTGGTACAGTGCGCTACAACAAAACATTCATTCCACAGGAGTTCAAGAAGAACCCGAAGCGCACCATCAATAGTACATAATTTGGGTTCAACGAAGGGGATATAGCGTTATGCTCATACGTGCCGAAAAAAAATAAAGTGGTGAACGTGCTCTCCACAATGCACTACACCTGCCGCGTTGACGAGCAAACCGAGAAGCGGAAGCCCTATGTCATATTAGATTACAACGCCAACAAATGCGGCGTTGATACCATGGATCAAATGCTAGGCACTTACAGCTGCAAAAGAGCAACACAACGATGGGCGTTGGCCATGTTTTATAATATGCTGGACGTCGCTGCATTGGCTGCTTTTACGATTTACAACAAAATGAAGCCTATAAAAAGGAGTGACAGAGGGCGGTCGTTCTTTTTACTGCTAACGAAACAATTGGCCACACCAAATATCGAAGAACGTGCCCTGAACAACCATATGACCTCATATCCAAGGATACGCAATGCGATGGAAACATTCGATGTCAGGGTAAGAAAAACATCTTCAAATTCAAGAATAGAATATATATTTATTTGTTTTTTATTTTTATTTTCATTTCAGGTATTACCAAGACCGATGGAAGGCAATGCACCGTCGTTTGCGGCTAGGTCAAGTAGATCGTCATGTCGCCTTTGCCGTTCTGAGTACGGGCGGCAGCGGAAAACGCGGGCATACTGCTTCGGCTGCGGCAACGCTGTTTGCGGAGAACATAGCACACTTTTACATCGCTGCAACACTTGCGCACAGGGCGGGGGACAAGAAGTACACGCTCAACAACAATAATTTTTAAACTTTTTTATAAAAGTCTTAAGAAAATTCAAGCAAAAAAAAAAATAAAAAAATTGAAAAAATTATTTTTGAATGTAGAATTTAGTTATAAACAATAAAAACAAAAAAAATCAAAAAAAAAATTTTTTATATGAAAAAAACATGATTTACAAAAAAGGTCCGTAGGGATCTTTTCACACGGCCGTGAAGTTCAGAACTGTCACTCATCGGAGGGTTAAGGATAACGATTTTTTCAGTTATTTTGGTAGCGGTATTTTATGGGTAACGATAGTCAGTTGAATCGATAACGGTATTTTAGCGATATTGCCTGCCAACCCTGCATAAAACATATATCATGTATGTTTGCCTGTGGATATATGTATATATCAATGTCTGTGATTTTTTGAATGAAACACAGTTTTTTTTTTGCAAAAAAAAAATTATTTTTTTACATAATCTGCTTTTAGCTGAATAGACTTAGTCCAACGTTTTTCCAATTCTTGTATCTCTTCCAAAAAATAGGATTTTTCGAGGTCCATAAAATAGGCATTTGTTTCATCAATAATTTCATCGTTGGAGCTAAATCTCTTTCCACCGAGCCATTTCTTTAGGTTTGGATATAGAAAATAGTCACTAGGGGCTAAATCCGGAGAATATGGAGGATGAGGTACCAATTCGTAGCCCAATTCATGGAATTTTGCCATTAAGACTACACACGTGTGCACCCGTGCATTATCTTGATGAAAAGGAACTTTTTCTTGGCCATATGGGGTCTTTTTTTTAAACCGTCGTTAAATCGGTCCAATAAGTTGGCATAATATTCGCCGTTTATTTTTTTTCCACTTAGCTCTGTGCAAATAGCGCAACTTCTGGAAGCAATTATTGGTACTATGTTGGAGCATGGCGATGGATTTCGTCCAGATTTCAAAGGCTGCTTTCCTCAAACTGGGTGGCTCATGGTCGCTTGTTCCAACAGACATACAGCAGACTCTTAACTCTGTTAAGAGAAAATGTAAATTCGAGGTGAACTTTGTGGACACTCGGAACGAAAAGATTCTGGCCTTAATAGTCATTCAAAATGGCGTGAATGCTAGAAACTGGAAGGTATTCATGAAGAAAAACGATGGTCAACCTTCTTATAGCGGCAGACGACAATTCGTGGGCCAAGTTGGTTGAGATCAATGGCAGAATTGCTTACCGGTTAACTCACCTGAAGTTGATGTTGAAGGATTTCAACAGAGAAGGCGACCCGAAATCCAAGATTAATGGCGGCATTAAATAGGCTGGGGCTCCCCCTACAGTCGTTGGTGGAAACATGGAACCACAAAAGGTTGCTTTTGACGTAGGTCTTTCCACTGTTGCAGGTGGAAATAAGGAACCGCAAATGGTTGCTATGGATGAAGGTCCTTCCACTAGTAGCACTGCAAGGGGAAAAGCCGCAGTACCGGCAGGGGTAACAACGATTAAGTCGATTTTTACGAAGACCCCAAATGGGGGTAGCCCTAGGAGATCTGAAGAGGCCTGAGGAAAAGGGCCAAGGAGAGCACAGCTGCAGAGATTGGCTGCAACAAGCGAACCTGCACCACGCTCAGGGAGCAACCGCTACCCTGTGCGACAAGTTCACATCAACGGATAGACATGGCTCTAACCCAAGAGCGATGGGCTATCGGAGGTAAGATCCTGGGTCAAGATTTTTGTCAAAACAGACACGAAAATTATTTATGATTTTGGTGCAAAATTAAAACTAAAAAAAAACATATTTTCCAACAGCTCAATCGACTAGCTTGAAGCTAGTATTTTGATAATTTGTTGCGTGTTTGAATTGTGAAACAAATACATATTTTTGTTTGAGTCGAGCTTTTTGTCTTCAGGGCTATCGGAGGTAAGATCCTGGGTCTCCAACATAAATCAGGTAGGTTATTATACCATCATGGAGTAACTACTCCTAGAACGGCGATTTTAGTTAACAAATTAATTAACTTTATGATATTGGATCTCACACCAGCTAGTCCATTTATATCGACTTATGTGGATAACTGAAGGGTTTCTGATGAGGTCTCGTTTTCGGATCATCAACACATTCGATTTGAGTTTCCTGGTAACCTATCCCTCCCCCGAGATTATATACCCCGTAAAAGTACTAACTGGACGGCATATAAGGAGGCTATTGCCTGTAAATTTTTATCTGCTAATCACCGATATTAAGTCTATTGGTGAACTTGAGGTGGCAGCAGATTAGCTTAATAATGTGGTTGTCTCTTTATAGCATGACAGTAGTAAGGTTCAGCAACGCAAGTTCGTAAGACGTAAGGTCCCCTGGTGGAACAAACAACTCGAGGATATGGCCAAGAAGGTTAGGAATTTATTTAACAATGCGAAACGCAGTAGGAATTGGGATGAGTATAGGAGATCGCTGACCGATTATATAAAAGGGAATATTGGAGGAAATTCTGTTCTAGCATAGAAGATACTCCCACATACGCTAGGTTGCAAAAAGCACTTATTAGTTCGTCTTCCTGTGATATCGGTATATTGAAGGGGACTGATGGGGTTTACACAAAGGATCGAAAGGAAACACTGGAGCGACTGCTAAAGGTTCATTACTGGATCTTCATATTAGGTCTACTACTTTGAAACTCTCTTGCCTGCATGATACTCAGTTTGCATATGTAAGGGTAAAGTCGACTGAGTTGGCCTTACATTGTCTTGTGGCGAGGATGGAAAAGGCTATTGGTGTTAGACTTTTCTTGATATTGAAGGTGCTTTTGATGGGTGGTCCAGTAGTGAACTCGCAGTCTAAACTGGTATACTGACAGGTCGAAATGAACGAGGATATCGGAACCAATGGGAAAGTTTCCAACGGTATTCCAAGCTGAACTACAGGCTATACTCATATGCGCTAGACTAAATATTGATATTTCGATCTTCTCTGGTAGCCAAGCAGCACTCCAGGCTTTGTCGTCGTGGACACAAACTTAAGGAATAGTTCTGGAGCGTTTTGATACCCTTCAACAGTTGGCCGTGCGTAACAGGGTTACTATTTACTGGATACCAGATCATCGGGGACATGTTGGTAACGAGGTAGCGGACGAACTAGCTAGAATGGGTTCTTTCACACCTTTAGTATGAACTGAACCGTACTGTGGGATAAACTGGCCCACCATAGCAGCCCTGGTTAGGGAAGAAGAACTAACAATGGCAAAGGACCTTTGGAACAATTCCTTGGGGTTGAGACAGGCGAAACTACTGGTCAACGACATTAGGTTACTGACAGGGTTTCTTACCGGACATCACGGATTAAACTACCATTTGTGGAGGATGAATCTGTTGGAATCGCCTTTGTGTCGACTATGTCTTGGGAAACACGAAACAACCATCCACATTTTGTGTGTGTTGTATTGCATAGGAACAGAAGAGAAGTTTTCAATAGGAAATTTTTAGGTCCAGAGGACATTATAAACTCTTCGTTTCGAAATGAACTGAAATAGAGGCAATTAATCGAGGAATCGGTTAATCGATTAACCGAATTGGAAACACTAAAAATGTGTATAACATAAAAAAGGTATAGAACATAAAAGAAAGGAATTCGTAATATCAACCTATAGGTTTAGGTAATATTGCATATAGTTTTTTGTGTTTGAGGATAGTTTTTTTTTACGTGAAACAGACCTATTGTGTATGGTTTTTCAATGGTGTTTTGCACACAATGATAAAATGGACAGATTGCGTCGTCATAATTACTCAAGGCTGAAAAGTGCAAATGACTCTTTTTACATCATGTACAAATCACGGTTGTAAATACCCCCATTAGGACATTCCTATAATAGTACTTGAAAATGCATTAATTGTCAACTACTGCACTGTTGCAGATATCGGCCAAAACCCCATAACTTCTATATTTCTTTATGTAAATCTACAAAATTTGGTGCGTAGCTTAACAATATAATATCTGAACTAGAGATGGGCACGTGAGCGATTTTCGACACACGCTCACGCACGATCACGAACCAAAAACTACAATCACGCACGAAGATTTTTTTCAACACGCTCGATCACGTGAGTGATTTAAATTTTTGCACACGCTCACGAAAATTCAAAATATTTCGAAAAATTAAACAAAATTCCCATATATATTGGCTAGAAATATTGTTGTAGTGGCTAGAAGTCATTCTAACGATGAGTCATTTTGTACATCCTGTATATTTCGAAAGTCCTTGTAATCGACCACCTCCAGTTAATTATAATATTTTCATTATTTGAAAGGCATATAGACCTATATTTTATTAGACCTATATTTTATTAGCGGAAGGAGTATAAGAATCTAATTTTTTGTGGCCAAACTACTAAAAGGTTGAAAATCCCAAAAAAAAAAATTAAAATTGCTTCGGCCAAAGACGTATGTAAATTGAAAAAGTTTTTGTATTTTTTTTAGTTTTAAAATCAAGTGAATTTTAATCGACGATTATTTCCTTCTTTTCACATATACACGGCTAAAGCACCATTTCCTATTTCGAGCTCAGAACGATATTAATATTTCACTTTACAAAGTTTTCCAGAAGCATTATAAATTAAATCCGATTTACATTTTATACAAATTTCAGTAATATTACGTCGTTTACTCCTCTTGGAACAAACATTATATGCCACTTCAGACTTTCCTTACTAGGTTTTCGACATCTCAGAATCCTTTTAATAAATAATTTGCAATATTATTAATGATGTATATTGTGTTAACGAATAAGCCAGTAGCACTAAGGCGAATTTAAGGCCGATTAGCTCATTTGCGGTTTGTTCTCTAGGGTATGAATTCCAACCCTTCGCCTTAGCCTTAAGGATCGCAACAATAAAAAAAACTCACAAAATTATCTAAACAAAAAAAATAATATCCACAATGGAACGAGAGGTGGATGCAGTCCTCCAGCCGCCTTAACCCAACCATGGTCACCAGGTTATCCACCAAACTGTTAGTAACCCCATATATATATATATATATATATATATATATATATATATATATATATCAGAGAACTGCATTTGCTGATTGCAAAACGTTCATACGCAATCAACACAAGAATAAATTGTGTTTGCGTTCAAACGCTGAATATACTCCAACACACATATTCGTTGATGATTTTAAATCAATCAAACGATGTGCAAATTGTTTTGTCACTGGTTTATAATCGGTCGTTGTTAAACGATTGTTTTATTCTGTTCATTCGAGCCAACAATAATTATTTTGATGAAGAATAAATCAGAAAAAACAACAAATAGTTTCTTATCTATAAAAAGGGGGTGGTTTTGTAACAAAACATATTAGGGTGGGTCTAAAATACGTTTTTTTAGAATTTTTATTAGGAATACCAAAAATATTGTTCTTTGTGAATATTTTTTTTTTAATTTAGGTCGACATCTCAGGCTCGCCCAATCCGGTTAAAGTTAAATATTGCCTAATTTTCCAATCAAAATAGATGAAAAAAAAATTTAGACAATATTTAAATTTTTCCGGATTAGGCAAGCCTGAGATATCGACCTAAATTTTTTTTCCAAAAATATTTATATTTCACAAAGAAGAATATTTTTATTACTAATAAAAATTCTAAAAAAGCGGATTTAAGTCCAACCCTGTTAAATGTAACTTATGCTTTAATTTATACGCGAAATGCATATAAGTATATAAAACAATTTCATATTATTCAACGCCAACGTACGGTTCAACGGTTGTTTTCATACCATTCATTGTATTCTTGTTCGTTCGGGTCAACAATAATTATTATAGAATAAATAAAAAACAAAACAACGTGTGTGTGTATTCATAATTAAAACAAAATAGTTTCTTATCTATAAAAAGGGGGTGGTTTTGTAAAAAAAACATATTAGGGTGGGTCTAAAATACGTTTTTTTAGAATTTTTATTAGTAATACCAAAAATATTGTTCTTTGTGAAATTTATTTTTTTTTTTAATTTAGGTCGATATCTCAGGCTCTCCCAATCCGGTTAAAGTTAAATATTGCCTAATTTTCCAATCAAAATAGATGAAAAAAAATTTAGACAATATTTGAATTTTTCCGGATTAGGCAAGTCTGAGATATCGACCTAAATTTTTTTTCAAAAAAAAAATATTTTTATTTCACAAAGAAGAATATTTTTAGTATTGTATTACTAATAAAAATTCTAAAAAAGCGGGTTTAAGTCCCACCCTAATGTGTGTTTCTATTTTGTTGTAATTATGAATTAACTCATATGCGTTGTATGTTGTTTTTTCTGATTTATTGAACGCTGACTTTTTGTTGAGTGATTACATTTGCAGTAAACATAATCGACATATGGTCCACACTGATCCCAATTACGCGTTCAGTAACATGATGCTGATTTTATTCTACAGTGAATTTTGTTGAATTATTAAATGTGAACAAGAATTTTTGTGTATGATTAAATCAAGAAAAAAGTTGATTTTGCAGTTCTCTGATATATATATATATATATATATAATATATATATATATATATAATTTAGGTCGATAAGACATTTCGTTACTTTGGAGACTGTCCTTAAACTTTTAGTTATTCTACTGTTTACACTGAAGACATTTTACTGGATACAGGGCACATTATAGGGACTTTTTTGACTGTATATACAGATGTCTTCAGAGTATGGGCAATGGATATATATATATATATATATATATATATATATATATATATATATATATATATATATATATATATATATATATATATATATATATATATGCATTTCACATACTTTGAAGACATCTGTATATACAGCCAAAAAAGTCCCTGTAATATGCGCTGTATCCAGTAAAAGGCCATTTTTAATTATTCCGTTAACAATTATATTTGCTGTAGATATTTTTTTTGCCAGTTTGGTGCCGTTACATTGTTAAACGTGTCTCAAAACGGGAATTTTGTTTTCTTTTTCAACCTTTTTTGCCTTGTTGTTCTCTTATACCAAATTGTTCTGGAATAAAATAAATTAAACATGTCGGTTTTGGAAAAATATTTTAGCGCGGCTGAGGAAGTTATTGGAACCGAGCCGCTGCTTTTAGAAGAAGATTTTTCGGCATATACAGTGGATGCCTTTGAATTTGAAAAATCAGAATTGAATAAAGTATGGGGAAAATATAAGAAAATTTATGAGGAATGTTCTTTGGCAACTATAGAGAAAAAGAAAGATTTAGTTACGGTTCAGGCAAAACACCCACAGGTTCGAAAGGCATACGTACGTTGTATTAATATACTTTCAAAAGCAAGAAAACAATTTCCTGAAGAAATTTCCAATGCAGTACTTCCAAACCAAGGAAATTTTTTGCCCCTTCCTCAAGTAGACACTGGTATTTTTTATGGCGATTATTTATAAATGCTATTATAATAAATAGCCCACGACTTAGCCAAGTGGAAAAATTATCGTATTTATTTCAAAAAACTGCCGGTGAAGCTAGAGAAATAAATCAAGATATAGCTATAACATCAGGAAATTTTGAGGTTGCGTGGAATAATTTAAAATCGAATTATGAAAATGAAAGGGTACTAGTAACCCAGCATTTAACTTTTCTTTTTAATATGGCCCCATGCCAAGAGGATACAGCTCAAGAAATTAAAAGGTTGCAAGTGTGTATAATGCAACTCAATCGCACCATACTAGGGTAGCAAAAGAAGTAATGTTAGCAACAGCGTGGGTCAATATTTGCTCAGGTGGTTCTGCTCAGAGAATTCGAGTGTTAATAGATCCTTGTTCGGATGAAAGTTTTATCTCTGAGAGAATACAAAAATTATTAAAATTACCCACTGCTCCTCTTAAAGCCGCAGTCACAGGTCTGGGTGAACAATTAGTAAGCATTTCAGAAAAAATTGCAACTTTTAAAATTGTTTCACTTTTTAATTCTAATTATGTTCTTAATATGGAAGCTCTGGTTGTTTCTAAAATTACGGGCAATGTTCCTACGCATTCTTTTAGCCCTAAAGTGGGCGCTGAGTTACCAAAACTCAATTATGCTGATCCGGAGTTTTATAAAAGCGGTCAAGTCGATATTTTGTTAGGTGGTGAATTATATCCAGCGATTCTTCTTAAAGGGGTACAACATGGTGTTTTTGAAACCCTTGTGGCCCAGGAAACCATTTTCGGCTGGATTGTGACTGGTCCAACATCCAGTAATGCCCCTTCTCCATCAGTTAAATTGTCTTATATGACAAAAGTATCAATTGACGATCAGATGTCAAAGTTTTGGGAGTTAGAAGAAGTATCTCGAAGTCAAATATTGTCAGAAGAGGATAAAATTTGTGAGGAGATCTATCGTTCTACTACGGTGAGGAATACTGATGGGAGATATGTTGTAAATCTGCCCTTCAAAAATAATTGTCCATCACTTGGTCCAAATAGGCATATTGCAGTTAGTCAATTTTTAAGAAATGAAAAATGTTTGATGCGTAGGCCACAATACAAAACTATGTACGATGAGGTCATAAAGGAATATTTAACTTTAGGACATATGGATGACGTTAAAGAATCATCAAGTGGTCCTGGTTACTATTTACCTCATCATGGAGTTTTTAAACCAGATAGAACTACTACAAAATTAAGAGTAGTTTTTAATGCTTCAAGTGTGTCGTCCAATGGGAAAAGTCTTAACGACATATTGCATGTAGGCCCAATTCTACAAAACGATTTAGTTTCCTTTATTTTAAAATGGCGATTTTTTGAATTTGTTTTTAACGCTGACATTTCTAAAATGTACAGGCAAATTTTGATCAACCCGGAACATTTCCCTTTTCAAAAAATTATTTTTCGAAGCTCTGAAAATGATAAATTACAAGATTTTCAACTGAAAACGGTCACATTCGGCGTCAATTGTGCACCATATTTGGCTCTTCGTACCCTTTTAAAGTTAGCAGATGATGAAGAACGGCGTTTTCCAATTGGTGCCAGAATTCTTCGAGAATCAATGTACGTTGACGATGCCCTAGTTGGAGCCCATTCAGTTGCTGAAGCATTAGTTGCTCGTGAACAGCTGATTAATATTTTGAAAACAGCAGGTTTTGAACTACGGAAATGGACATCAAATTCTAAACATATTTTGAAAAATTTGCCCTCAGAACACCTTCTTAATTCCTCTTTTTTGTGTCTCGATGATAAAAGTACAGTTAAAACGCTAGGTCTTCGTTGGAATGCAGCAGCGGACCATTTCTATTTTATCACGGAAAAAATTCAACACAAATCATCATTTAGCAAGAGAGAAGTACTTTCAATAATCGCACGTCTGTTTGATCCAGCAGGGTGGCTGGCACCAGTGATTATAATAGCAAAAATTCTTATGCAGCATATGTGGCTTGATAAGATTAAGTGGGACGACGCAATAAAACCAGTAACTCTGCATAAGTGGCAGGCCTTTATTTCGAAATATAACGACGTTGACACAATTACAATTCCTCGTTGGGTCCAATATTCTCCTGATTGTAATATTGAATTTCACGGCTTCTGTGACTCGTCGGAGGTACCTTATGCAGCAACATTATACATAAGAATTAAAATTGGAGAGAAAATTGCTTCAAATCTTTTGGTGGCCAAAACAAAGGTGGCACCAATTAAAAAACCGTCATTGCCCCGTTTGGAATTGTGCGGCGCTGTACTTTTGGCGAATTTAGTTGCCAGTGTTATGCCTCAATTAAAACTGAGGGCATATACAATGTATTTGTGGTCAGATTCTACAATAGTTTTAGCATGGTTAAGGAAACCACCGTGTAGCTGGAAAACATTTGTTGCCAATAGAGTTGCCACTATATTAGAAAAAGTAGGGAATAACAATTGGTTTCACGTATCTTCTAGCTACAATCCCGCCGATCTAGCAACCCGGGGGATGGTCCCTCCGGAATTAAAAGAAAGTCTTCTTTGGTGGCATGGTCCTGAGTGGCTCAAACGCGAAAAATCATTTGGCCCACCGGACCAGTTGAATTCGAAACCCTGGTAGAATCAAAAGGAGCACAAGTTTATGTTGCTAGATCGTCAGAAAAAGAGGATATTCTCACTCGTTTTTCATGCCTTGCAAGAGCAACTCATGTAGTTGCGTACATGTTTCGATTTATAAATAAAGCTAGTAAAAATAGAAGCATAGGCGTACACTATAAAACGTTAAAAATATCGGCTCAAGAGTTGACTTTCGTTAGAAATCGTTTGTTCTCATTGTCTCAACAAATTCATTTTTCGTGTGAATTTAGTTGTTTGTTAAAAGGAAAGAAAATCGACTCTCGTAACCCTTTACTAACCCTCACTCCGTTTTTGGACAAAAATCATATTATTCGAGCAAATGGCCCTCTGGGTTCTTCCACAAGTTTATCCTACAATGAACGACATCCCATTCTAATTGCTTACGGTAGTGCTTTAGCCCGTTTATATGTCGAATTTATTCATAAATTAGTTCATCACGGTGGCCCGAGGTTAGTTCTTAATACGATTCGTCAAGAGTGTTGGATATTAAAAGCAAAAAACCTGATAAAAACTGTCATTCATAACTGTAAAGTCTGCGTGTTATACCGCAAAAGGTGTCAAGGGCAGATTATGGCTCCTTTACCCGATGAAAGAAGTACTTTTAGTCGCCCTTTTACGAATACAGGCGTTGATTTTGCTGGTCCATTTGAAATTAAAAGTTTTACTGGTCGATATTGCAAAATCACAAAAGGTTATGTGTGTCTCTTTGTTTGTTTTTCAACTAAAGCTATTCATTTAGAGGCTGTCAGCGATCTGTCAACCCCTGCCTTTATGGCTGCTTTGGCACGTTTTATTTCCCGCCGCGGTTGTCCTAATAAGATTTTCTCTGATAATGGTAGAAATTTCGTTGGCGCCGCAAGAAAAATTGATGAGAATTTTGTAAAACATATAAAAGAGGTACGCGATAACGCTGTTTCAAAATATGGTCATCAACAGTTATCGTGGCATTTTATTTCAGCAGGGGCCCCTCATATGGGGGGCCTGTGGAAAGCCGGTGTCAAAAGTTTTAAAATGCACTTTAAAAAGATGTCAGGTCAGATTAAATACACATTTGAAGAATTATCAACCTTGCTAGCTACTATCGAATCGTGTCTCAATTCAAGACCATTAGGCCCTTTATCTGAAAACGTAGATGAAGAATTAGCTTTAACTCCGGGACACTTTTTAGTAGGCTCTACGCTCATGACCCCCGCAGAACCAGAGGAAGCGCAACCGTCTGGTAACAAACTCAACAGATGGCGAAAAGTTAAGGCCATGCAGCAAGAGTTTTGTCGTCGATGGAAGGAGGAGTATTTAAAAGAGTTACACAAGCGCAGTAAATGGAAATCTCCTCAAATCGACATTCAAGAAAACGATCTTGTCGTTTTAAAAAATGAGCCAGTTTGCCCTAATGAATGGCGTTTAGGTCGACTAGTGAAAATCTACCGTGGTTCCGACGGTAAAGTTCGCGTAGCTGACCTTAGAACTCAAAATGGGCTTATCACTCGACCAGTCCATAAACTGGTGCTTTTGCCACGTAGCTCTCACTAATAATAATTTCTAACACTAACCCCTCTTTTTTTCGCCAAAAACTAATATATTCATTTTCGTTCAAGCTTCAAAATGTTTGATCTGCTATTTAATGTCAACTACAGTTGCCCACTATGCAGCGGTCGCCCTGGTACGATATCTTCTCAGGAAACTGTTTTTGGACAAGCATATTTTGGCGAAGGAAAAAAGGTCCCATGGAACAACAGGTTAGAAAAGTGAAGCCGAAAGCTACGTGTCTCTTATACTTAAAGTAAAAATATTAAATTTATTTTATTTAACTTGAATATTAATGAAATTTAAAGTAATTAGTTTTTTTTGTATACTTTTGGTAACGTTAAATTAATGAATTTAATTTTAAAAATTTGTTGTTTTTCTATGAGAAACCCCCTACTTGGATTTTATTTATAAAATTGTAATAAAGTAAATATATAGGGATACTGTGCACTAATTCCGTATGTCATAACCAGAGAATACAAATCTTTTTTGTTTGCCCTTTGAATTTGCTTTGAGCTTTTAGAAAACACACTACCTTGTTTTCTTATAAAATCTTAATTTAACTTTCTGGCCTTTAGGTGGCCTTTGGTCTTCTCTGCTTATGACACGCGGAGCTGTTTGTTGCACTGTTGGTGCAAGTCGGGCGGTATGTTCACGCGGCAAATGTTGTTAGGCAACGGCGCGTATACGCCGCCTGGTACGTACAACAGTGTGGCATCCTTATTCAGCTAGTGGGAATGTAGCTCTTTTTGTTTTCTTTACTGCACTTGTCTCCCCACTAGCTGAATAAGAGCCACAGCAACCGGCTGCATTAAGTATAAAAAAAATTAGAAAGTGAAGAAAAAAGCAAAACTGTAAATAATAAAATAAATCTATTGTAAATTAAAATTTTAATTGAAAAATAAAACCTGTAAATAAAAAAAAAAAAAATACTGTAAATTTAATTAAAATATAAAAGAGGAAAAGAACCAAATTGTAAAAACTGAAAATAATTGAAAAGAATAAAACTCAAATTAAAAATACAAAAAAAAAAGTGCTGTTTCTCAAGATTCTTCTACCATATCTACCAGGAACCAGGAGTCATCCGCAACCACAACAATCAGGAAGGTAAATCCCAAAAAAAATCGCCGAAATTATTGGATTTTCAAAAAAAATGGTAGAAAATGCTATAAAGTATGAAGAGAAACAAGAAACAAGAGTAAGAAAAACCAAAACATCTCAAACTTTAAAACGAAAAATACTACGACACGTGAAACGGGATCCCTTTGTGACGTCATCCGCCCTCAAAAAGCAATATCAACTTGATATGGAAACTTCCACAATACGGCTTATGCTCATTAAAAATTATCTAAAAGCAAGAAGTGCACGTAAAGTGCCTTTTCTATCAAAGCGCAACATAATACAAATAATTGAATTCGCAAAAGAACACGTAAATTGGCCCGTTTCTAAATGGCGTAATATTTTGTGGTCGGATGAGACCAAAGTTAATTTATTTAACTCAGATCAAAGTTCTCTTCAAGTTTGGAGACCCAAAAATAAAGAATTTTGTCCCCAATATACCATTAAAACCGTTAAAGATGAAGGGGGTTATATGGTATGGGGATGCTTTTCATATTATGGAGTCGCATACAGGATATAAAAATGCAAAATTTTATACAAATATTTTAAGAGAAGTCATGATACCTTATGCTGAGTGGGAAATGCCGCTTGAATGGATATTCCAACAGGACAATGATCCAAAACATTCATCGAAGTTGGCAAAGGCATGGTTCACGGACAACCATGTGAAGGTTTTGGGATGGCCTTCACAGTCACCAGACCTAAATCCCATAGAAAACTTGTGGGGCGAGGTTAAAAGATATCTTAGAGGAAAGAATCCATCAAATAAAGATCAGCTGTGGACAATGGTTGAGACTGCATGGAAGAATATTCCAGTCACGACTTGTCAAAAGTTAGTTGACTCTATGCCAAAGCGCTTCTTAGCAGTAATACAAAATAATGGCAGTTCTACTAAGTACTGAGGTAGTATAAGCAGTTATGTAAGCAATTATTTTATTAACCATATTTTTATATTTTCTTTTTAATCATTTTAGGAGGTTTGTTTAGTTGGCTCTATTTTTTTTCACAGAGAAAATAAATGTATATACCGAATTTTTTAAGTTTTAATTTTTGGGGCAATGATTTTAAATATTTAATTTATGTTTTTTTATATTACAATATTACCTAATAAAAAACAACAAAAAAATTTCAAAGGAAATTATTATCTGTATATATTTTTAATTATTGAAATTGAGGTCGGGGGTGGCTCTATTATTTTTCACACCACTGTATATGGATACGGATAAGATGTATCGTTTCCGATGCAGATTCCTATAAATTATTAATATTTAAATTTTTCTTTTCAGGTGGACTTGACGGGAGCTTAACTGCGCAAAATAAATAAGCCCGCATAAGCAAGGTTTCCCCCCGTCGCTGGTGGTTTCACTGCAGATTAGCCATCTGCATATGCAAGTGCTGGGCCCCCTCAACATATGAGCCGTGAAGAGACGGGGTGAAAAGACAAGGCTCCCCCCAATTAGAAAATTCTCTTCACCAACATATTTAAAAAAAGTTGGAGGGCACAACATCGTGCCCAAAATACGAGTTTCCTAAGGAACCCCACGCAAAAATTTTTCTGAGCCGGAGCGCGCGAATCGTAAAGGGGCCACCGCAACAAAGTACTGTTGTTGGCGAAGGACTGACGCCTAAGAACAGTGCGTGGACCATAGGATGAGGCAAAACGTGGGGAACTCGCACACCCTGAAGTCTCATCAGCCGGGCAAAATTAAGACTGGAGATTGGGTAGAACTTTGAAAAAATGGTAGGTATAAAATGTGCTTTTATACAGTGCTGTGCAAAAATTAAACAGTGTCGAGCAAAAAAAATTAAAATATAGCAAAATACAAAAAAAATTTATATGAATTTTTTTTTACGACCAAACTAACGATAGTGAGCAAAAAATAAAATATATATCCAACTGGATCAAATTTAAAAAATTAAAGAAAATGAAAACAAAATTTCAAACTTATACCAATATAAAATAAAAGATCAATAAAAAAACAAAAATTTTAGTAAAATAGTGTAATCTTGTCGCAAAACAAAAATAAACAAACTTTAGTTGTTAAAGTCTGTACAATGGTGAACAGAATTGTAGCAAAAAGTGAAAATAAATTAATTTGTGATAAAAAGAACAGAAAGAAACAAACAAAAGTTATACCTAACATTTTAGGTGAAGTCTCCAAATAGAAAATGAATTTTAATAATGGTTTATTAACCCGTTTTTGGCCGGTGCACCATTTTGTAGAGATAGTATTAGATTTCGAATTTGACAAAAGCGTTGGTTTTAGATATTGTAACACAAAATTAGTCTTTAATCATTATAATTAAAAAAAACTTTTCCATTTATCAAACAATTTAACAACTAATATTCACTTTCCCTTCACTTGCGAGTAGGATTGACTAAATCATATTCGGATCAATATCCAGGAATCTTTAAAGGCTTTTAGGGAAGTATATGCTTTATCATTGTCAATAAGTTTTTTACTTTGTTCTATTTTATTAATTTCCCATGTCATTTTTCAACACATACGGACATCTTTAAACGGTAAACGGACTAAAATACGAATTTCGTCAAAATTTAATATTGCACTGGGAGTTTATTGCACGGTTTGGAACTTAATCGTTAATAAAACAAAAAATATTGTATAATATAGGTGTATAATTACGGACAAACAAAATATTTACACAAATCAGGTACAAAGTGTTTATATCACGCAACAAAAAAAAGTTCTTTGGTGTAACACTGTATTAGGACAAACACAACTTAAAACTAAATGTAAAAAAAAATTGTGTTTCTTATATCCTAATATTACACATAATTTGTTTTTATCACAGATTTGAAATTTCGTTACTATATCTCTATATTTTAATATCCTTGATGTGGTAAATACCTATAGATTTTCCTTGCAAATTTTCGAGCTCGTACATGTTATTTCCTACTGGTTTCAGGATTCTACATTTTTAAAATTTTCTACAAAATTTTGCGCTTTTATTTTTCTCGAAGTCGCTCAAAACATAGTTTCTTCTATAAACTTCCTGACCAGCTAGAAATTTCAAATGACGCGCTCGCTTATTGTACCTTTCGGCACTTCTCTCATATGCCTCATTCATATTTTTCTGAATTCTATCTCGAGTTGACTCAAATTTTTCATTACTTTTCAAACTATTTATTTCATGGTCCGTTAAAGACATCAGTTTTCTGGCCAATTTATAATCACTGCCACTTGAAAACATGTGAAACCCCAAAAATGCGAAAAATGGTGAAACACCAATCGCTGATTGGACAGAAGTTCTTAGACCACACTCTATTTCGGACAAACACATGTCCCAATCACGGTGATCTTCATCTAAATAAGCTCTAATCGCACTCAAGACAGACTGATTAACCCTTTCAGATGCGTTAGACTGGGGACAATGTACACCTATCCTAAGATCTTTAATCTTATATGCTTCAATCATATCCTGAAATCCTTTCGCTGTAAATTGCGACCTATTATCGCTGTGGGACATCAAATTTATGAAAAATTTCTTTTACTAAAAATTCTACTACATTTTTTGTTGTGGCACCTTTCATAGCCTTCAAAAAGGTTAATTTCGTGAAGTGATCAACAACTATAAAGATGTAGCAATTGCCTCTCTTAGACCTAGGATATTTTCCTAGAAAATCAATATAAAGTTTCTAAAATGTGACGGAGCACAACTTGTTGACCAATTTCTGGCATTAAATTTGAATTTGCCGGCTTTACTTCCCTGCAAATTTGGCATGATATTACAAATTCTTTAATTTGGATCGTCATTCTTGGCCAATAAAAGAAACGCTTAACTCTTTCTAATGCTTTTCTGATACCACCGTGAGCAGCTGTGTTTACTGAATGAGCTTTTTCAATCATGGTTTGCGTTAAATTGGCTGGTATCCACAATTTCCATATGTATTGCTATCCAAGATCACGATCAACAAATTTTTTCTTAAAAATCATGCCATCTTCGACTTTTAAATCTGGAAGACGTTCTGAATTTTCTTTGATATTTTTAATTAATTCTAAATATTCGTCGCTTTCAAATTCCGTAGTTTCGAAATCTAGCAAATCTTCTTTGTGAAAATCTTTTTCTATTTCTTCTACACATAAATCTTGTGGAATTCTAGACAATGTATCGGCTACGATATTTTCAGGCCCTTTCCTGTGTTCTATTTGAAAATTATTCGCCTGTAAAAGTAAAGACCAACGAGCCAGTCTACCGCTCAGATCTTTAAGACTTATTAGCCATTTAAGACTCGCGTGATCCGTTATCACTGTAAATGGCATCATTTCGACATAAGGTCTAAACTTTTTAATAGCCATGACAGCAGCTAAGCACTCCTTTTCTGTGGCACTGTAGTTCCTCTGGCATGAATTGAATTTTCGGGAGTAAAATGCAATCGGGTGTTCTTCTTTTTTATCATTTAACTGATACAAAACCGCGCCAATCCCATAATCAGAAGCATCACATTGTATATAAAATCGTTTAGAAAAATCAACATGCTTCAAAGCCGGAGCTGAAGTCAAAGCTTTTTTAAGATTTTCGAAACTTTTTTTTGCTTCATATGTTATATCAAATTTCTTATTCTTTTTTAAGGTGTCGGTAAGCGGTGCTGCGATTGTTGCAAAATCCATAATAAATATTCTATACCAGCCCGTTGTACCTAAAAAGCTTCTAACTTTTCTCGTCGTTTTTGGCAGACCGATATTTTTAATTGCCTTTACTTTGTCAGAATCTGTTTTTATTGCTCCTCCTCTAATTATAAATCCCAGATATTTAAATTTTTGAAAACAAAATTGAGATTTCTTTAAAGCAATCGTGAGATTTGCATTACTTAAACATTTAGCTACTTCCTTTAATAAAATTTAGTGCTCTTCAAATGTGCTAGAAATAACTAAGAGATCGTCTAAATAAATAAATACGTTCTCCTTTAACTTTTGCGGCACTACACGATCCATTAAACGACACAAACGCTGAGCAGAGTTACAAAGACCGAATGGCATTACACGAAATTGGTATAACGGACGACCTGCAACGGTGAACGCAGTATATGGTTTACTTTCTTCGTCCAGCTCAATTTGCCAGAATGCATATTTAAAACTCACAGTATAATATGTTTCGTCGATGCGGCTAAGAATTCCGTCAATGTTTTGTAGCGGATAAGCACCTTTTACTGTTAAATCGTTTAATTTTCTCGCGTTTAACCAAACCGATTTTGCCGGGTTTTCGCACAACGGTTGTTCACATTAAGTTTTAACATATTGTCGATTATCGTAAGTGATCTTTTGAACGGCCGGAGATATCGGATAATTCCTATCTTTTACTGGGACAGCGCCCTCTATTAGCTTAATTGAATGCTTTTCAAGTTTGGTACATCCTAAACATTTTACTTCCTTATCTAACTGCTTTTGTTGTTCTAGGGTAAGTACATGTGGTTTCATCTGATGTTCTCTATCATAATCTACAAAATCATTATGAATCTTTTCCATATTTAAATAAATTTACAATTTCAGGTGCTAAGCCAAATATACGCCAAAAATCAATGCCTAAATACAAAACTTGTTCCAAATCTGGACGAAGATACAATAACATTTTGTGTTCTTGATCTTTAAACTTTATGGATAAGTTTGATTTGCCTACTACTCTATGTTGCTGGCCAGCTGGCGTATTCACATTGGCCAACATTGGTAGAATATCAAGATCTAATGCCTCGGTCAATTCTCTACATTCCTTGTCCTGTAACAACTTGGCCATTAATCTCTACATCAGCAAAAACTCTTGGATCTAAACTTTTTCTAGTGGCTCTACCAATTGATTCTACAATAAATTTTTTTTATTCGACGGCGTTCAGCGAATTTTTAAAATACGTTTCGAAATTGACTTACAAATTGAGTCTGAATTAAAGATACGAGCTCCAACGTTTTCATAAATTTCGCGACGAGTTTCTAGTGGCAAATAGTGTCTCATTTGTGGTATGTATTTTGGATTATTAGCATTTTTAACATTTTGTATTAATGTATTTTTATTTACGGCAGATGACTGAATGTTTTCATTTAATTTTTTGACAACGCAGGGTTCTCCACATCTATAGCAGAAAAGTTGTTTTTGTTGTTGCTGGTTGAAACGCAATGCAGCTATTTCGTCAACTTCTTGAATCGAAGTCTCTTGATCATATTGCAATTCGTTTTGATCAAAATATGCCTCATTTACTTGTCTTATTTGGCGAGGTGGCAGTGCAATAGATCTAAAATCCATTCTCGGATTTTCATTACATTCTATGCGCAGTTGTTCTACTGATGACACAGAAATTGGGTAAATAATGCGACCTACACTCTCTTTTACATTACGTTTTATGATTTTAATCGTCTTTTTTTTTTTTTTTTGAAAAATTATTTGTACAAAAATATCTTAAATTCATACACATTGGCCTCAGCGCCTTATAGGCATTATTGAGGCAAGTTGGCAAAATACTATTATACATGTACAAATAAATCATAGAAAGTAAATTTTTAATTCAAGGAATAAATTTCTATAAATAATTAAATGCTAGTAGTAAAGAGATATTTTAATATCGAACTTAACATAAGTTACAGAAGCGTTTCAAAAGCGTTACATAAATGTTCCTTACAGGAAGATTCAAATGTTGATATTCTATCGATATATTTCAATTCTGAAGGTAAATTATTATATTTATTGCCACCAATATAATCAATACGCTGTTAAGTCGTTTCCAACCTGCATCTAGGAGTTCTAAGATTTGCTCTATTTCTCGTATTAAAATTGGATTGATTTTGCATAAACGTTATGGTATGATAGCCAATATTCCGAAGACATTTAAAAACAAACATTAATACTTGATACTCGTGTAATTCATAAATTGGTAAAATTGTTTTGCTTATATCCTTATATAATGAAATTGTTGAGTACGTTATTGGCAAATTGTATATTATCTTCAATTGTAAAGATTTAAGGTTACTGTTGTATTTATTATAAGCATAAATAATTGCAAAGTAATTCAAATGTGACTAAATTAAAGACTGAAAAATCATTAATTTTAATTTCACATTCAACTTATATTTTAACTGCCTGAGCTATTTTTCTTTTCAAATTATTTATATGTATATCCCATGATAAATTACTTTGAAATGTAATTCCGAGATATTTTACTGAGTGAGTTTCATAAATAGATTTTCCATCAATATAAACACTAAAGTTATCATTAATGCTTAAAGAATGCGGTCTAAAACGAATCAGATTGGTTTTATTCGGATTAAATATTAAACGATTCAATCGTGCAAATTCAAACAATAATGCAGCATCTCTATTTATTTGAGTTTTTAGTACCAAATTATTCTTGTATGGATAATACAGGCACACATCATCCGCAAACATAAATAATTGCCCAATAAATCCAAGATTTTTAAATCATTCAAATAAATAGAGAACAGTAACGGACCCAGTCCACTTCCTTGTGGCACACCATACTTAACAGCACCAATGAAACTTATTGAATTATTTATGTGCTCATACTGTTTTCTGTTGGAAAAGTAACTTTCAAATAACACTAGTTCACGTCCTTGAACACCATAGTACATTAATTTTTTAATCATAATCTGATGATCTACCAGATCAAAAGCCTTTGTAAAATCAAAAAAAAATCCAGCAACGCCACTGAAGCTATTATCTAATCCATTACAGATATATTTAATCACATTTAACACTGCATCTTCAGTACTGCAACCTCTTCTGAATACAAATTGAAAATCATATCCATGTAACATGATAATTTGTCATACAATATCCTTTCAAAAATTGTATCGACTGTAGATAGAATTGCAATCGGCCGATACTTGTCTACATTTGCAACATTTAGCCCCTTTGGTATTGGAACTATTTTATGAACTTTAAGAATTTCAGGATAGTCAGAATAGGTGTAATTTCCACTCTACACTCTCTTATGAATTTTGGAGAAATATTATCATTGCCTGGACTTTTGCCTATTTTCATATTCAAAATTACATCAATAATATCAACAACGCTATTAACACTATTAAGTGTAAAACGTTGGCGAAATATCAAAATAGTTCCCAGCGAATTAAACGTATCCCCAGGATGGATTTCTATTTGCTGTTTAAGATCTCGCACAGTCTTAAGAAAATAGTTATTGAAACAGTTAACTTTTGTTTGATAACATGTTATTTCTTAACCTTGAGTGTCATTAAGATTTATATCCTTATTTTTTGACCGACCAAAAGTACTTTTAATAAACTTCCAACATTTTTTAGGATCATTACCTATTTTATGTAAGCTATTAGCATAATATTTATCTCTACATTCCTTTGCAGCAACTTTAATTACTTTGCTTATTTGTTTAAAAACATCTTCGATATTGCCTTTGTTTCTGGACTTGCGCCTTTTTTTAAATAATTTTTCTTTTAATAAAATTAACTCCTGTAGATTTTTGTTTATCCATGGGGTAAGTTCAAATCGTGCTTGCTTTCTGCACACTGTTGTTATGGAAGAATGTTAAATTGCAGCTTTTATACAAGGCAAACATTAATTAGCCAATATTGAAGCATTCCATGACGTATAATTCCGAGCTAAAAAATTTTGCAGGTATTCTCTAGCCTTAACATAATCACAATGGGTTTTTGAAGTCTCTTTATATTCTTTCGTTAATGTTCTACTCTTTAATTTACAACAAACAATATTGTGATCAGATAGATTACACTCTACTGAATCCACAAAAAATTTTTCAGATATGTTGCTAAACACTTGATCTATACAAGTTCCACTGCCAGGTCTTGTTATCAAATTGTGAGTACCATAGCAACCATAATCTTGAAACATTGTTAGCAAATCAATGTAATGAGGGTTCTGAAACATGTCAATATTCGAATCACCAACAACATTAACGTTATTGTTATTTTCACCATAGTGACCATTATTAGGAGTGTTGTGGACTGCACTCTGTTGGTTGTTTGACGAAGCTTACCCCTGAACTGCTTTCGTTAAATCCAGAATTGTTCTTCTTACCTCAACCATTTCATCTTGGATCATTTTGCGAACTTTTTCCTCTAAAGATCTTTGGACAACTAAAACCTCATCTACCACTAAATCTCTGATACCTGGTGTCAGACCCTGATCAGCAGTGTTTGCATTAGGTGGAGGAAATTCAAATCATGTATTTAATGGTGGGTTGGAAGTATTTGTACCCTGATTTCCTTGCATTATAGTTCTTGCAAGATCTATAAATAGCGGACCTAAACCCGGGTTACTGTTATTTTGTGCCATTTTAGATGTTTTTGGTTTGTATATTTTCCTTTGTTTTGGTATGGTATGTATTGCTGATCTATTCAAATCAAACTCTGGTTGTATACCTCTTTTTCTGTTTCTAGTTTGATTCGGCGATCTGTTATTATTATGAAAAACTAAATGCCCTTTTTCTTTATTTAAGAAATAATATATTAAGAAAACATGTAATAAAAAAATAATAATTTTTATATATAAACAAGTAAAAAAGGCTTAAATTCGGCTGTGCCGAATCTTTGAATACCCTCCACCAATGTTCTCTATTGTTTTTGATACAAACAATTTAAAAAACTTTTGAAGTAAAATTATGGAGGTGAAAAAATTTTTTTAGGTGAAAATAATTTTTTGTGGTGAAAAAAAATTTTTGTGGTGAAAAAATTTTTTTGAGGTGAAAAATATTTGAGGTGTACAAAATATTATTAATTTCTAAGCGATTGGTGAAAAAATATGAGAAAATATATTATATATCAGTTGCTACTATGAAATTGTACTAAAATACACCAATTTGTATGGAAAATTAAGAGGTATCTTCACATTTTCACTCATAACTTTTGAGCCGCTGGAACGATTTTTCTCATTTTCAAAACCAAACTGCTCGGGAGGATGTACAATAATCTGGGTAAAAATAGGCACCCCCGCTGGCGTCTTCGCGTCGTGATCGCCATTTCAACAGACAGACGGACATCGCTAAAACGACTTAAAATTGCATAAGGATCACGAATATATATACTTTATGGGGTCTTAGACCTATATTTTGACATGTTACAAACGGAATGACAAACTGATATATACCCTCACCATATATGGTGGAGGGTATAAAAAAACTAAAAAAATATGAAGCCAAAAAAGCAAAAAGAAAAGTCAGAAACATGCAAAAAAATAAAGTATAATATCTAATTAAAACCTACTTAAAATCTATAAAAAAAAATATTAAAAATAAATTGAATTTTTTACTAAAAATAAACATAAATACTTAAAATTTTAATAAACACTTAAATTGGATTTTTGGTTAGTATAAATACGTAATATTATAAATGAAAAATTGTAAAAAAATTATTAAAATTCGTTATAAAAAAAACTATACTGGATTTATAAAAGTAATTAATTAGATCAATAATTAATTAAAATATTGTCGGCAAATTTAGCCAAAAATTAAGAATTGAATTGTTGAAAAAAAAGTTTAATTGAACGAAAAATAACTAACAAGTTATGTTAATAATATTTTAACTAAACCAAAAAAAAAAAACTAATAATACATAATTTAGGGATGGTTAACTAAGATTGTGGTGTGTGCGGTATTAAAATAATTTGACTCTCTCATTAGAAAGCTAATCCATTGCGATATACATATAATCAATTTTACTAAAAAACAGAAAAAAATAAAAGTATAGTTTGTACAGTGACAGGCTATCCTTAATCAAAGACCCATGATGGAAATAACCCGATACTACTGACCTCAAGTCTTTTGTCTTGAGCGGCTATCGGCAAGATTATCGTCAGGTTTCAAAGACTATACTTACTAAAAGCTGAATCTAATTTTTATATTAATAAAAAAAAACGGACGGCTTGTTAGTACTAATAAGGTCTTATTTTAGACACTTATGAACATAACTAACCTCCTAGTACTATACGAAATTAATTTAAAGTTTTCAGATGCAATTCCAAACAGATCTTTGTACAACAGACTTCTGATTAAAATCAAGAACGGTTACAAAAACTGAAAAAATGTGTTTCCTAAACACCTAAAATTAATACGATGGGCTATTTCAATATTTAAACTATTGGGCTATAATTATGTGCATAGATATTATCACACAAAAACTATAATTCTTCTTCTTCCATTGGGCGCCATATTGTTAACGAATAAGCCAGTAGCACTAAGGCGAAGGGTTGGGATTCATACCCTAGAGAACAAACCGCGAATGAGCTAATCGGCCTCAAATTCGCCTTAGTGCTACTGGCTTATGCGTTAACAATTGTTAAAATGTAAACTTACGCAATCTTCATACATCAAGTATTGAAATGTTTTTTTTACCATTCTGATTCCTTTCGTTCGGAAAAATCCTGATTTTAATTGCAATTTTGACACTTTTTCCTGTAGTAATAAAAGCTAGGATTTTTGATTTTATTTTATAACGTTTAATTTTTTTTTTTTGTCTTTTCTCAACAAGTTGAATAATTATAGTTAATACTATCTCATAATTTTTTATAAGTTGATGTGCTTTCCAGACATCAAAAAGCTCTCAATTTGTAATTGTAGACGTCACTAAAAAAGGCTCTAGTTATAAGAATTGGTTCTGAAATTCATAGTACTTACTTAGGAATAATTATACTATTTTATAGTAATGAGTGTCAACCTCTACAAGTCCTAATACAATTTTGCCGCTTACTAAACTTTTTATTTTTTATTGTTATTAATTTTTTGTTTTATTTTATGGTTAAAAAAGTTGTCAATTTTCAAATACCAAAAAAAAAGTCTAAAAACATTATGAATTAAAAATTTTAGCCTACCTTGTAGTTGAAAAATACAAGTAAAAATTTTTAAAATTAATAAATTCAAATATCAATTTTGATGCATTATAAGTCAAAATACCAAATGCATTGGCATGCAAGTTTGTATTTGCATGATTTCAAGTGTAAGCTCAAATTTGGAACCAAATTCTTCAAAAAAATCGATAATTTGTTTTAGTTCTGGACGTTTTCTACAAGTGATATTATTTTGACTATCTGTCCGAGGGCCAAAGTGAGTCGATTTACGCTTGAACAATGTTGGGAAATATCGTAAACTTATTTCCAAAGCAAAGGAGTGCTGTATTACCCAAACTGTGCGTTTTTTGAAAATAAGTTTTTTTCGAAATTAAGCACCCACCGCGCGTGCTGTACGTAAATAGGATCCAAAAAGTTCGTGAGACTGTCTTGATAGTAGATAACACTCATGGTCTCCGTCTTCGTACGGTGCTTACCGATGAGAATGTGGCTGCTGTGCCCGAAAGTGTGCAACTTAATCCAAGAACATCGATCTCAACAACTCGGCATTTTGCGCAAAGATCTGGGATTATTAGATTTCAAGGTCCAATTGACTTAGTAATTGAAGGCAAATGAACATCAACTTCGTTACGGCTTCTCAGTTTGGGTCTATGTCAGCACACAAAATTGCTGCATCTGGAGACCAGAAAATCCATACGTCATTGTCGAGAATCCAATGCATCCTCAGAGAATGACAGTTTGGTTTGGATTTTGGAGTGATGGCATCATTAGCCCATTTTTTTCGAAAATGCTGCTGGAAACGTCATTTCAATCAGCGGCGAGCATTACATATCCATGATTACGGACTTTTTATGAGCTGAAATGGAAGATATGAATCTGGATAATGTTTGGTTTCAGCAGGATGACGCACTATGCCACACAGCTCATCAAACAATCGATCTTTTGCGCATTAAGTTCGGTAATGGTGTTATTAGCAGTATTGGCGATGTCAATTGGCCGCCTCGGAGCTGCGATTTGACCCCTTTAAAATTTTTCTTGTGGGGTGCCGCTAAAGACCGATGCTATGCGAATAATCCAGAAATGATCCACACTGTGCATTAGACCGTTTATAGCATATGAGGACGAAACTGAAAGTTGCTGCGATCCTTGATTGCCGGGCCGAAATTAATCAAAATACGTATGAAAATGTATTTTTAGTTTGATTCGAGATCATAGGAAAAGTTTTTTCAAATAAATTTTTTCCTTATTTTTAATTTTACTTAAAATTTACTTAAAATTATAAATAAGGAAAAATTTTTGATTTGAAAAAACTTTTCCTATGATCTCGAATCAAACTAAAAATACATTTTCATACATATAAGTATTAAAAAGATCAACTAAAAAATATAAACTTCACTATTAAAATATAACTTGGCACGGTTAAAAAAGAATTGTTTAAACATAAAAAAACAACGTAAAAAACAAATTTAAAAACACATGTCTTTAATGTTAGCTAATAGCTAATTTGGACATACGGTAAACAAAGGAGAATATAAATAACACAAAAATAGTTAGTAAATTTCATCTAAACTCAACAATAAAAATCAACTGTATATTAGCATAAAATAGCTTTTTCCATTGATTTGTAAGTTAAATAGAGATATTTACAATTGGTATTTCGGCACAAAGAATGTTGATAAAAGTCGTAGCTGACCAGAAAATGCATTCCATTCGGCTGGTGTCTAATAACTTTTTCTGTGTATTCTCCATGTTTACTTAAAATTAAAAATAAGGAAAAATGTTTCATTTGAAAAAACTTTTCCTATGATCTCGAATCAAACTAAAAACACATTTTCATACATATAAGTATTAAAAAGATCAACTATAAAATGTAAACTTCACTATTAAAATATAACTTGGCACGGTTAAAAAAGAATTGTTTAAACATAAAAAAACAACGTAAAAAAACAATTTTAAAAACACATGTCTTTAATATTAGCTAATAGCTAATTTGGACATACGGTAAACAAAGGAGAATATAAATAACACAAAAATAGTTAGTAAATTTCATATAAACTCAACAATAAAAATCAACTGTACATTAGCATAAAATAGCTTTTTCCATTGATTTGTAAGTTAAATAGAGATATTTACAATTGGTATTTCGGCACAAAGAATGTTGATAAAAGTCGTAGCTGACCAGAAAATGCATTCCATACGGCTGGTGTCTAATAACTTTTTCTGTGTGTTCTCCATGTTTACTTAAAATTAAAAATAAGGAAAAATTTTTCATTTGAAAAAACTTTTCCTATGATCTCGAATCAAACTAAAAATATATTTTCATACATATAAGTATTAAAAAGATCAACTATAAAATATAAACTTCACTATCAAAATACGTATGTTTAAGCAACTAAAAATATTTTTTTTGGATAACTAGAGTTGACATCGATTTTTAATGCAGTTTTTATTCTAACAAGCCATAAATGATCAGAATCGTTAGAGAAACTAAAAATTTACATATTTTCGACGAGATCCTTCAATGCACTTAAGGATAAATTGATTCGGTTCTTCGTCCTTCGTAAGGATCCTGTTGTAATCATTCATAAATTGTACACCGCGTTCAGTAGCGTCGTTAACAACAAACAGATCACGACCAACATCGAAAGCAGCTTGATAATCTGCTTTCGTTTCCAAATGGATGGATGGATCATCCTTCAATAATTCAGTGGTTTTGTATGACACGAAATTGCTTAAATGATTGTACAGGAATAGTTTTGGGTCGGAGAATTTTCGATTATCTTTCAAATTTACGATTGGTTCTGTTGATTGCAGGCGCCTAACCATGTTTCGTTTCTCTTCGTGTGAAACATCCGAATCGAAAAACGCTAAAGCCATTGTGTCCGGTGCCAAATACCACAAATGATTTTTCCATTTACGAAAAATCGCTTCAGACACATCTGGGTCGGTTTCTGCATATGCGATAGAGTATTTGGCGCTCGTATAGCATTTGTGCACACGCTTTGACATACAGTCGCACAAGAAAAATACATATATCGCGTTGTCCATTCAATTCTCGTTGTGTCAAAGTGAACTGCCACCGAAAGAGATATATTTTTAAAGTGTATATGCCTTTTCCCATGAACCTTGCGTTGGATGTTGGACCAGGTGTACGAAAGCTTCCGCCGACTTCACCAAGGAACGTTATTGTTAATTGTAGTAGTTCCTTGTAATCTGCGTGGATTTGTGTTTGTTGTATCTGTTGGTTGCAGAAACTCTTAATAGACTACTAATTTTACTAATTTTTGAGCGCACAATTAGGTCTTCGAGTCTGCTTTTAAACGATTTGTGGTCTAGATTTTCCCAAGTGGCAGCAAAACGATTAAAAATAGACACTTCAGGCCCACTTGTTTTGGAATGTTAGACTTCAAAAACGTGTTTCAATACGATTTCCAACATGTGATGGCTACATGCAAACTTGTTTAATTTCCCATCGAGTTTGTGCTGCAACAAAATGCATGCTCCAGTGTTTTGACCTGTATTTGATGAAGTGGTATCGAAACCCATGGCGGAAACTTTATTAAAAATATGAGTGCATCATGAACGACCTTGGCCATATTTTCTCCTGTGCCAGCAAGGACTTTGGGAGCGCCCACAAATTTAGATATCACTTCATAACTGGCGAGAATTGCGATTCGATTAATTTTGCTTCTGCCAAACAGGTTCGGCAAGAGTTTTCCGTTCCAGTGAATAACCAATGACTGTACGCTATTGATCTACGTATTTAAAATAAAATAGAAACCGGTGAAAATTATCATTATTTGTATAATTTCGAATTAAATATACGTTTTGAACTAAACTAAATTACCTTTGTAATGAATTCTGTTTGAGTCTCCTCCGCTTCTTGCTTACGATATTCTTTTCGTAACTCATAGATCGATTGATCACAAGCTTAACAACAGAGGTCACAGGCGTCACAGCATTATTCATGACAGTTATTACATTATTTGCGCATGATATCAAAATATGGACATAATCTGAACAGCTAACTTTGGCCTTATCAAGTACTACAGTAAGACGTGGCGAGATCCAATGATGTCGTCCTCTTAAACGCTTGGTGTGATCATCATCATCATCGGTATGCAATTCGCGTGGCGCATCCGTACTGTTATCATAGAATTCATATTCGTCTTCACTTCCAATGTTTTAAGGAATCCAAACAGTTCAAAAATTTCACTTACAAGATTGGTTGTTAAGTTCTGAATATTTTCAATTCCGCGATTCTTCTTTTTGCTTTCGTTGTTCTGATCGCTGTTCTCGGCCACATAACTTTTTGTCAACGCCTGCCATGTACACTTGAACATGTTCACGTTCGATTTTGATGTATTCGATTTGCTGTTTGCCTTTGTTTGTGGAAATTTTCCAGTCACCGTACAATTTTAGCAATTTATCTTGACATTTATATTTATCACGTATTGGTATGCGCGCCTGCTGCCAAAAAAAATTGTAGCTGCATCCACTGCTAGCTTAGCACTTTCTTTTGCACAATTTTGTCTGCCAACTTTTACAAACCGCATATTGTAAAAAAAAAACTTGCAGTATCTGTCTGTTTGACGGTTTGACATTTCAAACTGTTTCCACTGGCAAAAATGTGTTTTGAGTGTTCGAATTTTGGAAATTAATTTGACGTTTCATATTCATAACAAATAAAATTAAAAAAAACTATCTTTTTGTATCCATTTTTATACCCTCCACCATATATGGTGAGGGTATATATCAGTTTGTCATTCCGTTTCGTGATCCTTATGCAATTTTAAGTCGATTTGGCGATGTCCGTCTGTCTGTTGAAATTGCGATCACGCAAGACGCGGGGTGCCTATTTTTACTCAGATTATTGGACATCCTCTTGTGCAGTTTTGTATTGAGAATGAGCAAAATCGAACCAGCGGTTAAAACGTTATGAGTGAAAATGTGAAGATACCTCTAAATTTTCCATATAAATTGGTGTCTTAGTACAATTTCATAGAAGCGAATGAAACATAATATATTTTCTTATATTTTTTCACCAGTCGCTTAGAAATGAGTGATATTTTGAATGATATTCACCTCAAAAAATTTTTTTCACCACAAAAAATGTTTTCTCCTCCAAAAATTTTTTTCACCTCAAATTTTTTTTTACGAAAAAATTTGTTCTCGCATCCAAGAAAGTTTTCACCTCAAAAAATTTTTTTCACCTCCATAATTTTACTTTAAAAGTTTTTTAAATTATTTGTTTTTAAAAAAGTAGAGAACATTTTTTTAGGATATTGGTGGTTATACATATATATTTTAACTTTTTTTATATTTAGTACCTTAAATAACGCTTAATTTTTTTTTTCGAACTTGTTAAATGCAAATGTCAGTTTTTTCGAATTTATCATTCTCCATGAATGGATAACACAGAGTTGTATAGACAAAATTTAATGTTGATCAGACTATTTTCGATATGTTTTGAAAATGAACACGTTGTTTGAGATGTTTTGCACATGCTTTATTCGCATAAAAATATATGGGAAAATATGTACCAAAATACGAATTTGAGCAAAACATGTAATTTCGCAGTATTAGGTGATGCAGTATTAGGTGATTTCGGTTCAAAAATGTTCCGCATCAAACGCGATTTCTAAAAAAAAGTCAGATTTTTTTTTTATATTTTTATTTTAAATTTTTTCAATTGTTATATGAAATGAATTTTAAGTTTAAAGTCTGTGATGATTTACACAATGGCAAAATGTCTTGCACAATTTTAATTGCACGCTCCGCTGATTTCCTCAAGAGCTGATGGTTTTTTGACTCAATTGTTTTGTGAAGCCGTCTATTTTTGTAGTGTGGCGAAATTATTTTTGTTAAAAGTAAGATCAGAAAACCAGATTTCGCTCCAAGCACGACATACAAACTTACAAATATAATATAATTGCAATCGATATTCAGGAATAAAAATAAAGGACAAAAGTGTCAGAATAGCTCTAGAATTTCAACGAGCATTACTGAGTGCTGAATTGCTTTAAATTTTATGTAGGGCAAACATTCATTTTCCACGAAGCATTTAAAATATTGCATGTCATTTCGTCATTTAATGCTTTTAACCTTAATACACTCTTTATGTTCTTTATATTTTTTTAGATAATCGTATTTTGCTATTAAATTTGGAATAAAATTTAATGAAATATTGGGCGATGATGTTTTTCCCTCTAATATACTGTGCAGAGATCTGCAATGAGTAGTGAAAAATTGAGTACAGTTGAGTGATGATTCATGATTTGTTGTATTTATACGCATTTATACTTACTGAAATTTTTTCGAACCTCATATTCATTCTAAAGCAGTGGTCGGCACACTAATACAACCATATTGTTGTCATTGTATGGGTGAGTTGCGCTCTCCCTCCCTTAATGCACTGAAAGAAATGTGTATGTAATTTTCCTAAAGTTATGTATAAACAAAAAATTAACAAAAGCAAATAAAAAAACAACAAAACACAAGAAAACGAAAAACATCGTTTTTTTAAATTATTTAAAAAAAAACAATGACAATTTTGTTTCCATTCATTCAATTGTTTCCTTTGTTTCGTTTATTTATTTAAAATTTCATTTATTTAACTATGGAATATTTTTGGGATTATTGTCTGGGGGGTGAGAAATTCCAAGTCAGGGTAATGGTACTAGGTCAGTATAGTAAAACCCTCAAAGGGTTTGGCGTTCGTATGTGTCAGTTTTTTTTATGACCTTTTAAATTTTTTCCTTATCTTGATGTTTTTCCGCTTAGTTGTAACATTTTGGCAAAAACGTAGTTTAACATAACTCGAGAACCACTTGTCCGATTTTGCTAAAACAAACACAAAACAATTTAGAATTACAATTTAATCCGTTCATATAACGTTTTTCTTTATAATCAACAGTTTTGCCGGTAAAAATAAATTTGTGGAGAAAAAAAAATATTTTTTTGCCTAAAAATTATAATTTTTTTTTTTAATTTATAAAAAATCCAAAACGGTTAAAAAGGATCAAGTGTTATTAATTTCATTCAAAGTCACATAACCTATAAACAAAATGCGACATAGATCATAGAAATCGATTAACGCGTTATGCTTTTATTTACAATTAAGTGAAGGTATCCCATTTTGACAAGAATATTGATATTTGTTTTTATTCAAAAAAGTGTCATTTATCGCCTTTTTTATAAATTTTCCCCAATAACTCCAGACTTCTGGCCATAAACTACTAAAAAAATTATGTAAACATTTTTATAATTTTTTATTTTTATTTTATTTATTTATTTTTATTTATTTTAATAAATAGTACCTAGACTTTTTCGATGGTGGTAGTTCAGGACTAGTGGCATCGCATTCATCGCTGTCATCAGTTTCTGAACCACACATAATGTCAATGTGTGACTCCACTGTTGGCCCTTCTGCATCTCCTGAAAATTCTTTATCATCAAGATCATCCTTGTCTTGCCACACAAGCTTACTCCACCAGCAAATTTCCGCAATTATTGCACTCGGCGACTTTTTGCCTCTATATCTGTAAGTTTTTGTTTTATTAAAATCAGTTTGAAAAAATAAAAAATCAGTATTACCTCATTTCAAATGGCATAGCAACTTGATGATAGCGTTCACCTTGTTCATCAGATTCGGTAGCCAATTGTTTGCTGAAGTAGTCCAGATGATGATGTAAATAATGGATTTTCAAGGACATGTGGACACCAATTTCCGAGAATGCTCTTAACATCCTTGCGACAGAAACATCGTAGTTGTTAGAACGATGCTTTCCCAACAAGCCTTCTATTACTTCTTTGATTGCCTGCCATGCATTCAATTCAGCGTCAATCAAAATATTGTTGAATGCGTCACTTTTAATCAGCTTTCGTATATCTGGACCATTTACTACGCCTGATTGGAAAAAATTAATTTGTTAAGATGGGAAATCATGGGAAATGAATGTGATATTATAACTTACCTTCTTTAATTTTACTTTCGCTGAGTCTCGGGTAAATTAGTTTCAAACACAAGAAAACTTCATCTCTTTTGGCGACAGTTTTGATAAAATTCTTGTTAATTCCAAGTTTAATATGCAGTGGAGGCAGCAATATCTTCTCCTTCGGCACTAGAGGCTCACGAATAATATTGGCCATTTGTAACCTGCTGTGCTCTCTGAGTTTCCATCCGTGGCATGCATATTGGTCACCGGAAAATCGTGTGTCCCAATCGCACAAAAAGCACATATATTTTATATAGCCGCTTTGAAGACCGCAAAGCATTGCTACAACTTTTAAATCGCAGCATATGCGCCACATATGTTTGGCGTAGTTTACCATTTTTAAAATATTTTCCAGTGCACCATATGTTTCTTTCGTTTCTGTACTATAGGCGATTGAAACTGAAGGTTTTTTATTGGTCTTATGCAGTAAAACCGCCTTCAAGCTGAGTTTTGAACTGTCAATAAATAATCTCCAGTCATCTACTTAATATTTTATTTCCATTGCGTCCATCAATTTTCCTACATCCGGGCAATATGCAGAAGTTTTTTCATCATTCACAAGGAATAAACTTTGGAGTGTTGCCTGACGACTTCGATAAGCTGTAACTTTCACACCGGGTGCCAAAAAATTGTTTGATTTCAAAATGGAAGCCAGCTCTTCCGATTTATGCTGTGTTAATTCCGAATTGGCAACAATTGAATCAAGCTTCTTTTGATTTATTAAAATTGGCGCATTGGATACTGATGGCTCATATGGGGGATCATCACGTGCATGATATGTCGGAGCAGTCGTAGAAGAGAAAATATCTGGGCTAGAAGCTTTTCGCACAGGAATGTGGTCCGAATGAGTCAATGGTGTTGCGGCACTTGCAACACCAACGTAATTATACGATTTTCTTATCCTTTTTGCGGCTCCTTTATTCGCACATGCATAGCAATTCAATGGATTGTGACCTTCGCCAGGATTAGTCCAAGTCATTGGGATACCGAATGGCATACTTTCACGTCTTCTATTTTTCCAATCCATTAGACGGTTGTAGCAGCTTTTACACACTATATTTGGTACCCAATTTTCGTTCACTATAACATTTTGGTTGAAGTACATCTCGTATGTTTGAACAAAATCAGTACTGAAATTTCCCCTTTTTTTATGTGTTGAGACATATTGACCACAGCAGTAGCAAAAGCTATTTATATCTGGCTTGCACAGTTCCATATTCTGTTCAGTTTTGTTCACTTTTAAAAAACTGGAGAAAAATCACTTTTACTGTTCGCGTTCGTCGGCACTTGTTGAATGACAAAAATCACAGAACCAGTGTGAGAAAGAGAAGAAGTATAATGACAATGCATGTTTTATGTGAACATTACAGAACCAGTGTTGCCACATCAATATTTCTCTTTTAGTACAGTAGAAAAATATGAGAGAGTTCGGCTTGTGAGTGTCAATGTTTTCTCCAAATAATGTTGTGCATATCTGGAGCAACTTTTTGAAATTCATACATTTACCTAATTGTGAATAAATGAGAAACGCGTGCATCGATTTTCATGATCTATGCCTTTTTTCCTCATGAGTTATGTGACTCTACGCAAAAGTAATTAGTTTTGGCACTTTTTTCCATTTTGGATTTTTTATGAATTTAAAAAAAAAATATATTTTAATTTTTAGGCAAAAAATACTTTTTTCCCTTCATACATTCATTTTTAACTTTGAAAGTGTTGCTCATATAGGAAAACGGTATAGAAACAGATTAGAGAAATTGTAATGTAGAAAACTACATTTGTTTCATCAAAATCGGACAAGTGGTTCTCGAGTTATGTTAAACTACGTTTTTGCCAAAATGTTACAACTAAGCGAAAAAACATCAAGATAAGGAAAAAATTTAAAAGGTCATAAAAACTGACACATACGAACGCCAAACCCTTTGAGGGTTTTACTATACTGACCTAGTACCATCACCCTGACTTGGAATTTCTCACCCCCCAGATTGGCTGTTGTACTGTGTTTTGTGAGAGGGGGAGAGGTTCTAATTAAAGCCTTCAAAGATCCAAGTAGTTTCTAACTTAAAGCCTGGGAAAATCAAACCCTTACCTTTTTTATAAGAATTTTAAAAACTAAATAAACAAATAAATATATAAATAATAAATAAATGAATAAATAAATCAAAAAATAAATGAAGAAATAATAATAAATTAATAAATAGGTTTGCCGATTAAATTTTCGACTAACTATTACTCAAACAAACATGCTCCCATTATTCTTCACATTTCGTTCAGTGTAATGCTCAGTGTAATGCCCATGGGCGACTCACTGCCGACCACTGTTCTAAAGTTTGAAATAGTCATCATACTCATAACTTATAACATTTATGACGTTGTTGATTTAGACTTTCCTTCACTCAATGCATATTTACGATAAAACAGATAAATCTGTATTTTGCCAAATGAACAGATTTATCTGTTTTTTACATTTTTTTTTTAAGTACTGGACAGATTTTAAGATTTTTGTGAAAAAAAAGGATTTTTAAAATTAAAGCAGATTTTTTGATTTTGATCCATTACTACTGTAACAAAATTAGATACAATTTAATTTAAACGAAAGTACAATATTACTTTTATGCAACAGTGTTAAAAAATGTGTTTGCCTTTTTAATGCTACTATAAACTATAATATTTTATTACTCCTTAGGAATTAAAAGGCCTAGTACAAGTATAAGATTGCAGTGCCAATGGACTTTATGAAATAATTGTATATGTTTGTCATCAAAATAATATTAATTACAAGAAGAATTTAATTGGATTTGGAGCAGATGGAGCCAACGTCATGAAAGATGATTGCCCAAACCTTATTATATTTTAATGTATTTTGCATTGTGTGCAAATTACGCTTGTGTTTTTTTGCTGAATTATGTCGAAGGAGGTGCAAGGGATATTTACAATTTTATTGAAAATATTCCAAAAAGAATAAATTTATTTGCAGACCTGCAAATTTTGTTGGATTATAATCCCCAAAAATTGCTACACCCTTCTAAAACACGTTGGCTTTCTCTTGAAGCAACAGTAAATTAGCTTCTTAGTCGTTTAGATGTACTTTTTTTTTTGTTGCACGGAGAATTAAAAAAATTCGATTCGACTCAGAGAATTTTAGGCAATTTAAACAAAGCTGAATTTGAATTATATATTAGCCGATATAAATAAGTTGAACAGATTATTTTAAAGTGAATGTCCCCAAACGCATTTAATTAACAGTGAATTGAATATATAGTAAAATATTCGTATATGTCTTGTGAAATGCTTCAAAAATAGATGTTACTTAGTTCTATATAATAGAAATTCGAATAAGCTTTTACGTTTTGTTTCAATAAAAACAATTTGAAAAAAATAATACTTGTGTTCGTTATTTTCATTTCTTTAAATTTGTTTTTGTTTGAAAAAAAGATTTTTGTCAAAAAAAAAAAATGTTGTCCAAAAAAAAAGATTTTTTTAAATTAACAGATTTGAAAAAAAATATGGCAACACTGTGTACGATGCAAAATAAGTATGACTCATTTCGAAGTTGTGTGTGTGGTCTGTTGCGTTAGTACGGTACTTCTCATTTTTGCAACGTTTTTTATAACAAAGTTCAATAAAGAAATAAAGATTTGTATTGCTTATTTCATATTTGATTTAATTTTTCTTAACTTTTACATTTATTACACTGGTTCACAAATTTAGAACAATTTTGCGTATCACGACATATTGCTTTCATTTCCCATGCAAAATTGAGCGCTGAATCCGAAAATGGAGTCTAAAAGTGCAAAAGTAGAACAGTTTTTGGGATATTACCAAATTTTTAATTTTTTTAAGAAGTGAATCACCTATATTTGAACCCAGAGTTGCCACAATTTAAAATTTTTTCAAATATGGATGAAAAAAGCTATTTGGGGAAAGTCGAATTTAAACCATACGATTAATATCAAAAAGCCCTCAGGCACCCCTTCGTTTAAAATTAAATAAACTTCAATATATGTGATTTGGAGCTTAAACCAACTGCAATTCCTATACAAAAGTAACGTTTTTTTTAATATTTTCTTGACTATATTATATAATGTTTGGAAACATAACCGCACATTATTAAACAGAGTGCTGTATACTAGAGCTAGAAATAAGACTATTCTGATGGTTAGGCAGGCCAAGAAATTGTAATTTTCTAAGAAATTGAATATTTCCTTACCCACTAGCCAACTATGGAAGAATATTAAAATATTAGGTATCCATTCTCAAACTACATCTAACTACGTAAATCCAGATAACCTCAATAATTTGTTTTCTGAAAATGTGATAACTGACCGTCGTAATAACAGTATTCTACCAAATCTCCTCTGTTCAAGCTCTTTCGAATTCTCTTCTGTATCGGAGTCTGAATATTTATAAGTGGTAATGAATATAAGGTCCAATGCTATCGGAGAAGATGGTGTATCTATAAGGTTTGTAAAGATGATGTTGCCGTATGTTGTGGGATCCCTCACCCATATATTTAATCACATAATAACAACGTCAGTCTTCCCTAACTTGTAGAAAATTGGACGAATTACTCCTGTGCCCAAAATACTATCGGCTCGAACTCCTAGTGATTAAAAATAACAATACTTCCAGTTTTCGCGAAAGTCTTCGAATCCCTCATGTCGAATCAAATTTCTAAGTAAACTCATATGAGCTCTTATCTCCCCTTCAATCAGGCTTTCGTGCTGGTCATAGCTGTACAACGGCAGCACTCAAAGTACTTCAAGACATCAGACTTGAATATGATAAAGGGAATTTATCTTTTATGTGCTGGTTAGACTTCTCTAAAGAATTTGATAAAGTAGATCATTCCATTATCTGTAAAAAGCTTGAACACTTTTTTGGCTTCTCTGATAGTGCGCTATTACTGATAGAAAATTATTTATCAGGAAGATCTCAAAAAGTTGTTTTTGGGGGAAGGGAGTCGGGTCTTAGGGGAATAACCTCTGGTGTCCCTCAAGGATCTGTCCTTGGTCCCTTATTGTTCAGCATCTTTGTTAATGACGTATTAAGTGTGATAAAACATGCTCATATTCATGCCTATGCAGATGACTTACAAATATATATCTAATCGTATTGGTATGTCAGAGGATTTATGTTTTAGACTCAATGAGGATCTTGACGCGATCGGAATGTGGACCGAGAATAACAATTTGATGCTTAATCCCAAAAAATCACTGGTTTTACCAATCAGCAGAGACTAGCTAAACTTTTCTGATTTTCCCGCTCTATTTCACAATAATACTGCACTTGAGTATGTCAATAAAGTGAAATACCTAGGTTTTCATATAAATTCCACTCTGTCATGCAGTGATCATGTGAATAATACTATTCGCAATGTGTTTATAAGGCTTCGTAATTTGCGAATATCATCTTACTTTACACCCACTGAAATAAAAAAAAGCTTATAGTTCAGTTAATACTTCCGCTGATTACGTATTCAGCAGAAGTTTATTGTAAATGAGATTCACATTCAATACACAAACTTCAAGTATCTTTTAATAATGCGACACGGTATGTATATGGGTTAAATCGATTTGATAGTGTATCATCATGGCGAAAAATGATTCTTGGGTGCGATTTGGGTGATTACTTGCGTATGCGAAACATAATATTCTTGTATAAACTTCTGAATCAGAAAACCCCATCTTATCTTTATAATAAACTAGCATTTGGTAGATCGGCTCGTTGCATGACTTTAATAATACCAAGATATACATGTCTTAACTCTGAAAGATTTTTTTTATCAACGCCATTAAAATATGGAATACTTTGCCTGCTTATATTAAATTTATTCAGAGAAATAACGGATTCAGGAAAGCGCTATTTGAATTTGTATCCTTAAATAACTAGTTATTCTTATTTTCTACTTAATCTTAATTTTTATCAATCCTTTAATCTTTTTATCATCAAACTAGATAGCCAAATTTAAATTTTAACTTAACATGTTGATTTGTTTGCGAACTTAGCATATATTTTTTATATTATTATTGACCTTTATATTAAAAATAAGATAATGACCATTTTTATGATATACCAATTGAACTATAAAAGAATTCAATTCTTACGGTTCTAATATTGAAAATAAATAAAATAAATAACAAAAAATATTGTACATTTTTGATCACGCCTTCAAATACCTTTAATTTGATAAATATATCGTCTATAGTTTCTCTGAAAAGACAGGCAAAAATAAGGAAAAACTTAAAATGGGCTCATTTTAGACCCCACTTTTTAATCCCTATAAAAAATACGTGTCATTAATTTTTTTACAACCTGCTCATAAATAATAATAAATTTTTAATCCTCCCTAAAATGTTTCTATATAACTTACAATGTTGTATATTTTTATATAGTAAAAATATACACTTGTTTTCACATTGGTGAGTTGAATGAGCTAAATGATTCAACTCAATAGTGGGTATGATAAGTATTTTCCTAAAATTATAAAAACAAATGTGCAGATTGGTGAATCATACAAATTTGGGATGGTATGAGTATGATGTTAACGTTGGATTCATATTTAATACAACTTGTACTTATAACTCAACGTTATTATGAATATGTGTACATATGAGGAGTTTATTTTTAATGACTCTACTTACTTATATTTAAAATTTCATGAGTCACTATGAAGAGCGATTCATTGCTGATCTCTGATACTGTGGCGCGGGTAATGAAAATGATTTAAACAAATTTTGTAGTCGAGTAACAAAAAAATGCTGTATGCCAGTATTCACACTAGTTGTATCGCAAATTATCATTTTAATTGATTTAAACAAGTCGAAATCACATAATATTTCTTTTATTCCGTGAAATATCGTCCCATTTCCTATCAAAACTAGTACATCTCATTTTACTTTCTTAGAATGATTTTTCAGTACTATGACCTGATATTCTTTCTCTCCTATTTCTTTACCGTCAAAATGCAAGCTTTCATTTTTAAGAGTGATTTTGAACAGTTTTTTCTTTTGTTCTGCTTTTTGGTGTAAGCTTTGTAAATTCCAGGCTGGGATGGCGACAATATACACCAGATTCAGACCAATCTTTATATACTTTTGCTGCCTTTCTAGTGCTAACATTTGCATTCATTACTAAGATAACAGCTACTTTTATAGGTTTCTTTTTTGGTAATAGTCTGGCAGGGGTTTGTAGGTATTATCAGGGCAATTCAAATTTAAACCGCACAGCATTCAGATTTGCCATCTCCGATTTTATTGAAATTCGCCACAAATATTGTAAATGAGAAGTGTTTATCAAATCATTAACTTTTCGACCCCAAACACTTCGGTTTTCGAAATATGACGTCATGAAAATTGGCAAAACGTCAAAATATCGAGTGTCCATGCAAAGTCGCCTATAACTTAACTACACAAATTATTGGTACCATTTTAAAGGTGAAAACATTACCTTCAAAATGGCGTCCTAAATTGTTTTTGTTTTAAAAGGTTAAAGGTAATTTCTTTAAGATTAATCTTCAAAGACCCATATCTCAAATTCAATTTTTTAAAAATTCTGAAAAAATATATGTTAAAAACTAAGGCCTCTCTACATTTGTGGCAAAATTTTAAGGTGGAGACTCATTTCATTCCTGAGTTATGAAGGAAAACGTTCGTCGACGAGTTCATATGCAAAATTTCGGAGCCATTTTAAAGGTAATGTTTTCACCAATAGAAAAATTTTAGGTTGTATAGTTTAGAAGTTATGGGCGACATTGTATGGACAATTTTTCGATATTTTGACGTTTTTGCCAATTTTCATGACGTCATATTTTGAAAACCGAAAGGGTTTGTGATCGAAAGGTTAATGATTTGGTAAACACTATCCATTTACAATATTTGTGACAATTCCGAAAATGACAGTTTTCTGTGCGGTTGGACATGGAATTGCCCCTCATCATCTGATAACACCTGATCATCGCAGATTATATTATAATCGCAGATTATATGAAGCAGATTATATTGTTATATCCATTAATTTTCAATTGTTTGTTGTGGTACAGATCTGATTTTATTGGCCACAATTGTGGCAAGATTTTATATTCCTCAATAAACTCTTCCCAGAAAATAACATTAGCAAGACATTTTTTTTCACAAATATCCGATACGCACACAGCAGCGTCAACAAGCGAACTGAATTTTTATATGAAGTACTAGGGAATCCCGGCGTGTTTTTTTTAAACAAAAAAGAATCAAATGTGACTTACCGATTATGTCTGTCCACGAGTTCGATGAAAGAGAACCTTAAAATGAACACTTACCGACAACTGTCGATGTTTATGCGTGTATGCGCTACAACGTGTATTTACCATGTGTATGAAGTCAGCACACAGTATACATACCGCACATGCTCATGGGCGCCTACGTATTTGTTGTTGTTTTTTTTATATGGACAAAATCACATGTTAACATTAAAAGTCATCTCACGAAGGCATCGACCGATTTCGTAGATAAACCATCTACACGACCATACGAACAAAATTTAATCGAATTCGGTTTGACCGTTCATATTTGGAGTAATATCAAACATTTTACTAAAATGATATTTATTAAGACGTTTTAAAAAGTGTTGGTATGACCTTATTAATTTTTTCCACATTTCTTTCAATAGAATTTGAGCTGTTTTATAATTGAGTTTCTCCCACAAAATTAAAGATCACAAACAATAATTTTTGTTCTTTTTTTTCCCACACTTTATTCCTTTTGCAAAGATATTAAATCTGCCAGCAACAAACTTTTCTTTGGACTTTTTACATAGTTTGAACAATTGAGTCCACATTTTCTATACATTGTATATTGTTAGATACATTTTTTTCACGTATTTCTTTACAATTTTTTTTCCACACCTTTAGCAATTTTTTTAAACATTTTTACACAAACAATATTTATTTCAATTTCTAAATGGAATGATAAAACTGTTGATGTAAATATTTAATTTTTATATACTGTAATACTTGTTTGTTTTTATGTTGAATAATATTGTAAAAAACAACACAACATGATTATTATTATCAGTCAAAAATTTTCATTTGACTACACTTACAATAAAGTTTTCTTTAAATAAACAACAAATTTCAACTGGTTATGGGCCCAGGACACTCGTGCTAACGATTAACAGAAAGCTAAATAAGGAATATTCAAGACGCCAAGTAAGAAAAACAGTTCGAAAGACAATTATAGTTTTATCAAGAGAAATTATCAAGTTGCTTAGAAGGATTATATGTGTAAGTTGCATAAAAAAATTGTATGTATAGGGTCCGCCAAATAACTATTTTTTTGAAAGTGCTATAAAAAAAACTACTGAATATTTTCTCAAATTTCTTTTTTTATTTGAAAGTACAATCCTTCCGGTTAATAATGGAAAAATTTCATTAAAATGGCTGCCTCGGCTGGCCATGCAGTAACCTATACGATCGGTCCAATTGTTAAGCACATTATCGATTGTGTACAGCTGTATTTCACCAATGGCTTCACGAATATTGTTCTTTTAAAGCGTCAATTGTCTCTGGCTTGTCGGCGTAACACTTATCTTTGACGGCACCCACAAATAATAGTCCAACGGTGTCAAATCGCAGCTCCGAGGTGGCCAAACGACATCAGCTCTGCGGCTGATAACGCGATCTTCAAAAACAGGGCGCAAAACATCGAGTGTAGCTTCGGCTGTGTTGCACGCAGCGCCGTCAATATGCCAATATGTTGCCAATATCCTCCTCTTCAATTTTCAACATGGCCCGATAACGATCGCCATTGACTGTAACGGCCAGCCGAGGCAGCCATTTGAATGAAATTATTTTCCATTATTAACCGGAAGGATTGTATTTTCAATTAAAAAAAGAAGTTTGAGAAAATATTCAGTAGTTTTTTTTATAGCATTTTCAAAAAAAAAAGTTATTTGGCGGACCCTATATAATATAATGGAAGAATTCAAGATCGAGAAATTGCACAGAACTGTGAATTGGAGTTCATGGAAGTTCCAGATGTGCATTATTTTTAAATCCAGGGATCTGTACAAAATTATTGATGGTACACATAAAAAACCAGTTATGCGTAATGGAGGAGGAGAATCTGATAATGCTGAATTCCTTTAGGAAATACAAGTTTGGGAACGGCTTGATATAAAGGCCCAAAGAATTATAATTTCATCAGTTGACAGTTTAATAATAAAATACTTAATGTGCTGTAAGGAATCGTTTGAAATGTTTAGAAAATTAAATTCAATTCATGAATTACAATCTGAAGTGAGTATACATTTATTGCAACAACAGTTTTACGAATTTAAAAAGAGTTCTGAAGATACAATTGAGATGCGCATTGCCAAGATTGAAAAACTTGTCGAAAGGTTAAGAGATTTAGAGACCCTTTATCAGAAAATATGGTAATAACTAAAATTCGAATGACATTACCATCGACGTATAATCATTTCGTTACTGCATATGACGAGAATAAAAAAAAAACTTTGGAAAACTTAACAAATCCACTTGTGTTAGACCAATCTCGAATGAAACATACCGATATGGAATCAGAAACTTTTTCAATAAGCAATCAAGAGGGTCACTGGAAGAAAGATTTTCCGCATTAAAAAAATAATAAAACCTTTAATGACAAAAAACAAAAATTTACAAAATTAAATGCATTATGTTGTCAACACTAAAGAAAGGTAGTTATTGGATTCCGGTGCATCCGAACATATGACGTCACATAGAGAGTGGTTTACCACTTATAAATATTTTCAAGAGCCTTCCAAAATCAAAATTGGTGATGAATCAATCCTAAATGCTATAGGTGAAGGGATTATTGACGTATTGATGAAAACCAAAGAAGGATGGAAACAGAAATTTATGCAAAACGTTTTGTTTGTTCCAAAACTGAAGGAAAATTTGTTTTTCGCAACAACAGCAATGGATAAGGGTTATAAAGTGCAATCAACTAAAGATATTTGCAAGTTTATTCGAGATGGCAACGTTGAAGCTTTGGGATGCCGTAAAGGAAATCTTTTTGAATTGGAAATGAAAGTTTTGAAGATACGTGGAAACTTTTGCTGCAAGTTCCAATGATGAGTCACTTGAGAGATGGCATAAACGCCTGGTACATAAAAACATAAAACACGTTAAAGATGTATTACAACTTAACAACATAAATTATAAAGAACATATTGATAAGAACAAAATATTTGAAGGATGCTGTTTGGGAAAACAGCATCGACTGCCATTTACTTCAAGTGCAAATAGAGCAACGAGTGTTGGTAAGTTAATTCATGCTGATATTTGTGGACCCATGGAGGAGTCATCTATTGGAGGATCCAATTATTATTTAATATTAAAAGATTTTTTTTCAAGATTCCAGTGGGTGTATTTTCTACAACATAAAAATAATGTCACTGAGAGAACTAAAGACTTCATACATTTAATGAAAAAGAACGTGAACATAAAGATATTTCTATCGGATAATGGTCGTGAATTTATAAATAAAAATGTTGAACAGTTTTTAATAATAGTGGAATACTACACCAGAAATCAGTAATATATACACCAGAACAGAATGGAGCAGCTGAACGTGAATTACGTACTATTGTTGAATTGGCAAGAAGTATGTTGCAAGCCAAAGTACTACATAAAAAGCTATGGGCAGAAACAGTTCATTACGTTGTTTATGTGATCTCCAGCTTACAGTAAAATTTCCTAACTAAAACAAATGGCTATACGACCTTATAATTATTTCACATGCTATTTTTTTTTTTATTTTCCATTTTCTGAAGAAAATTTGTTTTTGAGGTGGGTGAGAAGTACATGGCATACTTCTTAGCTCCATTAAAAGCATTTTGGAATATTAGGACGATTATTAGTTATATACATATCTAGTTGTATGAAGTAAAACGTGTACAAAACTTCGTTTTTTAAGCAGTTCTGATAAAAAGGTAAATGCGTTTTTATGCTTTATTCGACTATGCTATGTAATTTTTCCAATTTGCAAAAATTGTAAATAGTAATATACCTAATTCTCACCCACCCTTATAAAGTTAATATTGTGCGAGCTATTCGTGTGATAGAACCAGAAACCGTCAACAAAGTTTTGGAAAATTGGACATCCCTTCCATAAATAATGGAAATATTTGTTATCTCAAATTAAGTTTAGTTCATTTTATTTAATTTTTAAAATTATACTTGTACTTGAACTACTCTTTACAAAACATTTTCGCATCTTAATTTCATTAAGTCTGGTACTACTTGCGTATAAATAACAGCAGCTGTGTTTATGTGGGAAGTTGGCTTATGTCGTTCCCATATATATTTGGTAATGTCAACGTTTAGTGTTAACGCTTAATCTGACTTATGTCAACGTTAATAGCTTGTCGCATAAACATAGCAAACAACGAGCATTTTAATGATGTTTTGTATATTGGTTTTCACTTATTTTCGCAGAAAAAGCAAGAAAACTTTCGTAATTCTACCGTACGATCAGACCTTTAAAAACATAATTCGAGTTGATTCAAAATTTTTTAAATCAATTTATTAAATCAGATTTAAAATTATAGTTGATTAATTAATTTCATTTAAATCTTTTTTAATTCAATTGAATCAAATCATTTCAAACATGTCTATTTTTAATTCGCGTATTAAAAAACTATTGATTTGCAAGTTAAAACAAAATAAAATGGTAATTTTTTAAAATGACCGGTATCTCGAAAACTAAGCGAGATATGGCAAAACGGACAAAATTTTTGTTCTGATAGAGTATTAATATACTGCGATTACAAAAATTGGCCAGGTCCGAAAGACATCCCGAGATATATATTTGTATAAAACAGCCACAGGGTTATCCATTTTTATACGAACGAAATGGAACGGGAAATGAAATCATATAAATTGATAAAAAAAAAACAAGTAAAAAAGGCTTAAATTCGGCTGTGCCGAATCTTTGAATATCCTCCATTTTTCTCTACTGTTTTTGATACAAATTATGTAAAAAACGTTTGCAATAGACTAGCTCTGCAGCTAAACACGTCTACTTTCAAAAACTATCAACTAATTATTGCAATGTGAATTGAAAAACCACAAAAACAAAATTTAACTTTCGATGCTCTTTAAAATTTGTAAATAATTTTCGATAGGAAATCAGCATTCTAAGGACTTAATAAGAATTGATAAACAATACCAAAAAAGTAGTCTGGCAGAAACATAATTTGAAAATTCCATGCATATGGCAATCTGTTCCGATTTTATATATCCCATACCTTTTTCACCCATGGCTCCATACTTGGTCCACTTCTTTACATAAATATGACACAGAAATGGGTACATCCATTAGATACAATGATCACTATTATATTTCCATAAAAAAATATAAAATACTAATAATACTTCAAACAATTTTCTTATTGTCCCTATTTTTATTCACATTCGACTATAGGAAATTCTAATATTTTTGAATGTTGTTTTTTTCAATTGCAACAACAAAGTTTGAGTTGTTGCTTAAAATGAGTAGTTGATGTTGTACTATAATCTAAAAATAATATTGTTAGTTTTTTAGCAAAATGTATGTGTTTTTTTATTTAAAATTTGTTGCAAGCAAGTGTCCGTTTTTTTCGCATATGACTGTATACCCTCACCATATATGGTGGTGGGTATAAAAATAGTCACCCTCTGGATGTTTTATAAAAATTCCATGAAACTCTTCCAGCTCGAGCTCAGCAAAAAGTTTGTCCGTTTTGCGCTATCTCTTTTAGTTTCCGAGATATTCGCCATTTTCTAAAAGGGCCGGTATCTCGAAAACTAAGCGAGATAGGGCAAAACGGAAAAAAATTTTGCTAGAGTATTAATACACTGCGATAATAAAAATGGGCCAGGCCGGAATTCCATGAAACCCTTCGGGTATAAAATTAAATTAATCGTGATTTAAGAAAAAAAATACTTTAATTCGCGAATCTAATCATATTGATTATTCAAATAGATTTATTTCCTCTGATCTATAAAAAGATTTATTTAAATCAACTTGATTCCTATAAGATAAAGACTGAATTATAGTAGTAAATAATTCAAAAAGAAAAAACAAAATTTGAATCATATTTAAAAATTGATATAATGAATTATGTTTTTAAAGGTCTGCCCACACCCCATTGAAATCAATAAGATATCCCAGAGTACCTCGATGCCTCAGAGAGGTTTTCTATATCCCCAGAGAAACGTTTTCAGTTGTAATTTGCAAACAGACCAATCCCCGCTCGTCCTGGAACTCTTAGTATTGTTGAAGAGCTTTCTGCAAGACATTTTCCTTAATTGCATCTCGGGGACGAGGATAAGATGCTTCAAATGAACACTCTCGTGCTCCTATACACGAGATGGTTATTATCCACGGTGTGGGATGAAGGATCTGAGTTAAGTATTCCTATACTGAACCCAGTCTGCCGCACAGTAGCTGAACAACGTTTTTTATTGACCGAAATTCTGTAACTTTTGAACCGATAAAAATATTTTCGTATTTTTTTTTAATGGATAGATATTTAGTTGAGCTTGACTCAGTTTTAAGGAATTCTAGGTCAAAGTTGAACTTTTGGTGCCGGCCCAAAATAAGAACGAGACATACAACGATTGTTGTTGTGAGAGAAAACGCGCCCAAAATAACGACGTACGACGGTGACTGCACAAACTGTCATATTTGTTTTAGTGGAAAGAGCACCGTAGAGATTCATTACTCTCCAGAGGAGACGACCCAATTTTTTCTTTTGGTTTTTACATTTTTTTTTATAAAAACAAATAATTTTGTGTCTGAAGCAAAGTTGTAGATATTGAATAGAAGAAAAAAAGCGGAACAAACTTATTCGAAAAAAGTGAATCCAGTGCCTTGAAAATCGCAAAAATGCCCATTTTTCACCTTTTTTGCTCAATAACTGGATTACAAATCCACAAATATGCTGTTTTTGCTTTATAAACTTTATTTTGCATGAAAATAAAAATTCCGATTCATATTACACCTATTCTTACACAGAAAATATGAGATTTTTATTTGTTATCTATGCATGGAAACAAAATTCAGAACATTTTCAATTATTGTTAATATCCATCCACGTTGAAGTTGATGCTTGTGGTTCTGATAATCTTGTTTCCTTCGTAGGTTGTTCATATTCATGTTCGGAGTCTGCATCATCATCCGAGTTAGACACAGTAACCAGACTCGGAAGTTTAGGTGGATCGGTAACAGCAGCGCGTTGTACTGGAAATGTCGCAGTAAAAGCGAGAATGTATACTTTTGTTTTCAATTTTTTTTCTGTTCAATCCATAACTAGAATTTATGCATGCGCCACACATGGATTCATCATGTTCTTGCACCCAAATTACTGGCTTCATAAAAGGAAACTGTACACCTTTTCTATGTATCCACATTATAAGGGTATTATAACAACTTTTGCATACCATGTTCGGCGTAAAATGTGCACCACTTAAATCTGTTTCATCAAAATAATGACAATACGCTGTTTTGAATTCCTCAGTAAACAAGTTTTTTCGATCATGTTTGCCTATTTTTGGGACGATATGACCACAAACACAAACCGTAACAAAAATCATCCAATTTTGGGCACATATAATTTTCCATATTGAAATATTCAATTTTCTTCTGGTTTTAAAATGTAATGCACTCTGAACAAAAGGGTTGTTTATTCCACAGCTTTCAAAAACCGAATGAACAAAAAAAGGCACTAACAAAATACGTATGTATGTAACGGAGACAGTAGCGCGTGAGAGTCAAGCCAAGTATATATGTATGTAAGGCACTGGATGCACTTTTTTCGGGTAGGTTTGTTCCGCTTTTTTTCGCCTATTTAATATCTACAACTTTGCTTCAGACACAAAAGGTATATTCCGTACGGTATACCGAGATATAATCGTGTTAAAATATAGAAAAAGTGATTAAAATACACCTTGAGCAAAAAAATTCGTATGGTCATTAAATTATTGATGCAGAACTTCTTATTCTTGGGGCAACTTTCAAGTGCAATTCTCAGAATTGAGTCCCAAAATCATGTGTTGTACTGTGTTATTTTTGTCCGGAAGCACCATCACATCTCCATTTACATAAAAGAATTAACTTTGAGTTTCCATATTTCTTTAAATCATTTCCATTTATTGATTGTAGCAAGCGTTCGGCTGTGTGATCAAGTAGAGATTGTAGTTGTAGTTGTGTGATTGTAATAGTGTAAAAAAAAATGGCTCGATCAATTGAGATGCCTATGGTAATACCTATTTCACGCACTTTCAATTGTCGATCATCTTATACTCTATCATGTTCTTTAGCTATGATTTCTGATGTTGTTAAAGTTTTCGTACGTCCATTTCGCGGTTCATCTTCAATGCTTGAACGATATTATTTAAATTCAGCAACACAATTTTTTACTATTGCATATGAAGAAGCACTTTCACCTAACACATTCTTGTCCCGGTAAACCTTTCTTATGTAATAATAAACTTCTAATTTTTTCATTATAAAAAATTTTGAGCAGCTGTTACTGTATGAACGAGTTGCCAGATCGAAACAAAATTTAACATTTGTTCATATTACAGGTGGAAGCAGAGACTGCCCAGACAGGAATCAGCTGATTGAATCAAAATGGCGGCTAGAAAATGAGTGAAAGAATATGTCAAAATTGCAGTGATATACAGAAAGGGATAGATATACAATAAAATATGTGCCATACAATTTATATGGAGTTTATGTTTTCTATCTCATTTTGCAAATCACTGCAATGCCAAAATAACCATACGGTTCGAGTCAATGGTAACCTGTCTGTGTAGTCTGTGGATGGAAGTTTCGAATATACTTAACTTTTTACCGACATCTCTGTGTCAGACTAAGAACATTTCGAACCGCCCTAGAAATGTTCTTAATTCGAAATATTTGTTGTTTATAATTTTTTGATACAGAAATGAAAATCTATATTTTCATTTTATGTATAATTGTATATTTCCTGAAGACGCTGTCCAGGGAATAGCCAAATATCGAAAGTTAAAATAGAGATTCAAGGATATATGAATCTGACCTCTAGCTAGATTATAATCAGTAAATAGTTATTTTAAAATTAAATTACATCAAAAAAGCAGACAAGGAATATTATTGCATTTATATTTCACACTTTGATAAATATGTGTTATAAACTTATGTATAGTCTATCGATATTTTTACACCTATTAAAAATACATTTGTATACAATTATATATTAAAAATTGGAATATATATATAGTGATACGAATTCATACGTATATAGCAAAATAGTGTGGAGTAATTAATTTAATCAAATTGAGTGTATGCTTCTTGCAGTCTTGAAACAATGCCGGAATAAAATTTGATTTGTTCTTCAATAAGAGATTTAAGAGTTTGTTTTAGATGAGTCTCACGTTCCATTCGAAAATGTGTCATTTCAGCAATAACAGCGTACGAAACAATATCTGTGCGCCGATTAACATCTGCCATTTGGGAATTGCTCATTTTTTGCTCAGCAGCTAGACGTTCACATTCTTTTCGTTTCTGCATTGCTCCTTTATGTGTAGATAAAATATCAGGAAAACTACTTAATATGCCCCTAAAAAATGAAAAAAGACACAATAGTATTACATTATATAAACAATTTTAAATAAACAAAAACTTATACCAAGGAATATTATTAGTGACGTAGATTTTAATAAATAAAACAGGTATCTATGGGCTCTATAAATACTAATTTTACATTAAAGCTAGAGCTGATAAATCCTCACAATATTTTCCATCTTCTCTACTTTTATTAAAAATTTGTGTGTATATTCTATAAGTTCGCACCACATTACGGAAATCTATTATCATACTTGAGGTTATTTCATATAAATATGAAATGATCCATTGGATCATCTGTTTGTAAATATGAACGGTATTTTTGTGTTACTGCTTTACTATTTCAATACTCTCTACAAAAAATAATAAACCTCTTCTCCTTAGCATTTCTACGCATCGAATTCAACACACACAGAGGGAAAAAAGGCGTTGCACAATTATGCGCGGATGGTGTCAAATTAAGAACAAAATGTTGTTAATTTTTTGACAACACTTGTTGTCAAATCTGAAACAATATGTTGTAAAATCAAGAACATATGAATAAAAAATACCATACATTGTCAAATTGAGAACGAAATGTTGTCAAATCAAGAAAGAAAAAAATAAAAATACCAGTAGTTGTCAAATTAAGAACGGCATGTTGTAAAATCAAGAACAATCTTTTCTCAAATCAAGTAAGAACAAATTTTATTAAGTCTTCTTCTTTTTCGAATACACTCAGAAAAAAAGCAGTAGAAAAATTTGTAAACGGTTTTCAATCCCACTTTACTATTATTGTACCGATTTAGCAAATCTTTTTGGTATTTACATTTTATAAAATACAGAATAGTTACAATTTTTTTTTGCTAATTTCAGAAATCATTTTACAAATTTTTGAAAGCCGATTTGCTAAATTTAGCAAAAAAAATTACTAATTTTAAAAAAGTGGATATTGAAGGAAATGTTGGTTCTGATTAAAACTTACACCTACAAACTTAAATTGCCTTAAAATGTTACATAGATTAAAAAAAGGGATTGGAAGTGAATATACCGACTCATGTCTAAATATAGGACATCCACTTAAAATAGAACTAAAAACTTTTTTTGGTTCTAAAAATCAGCCCTAAAAACAATTAAAATTTGGCCTTAAAAGTTAAAAAATTGACAAAAATATTTTTCAAAATAGAAATTAAAACAAAATGATAAATTCGTTATGTTTTAAGAATTATAAAGCCCTTGATTTTTTTTTTAATTTTGTCTAAAATATTTTTTTGAAAAATATAAAAAAAATGTTTATGCTCGATAAAAAAGATAAATTTGAAATTTTGTACTTTGCTGATTTTAGCAAACAAATTTTAAATTCTACTTTACAAATAGTTTTCTAAAATTTAGTAGCGGCAGCTAATTTTTCTACAAATTTATTTGTACTACACGTCAGCAGACATGTGTTGCTAAGATTAGTAAAAAATACAGCTGGGCTCAAATTAGGAAAATTTCAGACTTTTTTTGGTGACTGTACATTGATTGTCTTACACACTATGAGAATAATAACATTATTTAAGCTATATGTGCCTTACTCTAATAACTAAGTTAACATAAAAAGCAACATTGCTAATGTTAGATAGAATATATAAAAAAAATTTCAAAATGAGTATGTTCGTTTCAGAGAACTGCAAAATCAACTTTTTTCTTGATTTAATCATTCACAAAAATTCTTGTTCACATTTAGTAATTCAACAACATTCACTGTAGAATAAAATCAGCATCATGTTACTGAACGCGCAATTCGGATCAGTTTGAATCATCTGTCGATTATGTTTTATGCCAATGTAATTACTCAACAAAAAGTCAGCGTCGAATAAATCAGAAAAAACAACAAACAACGGGTATGTGTGTATTCATAATTAAAACGAAATAGAAACACATTTCATAAATGATATTGTGTACATTAGGGTGGGACTTAAATCCGCTTTTTTCGAATTTTTATTAGTAATACAATACTAAAAATATTCTTCTTTGTGAAATAAAAATATTTTTTTGGAAAAAAAATTAAGATCGATATTTTAGGCTTGCCTAATCCGGAAAAATTTAAATATTGTCTAAAATTTTTTCTTCTATTTTGATTGGAAAATTAGGCAAAATTTAACTTTAAACGGATTGGGCGAGCCTAAGGTATCGACCTTAATTAAAAAAAAAATTCACAAAGAACAACATTTTTGGTATTCCTAATAAAAATTCTAAAAAAACGTATTTTAGACCCACCCTAATGTACATACACCATTTATGAAATGTGTTTCTACAAAACCACCCCCTTTTTATAGATAAAAAACTATTTTGTTTTAATTATGAATACACTCATACACGTTGTTTGTTGTTTTTTCTGATTTATTCTACATCAAAATAATTATTGTTGGCTGGAATAAACAGAATAAAATCAATGGTATAACAACGACCAATGATTATAAATCAGTGACACAACAATTTGCACGTCGTTTGATTGATTTAAAATCATCAACAAATATGTGTGTTGGAGTATATTCAGCGTTTGAACGCAAACACATATTTATTCTTTTGTTGTAATTTGTAAAAATTTTTACTCGATGTCGTTCGTTTACACAAATACTCAGTAAACATAAAGAAAAAATAGAGAATAAAGTGACAGTTTGATGATGAGAGTTCTTCTTCTTTCTGCAAATTTTTACTGGACAAATTATTGCCAGCAAGAATTTACAAGCAGAAAAAACATATGATTGAAAAAATGTGTTTAAATTTTTGTAAATACAAAAAAAAAAATATTTTACAACTACGTTATTTTATGCAAATGCAACGCAACAAATATTGTTAAATGAATTATAGCAAAGATAAGAAAACCTTCTAAAATGTTTCTGCTTAAGATTTTACAACAAGAATCCTTTTTTTTCATATCGACCAGTTATATTTATTTTTGCATTTGGTTTTACAAAATTATCATTTTGAGAGTAAATTGGTCTTACTCTCTGTAAGTCTGTTACTGAGTAAATCTCACTGGACTTGACTGAGAAAAGTAAACGAATGAACCTAATGAAAAGTTTGACAAGGCTTGCTTTCGGCCTTTAAAGTAGCTAACAGAGCAGACTTCTGTAAATAACATTACTAAAACTAAATAAATAACATTACTAAAACTAAATAACAAAAGTTCTGTTACATAAATTGACAAAACATATTCATAATACAGTTCATGTAAAATTAACAAAATTAAATTAAGTATAAAGTCATATAGTCAAACGACTTCATTTCTTTTCCACCCTGCTTTTTGCTTTTAACACATTCCATATCGTTGCGTTTCTTCCTTAACCACGTAAGCGCCAACAACTCATTTTTCAGAAAACGAAAAAAATTAATAACTTTAGAAATATTGCTTTTAAAACAAAAATTTTTTCTACAAATCATGGCTTTGCGACTCTATGAAGAGTATATACAATTTTTTTGAAAAAATGTTTAACTTACAAGTAACTGTAGCGAAATTTGGCGCTTACGTGTTTTTGGCGCAAACAGCAATTTGCAAATTTTGTCGCTTACGAGGTTTTTGTAAAACTAAAATTTCTGTGTGTTAATTGACATTTATTCTTATAATTTTCAAAATAAAAATGTATCCTCTTAAAAAACGTAAGGAAAATTCTTATATATAAAATGTATACAAAGAATCTTATTATGAAATTCACTCTTAAGCTCTTAAAAAATTCAAAATAATAAAAAATTAAAATTCAAAAATTTAAAATTAGCATGTGATTGGTAAACAAAAAAGTTTTCTTAAACAAATTCAACTTAAAAAATTTACAAATACTACTTTTTGATGTTAATAGCAAGTTGTTCGAAAAAGGGCCAACTATTTGCCGGCATTACTTTTTTCAAACTGATTAAATCGTCATATTTTTGCTTTTGAATGCCAATGGAGCTTTTATAAAGTGGAGGCAAAGTTATGTTGAGATCAACATAATTTTTTTTATGTGGAGATAAAACAAATTCATTATCATAATTCAATTTGTAGTACATGCCATGTTTATTATATTTTAAACACTTAATATCAATCACTTGCGGATCACTTGTTTTTATTCCAGGTCTTATGGATCGATAAAATGTAATTTTTTTAAAATCTTTGAAAAAATTATGTTCTATATAATGAACCTTGTAAGGGGACGGATTAACTCTGGCGTTTTTTATTAGTTCAACAAAATCTGTTGGAACAAAAAGTTCTTTATTTTTTTTCTTTCTTTCGATCAGTGAATGGACCGAATCGCATTCCATTTGTGTATGGCCTACGCACAAATACTTTTGAAAAATTTCGACATGATTTCTTAAAGCGATGAGCTGTAAGGTATTAGCTAACGTGGTGTTTCTGTTTTGGGCGCCACAACCATCACTATATAAGACTGTAGGCAAAGAAAGATTTACGTGTTTTTGAAAAAAGTCAAAAATACATGAAGCAAATATATTTGAGTCCATAGCCCCTTCACCTTCGTGCCACACATAACAATGCACTTCCAAGCTTCCAACATTGAAAATAGTAAACTGGTGTACCGCTAAATGTTGCATAAGAAGCTTTTGCTTCAGAAGCGTCATCATTATTGAAGTGATTTTCGTAAACCCTGTAAATTTCTTTAACTGACGCGTACGTCAAGTCGAAATACTGTTTGTTTGTAGAAGCTCTGCAGTAATGGCTTTCCATTTTTGGCAGGCTCAAAATGAAGCACTTAGCACTTTCATGTTTTTTCGAGAGATTCTTGTTTTTTGGTTTTCTTGTCTCAAGAGGAATACTATATTTGTTAACATTAAGAACCCAATTCCTAACACTCCATTCCTTAAGCCCAAAAGTGTTAAGAAACATCTTCTTGCAAATAGGAACTATTGTGTTTTCAATTTTGAGGCTATAATGAAGAGTACAAGAACGTCTTTGTGTTTCACTATGGGTTCGACGACGACGCACATTTTTTTTTTACTAAACTGCTTATTAACACTTTCCTTTGTGCCCAAGAAGTTTGGTTCCAAAACGAATAAAAAAATTGTTTCCTCTGGTATTCGATAATATTGCCGCAGTTTTTTCTGCAATTTTAGCCATCACATGCTGGTTTCAATTTTCTCTTCTCACGCATAATTTTGTTGCGAACCTTGCCGTCCACAGTTTCGTTGCTAAAATATGCTTTTCCCTTTAGTCGAAATATTTTATTTTTTGCCCACATTTCTAGTTTGCTTTGCCCTTTTCTTCTTTTACTTCTTGTTACAACTCCGGACTGCGAAATATTTTCTTAGTTCCTGACAACGATGATTCCGAAGACAGATGGTAAGAGCTTTCTGAGTATCAAAGTCACTTTCAAAGTTAAGAGTTGGTGAATTGCTGGTTGGTGATACATGTGGCCTGTTTGTTCGTCTAAGACCAATCCATGATGGTATTGCGAATCGCTTTCAGCGACTTTTACTGAACTTCCAAAGAGTCCAGTTACTTCGTCGAGAATTTTTTCCTCCATACTAGAAACCAATAAAACAATTAACAACCAATGAACACCTAATTTTTTTTATTAATATAATATATTCCTACCTTTTTCTTAATGGTAGTCTGTTATCAAACACCGTTATTTCTTACTTACTCTTTTTAATATCACTTAGATCACAGCGAGCACAAAGAATTAATGAAGCAACAGCAAACATTAGCTAACGAATGGGTGCCGCAATAAGTAAAACACATTTTCAATGTTTCTTTTCTTTCTATTTACTTTCTGTCTTTTTTTTTTCTTCTTTTTGCATTTTCTTTATTTCGAATTTCGGCTTATACTCGGCTAGAGGAACATTTGAGCTGTACTTCATGTATAGTTTTTAAGTTATTCGACGAAAAGTGTCGTTTTTACAGAAGTTACTGACTTTGAGAGCCTGGCACCGCACCAAAAATGCTACTATTGGCCTGAAACTTTCCAAATTTATTTTTTATCTCAAACACAACAAATTTGCTGGGTGAGACTATTACATTTTCAACTTTAAATATAAAAACCATTATATTTTCACGCAAATGTCATTTTGTATGGCGCTTACGAGGTTTTCGAAATGGCTTTATTTTTTTTTTTATACGAAGTAGTCAAGATGAGAATGCAATCAGGTAGCAAATGTTATTTTCTACCATAAAAACCAAAAAAGTCAATTTCGAAAAAACGCGACGATATGTCTCTGTTAGAACGACAGACATTGAAATGTGATTACTTTGTTGTGTGGTTATTTGAACACTTGTAGTTGAGGAATTTTTCTAAGCATGCGATTCTGCTTACATGGCAGAATCTGCTATTCTTTTTAAGTAGTTTTAAGATTTTAAATAAAAATAAAAAGTAGTTCTAATAAAGCAACGAAAAGATAAAGTAGTTTTTATTTTTAGACAACTTAACTGGCGACGAGGAAACCTAGAAAAAGAAATTGAAGAATTTTTTTTTTAAATAAACCCGGCTCTCACTTAACGTATAATGTCATAAACTATTTTAATTTTACAAGAAAAAAAATTGAAGAAAATCTTTTTCAAAGAAAACCGGCTCTCAACTAACGTTTAAATCATTTGAAAATGTAAAACTGTGATTAAAAAAAAAAGTGTGATAAATTATAACATAAATTAATTGCACAAATTATAACATAAATTAATAACAAAAATTATAAAATGAATGTCATAAATTATTACAAAAAGAAATTAAACAAGCAAAATGTACAAAGAAAATTACTAAATTGCTTCAAAACAAACAACAATAATCTCCAAAACGAGTGATGAATTGTTTTTATTTATAAACACAAAAAAAAGACAAAAACAAGGAAGTTAAAACTTATATAAAATTAACAAAAAAACTAAAACTGACAAAAGAAAAAAAGTTTTATAATTAAAAAAAAACTACAAGATTGGAAATGTATGTAAAAAGAGAAGGAAAAAACTCAAGGGAAAATCTAACGAGAAAAACCACCCACTTTTTCTACCAAACAAGGGCAAAATTTATTGGTAACGCAAGAGATTAGCAGAATTTACAGCAGAAGAAAAATAACTACAACAACAACAACAAATATTGAAGCTGCAATAAACCTGTTTACCTATTTCATCTGGATCAAAGCTGTAAGAATAAATTAGTATTTATGTTTTATTATTTTATTATATTTATATTTTTATTATAACTATCATTATTTTATTAGAATTTTACACTGATTGTGAGTATAACAATATTTTGTGTAAACAGTTTTTCGTACACACGTACCGTTGATTACATTCTGTTTTACAAGATAGAGTAGTTGTCAGGGACACAAACGACCGTTACAGTTACTTACAGTTTTACAAACATAGGGTTATTAGTAAGAACGGATTTTCAGTCAGCTGCGCTATACTGCGTTCTGTTGACATTCCCTAAACGGGATTTTGTTTTGTTGGGAAATAGAAAAATTCTGGGATTTTCATTTCATATTTTTTTTACAATATTTTACGGGAATGGAGATGAATGTAATTCATGAGTTTAATCTGGTGTTGGGGTGCATAAGGGAGATCCCGACATTCGACGGCACTGATCCGAATCAGTTACCAGATTTCTTGGCACAGGTCGAAGCACTGTTGTCATCTATCCTCCTATTTACAGAGAACAACAGAAATATCTTATTTGGTTACCTAAAGAACAAATGCACAGAAGCAACGAGGAAAGCACTTCACCGACATGGAACCATATGGAATTGGCAAGAATTAAAATAAGTTCTGCTAAACAATTTCGGCGAAAAGCAGACAAGCAGAGAGTTGATGGACAAACTCAAAACTTGGAGAATGAACTCTACAATCGAAAAATACCACTATAATATAAATAAATTAAGAAATAAACTACATAACAGACGCCTGACACATGGAGAAGAGGGCTTTTCAACAGAGGAAATCAATAGAATTTCTTTACAGGTATTTAAAGATCATTTACCTGAACCAACAAAGACCATGATCTTTGCAAGGAACCCGAACACACTTGAAGCAGCGTTTAAAATAATTTTGGTGGCAAGGCACCAGAATTACAATGCTCTTGGATTTAATAAAAGGAATGAAATTCCAAGTTCTTCATTTAGGACAAATTTTAGTGATAACGTAAACAACAATTATCAAGGAAATAATAATAACAAAAACCGGAACAATGGAAATAAGAACCGGAATGGTAACAATAATAACAATAACCGTAATAATAATAATAATAATGGCGTTTGCTCTGGAAACAATTACAACAATACCAATAGCGGTAACTTTAAAAACAGTAATAACAATAACCGTAATAATAATAACAATAATAGGAATGGCGGAAATTATAATAATAATCGCAACAATGATGAATATAGTAACAATAATGGAAATAATCAACAACAGAATTATCAGAATTCTGGAAACTCAAGGAGACAATCCAACCTGTCGAGGAATCCCAATAATTCAAACGGGAATAATGGGGAACCGATGGACATTGGAAACTCCAGTATAAATTTTCTGCAGGGCGACCGGAACTTCTGCTCTATATAGTAATCGAAAATCCAATTAGAACAATGTGCTTTATAATTGATACTGGAGCAGAGTTCAGTATCATAAACGAAAATTTGTGTAGAGCAGAGTTTAGTATCATAAACGAAAATTTGTGTAGTCCAAAGTGGAAGCATGACGTAAATGTTTCACTAACTTCAATTGGTGGGGAATATCGAGCGAGACTTTGTAGATTCACACTTTTTAAAAAATTCGAACGTGAAAACTATTTCTGCGAATTCTTGGAGTGTAACTTAAGTGATAAATTCGATGGACTAATAGGTAATAGTATTTTGGAACCATTTCACCCAATTATAGATTATGGCAATAGGCTGATGACGGCGGGGAATACAGTCATCGCTTTTTATCTTAATAGAGAAGAAGAGGATTATGGAAGTAAATGTTGCTCGGAAAATGTTTTGGAAATTCTCAATAGCGAAATGGATTATGGGGATAAACGTTCTATATCTGATTTGGAATTACCACATTTGGATACGGCCGTTAGAAATAAGTTGATATCGACATTAAAGAGTTACAGCAGATCCTTTTATCAGGAAAAGGAGAATTTGTCATTTGCGAACAAAATAAAACATAGAATAAATACGCAGAATGATATTCCGGTGTATGCTAAACTCTACAGGTACCCGGAAATCCACAGAAGGAAGATCGACAAACAAATAAGGGAAATGCTGGAACAGGGTCCTTACAACAGCCCTATTTGGATAGTTCCAAAGAAGCTAGACGCGTCAAACATTCGGAAGTGGCGCCTTGTTATCGACTATAGGAAATTGAACGGCATTATTATCGAGGATAGATTTCCAATTCCAAATATAGATGATTAGATAATAAATTAAAATTTGAAAGACATATTAATTTTGTTACTTCTAGAGTTAATTATTCGTTACGTAGACTTTATAACGTCAACTTATGCTTACCAATGCATATCAAAGTTATGATTATTCATTCATTGGTTATGCCTATATTTTTATATGGTATTGAAGTATATACTGGCACACTTGGGCGTCATATGAAGAAACTTTTAATACTGTTCAATAGAGTTATGCGATATCTATACTGCTTAAGACTTCGAAATCATGTATCAACGTATGTTGCGAAGTTTTTGGGCTGTTCATTTGATAACTATGTGAAAATAAGGCTTTTGCTTTGCTTTTACAATATGTTTAAAAGGGGAACTATTGAATATTTGCTTTCATTTTTTTCATTTAGTCGATCTACACGTAATTGTCAAATTTTGATTCCTAAGCTAACTTCCCTAGTGGAAAGATCTTTTCATGTAAGAGTTGCACGAATTTTCAATAAATTACCAGAAAATCTAAAATCCTTCGAGTTTTCTAGTTCTACTTCAAACATAAATTTTTGAAGCACATTCAGCGGAATGAGATGTAAGTTTATTTCTTGGACTCCTTTATTATGGCTTAGACCACATATGTTATTGAGATTGTTTATATTATTGTTCAAATTTCTACCCGGTACCCTTTAGCTTTTTATACATTTAAATCATTTAAATTATTTCAATTGCCATTTTATTTTGGATTTAAAATTATTTTTTTTATCTACTTAATATATTTTTAGATATTTATTATATATGTATATTCTTCTAATTGTTTGTTAAGTAGTATGTTTGAGTTGTATTTTTAAACCATATATGGCCCTCTGGGCTCGGTTTTTGTGTAACATTGATTAAATAAATAAATAAATAAATAAATATATTTGATAAATTGGGAAGATGCCAATATTTTACAACTCTTGATTTGGCCCAAGGTTTTCACCAAATTGAAATGGATGAAAGGGACATCCATAAAACAGCTTTTTCAACTGCGACTGGGCATTACGAATTCCTTCGAATGCCTTTTGGATTAAAGAACGCACCTTCAACTTTTCCGAGGCTTATGAACGACGTCTTGAAAGAACACATGGGGAAAATTTGCTTGGTTTATTTGGACGATATATTAATATTCTCCACGAGCATAGAGGAACATATAGAGTCTTTAAATAAAGTTTTGAATTGCCTAAAGGGGGCAAACTTAAAAATCCAACTGAATAAATGTAGTTTTCTGAAACAGGAGACAGAGTTCCTTGGACATTTGATCACTGAAAAAGGCATAAGGCCAAACCCGAAAAAGGTGGAAGCAATAGACAAGATTCTACTTCCAACAAACCAAAGGGAAATTAAATCATTTTTGGGAATATCGGATTATAGACGATTTATAAAAGACTACTCTAAAGTTGCGTACTCTCTAGTGAAATATCTCAAGAAAAATGCGAAGATAAACGTCAAGGATGAGGATTACAAAAACGCATTCGAGAAAATAAAACTTTTAATAAAGTCAGATCCGATTTTAGTACATCCTGACTTTACGAAGAAATTTACTGTGGTGACTGACGCAAGTAACTTCGCTCTTGGAGCGGCATTAATGCAAAATGAGAAAATCATTTGTTATGCCAGTCGATCACTAAACGGCCATGAGAAAAACTATAGCACTATAGAAAAGGAACTTTTGGCTATAGTTTGTGCGACGAAGTATTTTCGTCCTTACTTATCCGGTAGACGATTCTCTATAAAAACGGACCACAGACATTTAGTGTGGTTAAGCAATTTAAAGGAGCCCAACTCGAAACTCCAAAGATGGAAAGTTAAATTGAACGAATTCGATTTTGATATATCTTATATAAAAGGCAAGGAAAATGTCATTGCTGACGGTCTCAGCCGTATCATTACGGAACCAGATGACCAGACGATCGTCAACCTCAACGAATTATTTGCGGATGATATAGATACTGTACACAGTGCGGAAACTGACAGTACCGACTTCATCAAGATAACTGAGAAACCGTTGAACCTCTTCAAAAATCAATTAATCTTGAGAAATGCGGAAAAACAATCTAGCATCAAGAAAATAATTTTTAGGAAAAAAATTCAGGAAACGGTAAATTTGGCACCAAATGACGATTTATTGGAACTGATTGGGAAGAAATTCCCACAGAAGGGGCTCTTGGCGATGTATTGTCCTGAGGACAATTTGTTCATAAAATTCCAGGATCTTTACATACGATACTTTGCGTGTAATAGGAATTTAAAAGTTTTGAAGGAAATAAAGAGGAAATATTATCGTCCGAACTTACAAAAGATCATTCAAAAATATATAAACAATTGCGAAGTATGCAATAAGGCCAAATATGATAGAAATCCTATCAAACATTCGCTGAACGTAACTGAAACCCCTAGCAGACAAAATGGAATAGTTCATTTCGATATCTGGTATCTACAGAGAGGTGTGATGTTTTTAACCAGTATCGATAAACTTACGAAATACGCAACTGCGCATCCATTGAGGGATAGAACGTCGATATCAATTATAGACGCAATCAAAACACGGATTCAATATCTCAGTAAACCAGAAACACTGGTTACGGATAGTGAACTGGATACTGCGGCGGTGAAAGAATTCCTAAAGGATTACGGAATTAAGGTTCACTTTACCACGACTTACAATAAAACGGGAAATTCGGATATAGAGAGACTTCATCTAACGTTGAATGAGCACATTCGGTTATTCAACGCGGATCCGGAAAATAAGGACAACCTGGAGGAAAGGGTGATTAAAGCAATAATGGCTTATAACAACACTATCCACTCGACGACGAAAATCCAACCAATCAGTTTCATTAACAATACGATATGGAGTGAGGATCTGAAAGCATTTTCGGAAAAACAACATGAGGAAAAAATAACTAAGATAGGGGCAATACATACAGAAAGAAAATGTTCGTTGCGAAAACTTCGAAAATAAATTTATTAAAAATTATTGAGTTAGTAAAACTCAACCTAAATATAAGAAAGTGGAAAATTATAAAGTAAAAGATAATCATTTGGTCTCTAGAGACAATAAATTTAAGAAAGCCTACAGGTAAAACGAAAATATGTTTTTCAGGAAAACCACAATGAAGACCACGCTGATGATGTCATTGCTGATGACAGTCCAGGGACTTCTACACATCAACAAAATTGAGGACAACTCCGGATACACAATAGTTCATTTGGGCAAAACGGAAATATCTAATGTAACACACACAGTTTTACACATAATCCACCCATTGGAAATATTGAATATTGTTGAAAATATTGAGAAAAATATAGAGGAAATGGACGTAGATAACAAAAATATGTTGCAAATGGAAATTGAAGTTGTTAAAGCTAAAATTACAACTTTAATACCGTCTAAAATCAACAGAACAAAAAGAGGTCTCATTAGCGGATTCGTCAGCGTTTATAAATAGTTATTCGGATTGATGGACAATGACGACAGAGAAGAAATTCTGGAACACTTGAAATCCACCGATATCAACAGCCATAATGCGATCAGAACATTAAATGACCAAATAACGGTCAATGAACATTTTAATGAGTCCATTGAGACAATTCGGAAGGCCGTGGAGAACGACAGGGACGGAATAAAGGGAACCTTCGAGGAAGTTAGAAAGGGGAACAATGAAATAGTTAGGAAACTTTTGTACACAGATCAAATGCTGAAATTAAAAAACCTGGAAAATAAAGTTACGCAAATTCAACAGAACAAAGCATCGGCTTAGAGTGGCATGATTCATCCGGGCATATTAACACCTGGGGAGGTAAGGAAATTTAATGTTGATTACTTTAGATTAAAACTTATGAAAATGGGGGTCATGACCTATGCGAATAATTCGCTGATTATAGCAATAAAGATCCCAGTCGACTTTTTTGTGACTGACCTAAAATTAATAACCCCACTGCCAAACGACAGATACTTGGAGATTGATGGGGAAGACGAACTTGTAGTTACAATAACGTGACCTACACGTACCAGAACAATTTGATTTTTGACGACCTCAAACGAAGTGAAGATTGTGTTGTGGCGAAGAATTGTAAATTGAGGTATAACAACATGGAAAACATTAAAGTCATTGATGATGACCTATGTAATTTTAATTAGGAACGCAAATAATACCAAGTTAACACAAAATTGTGATAAAAGAAATTTTGTAATAAACAAAAATTATTTTATAAACTTTTACAATTGTGAACTTAGAATATTGAATAAAAGTTTTGTAAACAAAAAAACTACTGTTGAAGAAAAATTTATCTATCCAAATAATAATTTGTCAAATGTATTTTTTGAAGAAAAAATTAATTTTGAGAAAATAAAACTTAATCAATTTGAAAATTTTAGACAGATTGAGGAATTAACATATTACAAAAATGTGTCGTATGGTATGAACATAACTTTGATTGTATTATTAATGATTATGATTATATTATATATAACTTGTAAAAATGTAGAGAAAATGGAAATAAAAATTTGAATGTGAACATTGAACTGGAAACTCATCCCACAGCCTCTCATTCAACAGAGACTGTTGAATCTGGGGGTGGAGGAGTTATATGGGCCACTAAATAAAGTGGATCCAACTTTATAGAATAAATAAATATAAAACAATTTTTTTTTTTATTAAAGCAAACTAATTTTATCATTGTAAATAAAATTGAGAAATATTTAAATCCGACTTTATAGAATAAATAAATATAAAACAATTTTTTTTTTATTAAAGCAAACTAATTTTATCATTGTAAATAAAAGTGAGAAAAACTTGAATCCAACTTTATAGAATAAATAAATATAAAACAATTTTTTTTATTAAAGCAAACTAATTTTATCATTGTAAATAAAATTGAGAAAAAATTGTATGCAACTTTATAAAACAAATAAATATAAAACAAACATATTTTTTTTATTAAAGCAAACTAATTTTATTTTTGTAAATAAAATTGAGAAAAATTTGAATCCAACTTTTTAAATATAAAATAAATCTTTTTATGCAATTAGTGTAAACTAATTTCATCATTGGAAATGAAATTGAGGAACATTTTTAATTTTGAGTTTAAAAGAAAAATATAATTTGAAATACTTTTGTAATTTGTTAAAACAATCATAAAATTTTGAAAAGATGTAAATATATAATTCCAAAACAAGGTGGGAATAATCACACCTAAAGAATGAATTATAGAATTTTAAATTTTTGATTACGTCTGCTTCAGCAGGGACTGCTGAAACTGAGGGTGGAGGAGTCATATAGTCAAACGACTTCATTTTCCACCCTGCTTTTTGCTTTTAACACATTCCATATGTCTCTGTTAGAACGACAGACATTAAACTGTGATTACTTTGTTGTGTGTTTATTTGAACACTTGTAGTTGAGGAATTTTTCTAAGCGTGAGATTCTGCTTACATGGCAGAATCTGCTATTCTTTTTAAGTAGTTTTAAGATTTTAAATAAAAATAAAAAGTAGTTCTATTAGAAGCAAAGAAAAGTAGTTTTTATTTTTAGACAACTTAACTATATACGTATGTCATCTTCTATGATTGCCGGAGACTGGGCTCATATAGAATGAGGGAATTCCGTCAATATGTCCATTGATTATACCGACAGGAGAAAGATATGTAGATCCAACACAGATGGTGTTTTTCTCGCTTCCTTATATTTGGCTGACAAGCATATTATCGTGTAGCGCAAGTTTTTCAAAAATCTGGCTTGCAACGACATGGCGTACCTACAGAAGAGTAGAACATCGGCATTTTCATAAACGTAACTATTTGAAAATCGTTTTATGAAATTTTCATAATTTTTTCCGATGCATTTTATCAGGATTTTTCGTTTAAATATCTGCAGTCCTTTGGCCAGATTGGGAATCCATAAGACAGAACCGATCTTCTGGCAACCTTGTAGAGTAAAAGCTTGATGTTCTTAAGTAAGTATGTGCTGTTCATTAATGATGCAAACATTCCACAAATCCTTTTCGTCTTTCTAGCGTGGGCGTTAAATTTCAATAATTGATCAAAATGTATTCCGAGATATTTTATTGAATTTCTAAATGGAATATTTTCGCCGTCTAGTATAAGTTGAAGGGATTTACTTTCCGGCACCACATATCTATGACATTTACCCGAAGGGTTTCTAATGCAGATAGCCTCAGATTTGGCTGCGTTTATTTTAATGCCTAATTTCTTGTAATAGGAGCTTATATCTCCAAAATGAAATGCAGCAGATTGAAAGGAAGTATTGAATTTCTTGATTGGTGAGGAAAATCATGTAGGAAAATGTTAAATAGGAAGGGAGCCAAGACACTTCCCTGAGGTACCCCACATGTCCTAGTTCTGAAGTTATGTTGTTGATTTGGACGCCAAACTTTCTATTAATAAAGTAGCTGCAAAATATTTTTACCAGAAACGGTCAACGCCAAGATTTATCAGTTGGTGATAAACTGAATCAAACGCCTTTTCTATTTCCAATGATATTGCCACCGTGCATATTTTATCCCTTAAATTCCAAGTTACATCATTGTGAAATTTCAACAACGCATGTTGTGTTGAGTGAGATCTTCTAAATCCAGATTGAAATTCTGATATTGGTTCCACAATGAACTTATTTTCTAGTTTTTCCTTAATTACGTGTTCAAAAACTTTACCAATGTTGGATAAAAGAGATATTGGTCGAAAATCCTCTTGCTTTTTACTGTCCTGCTTTTTTCAAATTGGAAGTATTTTTGCGCTTTTCCAAGTCGAAGGGAAATAGCCGTTATTAACGCAATTGTTAAAAGTAGCAGCTAATAATTTTTTAATTATAAAATTGGAAACGCCATCAAAGCCAAAAGACTTTTTGCTATTAATGTTGTTTATGTGCATTCTGATATTATTCACGTTTGTAAAATGGTAATTATCAAGATTCCCACGGCCAGAAACGTGTCATCAAATATATAAATATGTTGCGGTAGTCTATCGACACATGATGAGATTTGGTTCTCTATATTGTTAACCGGTCTTTCAGGATTTACCTCTTGAAAAGCAGCAGTGTAATGAATTCTAAATATCTCTGAAATTTGACAACTATTGGAAGTGATAGTATCATTGTGTATGAGCTGCTGGCAAAAAGGAGACTTCTTTTTACCAACGAACCGAAATACGTCTTTAAAGGCAGTAGGATCTGGTGTTATTTTTGAGAGTCTATGTCTCAAATTATTAGATCTTCAAGATTTATAAGCTCATTAATAATTGTTTTTAATAGTTGTATTTGTTTTGTGAGAATTTTATACTCGCTGCTAATTTTATTTCCAGTTCTGTGATTTATTTTCTTTAGGTTCTTCTGCCACGCATACTTAACTTTAAAAAATTTCTTGATGTTATCAGGATACTGACGTTTTTGATCGTTTACAGTTTGTTGAAGTAGCTTTCATGTATTGGGGTAAGTGTATTATTAAATCTATTTATAAGCACACCTAATTCATCATTATTTAAATTGCAGTTGTTGGGAGGTAAAATGGCATCTCAGGCTGCTTCTAAATCTCGACTGATTGCGTTCCAATTAGTAGACTTCTTAGTGTTAAACAGGCTGCATCACTTTCCAGTTTCAGTACTAATGGGAAATGATCCGAGAAAGTTGATAAGCTTTTGATCTGATAATTAGGTTGGATACTGTTGATTATGCTGGGACTGAATAGAAAGTGGTCTAGAAAAGAAGACCCGTTAGGAAACGATGGAGATATATCGCAAATGCGTGTTACATCTAAACAGTTGTTTTGTAGCCAGCTATGTAGAACTTTTCCATTAGCGTTATCTCCAGTGTCTCCCCAATTTAAACTTTTCGCATTTGGTTCACCACCGAATATAAACCCATCATAATTGTTGCTCAGTTGAATAACCTGGTTTTAGCTGTTTTTCAACTCATGTGAGTCATATACACAAGGTATATACAAAGACCCAAATAAATATTTTTTACTAATGCTGTTTGAAACCATTTCTATTTCAATAAAAACGTTATTAAATTGTGTTTTATTGCAAATAATTATATTATACAGCGTTTTTAATAGCAATTGCTGTTCCTAAAGCTGAATTGTCGTAAACGAAATTATATCCATTAAGATTTACTTTTCTATTCCCGCGAAGATAACATTCTTGAATGAATCCTACATCAATTTGGTTATGGTGAAGGATATTTGACAGTTCAATTTGGCGACTGATGTTAACAAGAGAACGGACGTTAAATGTCATAAACCTAAGAGATCTATGGGCCATATTTGTTATTCACATTCTTAAGAAGCCACAGAAACTCTGCTTTAGCTTAATTTTTTGGCAAGTTTTTAAAATCTTTAAGAATTTGCTGTTCCAGTGACAATTCCTCAGGTAAACATATTGGCAAGTTTCACCCGGGGGTGCTTTTTATCGTATTTCATACATTGAAATTCGGAATTGCAATTTTTAGCAATGTGACCTAAACGTTGACATCTGTGGCATTGTACCTCTTGTTCTTTTCTTTTAGGCTTCTCCCAAAGAATAGTTTGGCTTAAAGATATTTAATGTGCGCAATATCTGTTAATGAATTCCCTGCATTTAGCGTAACCAGAAACAAGCCTGTGTCGTAAGACTTTTTTTACGGAATACGGGGTTGTCAAGGGCAGATTTAACTTCCTCAACACTAGTACCGTGATAAAGACCTCTTAATACAAAAGAAGTCTTTCTAAGCTCTTTAGGTGTGTATGAGTAAGAGTGAATATTCTTCTCCCTCAGGATGGCCCTTATTTCAGAATGCACTGTAGCATCTGAAAGGTATAACTTACTTTTATGTTTATAAACGTTTCTTATTTTAAACGTTATTTTGGGAGTTGTTGCTTTCCAATTGGTCAACTAAACGTTTAATGTTGACATCAAATAAAAATATTGGAGGGCAAAAGGATTTGCCAGCATTTTCCTTTTTGGCTCTAGCAGTTTTCTCTGCCTTTCTCTGTATGGAGCTGTACTCTGTGTTCTCAATCTCCAATCCATCAAGTAAAGCAAATCTATTTCCACCCAAATGATTTACGTCAATGTTTGCAGGTGGCAATAATACATCTGCGCTGCTTCGCTTTGAATGTTTGCTCTCTATAAATGAGTGTTGATCATCGTTGCTCAATTCCATGCTTGCACCACGTTGCAACTAAATGCACACGTGGTACCCAAATTCTGTATCTTTTCAGGTATATATATATATATATATATTTTATAAATATTGCAATATTTATATTTTCCAGCTTTTATAAAAACTTTTTGCAGTTTCAATAGTCTACTTCACTTTTTCCGTTAAATATATTTATATTTTAGAGCGCCCCGGTAGGTCAGGTAGCGTGCTAGCTTATCAGTGCGGGGGTCGTGGCTTCGATTCCGACTAGAGGCTCTGGTCTGTTTTCGCTACAACGAGCCGATTGCCTTTGTTGTTAGTGCTCGTATAGGGTATTAGGATATAAATTTTCACACTCCGTTATTTTCTGTGCGTCTGAATCGTTCAAGATCAGAATCAAGACTCTTCTCAAATCATGAACTAAAAATAAAAACTACCAACCGTTGTCAAAATGAGAACGACCTATTCTCAAATCAAAAATGCTCTGTTGTCAAATGAAGAACGAAAATCCGAAAAATACCAGACGTTGTCAAATTGAGAACGAAGTATTGTCAACGAAATATTGTAATTTGTCTTTCAGTGCGGATTAAAAAAATTAAAAACATAATACATAATAGTGAAGAAAGCATTTTATTAAATGTATTAGAAATTGACAAAAATTTTGTATATAAAGAAACCTCAAATTTGGAAGTTCTTAATAATGAGACTGTGGTGAATGTTGACAATGACGATGAGGAACTTAAAAAGTTTCTGAAATCCATAAAAATGGAATGCATTTTTGATATTTTGAAAATAAAAATTAACAGCTTGAAATATAAATGAATGTTAATAATTTTTACATTTCTTCCATTAAAGATGCTAATGTCACTTTCAGAAGCTTACCTTATATAAAAACAGAAGACCTAAAAGAAGCAGTGCCGCACTTAGGGCTCCGTGCAGAATTTAGAGAAAAATTATTTATGTGGAAAAAACACAGGTTGAATTGTGCTTTAATTTTTTTAAATATTTATTTTTGTTAGGGATCGTTTTTAAAATACACATAAATGTTTTTATGTGTATTTTAAAAACAATTTTTTTTTTGTTTTGTTTTCTATAGAAAAAACTTTTCTACAGAAAAATTTTATTTGTACAAAATATTTAAAATACATTTCAATTTCGGCCTCAGCGCCGTAAGGCATTATTATTATTTGCTTAAGTTAAATTCATTCGTAAGGGTCTAAAGGGCGCATATATTTCTATCTTCTCTGATAGCCGAGCGGCACTCCAGGCTTTTTCGTCTTGGACATTCACTTCAGGAATAGCTTTTGAGTGTTTTGATAGCATTAACAGGGTTACTCTTTACTGGATACCAGGTCTTCGTGGACATGTTGGTAACGAGGTAGCGGACGAACTACCTAGAATGGGTTTTTTCACACCTTTTGTGGGACCGGAACCGTACTGTGGTGTGTATTGGTCCACCATACCAGCCCTGGTTAAGGAGGGCGAACTACCAATGGCAAAGGACCTTTGGAACAATTCTTTAGGGGTGAGACAGGCGAAACTATTGGTCAACCCCCTTTCCAATGGGAAAATGTTGGACCTTGCTAGGAACAACATTAGGTTACTAACGAATTGAACTACCATTTGTGGAAGATGAATCTGTTGGAATGGACTCTGTGTCGGCTATGTCTTGAGGAAGACGAAATAACCACCCACATTTTGTGTGAGTGTGTTGTATTGCATAAAAACAGAAGAAAAGTTTTAAATAATAATAATTTTTAGGTCCAGAAGATATTAGGAACACTTCCCATCTTCTATATTAAAGTTCATCTTCTATATTAAAGTTCATTTGGTTTAGTTTTATGATCCTTGGGTCGCAGTGCTAGCCGTGGGGTCAGATCTTGACTTAATAATAATTAATAATAATGTTTAATTCATTTATTATGTGCCTGGATTCTCGCTTCAAAACTTTTCATACACTTTCATTAAAATATCCGGAAGCTTGTGAAGAGCCTTGGCTATTCATACAACAATTTTTTAATGATATTCACACACAATTTAATTTAAAATCTACAGAGATAAGTTCCCTCATTAATTTTTTTAATAATTGCAACTAACAGTTAAATGAAATATTCGTTGCAAATTCATATAGAATTATTAACCCTTTCGCTACATTGTATCCATATGGATACACTCAACTTTGGAGTCATCTAGCAATCTCTAAATCAATGAATCGATTTGGATATCGACTTATAATTGTTTTTTAAGGTCTTTCGAATAATTTTCATAAAAAAAATTTTAGATTTTTACAAAACTGAGAAAAATATAGCAATTTTAAAAAAACCTTTTTTTTTTTTTTTTGTAAAAAAAGGTTTTTTCATTTTACATATTACATGTATATAGGACCATTTTTTTCAAAAACTGATCAATCATAAAGAGAAATGTTTATTTTAATATTTTGCATTTAAACTTTTTTGTTTTATAACAAAAAAAGGGTCTGCGGATTTTTTAAACATTGCATGTATCCATATGGATACAAACGTAAGTTGTGGTTGTAAACATTATACACACAATACAAATAAAATCATTTTGCGTTTGATGCTGCTTTGATGCAGACGTTCTTTTTTTAGCTCTGATACCATTTAAATTCATTTAGAAAAATGGCAAGAAAAATTAAGGACTCTGAAATTGAAAAAATTTTAACCAGTTTTGCTGATTCCGATATTTCTGACTTGGAAGAGTCGGTTATAAACAACTTATATGATGCTTTTGATAATAATAACAGCTTTTTATTAGAAGAACTTTCTAGAGAAGGTCCATATGAGATCAACATTCAAGAAATTAATGTTGATAATAATAATGATATAGGTGATAGGGTTATTGAGATCGAAGAAAGTCTTGCAGTTGATGGAACCGTTCAATAGAGCCCCACAATTTTTCAATCACCACAAGTTCCACTTAAAAAGGCTGACCAATTTCGTTGGAAAAAAGCTTCTTGGACTAATCCAGAGACTTCTTTTTCTGAAACGAGTATTTTTTGGAGTACTTTACAGAAGACTTTCTTCAACAACTTGTATCTTCAACAAACCAGGCATCAATGACTAAATATGGGAAATCTCTCAGTTTAACTAAAGAAGAACTTTTAAAATTTCTAGCTCTAGAAATATTGATTGGTACCATTGGCTACCCGTGTTTGGAAATTTATTGGACAATGGGCACCGTAATACCATCATTCCCAGAAAATATGACCAGGAATAGATTCCATTCTTTGCGAAATAATTTAAAGTTCACAATAGACCAATCACGAATAATAAATATGTTTACAAAAAACTCGTACGCTATTCCAAAAGATGAAAATCTCTGTGTTGATGAGATGATGGTTCCTTTTAAAGGAAGAACCACTCTGAGACAGTACATGCCTAAAAAACCCATCAAATGGGGAATGAAGATATTTTGCCTTTGTAGCTCCAAAGGCATAGTTTATGATTTTGAGATATATCAGGGAAAAGGAACAATATTAACTGGCTCAAAACTAGGATTTTGCTCTGATATTGTGATTCATCTTGTAAAAACTGTTCCTGAGGAAAAAAATCATAAAATATATTTTGATAATTATTTTACAACTCTTAATTTAGTATTATATTTACGCCAAAAAGGAATTTGGGCTACAGGTACTATAAGAGGGAATAGATTCGGCAAAATTGATTTTAAGTCTGAAAAGGATTTGAAAAAAGAAGGCCGTGGAACTTTTGACTTCCGTATAGAAAGAGCAGACAATATTTTTCTTCTTAGATGGCTTGATGGGGGAATTGTGCAACTCGTGTCATCAATCCATGGCCATGAGCCCGTCAACGAAGTGTCACGATTTTGTGCTGAAAAAAAGAAAAGTTTTGAAATAACACAACCATGCATTGTATGGTTGTAGACAAAATGGATTTTCTCCTTTCTTTATATAGAATTTCGATTAGATCTGGAAAGTGGACTCTTAAGATTTTTGACCATTTCATCGATTTAGTTGTAACTCGTGGTTAGAGTATAGAATGGATCATGAAAACAATAATTTGAAAAATAAGTATATGGACTTACTGAGCTTTCGTAACGATATTGCGCATGGTCTTTTAGCTCGGTCTAATCAACAGGCATGTTCTCGTAAGCGTGGACGCCCAACATTATGGCAAAATGAGGATATTCCAATCAGTCCAACGACCTCCGATAAGAAACGTAAATCTACACCTTCAATTTCTGTTCGATATGACGGAAATCAGCATTGGCCAGAACACACGACGGATAAAGGTAGATGCAAAGTCAAAGGATGTAAAGGACAAACTAGATACAAGTGTTCAAAGTGCAATGTTTTCCTGTGCATTCCCAATGGATCGAGAAATTGCTTCAAGGAATTCCATTATATATCAAATGAATAAATTGTTGGTAAGATATTTTATTTTTCAGATTATATGTATTTTATGTATTAAATATAGATTTATGTGTTATTTTTGTCTAAATTTATTGTAATTATATGAATTTTAGATTTATAATTTTTAGTTTGTGCATGTAAGTATATACAATGTTTGCTTTTATTGAAAAAAATTTAATTTTATATGCTAAAACTACTAAAATAAATAAAATCTCAATTATAAAAAAACATATTGTACTAGCATTTTTCTTTACCATACACAAAATTTGTATCCATATGGATACATTCCAAAAAACACATTTAGGATAAAAATTTTTAAAAATTGAGTATTGATTGTTGTTCCCAGGGCCAATAATAGTAAAACTCCAAAAAATTGGATTTTTTAAGCAACCCAGTAAAAACTTGTAGCGAAAGGGTTAACTTGACTAAAAAGGAATATTTCCAAATTATTTGTACATTAACTAACATAAATTTTAAGAGTTGCGAAATGAGCAATAAAGGGAACAGTTTGTAAGGAAAAATATTATTTAGCTTCGAATTTGAAATCTATTGCATTATACAAAATCAAAAGTCTCTGAACAAAAACATTTATACATATAAAACCAATCATAGATTTTAAAAGTACTCCATTTCATTTATAAATAGTTTAATAAAAAATAAATTAATAAAATTATCATAAATGTTTTTATATGAGTTATTCTTTTCAGGAAAATAATAAACAATATGTTGTCAAAATAAGAACGATCCCTTGTCAAAATGATAACATCGTGTTGCCTAATTGAGAACAATGTGTTGTCAAAATAAGAACAATTGTCAAAATAAGAATGATGCGTTGTCAAAATGAGATCAATGTGTTGTCGAAATAAGAACAATTGTTGTCAAAATGGGAACCAGATGTTGTCAAAACTTCCATCCGTTGTCAAATTGAGCACAAACGTGCTTAGCTCACTTTTGACAACGGATGGTGTCAAGTTTGGTAGTTTTATACCGTTTTTTTCTCTCTGTGTATGAATTACTAAATTAATATGTTCATATGTATTTATTTTATTAAGATTTACTGGATCATTACTAATTATTTAATAAGTAATTTTAATTAGAATTATATAAAAAACAGCATTTTCATTAAAAAACAAGTAAAAAAGGCTTAAATTCGGATGTGCCGAATCTTTGAATGTTCTCTATTGTTTTTGATACAAACAATGTTAAACACTTTTGAAGTAAAATTATGGAGGTGAAAAAAATTTTTTAAGGTGAAAAACTTTTTTGGATGCAGAAACGAATTTTTTACGTGAAAAAAATTTTGAGGTGAAAAAATTTTTTTAGTTGAAAAAAATTTTTTGTGTTGATAAAAAATTTTTAGAGGTGAAAAAAATTTTTTGGGTTGAAAAATATTTGAGGTGTACAAAATATTATTAATTTCTAAGCGATTGGTGAAAAAATATGAGAAAATATATTATATACCAGTCGCTACTATGAAATTGTACTAAAATACACCAATTTGTATGGAAAATTTAGAGGTATCTTCACATTTTCACCCATAACCGCTAGCGTCTTCGCGTCGTAACCACCATTTCAACAGACAGACAGACGAACATCGCTAAATCGACTTAAAATTGCATAAGGATCACGAATATATATACTTTTTTGGGTCTTAGACCTATATTTCGGCATGTTACAAACGGGATGACAAACTGATATATATGGTGGAGGGTATAAAAATAGCAATTGTAAATCAGTCACATTTTAAATTTTAAAAATATGATTTCTAATTAAAAAACGGCATTTGAAATAAAAAAATATCAATTGAATTTAAAAATATGAAATCCTATTAAAAAAACCAGAGAATCATTTTATGGATATCACTGATAATATGGGCATATATATTCCACGTTACTGTGAAATTGCATTTCATATGAATGTTAAGATCCTTTACTTTTAGATAATTGTTTTGAACTAAAAAATATTGCAAAAATTCAAAACTAGAGTATTCAAAAAACCGGCTATTTGAAAAAATCGGTATCGGTTTTCTTCGAAAAATAGAATTTAAAAAAAAAACCGATTTCGGTTTTTGCAGAAAATATATGAAATCATCTTATAATGATGAATGATTTTGTACAGTCACTTTTTTAGGATTTTGAATACTGTTTATTGTGTTATTTAGATCAGAAATTAAACTATTTAAAATTGCAATATCCAAAGGTAAGTCTTCATCGGAATCTATCAGACTTACATCTAAATCTTCATAACCAAACAAACGATTATAAAAGTGTTCGGAAAAAAATAAAAGAGACCAAGTAACCCAGTTGGTGATGTAATTAAAAAAAACCGGTTAACCGAACAAAAAAGACCGGTTTTCGGTTTTCTTCGAATTAATAAAATATTCGAAACCGATCGGTTTCTAAAAATAAAGAAACCGGTTGACCGGTTTTCGGTTTTGGTTTTGGACACTCTATGCAAAAAGTTTTGTTATTTATTCGAGCATATTTAAAAAAAAAAACGTTTTCGATTTGAAAAAAAGTGACCCACTTTGAGCGCCGATACACCGTAAATTACATCGATTTTTGGAAAATAAAAAAACAGCACAGATATTATAAGAACGTGAAATAGCCACGTGCAAATTTTTACTCAAATCAAAAGACCATTTCAAAAACGATAGATTGTTTCAAAGTGTAATTCATAAAGCATCAATTAAAATTGAAAAACACTCAATTAAATAAAATAAATATTTGTTGAATTTCAATAATTTTTTTTTGTGTTTGGTATTTTTAAATTTTATTTGATGTTTTTAAGTATCAATTGCGATTTTTTTAATTTTATTTATAATAAAGTCGTTCTTTTTTTTTGTAAATAAAATGACTGTCCCTACTTACCTGACTTTTCTTTATTTTTTTGTAAGCAAATATAATTTAAAGTTCGTAGGCTAACATAGAAAAAAATTTTGATAAAATAATAATGTATGCCCTGCTCTACTTTTAGTAACAAACACATAATTTATTTGTTAGCTTTTGATGTTTTTAGTATTTTATCAAATTACAAATACAAAAATTTTAAATCCTTTTATGACAAATATTTTTGTTTACATTTAAAAGAGAAAAGCCAAGAAATTCCAAGACTTGGCAACATTTTTATAAATTTTTACTTTTTAACTACTATACCTACTTTGAAAGTCTATCACCCCTATCGTGAATATTTTCCCCTCAAAATGTTTTCCCTTTTCCCTCAATGAATAAATTTTTCCTTGAAATTTGTTCCCTTTTTCTAATCATTCATTTGTGAGTAATATCCCCGAAAAAAGTTCACATTCCAATAAAATTCCCCTCATCGTGAATGTTTATTTTAAAACAGTTTTTTCCCTTTTCCCCATCAGTTTGTTTTTTCTAGAGAACTACATATGTAAGTAATTTTTGTTTATAATTGGATATTCAGGGAAATAAAATTTTTTTAGGTCAAGATCTGTGAATAAAGTTCCTCAACAGAATGCAAAACCACAGACAAATAGCATGTGGTTACTTACAAATCTCGACGAGCAATTCGTTGTTATTGTATTTCCTCCTGTTGCACTCGTTCCAACTCTAAACATTTCCTTTTTTACTTTTAACTTTCTTATTTCAATAATTATATAGTATGTTGATATTTTGAATTTTTAATTAATTTTCAAATTTCTTTTAGTTTTTTCATTCAGTGAACATTGATAGTACACGTTATTTTGAACAGAAGTTTTTCAAAGGGAACACAAATTTCATGGGAAATTCACGATACCAATTTTCACTTGAAGGGAAATGAAAATTCCATGGGAATAAACCTTTCACTTTTTATTCACGATAGGGGTGTATTTAAGTTAAGTTGTTAACTAAATACTTTCAATTTTAAATACATATGTTTTGATATAAAAATAAACTCATAATTCTGATTTTTAATTCAAAAAGTCATTCAATTGGAATCAAGAATTTTATTGTTTTATAAGAAAATATACAAATTAAATAATTCCATTTAGGACCTGTGCGATGTAGCTAAATAAATTCTAAACTAAATTTCCAAAAGGTTTTAAAGTTCCTTTGAAAAAATTTTAAAATTTCATAAAAATTTGGAAACCTGAATTTAGTTTAGATTTTATTTAGCCAGCTCACACAAAAAACAATATTTAAAAACAATGAACTATATATGTCACATAAATTTTTCTCTGACGTTTTTATTATTTTGTTGTTTTGTTGATTTTTAAACCCAATACTGAGTAATAGCAGATAAGGATAAGTCGGTTGATTTACAACCTTTAATTGCTTGTTTTTTAAAAAACGTTTGAAAAAAATAAAAGGCATTAAATTAAATAAAAAAGGCACCGGATTTGAAAAACTTAAAAGTATATGTATTACGAATGTGTAAAAAATAAATTATATTATATATATATATATATATATATATATATTAGGGCGGGTCAAATCGTATGGAACGATTTTTTTGATGAAAATTTTAATTAAATTCGTCATAAAATCGGATACAATTATAGTAGATTTCTCAATCTGGGCTTGTTTGAAAGGTATTTTTATCACCTTTCAGAATCTGTATTGCTGGCAGCATTGTTCAATTGAACAACTTTGTAACACTGAATAATGACGTTACAAAATAATGACGTTTACCAACACTACCAACACAGTTTGCCAAAATACTAAAATAAAAACTCGGTTATTACAATACCAATATTTTTTTTATTTTTAAATTTAGTGTGACACAATCAAAAACTGCAGTAATAATATCAAAGTTATTATGGATAATCAAGAACCATCAACATCGTCTGCGGTGTCTTCGCAAATGGAAGCAACAACATCAACAAGTTTTGAGGGTGTATGTAGACTTTTTTCCTTGACTGTATATATACAGTGTCGGTGACAACATATTGGACAAAAATTATCTTCCTACTCTTTTGGCTGAGAAAATTGAACTGTAAGACATGGCTTCAATAAAAACATAAAACTATTAATGTTATTCGCTCTTTAGAATTATAAAAATAACCACAATAAAAAAAAAAACATAAATTGCAAGCGACAAAACAAATAAGGCAAAACAGGTTATGCTTAAAAGAAAAAGAAAAAAATACCGTTATATTTATTTTAGAAAAAATTAAATTGAATATAATTTTTAGTTTAATGTTAAACTCATTTGATGAACAACTGCAGTTGAATATCTCCCTAAACCGAAACATATGTAACACCAAGGTAAATTACAGTATGGAAAATTTTACAATTTTTTCTGAATGCAATAAATTTTAGACTTTTATATTTAAAATAGCTGGTACAGAATATTGTACACCTTTAAAAAACAATGAAATAAAAGCATGAGCCAAAAAACATTTTTGTATGCCGAGATCTACCGTCAGTTATATAATAAATAAGTTTAAAAACACAAAAACCGTTGAAACACTTTACCGGGAGGGCGACCAAAATGTACCAGAGAGGATGCCCGAATTGTTAGAGAATTCGGAAAGGATCCATGTAAGTCTGCTTCTAGTGTAGTGGGGTCTCTTAATCTAAAATAAAGCTTGCCCACTGTACAAAGAAGAGCTGTTGAATGAGGCCTCGTATAGAACTGCAAAAGAACCGTATATATCGCAGAAAAATCGCAAGGCTCGCCTTTTATTTTTTTCGTACGTTTCTAAAAAACGAGTAATTAAAGGTTGATTTACACGTCGACTACTATTACTCAGTATTGGGTTTAAAAATCAGCAAAACAACAAAATAATAAAAATGTTAGAGAAAAATGTGTATGTAGTTTATTGTAGAATGATGCGTTTTCAAAATGAGAACAATGTGTTGTCGAAATAAGAACAATTGTTGCCAAAATAAGAACCAGATGTTATTAAAACTTGGCACCATCCGTTGTCAAATTGAGCACAAACGTGCTTAGCTCACTTTTGACAATGGATGGTGTCAATTTTGGTAGTTTCATACCTTTTTTTTTTCTCTGGGTATGAATTACTAAATATGTTTATATGTCTTTATTTTATTAAGATTTACTCAATCATTAATAATTATTTAATAAGTAATTTTAATTAGAATTATATAAAAAACATCATTTTCATTAAAAAATAGCAATTGTAAATCACATTTTAAGTTTAAAAAATATTATTTCAAATTAAAAAACGACATTTTAAATTAAAAAAAAAAATATCAATTAAATTTAAAAATATGAAATCCTATTAAAAAAAACAGAGAATCATTCTATGGATATCACTGATAATTTGGGCATAGATATTCTACGTTCCTGCAAAACTGTATTTCATATGAATGTTAAGATCTTCTACTTTAAGATAATTGTTTAGAAACTAAGAAATATTGCACAAATGCAAAACGTTGTTATTTATTCGAGCATATTAAAAAAATCACGTTTTCGATTTAGAACCCCACTTTGAGCCCCGATACACCGTGAACTACATCGATTTTTGAAAAATAAAAAAAAACAGCACAGATATTATAAGAATTGCAGAAAGAAAGATAACTTCAAAATGTAATATTTGCCACAAAATGGGTCACTGGGAAAGAGAATGTCGTGCAAAGAAAAAACAACTTTAAAACAAAACTGAATATGCTAAACAAAGGGACAAAAACATCGATGAGGTAGCTTTCGTTGCATCGACGTCTGATGTAGTCTTAGCACCATATGAAGATGTGTAGATTGCAGACTCAGGAGCAACTCAGCATATGACGTCACGCAAAGAATGGTTCTCTGAACTGCAAATGCTAAGTTCTGATCGTTTTGTTTGTATTGCAAACAATGAACAATTACCAATAAGGAGTTTCGGTACTATCCACATTAATGCTCTAGTAAACAACAATTGGCATCCAAGAGTTCTCAAAAACGTTCAATACGTTCCGCAGTTGAGACAAAATCTTTTTTCTGCTGCTGCAGCAACATCACACGGTTTTTCAATGCTAATTGAAACAACAACTTGTTTTTTAATGGACAAAAATAAAAATATTTTGGCGACTGGTGTCAAAGATTCTAAAAATCAATTCCGAATGTTGTTCAAGACACAAAATAATTGTGCTGCGAATACTGCAAAGTTAGACGCTCTTCAACAATGGCATTCCCGGCTAGGGCACATCAATGTCGCATCAATTAAAAATATGTGCAATAACAACCTTGCTGAAGGAATACAATTTACTAATAAAAATAATTTACACGTCGACTACTATTACTCAGTATTGGGTTTAAAAATCAGCAAAACAACAAAATAATGAAAATGTTAGAGAAAAATGTGTATGTAGTTTATTGTAGAATGATGCGTTTTCAAAATGAGAACAATGTGTTGTCGAAATAAGAACAATTGTTGCCAAAATAAGAACCAGATGTTATTAAAACTTGGCACCATCCGTTGTCAAATTGAGCACAAACGTGCTTAGCTCACTTTTGACAATGGATGGTGTCAATTTTGGTAGTTTTATACCTTTTTTTTTTTCTCTGGGTATGAATTACTAAATATGTTTATATGTCTTTATTTTATTAAGATTTACTCAATCATTAATAATTATTTAATAAGTAATTTTAATTAGAATTATATAAAAAACATCATTTTCATTAAAAAATAGCAATTGTAAATCACATTTTAAATTTAAAAAATATTATTTCAAATTAAAAAACGACATTTTAAATTAAAAAAAAAAATATCAATTAAATTTAAAAATATGAAATCCTATTAAAAAAAAAACAGAGAATCATTCTATGGATATCACTGATAATTTGGGTATAGATATTCTACGTTCCTGCAAAATTGTATTTCATATGAATGTTAAGATCTTCTACTTTAAGATAAGTGTTTAGAAACTAAGAAATATTGCACAAATGCAAAACGTTGTTATTTATTCGAGCATATTAAAAAAATCACGTTTTCGATTTAGAACCCCACTTTGAGCCCCGATACACCGTGAACTACATCGATTTTTGAAAAATAAAAAAAACAGCACAGATATTATAAGAACGTGAAATAGCCACGTGCAAATTTTTACTAAAATCAAAAGATCATTTCAAAAACGATAGATTGTTTCAAAGTGTAATTCATAAAGCAACAATTAAAATTGAAAAACAATTAAATTAAATAAATATTTGTTGAATTTCAATAATTTTTTAATTGCGTTTGGTATTTTTAAATTTTATTTGATGTTTTTAAGTAGCAATTTGCGAATTTTTTAATTTTATTTATAATTTTTTGAATTTAAATTGTGTTCTTTTAAGTCGTTCTTTTTTTTTTTTTTTTGTAAATAATATTGTTAAGAAAACATTGTTTAATTAACAACACTGCACAATCATATGCATTTTATTGCATTATGTTTTATCCTAATTCGCTAATGACGTGTCATATTCATATTGGTGACAGTATTTAGCTATTAACAATCAACATATTATAATTAGGTATATATACCTGTATTACTGTAAATTATAACTTCACTTCATTTTTAACCTTTGCAAATACATGAATTACATTTGAATATAAATTCCACTCGTGTTTTATTTTATCAGGTTATGGGCCCAGTGGAAATTAAAAAAAATAAAAAAATATTAAAGTGTTTGCAAATGTTAAGTAGTAGTTAAAAAGTTTTTCCAAAGTACGGTGAAACATGACTGATGAAACCATTCATATCTTTCACCGACTGAACAACAGCAACTACAGGCTATGGAAGTTCAACGTCGATGCGGTTTTAAAAGGCCAGGGATTGCTAGCTTTAGCACAAGGAAAGTCAAATATAAAGGAAACCGGTTCTCAAGAATTGAAGGATTTGTGGATGTAGCGTGACGCTAAAGCCATGAGAATATAAATTTCATCTATTGAAAAGGAACAAGCAAGTCATGTATTGTCATGTACAACCTCCCATGAAATCTACGCAAAATTACAAAATATTCACGACAAACAAAGTGAAGTAAAAGTTATGTGTCTTTACGAAGAATACTTCTCACAGAAGATGCATGAAGACGAGTCAGTGGCAGAATATGTTTCAAAAGTGTCTTAGTTGGCAACCATAATCGAGGCGCAAGGGGAAAAGCTTTCCGATAATATTAAAATGGTTCGAATTATTAGCAGTTTGACACCAGAGTATCAAAACTTTAAAACGGTATGGTATAACATTAAAGAAGGAAGAACAATTGAAAATCTGATGGCAAAACTGCAACTTGAAGAAGATCAGCACAAAAAGAATAGTGTGGTTGAAGTTACCGATGCGGCGTTTAATGTGAAAACAGAAAAATACAAGAAAACAATTTCAGAAAGAAAGATAACTTCAAAATGTAATATTTGCCACAAAATGGGTCACTGGGAAAGAGAATGTCGTGCAAAGAAAAAACAACTTAAAAACAAAACTGAATATGCTAAACAAAGGGACAAAAACATCGATGAGGTAGCTTTCGTTGCATCGACGTCTGATGTAGTCTTAGCACCATATGAAGATGTGTAGATTGCAGACTCAGGAGCAACTCAGCATATGACGTCACGCAAAGAATGGTTCTCTGAACTGCAAATGCTAAGTTCTGATCGTTTTGTTTGTATTGCAAACAATGAACAATTACCAATAAGGAGTTTCGGTACTATCCACATTAATGCTCTAGTAAACAACAATTGGCATCCAAGAGTTCTCAAAAACGTTCAATACGTTCCGCAGTTGAGACAAAATCTTTTTTCTGCTGCTGCAGCAACATCACACGGTTTTTCAATGCTAATTGAAACAACAACTTGTTTTTTAATGGACAAAAATAAAAATATTTTGGCGACTGGTGTCAAAGATTCTAAAAATCAATTCCGAATGTTGTTCAAGACACAAAATAATTGTGCTGCGAATACTGCAAAGTTAGACGCTCTTCAACAATGGCATTCCCGGCTAGGGCACATCAACGTCGCATCAATTAAAAATATGTGCAATAACAACCTTGCTGAAGGAATACAATTTACTAATTAAAATAATTTCTTCTGTGAAGATTGCAAGCGAGGGAAAATGCATCGTTCATCACATGGATTGAGCAGTTATCGTGAAGCAGCCAAATGTGAATATATCAACATGGATTTATGCGGCCCAATGAGTGAAACTGGTATTTACGGAGTTCGTTATTTCATGTTGCTTAAGGATGAAAGCACATGTTTCAGGTATGTTTATTTTTTATCTAACAAATCTGAAGTGATTGAAAAACTAAAATGCTTTATTTTTATGATACGCAACATGACTGGCGAACGAGTGAAATACATACGGTGCGGCAACGGTACGGAATTCATGAATAAAGATGTACTTGAGATTTTAAGCAATAATGGAATTATGCTCGAAAAAATTTCGCCATACACCCCAGAGCAAAATGGTTTCATCGAAAGAGACAATAGAACGGTGCAAGAGTCGGCACGCACGATGTTACTAGCAAGTGGTTTGAATAAATTTCTTTGGCCCGAAGCAGTAAGAACAGCAGTTTACGTTCTAAATAGAACGACAGCAACAAATCGATCAAAAACGCCATATGAAAGTTGGTTTGGAAAAAAGCCAGACTTGAGTCATATTAAAGCTTTTGGAACTGAGTGTATGGTTTATCAACCGAAACAGCTTGGAAGGAAGAAATGGGATGCTAAGGCCAAGAAAATGATTTTAGTTGGGTACGAACCCACAGCAAAAAACTTTCGCCTGTATGATGGAGACTTTAGAAAAGTGGTCGTTAGCTGTGACGTAGTCTTTAATGAGAAGGCAATTCAAGTAAAAGCATTCCGTAAGGAGAAAGAAGACGATGAAATACAAACTGAGCACCATAACGATGATTTGCATATTTCATCGTTTAAACAACAATCATCTAGTACTCCAATATCTTTAGTGAAAAATGAAGTATCTTCCACCGATATAAAAACAACACCAACGAGCTCTACAAATGCTGATCCTACAATTGAATCGAGAGAATCTAAGCGATATGGCCTTCGAAAAGAAATAATTCCACCACAGAGATTTGGTTTCGACCATATAAGCTGTTTGGCAACCATCTCAGAACCGGATTCATACCAGGAAGCTTTAGCTTCAGACAACGCTAAAATTGGATTTCTGCCATAAATGATGAACTAAATTCGCTCGAAACCAACAAAACTTGGGAACTAGTAAAAAAACCCAACAACAAAAACATAATTGGATGTAAGTGGGTGTTCAAAATAAAGTCGGATCCAGGCAGCAAACAACCAATTTTTAAAGCACGACTAGTAGCCAAAGGCTACTCACAAGAAGCTGGAATTGACTATAGGGAAACATATTCTCCAGTCGTTAGATACGATTCAGTGAGAGCTGTTCTGGTGTTAGCTGCCATTGAAGACATGGAGATGATGCAGTTCGATGTAAAAACTGCATTCTTGTACAGCGAGCTCGACGAAGAAGTATATAGGGAAATCCCAAAACGCATAAATGCAGAAAAAGGTAATGACTATGTATTTCGTCTCAAAAAGGGCCTTTATGGCCTCAAACAGTCCTCTCGTAACTGGAACAATAAATTCATTGAATTCTTAAAAATTTTCAATATGAAGCAATCAATTGCCGACCGATGCGTTTTCTTTGGAAATATAAATAACAGCAAAATAATTCTGCTATTATACGTCGATGACGGCAAACCTGCAATTAAAATATTCATCGATGAATTATCAAAATATTTTCTAATTACATACGGTGAACATAATTATTATGTCTGACTAGAAATTCACCGCGATAGAATAAACAAAACCATTAAAATAAATCAGCAGTTGTACATTAAGAAAATTTTGAAGAAATTTAATATGGATTATGCTAATCCAATTTCAACACCATTTGATTCCAACATATTTTTGTCAAAATCTAGTAAGGAAACCGTAGTACATTTTCCATTTAGACAAGCTGTTGGTTCCCTGATGTTTGCAGCAATTGTGTCAAGACCGGACATTTCCTATGCAGTCGGAGAAGTCAGCAAATTTACCGATTGTCCTAAACATAGTCATGTAATGGCTTTAAGGCGCATTTTTCGATATCTTAAAGCATTAGTAGACTATTGTATTGTATATAAATCAGAAAATACTTTTCAATTTGAAGGGTATACAGATGCTGATTTTGCCAGAGACATCGACACTAGAAGATCCAAAACAGGTTAAGTTTTTATGATAAACAATAATGCAATCACTTGGAGAAGTCATCGGCAAAAGACTGTAGCGTTATCGACAACCGAAGCAGAGTGCATGGCGATTTGTGAAGGTGTCAAAGAGGCGATTTGGCTCCAACAATTATTAGCTGATGTTGGCAATCATCAAAATATGCCAATAGTTTTAAATGTTGATAATCAAGGTGCAATTAGACTCATCGGAAATCCAGAACTACATCATAGCACAAAGCACATCGATATTAGACTACAATTCATCAGATAGCTTCAAAAGAATAAAACTATTGAAATCAAATATATCAATACTGAATTACAACGTGGTATGAAATTTGTCATTAATTTTCTCTGTAGTTAATGAGTCATCTTTTATATCTTGGAATAAAGCTGTTGCTAAACATGAAGCGACTCTATCTGAAACACCGAATCTATCACACATCATAGCAAAATTTAAGGCATCGTATCTTTGAGTATAATGACCTCGTCTCATTTGAACAGTTGTTTCTGGAACTTCTGTTGTTGCTTTATTTTCATCTTTATCCATGTGTAATTCAGGTGGTTCGTAACTTGGATCGTCGGTACCAGTTGTAAGTGTTGGTATTGTTGTAGCTACTTCTTCAACGTCTTCCGTATATTCAGGTATCGTGAATTTTCTATCATTATGCTGGTCCATCATGAATTCTTTTAGATGTTCTGGAATTAATCCACACGAGCATTCTGTTGTTTTTAATTTGCAATTACATTTGCCAATATAAAATAATTCGTTTATTGAATCAACAAATGCTTTAAATTCATCTCTTTTGTTTCTATGTTGTACATGTTTCTAGTATTTATCAAGCAAACCAGTTAATTTTTTTAAAACACTCTTTCTATTAATGATTTCAATATTTAATTTACACCAAATTTTGATCATTCTATCTGTTACGTGAGGAGTAAAAGTTTTATACGAGAACATTTTGTTTTCAAATTTAGCACGATCACTTAAAAAAATAATATTTTAAAATGTCACATTTAGTAGGCAAACTAAGATCATTTAAATCACTTGATAAACCAAAAACACCAATAAATTGATGAGGCATGGTAGTCAATCTAGAGTCAAAACTTGTTGATGTTGTTGCTTCCATTTGCGAAGACACCGCAGACGATGCTGATGGTTCTTGATTATCCATAATAACTTTGATATTATTACTGCAGTTTTTGATTGTGTCACACTAAATTTAAAAATAAAAAAAATATTGGTATTGTAATAACCGAGTTTTTATTTTAGTATTTTGGCAAACTGTGTTGGTAGTGTTGGTAAACGTCATTATTTTGTAACGTCATTATTCAGTGTTACAAAGTTGTTCAATTGAACAATGCTGCCAGGTAGCAATACGCTTGTTTGAAAGGTATTTTTATCACCTTTCAGAATCTGACACAATTGCTGCAAACATCAGGGAACCAACAGCTTGTCTAAATGGAAAATGTACTACGGTTTCCTTACTAGATTTTGACAAAAATATGTTGGAATCAAATGGTGTTGAAATTGGATTAGCATAATCCATAATAAATTTCTTCAAAATTTTCTTAATGTACAACTACTGATTTATTTTAATGGTTTTGTTTATTCTATCGCGGTGAATTTCTAGTCCGACATAATAATTATGTTCACCGTATGTAATTAGAAAATATTTTGATAATTGATAATTGCAGGTTTGCCGTCATCGACGTATAATAGCAGAATTATTTTGCTGTTATTTATATTTCCAAAGAAAACGCATCGGTCGGCAATTGATTGCTTCATATTGAAAATTTTTAAGAATTCAATGAATTTATTGTTCCAGTTACGAGAGGACTGTTTGAGGCCATAAAGACCCTTTTTGAGACGAAATACATAGTCATTACCTTTTTCTGCATTTATGCCTTTTGGGATTTCCCTATATACTTCTTCGTCGAGCTCGCTGTACAAGAATGCAGTTTTTACATCGAACTGCATCATCTCCATGTCTTCAACGGCAGCTAACGCCAGAACAGCTCTCACTGAATCGTATCTAACGACTGTTTCCCTATAGTCAATTCCAGCTTCTTGTGAGTAGCCTTTGGCTACTAGTCGTGCTTTAAAAATTGGTTGTTTGCTGCCTGGATTCGACTTTATTTTGAACACCCACTTACATCCAACTATGTTTTTGTTGTTGGGTTTTTCTACTAGTTCCCAAGTTTTGTTGGTTTCGAGCGAATTTAGTTCATCATTTATGGCAGAAATCCAATTTTAGCGTTGTCTGAAGCTAAAGCTTCCTGGTATGAATCCGGTTCTGAGATGTTTGCCAAACAGCTTATATGGTCGAAACCAAATCTCTGTGGTGGAATTTATTCTTTTCGAAGGCCATATCGCTTAGATTCTCTCGATTCAATTGTAGGATAAGCATTTGTAGAGCTCGTTGGTGTTGTTTTTATATCGGTGGAAGATACTTCATTTTTCACTAAAGATATTGGAGTACTAGATGATTGTTGTTTAAACGATGAAATATGCAAATCATCGTTATGGTGCTCAGTTTGTATTTCATCGTCTTCTTTCTCCTTACGGAATGCTTTTACTTGAATTGCCTTCTCATTAAAGACTACGTCACAGCTAACGACCACTTTTCTAAAGTCTCCATCATACAGGCGAAAGTTTTTTGCTGTGGGTTCGTACCCAACTAAAATCATTTTCTTGGCCTTAGCATCCCATTTCTTCCTTCCAAGCTGTTTCGGTTGATAAACCATACACTCAGTTCCAAAAACTATAATATGACTCAAGTCTGGCTTTTTTCCAAACCAACTTTCATATGGCGTTTTTGATCGATTTGTTGCTGTCGTTCTATTTAGAACGTAAACTGCTGTTCTTACTGCTTCGGGCCAAAGAAATTTATTCAAACCACTTGCTAGTAACATCGTGCGTGCCGACTCTTGCACCGTTCTATTGTCTCTTTCGATGAAACCATTTTGCTCTGGGGTGTATGGCGAAATTTTTTCGAGCATAATTCCATTATTGCTTAAAAGCTTAAGTACATCTTTATTCATGAATTCCGTACCGTTGCTGCACCGTATGTATTTCACTCGTTCGCCAGTCATGTTGCGTATCATAAAAATAAAGCATTTTAGTTTTTCAAGCACTTCAGATTTGTTAGATAAAAAATAAACATACCTGAAACATGTGCTTTCATCCTTAAGCAACATGAAATAACGAACTCCGTAAATACCAGTTTCACTCATTGGGCCGCATAAATCCATGTTGATATATTCACATTTGGCTGCTTCACGATAACTGCTCAATCCATGTGATGAACGATGCATTTTCCCTCGCTTGCAATCTTCACAGAAGAAATTATTTTAATTAGTAAATTGTATTCCTTCAGCAAGGTTGTTATTGCACATATTTTTAATTGATGCGACGTTGATGTGCCCTAGCCGGGAATGCCATTGTTGAAGAGCGTCTAACTTTGCAGTATTCGCAGCACAATTATTTTGTGTCTTGAACAACATTCGGAATTGATTTTTAGAATCTTTGACACCAGTCGCCAAAATATTTTTATTTTTGTCCATTAAAAAACAAGTTGTTGTTTCAATTAGCATTGAAAAACCGTGTGATGTTGCTGCAGCAGCAGAAAAAAGATTTTGTCTCAACTGCGGAACGTATTGAACGTTTTTGAGAACTCTTGGATGCCAATTGTTGTTTACTAGAGCATTAATGTGGATAGTACCGAAACTCCTTATTGGTAATTGTTCATTGTTTGCAATACAAACAAAACGATCAGAACTTAGCATTTGCAGTTCAGAGAACCATTCTTTGCGTGACGTCATATGCTGAGTTGCTCCTGAGTCTGCAATCTACACATCTTCATATGGTGCTAAGACTACATCAGACGTCGATGCAACGAAAGCTACCTCATCGATGTTTTTGTCCCTTTGTTTAGCATATTCAGTTTTGTTTTTAAGTTGTTTTTTCTTTGCACGACATTCTCTTTCCCAGTGACCCATTTTGTGGCAAATATTACATTTTGAAGTTATCTTTCTTTCTGAAATTGTTTTCTTGTATTTTTCTGTTTTCACATTAAACGCCGCATCGGTAACTTCAACCACACTATTCTTTTTGTGCTGATCTTCTTCAAGTTGCAGTTTTGCCATCAGATTTTCAATTGTTCTTCCTTCTTTAATGTTATACCATACCGTTTTAAAGTTTTGATACTCTGGTGTCAAACTGCTAATAATTCGAACCATTTTAATATTATCGGAAAGCTTTTCCCCTTGCGCCTCGATTATGGTTGCCAACTAAGACACTTTTGAAACATATTCTGCCACTGACTCGTCTTCATGCATCTTCTGTGAGAAGTATTCTTCGTAAAGACACATAACTTTTACTTCACTTTGTTTGTCGTGAATATTTTGTAATTTTGCGTAGATTTCATGGGAGGTTGTACATGACAATACATGACTTGCTTGTTCCTTTTCAATAGATGAAATTTATATTCTCATGGCTTTAGCGTCACGCTACATCCACAAATCCTTCAATTCTTGAGAACCGGTTTCCTTTATATTTGACTTTCCTTGTGCTAAAGCTAGCAATCCCTGGCCTTTTAAAACCGCATCGACGTTGAACTTCCATAGCCTGTAGTTGCTGTTGTTCAGTCGGTGAAAGATATGAATGGTTTCATCAGTCATGTTTCACCGTACTTTGGAAAAACTTTTTAACTACTACTTAACATTTGCAAACACTTTAATATTTTTTTATTTTTTTTAATTTCCACTGGGCCCATAACCTGATAAAATAAAACACGAGTGGAATTTATATTCAAATGTAATTCATGTATTTGCAAAGGTTAAAAATGAAGTGAAGTTATAATTTACAGTAATACAGGTATATATACCTAATTATAATATGTTGATTGTTAATAGCTAAATACTGTCACCAATATGAATATGACACGTCATTAGCGAATTAGGATAAAACATAATGCAATAAAATGCATATGATTGTGCAGTGTTGTTAATTAAACAATGTTTTCTTAACAATATTATTTACAAAAAAAAAAAAAAAGAACGACTTAAAAGAACACAATTTAAATTCAAAAAATTATAAATAAAATTAAAAAATTCGCAAATTGCTACTTAAAAACATCAAATAAAATTTAAAAATACCAAACGCAATTAAAAAATTATTGAAATTCAACAAATATTTATTTAATTTAATTGTTTTTCAATTTTAATTGTTGCTTTATGAATTACACTTTGAAACAATCTATCGTTTTTGAAATGATCTTTTGATTTTAGTAAAAATTTGCACGTGGCTATTTCACGTTCTTATAATATCTGTGCTGTTTTTTTTATTTTTCAAAAATCGATGTAGTTCACGGTGTATCGGGGCTCAAAGTGGGGTTCTAAATCGAAAACGTGATTTTTTTAATATGCTCGAATAAATAACAACGTTTTGCATTTGTGCAATATTTCTTAGTTTCTAAACACTTATCTTAAAGTAGAAGATCTTAACATTCATATGAAATACAATTTTGCAGGAACGTAGAATATCTATACCCAAATTATCAGTGATATCCATAGAATGATTCTCTGTTTTTTTTTTAATAGGATTTCATATTTTTAAATTTAATTGATATTTTTTTTTTTTAATTTAAAATGTCGTTTTTTAATTTGAAATAATATTTTTTAAATTTAAAATGTGATTTACAATTGCTATTTTTTAATGAAAATGATGTTTTTTATATAATTCTAATTAAAATTACTTATTAAATAATTATTAATGATTGAGTAAATCTTAATAAAATAAATACATATAAACATATTTAGTAATTCATACCCAGAGAAAAAAAAAAGGTATAAAACTACCAAAATTGACACCATCCATTGTCAAAAGTGAGCTAAGCACGTTTGTGCTCAATTTGACAACGGATGGTGCCAAGTTTTAATAACATCTGGTTCTTATTTTGGCAACAATTGTTCTTATTTCGACAACACATTGTTCTCATTTTGAAAACGCATCATTCTACAATAAACTACATACACATTTTTCTCTAACATTTTCATTATTTTGTTGTTTTGCTGATTTTTAAACCCAATACTGAGTAATAGTAGTCGACGTGTAAATCATTTTTATTAGTAAATTGTATTCCTTCAGCAAGGTTGTTATTGCACATATTTTTAATTGATGCGACGTTGATGTGCCCTAGCCGGGAATGCCATTGTTGAAGAGCGTCTAACTTTGCAGTATTCGCAGCACAATTATTTTGTGTCTTGAACAACATTCGGAATTGATTTTTAGAATCTTTGACACCAGTTGCCAAAATATTTTTATTTTTGTCCATTAAAAAACAAGTTGTTGTTTCAATTAGCATTGAAAAACCGTGTGATGTTGCTGCAGCAGCAGAAAAAAGATTTTGTCTCAACTGCGGAACGTATTGAACGTTTTTGAGAACTCTTGGATGCCAATTGTTGTTTACTAGAGCATTAATGTGGATAGTACCGAAACTCCTTATTGGTAATTGTTCATTGTTTGCAATACAAACAAAACGATCAGAACTTAGCATTTGCAGTTCAGAGAACCATTCTTTGCGTGACGTCATATGCTGAGTTGCTCCTGAGTCTGCAATCTACACATCTTCATATGGTGCTAAGACTACATCAGACGTCGATGCAACGAAAGCTACCTCATCGATGTTTTTGTCCCTTTGTTTAGCATATTCAGTTTTGTTTTTAAGTTGTTTTTTCTTTGCACGACATTCTCTTTCCCAGTGACCCATTTTGTGGCCAATATTACATTTTGAAGTTATCTTTCTTTCTGAAATTGTTTTCTTGTATTTTTCTGTTTTCACATTAAACGCCGCATCGGTAACTTCAACCACACTATTCTTTTTGTGCTGATCTTCTTCAAGTTGCAGTTTTGCCATCAGATTTTCAATTGTTCTTCCTTCTTTAATGTTATACCATACCGTTTTAAAGTTTTGATACTCTGGTGTCAAACTGCTAATAATTCGAACCATTTTAATATTATCGGAAAGCTTTTCCCCTTGCGCCTCGATTATGGTTGCCAACTAAGACACTTTTGAAACATATTCTGCCACTGACTCGTCTTCATGCATCTTCTGTGAGAAGTATTCTTCGTAAAGACACATAACTTTTACTTCACTTTGTTTGTCGTGAATATTTTGTAATTTTGCGTAGATTTCATGGGAGGTTGTACATGACAATACATGACTTGCTTGTTCCTTTTCAATAGATGAAATTTATATTCTCATGGCTTTAGCGTCACGCTACATCCACAAATCCTTCAATTCTTGAGAACCGGTTTCCTTTATATTTGACTTTCCTTGTGCTAAAGCTAGCAATCCCTGGCCTTTTAAAACCGCATCGACGTTGAACTTCCATAGCCTGTAGTTGCTGTTGTTCAGTCGGTGAAAGATATGAATGGTTTTATTAGTCATGTTTCACCGTACTTTGGAAAAACTTTTTAACTACTACTTAACATTTGCAAACACTTTAATATTTTTTTATTTTTTTTAATTTCCACTGGGCCCATAACCTGATAAAATAAAACACGAGTGGAATTTATATTCAAATGTAATTCATGTATTTGCAAAGGTTAAAAATGAAGTGAAGTTATAATTTACAGTAATACAGGTATATATACCTAATTATAATATGTTGATTGTTAATAGCTAAATACTGTCACCAATATGAATATGACACGTCATTAGCGAATTAGGATAAAACATAATGCAATAAAATGCATATGATTGTGCAGTGTTGTTAATTAAACAATGTTTTCTTAACAATATTATTTACTAAAAAAAAAGAACGACTTAAAAGAACACAATTTAAATTCAAAAAATTATAAATAAAATTAAAAAATTCGCAAATTGCTACTTAAAAACATCAAATAAAATTTAAAAATACCAAACGCAATTAAAAAATTATTGAAATTCAACAAATATTTATTTAATTTAATTGTTTTTCAATTTTAATTGTTGCTTTATGAATTACACTTTGAAACAATCTATCGTTTTTAAAATGATCTTTTGATTTTAGTAAAAATTTGCACGTGGCTATTTCACGTTCTTATAATATCTGTGCTGTTTTTTTTATTTTTCAAAAATCGATGTAGTTCACGGTGTATCGGGGCTCAAAGTGGGGTTCTAAATCGAAAACGTGATTTTTTTAATATGCTCGAATAAATAACAACGTTTTGCATTTGTGCAATATTTCTTAGTTTCTAAACAATTATCTTAAAGTTGAAGATCTTAACATTCATATGAAATACAGTTTTGCAGGAACGTAGAATATCTATGCCCAAATTATCAGTGATATCCATAGAATGATTCTCTGTTTTTTTTTTTTAATAGGATTTCATATTTTTAAATTTAATTGATATTTTTTTTTTTTTTTAATTTAAAATGTCGTTTTTTAATTTGAAATAATATTTTTTAAATTTAAAATGTGACTGATTTACAACTGCTATTTTTTAATGAAAATGCTGTTTTTTATATAATTCTAATTAAAATTACTTATTAAATAATTATTAATGATTGAGTAAATCTTAATAAAATAAAGACATATAAACATATTTAGTAATTCATACCCAGAGAAAAAAAAAACGGTATAAAACTACCAAAATTGACACCATCCATTGTCAAAAGTGAGCTAAGCACGTTTGTGCTCAATTTGACAACGGATGGTGCCAAGTTTTAATAACATCTGGTTCTTATTTTGGCAACAATTGTTCTTATTTCGACAACACATTGTTCTCATTTTGAAAACGCATCATTCTACAATAAACTACATACACATTTTTCTCTAACATTTTTATTATTTTGTTGTTTTGCTGATTTTTAAACCCAATACTGAGTAATAGTAGATAAGGGTAGTCGACGTGTAAATCAACCTTTAATTACTCGTTTTTTAGAAACGTACGAAAAAAATAAAAGGCGAGCCTTGCGATTTTTCTGCGATATATACGGTTCTTTTGCAGTTCTATACGAGGCCTCATTCAACAGCTCTTCTTTGTACAGTGGGCAAGCTTTATTTTAGATTAAGAGACCCCACTACACTAGAAGCAGACTTACATGGATCCCTTCCGAATTCTCTAACAATTCGGGCATCCTCTCTGGTTGTTGTACATTTTGGTCGCCCTCCCGGTAGTGTTTCAACGTTTTTTGTGTTTTTAAACTTATTTATTATATAACTGACGGTAGATCTCGGCATACAAAAATGTTTTTTTGGCTTATGCTTTTATTTCATTGTTTTTTAAAGGTGTACAATATTCTGTACCAGCTATTTTAAATATAAAAGTCTAAAATTTATTGCATTCAGAAAAAATTGTAAAATTTTCCATACTGTAATTTACCTTGGTGTTACATATGTTTCGGTTTAAGGAGATATTCAACTGCAGTTGTTCATCAAATGAGTTTAACATTAAACTAAAAATTATATTCAATTTAATTTTTTCTAAAATAAATATAACGGTATTTTTTTCTTTTTCTTTTAAGCATAACCTGTTTTGCCTAATTTGTTTTGTCGCTTGCAGTTTATGTTTTTTTTTTATTGTGGTTATTTTTATAATTCTAAAGAGCGAATAACATTAATAGTTTTATGTTTTTATTGAAGCCATGTCTTACAGTTCAATTTTCTCAGCCAAAAGAGTAGGAAGATAATTTTTGTCCAATATGTTGTCACCGACACTGTATATATACAGTCAAGGAAAAAAGTCTACATACACCCTTTGATTTATGGGTTTTACAGAGTTTGTGAAGAAAATAGAAAAAATGTTTATACAAATATTTAAGGCATTAATAAATAAGTTTATTTATAAAATAAAAAAGTAATTAGTTTTGATAATAAAAACAACACTAACAAAAACATTAAGAGTTCATAGGAAAAAAGTGTACATACAGCCACAAAAAATTAATATTATTAAAAAATTTTGCAAATAAAAAGAAAAGATTTTAACTTTTAATATGTGGTCGGCCCATCTTGGGCATCAATTACTGCTTGAAGACGACGGGGCATTGATGTCGCAAAATTCTCTGTAATATCGGGTGTTATTTTGGCCCATGCACGAATAAGGCCGTTTTTAATATTTCACGGCTACTAATATCGAATTTTCGTAGCAATTTTTCCAAAACGTCCCATATGTGCTCTATTGGGTTTAAGTAAGGTGACTGGGGTGGTGACAGCTGAATGTCTTGGGGCATATTAAAGAAACCAGTGTCGAACTACGTGCGCAGTATGCTTAGAGTCGTTATCTTGTTGGAAAATTCAGCTATCAACAGATGCCATTAGATTTTGTTAGAATGTTTTTATATTGATACACTCACCCAAAAATGTCTGTAATGGCAACTGAAAATCTTGCTGTTATTACGGGAAATTCTGCTAATTTTTTGCTAATCTTAGCAACACATGTCTGCTGACGTGTAGTACAATGAAATAAGTAGCCTTTACTAAATTTTAGTAGACTTTTTGTAAAGTGGAATTTAAAATCTGTTTGCTAAAATCAGCAAAAAAAATTACTTAATTTTTTTAATATTAGTAAAAAGCTTTGAATTTATTATTCTTATCGAGCATCAAAAATTTTTAATATATTTTTTAAAAAACGAATTAATCATTTTGTTTTAATTTGGTAATTTCTGTTTTGAAAAATATTTTGGTCAATTTTTTTTTTTACTTTTAAGGTTAAATTTTAATTGTTTTTAGGGCGGATTTTTAGAAAAAAAACCCTTTTTAGTGCTATTTTAAGAGGATGTCCTCTCTTTAGACATCAGTCGCTATCTTCACTTCCGATCCCTTTTTTAATATATGTAACATTTTAAGGAAATTTAAGTTTGTAGGTGTAAGTTTTAATTAGAAATAACATTTCCTTCAATAACCACTTTTTTAAAATTAATAATATTTTTTCCTAATTTTTGCAAATCGGTTTTCAAAAATTTGTAAAATGATTTCTGAAATTAAAATGTAAATAGCAAAAAGATTTGCTAAATAATAATATTTTACTAAAAATAAGTACAAAAATAGTAGAGTGGGATTGAAAACCGTTTACAAATTTTTCTACTAACTTTTTTTTCTGAGTGTAGCGGACAAAAACCAAACGACCCACTCCAGATGACGCAATGGCGCCCCAAACAATAACGTTGCCGCCACCATGTTTAACTGTAGGTATATTCTTTGGGTCAAGTGCAGTGCTTGGTTTTCTCCAAACTTTGGATCGGTCATCACTTCCGAAAATGTTATACTTACTTTCGTCGGTTAATATAACACGCTTCCAAAAATCCATACCCTTGCCCAGATGTGCTTTAGCAAACTCAAGGCGAAGTTTACGATTCATCGCTGAAATAAGTGGTTTTTAGCGTTCTAATCTGATTTTAAACCCATTGTCATGCAAAACGTTTATTATTCGTGGAGTAACAATTGTATTGGAACATTTTTCGATGTGTTCCGCCAATTTTGGCACACTTATTTCCGGATCCTGGTTGACAACTTTAATAGTACTGCTAACATCGAGTTTCGAAAGCTTTTTGGGTTTACCAGATCGTGGCTTATTTTCGATACTATTGGTACTATCACAATTTCTAATGATCGTCTGCACAGTAGTACGACTTAATTTATCGATCTTAGCAATTTGTCGATAAGATTTATTTTCTTTTCGGAGATTTACTACTATATTTCTAACTGAAATATGAATCTCTTTCCGATTTTCCATTTCCACGGATAAAAATTTAAATAATATCTTCTTTAGTTATCACTTTTTCAATGTAAACGATTGTTAAGCTTGTAAATTTAATAAATTGACAAAAGTTACGGTTATTCCTTTTTCTTTGATTTTCAATTTGATTCTGAGGATCTTTTCCTGTAGGAAACCTCTCATCATTTAGTGCCACGCGCCCATCAATAGTACATACAATTTTCTTTATAATTGATCAAGTTTATAGAAATTTAAAAATGTATATTTTTATTTTCAAAAATGACAAGCTCCCGCAGCTGCAAACTTTTTGTGCAAAAATATTAGGAATGTGTATTAAAAGGAAAATATCAGACAATAAATGGGAAGATTTCCACAAAAAATATACTCTTTAAAAAATACTACTGGGTGGTAAAGAATTTAAAAATGTTTTATGCTAACAGCTCTTATAACAAACTTTGAACAGAATTAAAAGAATTAAATTAATTTAAATTTAAATTAAATTAATTAAAAGAATTAAAGAATTTAAAAATGTTTTATGCTAACAGCTCTTATAACAAACTTTGAACAGTTGCAATTACAAAATGAATATATTTTATAAATTTTTGAAAAAAATTTTAAGACCATGTTTATGAAATTTCTTGACATTTCCTGACGCATCAATTTAGCACAGGAAACGCATCAATTAATTAAAAATATATTATTTAAACGAGATATTTAAAAAGTGACGTGACAAAAGACAATTACTACTACTGCAAAGCACAATACATGCTTCAAAAGATGTAGAATCATATCGCACACTTAGTTCAAAAGTGACTCAACTCAAAATTTTAATTTTTCGGGTTTATATGCTTAAACTATGCACAATACAGTTGTTTATTTATAAAAAAATATCATTGTATTTTGTTGTTGTTAACTGTTGCTAAAGAACAGTTATGTCTCTCTTTATGTTTGAATTGGTATAAAGTTGCAATTCATAAAAGTGACTTATTTTTAGTTGTGTCAGAAAATATAATCGTAGTAGATCTCTACTGCTAAGTGGTAAATAGTCTTAATTTGAATTGTGACACTTTTGATAAAATAAATCTTTGTTGGAGTTTATATTAATTAGACTTGTGTCAGTTAAGCTCACTGAGGTAAGTACGATTTATTTCTATTATTTTTTTTGTGACGCTTTAGATAAAAAAATATGAAGTTTTTGAGTTAGAATGCTTTTAAAGAAAAAACGTTATTATTTAATTTTTGTATTTCAATTTTAGAAAATTAACGGTTTTTCTATTGTAAAGCTTGGCAGTCAATTATCAAATGCAATAGAATTTAATTTTGAAGCAATTTAATAATTTTGTTGGTATAAAATAAGAGATTTTTGACTTAGGTCACTTTAGACGATTTTTCGTTGTTAAACAAAGGCCATGTCACAAGATGAAACTTATTCATCTGTTCTTACCGCGGAATGTAAGATGCGGTTTGTAAGACTTACATCAAGCAGTTACTGTCCATCCAATCAATCTGATGATACCATTGAGGACCCATTTCAAGCAAGCTCTGGTGATGAATATAATTTAAATTGTGAAGATTTTTTATCTAGTTCTTCAAATTCAAGTAGTACTATAGATAATGAGGAGCTAGATGATAACAGAAATAAAAAGGGTAAAAAAAGAGGTCGTAAGCCAAGTAATTGGAGTGTTAAGAAGGCGAAATTGTTGAGAAATTCCGGAAAATCCTATGTATCAGAATCAAAATCAAGAAGATCATTTGAAGAAAGAAAAATGGGACAACCCTGCGGAGAAACATGCCGATTGCGATGTACTGATCAAATAAGTGAAGCTGACCGACAACAATTATTTGATAATTATTGCAAAGGCAAGAGAATATATAGCAGGTAATATGGAACCTATACTACCAAAATATCGATACTCATGCACAGGAAACTTCCGCAAGCATAACAACGCATTTTATTTTACGGTGAACGTTATTAAAATTAGAGTTTGCAAGCTTTTTTTCATGTCTACTCTAGGAATAAGCGATCGATATATACGCACAACCTTATCGAAAAAGAACTCGAATGGCTTTGTCGATCCTGACTTGAGACATAGTAATCATCCAACAGTAGACCCAGAAATTAAAGATAGCGTTAGGGAGTTTATAAAGGCCATACCCAGAGTTGAGTCACATTACTTGCGAAACCAATCTTCACGCGAGTTTATTGAAGGAAGTAAATGTATTACAGACTTATATCGCGACTACAAGGAGCTTCGAATAACCAATAATTTACCTTTTGCACATTGGAATATTTTTAATCGAATATTTAATACTGAGTTTAATATTTCATTTTTTAAACCTAAAAAGGATTAGTGCGACTTTTGCGAAACATACAAAAATGCAAATGACCAGCAAAAGTTAGAACTGTATGAAGCTCACACATCACACCAGGAAGAGAAGGAACTGTCACGAAAAGAGAAAGAAGAGGACAAGAAAAAATCTTATGTAGCTGTGTACGATCTACAAGCAGTACTGCCATTGCCTAAAGGCTTTACATCAAGTTTTTATTATAAAAACAAAATTAACTGCTACAATTTTACCATAAGTGACCTGTATGCAAGAAGCGTTGAATGTTTTTTTTTGGAGCGAGATAGAAGGAAATCGAGGATCATTTGAAATCGGAAGCTGTGTCCTGCGGTATATTGAAAGTGAAATGCAAAAGGCCAGCAATCCCGAAGACGTGGAGTTTATTTTTTATTCAGATAACTGTGCTGGTCAACAAAAAAACAAATACTTGATTTCCATGTATTGCTATGCAGTTCAAAAATATCAAATGAAAAGCATAACCCATAAGTTTTTAATAACAGGACACTCACAAAACGAAGGAGATAACGTGCATAGTGTAATCGAAAAACAGATTAAAAGGCATGTTACTTGCATACCCATTTACATACCAGAGCAGTATATTAGCTTAATAGCAACTGCTAAGAAAACTGGACGACCGTATAAGTTACATCAACTGTCGCACAACGACTTTTACGATTTAAAAACCTTGCAGGAGGAATGGGGTCACAATTTTACGATAAACGCTCAAAAAGAAAAATTCTTATGGAAGGACATTAAAATTCTTCGAGTTGAAAAAAACAACCCCGAGTCCTTTTATTACAAAACATCTTACAAAGACTCAAGTTTCAAAGAAGTTAAGGTGCGAAATATAACTACAAAATCTTTAAAATCTTGGGATTTAATCAGGTATATTGTTATTTGTATTTGTATGTTGTCCACTGGTTGTATATATTTCTTGTCTTTTCCCAATCCAGTACCTCGTTTCTGTAGTTTTCACATCGAGTTTTCGTATCGAGTAATTCTTGGTTACCCCTTTAAGACAGGGAGATCTTACATATTATTAAATAAACTAAATTTTTTGTAATAAATCTACTTTGAAATATTTTAATTTTATATGACTCACGCTTGCTCAAGCAGAGCAAGGTTGTATTTAACAAAAATTTCTCGACAACTTCTCATATGTGAGAATTACAGAAACCAGCCACAGGTTTTGTTACATTGGGACTAATATTTAAACGTTCTTTTTTTCAGTTTAACAAAAGCGTATTCTACCATTTTTACTTAACCCGAAAGAAAAAAAAAGACCTTATGGACTTAATCAAAAAGAATGTCATTCCAAATCAATATTATAAAGCGTACTATAAGCACGTTATTAATTAATATATTAATAAAATTGTCGTAATTTTTTGCTTTATGCTTAAAGTTTTTGAAGTGCTTTTACTTATATATACATATTTTTAATAAATCTGGTTTTCTGTATATTAAAAGTTCTTGAAGTATACATTTTTAGTTCCTAATGTATTTTCGTATAATTTCCTTTGTATATTATATACTTTAAGTTTATATGTTCATGTTTAATACACAAATTAGATTTCTTTACATTAAAAGTTCTTGAATTTTAAAATCTAATTTTACATATATTTTTGAATAAAAAAATTAATTTGATATTTTAAAAATTTTACATTGATTATTTTATTTTTAAATTTAGCAAAAGTGTCACAACTTGAAAAGAATTCTGCTAAAGTGACATAACTTAAAATAACTCGGTAACTATTGCAAATAATACATTATCAAAAATGACACAACTAAAAATTGATTATTGTGTAGTGTATAAATATAAAAAAAAAACAAAATAACTTTTTAGATCATAATCTGTATGGATTTTTTACTAAATGGTCCAAAGTTTTTGTTTTTAACTAATTTTATTTAGGTCAAAAATAGTTTTTTTCAATTTCTGAAAAATGAAAAATTTTGAGTTGAGTCACTTTTGAACTAAGTGTGCGATATGCTTTGTATTTTAATTTTATTGATCACCAGTTATTAGATATTTTATTTTACACAGTACTAAAGAAAGACGAATCGATGACCGTTGACGGTGTTCGTAAATATGATCGACATCTCAGCTCTTAACGTGTTGAATTTTTGCGTGAGCTTGGAATATCTCTTGCAAAACCATACATGACAATGAGAAAATGCTTGCTACGAACTGAATCAGCGGCAGCAGCGTCTTTGTTTTCTAACATTAGCAACAGTTGTAACGCGCGGGGTTTAGTAAATGAACCCATCTCTCTGTCACAAACACCAGGAGGCATGATTGATGGTCCATCGACTAGCTTCGTCGGCTAAGGCGTAGGTTTTTGCATTTCTGACAGTCTGCGTTGCATAAAAAAAATCTTCATGCCATGTTATAAATGCCTTAGAGCTTATAAAGAAAACTTCCAATTTTGCGTTCTGAAAATGTCTATCATATAGAGGTTTGATATTACCAACCTCGAGTGCACTTTTCCCACCCTATTGACCTTTTAGTTAATACGCCTGTGACGATTATTGCACTCTGAATTTTTGTAATCGTCCCTATAAAGAAAGCTGTGACTAAAACACTAATTAGGTTTACATTTTGATATATTTAACATTCCCTTATTTAGGAAAGTTTAAGAATTCATTATGATTTAACAAAGGGAATTTAAATTAGGTAAATATATTTTAAACATGAAATTTGATATATTTTTGGCAATAAAAAAAAATTATGATTATGTACCTAAGAATAATTTTAATTCTAGCTTATTTTCTTTAATAATTTTCTTAGGGTAATTTTATATATTTTTAAGACTTCATTTAAATAATTTTGTTTAAAATTACAATGTTAACTATTATATATATTTTTTCTTCAATTTTTATCTTTTTAACAACTATCAAATTTAGATTTAATTATTAATAATGATTTTTTTCTAAAAATTATTTGTTAAAATTTTTCTTCTAATTAGCAGTAAGCCATTTATGCGGAACGTAGGGTACTTAATCGTAGTATATGATAAGCAAAATAGTACATGAGTAAAATCCATGTAGTCAATGAACTTTTGTTTATTTTGCTTATTATTATTTTCTTCTTTTCAATTATTAAAATTTAAGTATAAAAGAATTTTAAGATAAGTGAGGTTTGCGTTTAGGAGCTAATTATTTTGTTAATTCTCTTCTAGAGTTGTTGTTGTGTTATTGGTATGTAAAGTTTGTAATTACCTTCTGGTTAATGATGATATAATGACGTCACACATGATGATCTCCAACTAATGCGCATTATTTGGTGTTGTCATGTTATTGATGTGATTGCAAAACAAAAAATTACGTTATGGACAAAAACACAGAACTACATATAGAAAATAATTTTTTTTTTTAAATAGCCCTTGTAAATTCTAATTTCTTTTTGTTGTTTTTTTTCACTTTGTCTCACTTTAAACTGGCTCTTCTTTCTTTTTGAATTTTAGTTTTTTTTTTTTAAATTATCTTTTGCTTATAATATTTTTCTATCCTTACCAATAATTTAAAACAAATATATATTAAATTAAATATTAATTTTATACTTATTTTCTTTGGCCAATTATATATCACACACTTTTTTTCCACGGAATCTTATTCTTCTCCAAGATCGAATAAAATTCCGAGTGAAACACTTTACACTACTGGGGCTGATCTATGACTGGTATTGAATATTAATGTTAATGAGACAGTTATGGTAAAAGAAATTCGTTAAGTTTCTGCAACCTTCGTTAAGTGCTGCTCCTCAATGAAATACTATATTTATAAATACTATAATATAAAAATACTATAATTAAATAAATTTACACTGCACTACAATATTAAAATCACTTTACCTCTTTCCCTAATAGTGAAATCTATTTAAGATTCCATGAAATGACATGCACAAAATGGGGCTTCCAATTTAAATATAACTTCGGGGCCTTCACCATAGCTTGTATTCTTACTTTTCCCAAAAACAAAGCTTTTTTACCAATTCCAGTGTGAATAAAAGATTACTATTAAATTTTAAAATGATGGTAAAACCAAATCATAGACACGTGTCACCACAAAATCTTACCCAGATTCTTCGATTAATCCACTTTAATCATAATCTTGGAATAATATTAGCAAATTATTGAAATTTCGTTTGGATTCACACAATTCTGTGCAATTTTTCAACGTTATATTAAAAAAAAACTTTTCGTAAAAACTTGAAAATGTTATAAAAGTTTTAGAAATTATTATTCTTACAATCAGATTGGGTAATCTGTTCGTCTTGACAATTCGGATAAAAAAGAAAATAGAATGTGCTCGGTACCACATGAAATTTCTTTACTTTAAAATCTCTCCAGTTCTTATTCAATGGATCAGCTGTTATGCGAAAGATATCATTATAAGATTTACGTAAGAGGCGATCAATAACCGTTCATTTCAAAATTCCCATTACATTAACAAATCACACATCTGCATTCAAAACCAACTTCAAATCCAATTTAATTAAACTCGTCAAATATCAGATATTCTACTGCACCGCATACAGGCATTAAAGAAAATTATAAATTTTCGTCCGCAAAACAACTACCAATAGAAAATAAACAATCAACAAATTTAACGCATCAATATTAAAAAATACAATGTGACAACCAAAGTCTTCCAATTGAGAATAGATAAAAAAAATCTGCAACACAGTTTACTAAATTAATTACAGGGGGAGCCCAGTAGATCAATAGCCCAGTCCACATCTTCACTGTTTCGTCAGTTTTTAGAATCTAGAGAGAGCTCATAACGATAATTGACAATCCTCTCAAAAGATACAAAAGTGATACTCCGAATATCGAAGGAAAAGTTAGATGGCATATTTAGCGAGAAGTCGAAACTATGAACTACGGAAATGTTTCTGTATAATGTAGTAAAGATAAACTCATTTGATGTAACAAAAACATAATATTAAAATAAATATGTTATTGATGGTAAATCGTGATTTTGACTACAAAAGAATTATGTTGCTAGTGAAAAATAAATACATACCGTATGTGTGGAAAACCACACACAAGGGTAAACAGCGTAATTTTTTTTTTTTTTGAGGGTAAGATGAAAGTTAAGAACTCCATAACAAAATCTCTGTTGTTATCCGTCGAATGGGAACAAATACCGAATTAACTTCGTCTGATGAAGAAAATCGAAGTGACGGAGACTTTAAAGACCGCCCACCATCGTTGCCTAAAATTAAATATATGCATTGCTGTGTATGTCGCAGATGCAAAATATGCAAGTAGCATAATAGGCAGTATGCTACTTGCATATTTTGCATCGTCCCAAATCAATGAGCTGAAAAATGTTGTACAGTGTAATCTAACTTTACAAGGAATTATTTTTACAAATCGTATCTTATATGAGTTTTGATCTTCTTCTTTTAAAAAATTACTTCGAAAATAAGCGGGTTTTTACAGAAATATTGCAAAAATATAGCAAATCGCGAATATTTAAAAAAAACACGCCTTCGATTTAAAAAAGTAACACACGATACACCGTGAACTAGATCGAATTTTTAACAAAAAAACAGCACAGATATCATGGAAACGTTAAATAGTCAACTCAGAAGACCATTTCAAAAGGATTAGATTGTTTTAAAAATTTTTGGAATAACTACAAATGTTATTTATAAAACACCAATTGAAATTAAAAACACGAAATAAAATGAATATTTGTTGAATTTCAATCATTTTATAAACTGCGTTTGGTATTCTTTAATTTAAAATGATCTTTTTGAAGTATCAATTCCGATTTTTTTAATTTTATTTGTAATTTTTTGAATTTAAATTGTGTTATTTTATTTTGGGTTTTTTTAATTTCAATTGTAATTTTTGGGCAAATTTGTTTACATATATGGTTAATTTTAAATATAAATTATGGCAACACTGACTTAAAAATTTTCTTTTTATAAAAAACTATATAGTTGCCTTGTTTACATTATACCAAAAGTCAAAATAGCTGTGAAAACACGAGTCAGATAGCCAAAATCCTATACTTTAAATTCATTTTGTCTGATACGTACAGCAAATCCGATTATTTGATTGATTTCCTCTTTTTTAAAATATTTTATAAAATTAAGTAAATTGGCAGTAAAAACAAAGTGAATAATAAACAAAAACTCAAAAAATTTGTTAAGAACAGCTGTTTTCATTTGATTGCATAAGATTTGCATCTGAAGGTGTAAACACACAGCCGCTTTTTTTGACACGCGCATCATTTCATAGGATTTTAATTAGATTTTCCTTAGGTAAAATCAGATAAGGTAAACTCTGATTAATAAACACATAATTAATTTTTCTTTTTAATATTTTGTCAAATTCCAAGTACAAAAATTACAAATGTTTTTAGACAAGTATGTTTGTTTACATTTAAAAGAGAAAAGCCACGAATTTACAAGGCTTGGCAGCATTTTTATAAATTATTAATTTTTAGCGGCTGTACCTATAACTACTTAGAAAGTCTATATCTACATAAATTTGTATGGAATATTTATATAAAATTCGAGAAAACGTACCTAAAATTAAAGGTTAACGATTAAATACATATGTTTTGATATAAAAATAAACTCATAATTCTCAAATTTTGGGGATTCCAAAATCACAGATTGGAACCACGAATTTACGACCTAACCTAACCTACAAATTTGGAAACCTGAATTTAGTTCAGGTTTTAGTTAGCCAGCTCGCATCCGTATTAAAAACAGTAAACAACATATATTATATCATATATATAACGTTTTAATTATTTTGTTGTTTTGCCGATTTTTAAGCCCAATACATAGTATTAGTAGATAAGGGTAGTCGGCGATTAAATCAACCTTTAATTACTCCATTTTTTGAAATCGTTCGAAAGAAGATAAAAGGTGTTTGCTAATGCAAAAATTCATTAATCCCGTCATGAAAACCCTACAACCCGCGTTACCAAATATTATTAATAGAAATCAGACAGTCAAGGGTCGTTGATACTATTTTCGTCTGAACAAAAAAGTCTTCAGCCTCTTGTTTTTTAAATTCAATTGTTAAATAAATTCATATATTGTTCTTATTTCACTTCGTATTTGCTCTGTCCTTTCTTTTCATTTGGATTTTTTGAGAATAAATCAATTGTGATTTTGGTTCAAAAGTAATCGAAGCATCTCTTCTTTAGATTTCATCCAACCAAACCTTATTGTTCCACTTATTCATTGGTCCTATCGAACCGGAGAGCCAGTTCAGTTGGATTTTTTTAAAAATTGCTCCATTCGTATTGGAATTCTTTATCGCACTCAAAAGTTCAACAGGTTCGTTGGTTTTTTTTTTTTTTTTTTTTTTATTTTTTTCATAGTGCAGTAAACATATTCATTTTGCATTTTAAGTGGTACAGCACGTGGAACCACCATACAGTAAATTAATTTTTACTAAATTAAATAATTTATAAAAAAAATTAAACTCAAAAATTAAAGAAATTGGGAAGTGATAAAAAATGAAAATAAATGAAAATTTAGGAAAATGATCAAATCAATAAATACAAGTTTTTTTTATTTGTTAATTTGTTATCAAAAATTCAGTTTTACATTTTTGTTTTGCCTCAGCGTCTAAAAGACATTATTGAGGCGAGTTGGCATTAAAATATGTACATAGAAATAATAAATTAAATTAATGAGTTTTGTTATATTTCATTAAATATTAGAAAAAAAATAATACAAATTACGATCTTAATAAAGAAGTATTTCTAGATTATTCAACAAATATTGTTTTAAGTTTGATTTAAAGGTCGAAATTCTAGCAATATTTTTTAAATTCTGTGGCAAATTATTATATTCCCAACAACCAATATATTCAATTCTTTGTTTTGTAGTTTCAAGTCGGCATCTTGCAATCCGTAAATTTGAGCTGTTTCTGGTGTTAAAAGCAGCTTGGTTTATTTCAAAGGTTATTGTATTATGACCAATATTGTGTAACGCTTTAAAGATAAATACCAGCAACTGAATTTTATATAAACCATAAATAGGTAAAATGTTTTTCCCAACATCTTTATATAAGGATAGAGTATGATGCATAAGTGGCAGATCAAAGACAGTTTTAAGTGCCTTGTTTTGTACTCTCTGCAAAGACTTCATTTCAGTACTATTTTTACATCCATAAACCAACACTAAATAGTTCAGATGACTATGAATTAGAGCTTGGTACAGTATCATCTTCGTCTTTTTGTCAAATTTATTCTTAAATTTATAAAGAAGTCCAACAACTGGAGAAATTTTCGTTTTCAGTTCGTGAATATGCAAATTCCAAGACAAATTATTTTGCAACGTAATTCCTAAATACTTAATGGACTGGCTTTCAAAAACATCTTCACCGTCAACAAATATACTAAAATTACTAGCATTACCACTTGCACGAGATTTAAACCTTAAAACTCTGGTTTTGTTCGCATTTATAACTAATTTGTTTAGGCGTGAATATTTAAATATTAAAGCCGCATCTCTCTCCATATACGCTTTTATAACCGTTTCATGTTTGTATGGATAAAATAAAGATATGTCATCAGCATACATATACACTTTTCCAGAAAGTTGAAGGTTCTGCAAATCATTTATATAAATTGTGAACAATAATGGACCTAAAACACTGCCTTGAGGCACACTATGTTCAACAACACCAATATAACTTCGACTATTATTCAGTTCAACGTATTGCTTTCTATTATTTAAGTAACTTTTAAAGAAATTTAATTCTCTGCCAATAATACCATAATATTTCAGCTTTTCGAACATGATTTCATGGTCTACTAGATCATCAAATGATTTTGAGAAATCGTAAAAGATCCCAGCCACACCAGTAAATCCATGATCCAAACCTTGGCATATAAAATTCATTACATTCACCACAGCATTTTCGGTGCCACTACCCTTTTTAAAGCCATATTGACAATCATATAAAAGATTATTATTCTCCAAGTATATTGTTAGTTGTTGATGAATTAATTTTTCAAAAATTTTATCAATTACGGGCAATAACGCAATTGGCCTATACTTATCTTCCGTATTGGCATTAACTTCCTTTGGTATGGGTATAATCTTTGAAATTTTCAATATATTAGGATATTCAGAAGTATCAATGATATTATTAAAAATTTTCAATAAATGTGGAGATAAATCATCATAACCAGGGCTCTTGTTTGTAGATAGGTTCGAAATTATCATCAAAATCTCTTCAATCGTAGTAGTATTTAAATTAAAGTAGCTATTGTGGTATCTTAGAGTTCTGAGACTGTTACATGTATCAGTTGGAGACGTATGAATTTTTTCCTTAATAGTTTTAGAAACTTGCAAAAAGTATTTGTTAAGACGATCACATTTCACCGAATCATCAGTTATTAATTCACCATTATCATTTTTTAAATCAAGTTGATTTTTACGTTTTCTGCCAAGATTGTCATTCAAAAATCTCCAACATTTCTTTGGGTCATGCTGAAAATTACAAATATTATTATAATAATAGTTATTCATAGATTCACGACATGATTTCTTTATAACTTTGCTTATTCGCTTTAATCTATTTTGAATATCAACGTTTTTTGGCCTTCTTCTTCTTCGTTTTAAAATATTTTCTTTTAGTAAAATTAGATTTTGTAAATGTTCATTCATCCAAGGGGCTATTTCATGTTTTAATAACTTTTTCCTATTTGTAATAGTGGTAGAATTTATATTAGCATTTGAAAGACTACTTATTAACTTAGAAGTGTCAACAGATGGATTTCCAGTCAACTGAAGTGAACTATCGTTTAAAAAAAACATTCCTTTAATTTGTTAAAGTCACAGTATTTTTGAGTAAATTCAATGTAATTTAAATTTTGTACATGGTTTTGAATTCTGCATGAAATCATGTTATGGTCTGATATATATTTCATTCAATAGAATCAATATAAATTTCATTTAAAATATTACTGAAAACATTGTCAATTGATGTTCCAGATGCAGGCCGTGTCACCAATGTGTGGCAATTTTTAAAATCGTAGCTTTTTATTAAATTATTTAAATCTGCAGACAATGTATTGTCCAAAAAGTCTACATTGGAGTCTCCTACCATAATACACGAATTTCGACCATATAATGCTAAGTAATTGTCAATAATATTTAAAAAAGTATTGATTTCGCATTTTTGGGATCTACAAAATGACAAAATTTTCATTGGTTTACCATTAATTTTAAAACTTTCCAAAGATAATAAAATTATTTCACAATAATGTTTGCTTTCACAGACTTCAACATTATATGGCAAATTATTACGTATATAAACAGAAACCCCTCCATAACTATCTCCTCTACAGCAATGAATACAATTGTAACCAGGAATTCCATAAATTTGAGACAAATCCGAATTAAACCATGTTTCTTGAATTGATATTAAATTAGGCAGTTGTGGAAAATTAGCAATTAAAGTTTAAATTTTCTAATGGAAGAAATACTTCTTGTATTAAAAGATATAATATTTAAATATGGATAATTTACATTTTTTAAATAACGTTTAAAAGATTCAAAATCAGAAAAATATTTAGTATTAATCATAAAGAAAAAGAGTTAGTATTTCATTACAGTTTTCTTAAAATATTTATTTTGTTTTTAAACAGGGAACAAAAATGTTGCGCCATTACCATCATCTGCACCAGAGTCTTCTACGGAAACAGCTTCTCGATTCATTGTTCTGCGTTTAGGTTTAGAAGTTGCAGCTTCAACCATAATACGATCTACATCATCTTCATGTTTTATTAATCTTGGCTTCGATATTTCACTCTTCTTTGCATAAACTCTGCCGCCTATAGTATAGACGAAACTATAGCCAATAGATTTTAAACTCTTGACATGGTTAAAAAGACTAAGTGTTTCCTTGCTTAAATAGTCGTTTACAAATAAAGCTTTGGTAGCTTCGTTTTCTTTAAGTTTGGGTTTTGACATCATAAGCTTGGTTTTACAGTTTTTGTTATTAAACTTTACTACCATAGTTTGCTTTTCATCCTTCTTCTCTACTCTCTTTTTAAAGAAATATGCATCTTCTATATTATCTTCTTTCAAGTCTAAACCAACTTTTTTTAGATAGATCTAAAATAGTATCTACTGCGCTTGTTCCTTGAATGACATCAATTCCTCTTATTATGCAGTCGTTTTTGACTCGATTATCGTTTAAAATCTTTATTGAAGTTTTTAAACTTATTATTTCGTTTTTTAAAATTCTGTTCTCCTTTTGCACTATTTCTAGCTTTTTGTTATTTTCAGCTATACACCTAAGCAACTCATCATATTGCTTTGACATAAATTCTATTGTTTCTGTTATAGAACTCAGCTGATCGAGCTTATTGAGTTTTGTTTTTATTTCTTTTAGCTCTCCTTTTAATGTTCCGTCACTTTCGTCATCACACAGATGACAAACATACTCTTCGTTTTCATTACTCAACAAAAATTCATATTGACGTTTATCCAACTTTGTACATACCGAATGAAAGATTTTTGTGCATTTATCACATTGTATGTTTTCTTCTTTATCTTCCTTTACCTCCAATTTGCATTGGCCACAAATTATTGTTGAGGTTTTACAACTACGACGATTTTTACTAGCCATACTTTAATATTTTAATAATGTTCGCTGTCTATTTTACACAATGTTCATAAATGTTTAATTAAAAAACAATTAAATTATTATTATTTTAAAATTTTAATGAAATCACTTCACGGAGCTATTATTTTTGACGTTTGTAACACAAGGGTTGCCAACTCATGAATTTAAAGATTGAAAAAAGAAAAGCTTAAATAAAAAGTGAGTGAAATAATTAAAAGTGAGTGAAAGAAAAATTAAATCTGTATAGAAAATAAATAAGAATTCTGCCAAGAGTGCCAAAGGGAGGAATTTCCAGAACATAAGACCAGGAGAAAAAGTGGTAAATTTTGGCGAGTTAAAATAAATAGAAAATGGTCGTCCCGATAGGCTAGTTGGTAGCGTGTAAGCTTATCAGTTCGGGGGTCGTGGGTTCGATTCCCACCAGAAGATCTGGTCTGTTTTCGCTACAACGAGCCAATGGCCTTTGTTGCTAGTGCTCAGTTAGGTTATTAGGATATAATTTGTAATTATATGATTAATATAAAATAAATAAATAAATTAATAAATAGAAAATTTAATATTTAGAAGAAATATTATTGAAAAGGCCTTTTTTTGGATCATAAAAAAACAGTAATTTTTTGTTTTTGTGCAAAGCGTGGAATAAATCGAACATGTTCGAATAAGTTCCCGCTTTTTTTCCCTTTATGATTCCATTTTTTTCAGTTCATACATTATTAAAGATTAAACATTACTTTCATTCTATCCACTTTCATTTCAAACACTTTTCGACTCAAACATCATACTTTTTAAATTTTAATTTCTTTCACACCAAACATTTATTTCGCACTCATAAAACTTTTTTCTAATTATACAGATTGTTTCTTTAAACCTAAGATCACTCTTTGAGCCACTCATAGTTCTTTGTTTTAGTTTAAAACTCCCTTTAACTTAAACACATCTCTTTTTTTAAAAAAATAAAGAGAAATTAAGATTTTTTACTTAATCTCTTGCACTTATTTACAACTTACTGCTATAACAAAGCATCAACAAGACACCACAATCACGAAAATACCATTCGCGTAGAACGACATCATCATTATATTTATCAACGGAAACCGCAGACTTTGCGCATGGCAACAACAAGAGTCGACGCCAAAATAATATTAAGAAATATGCGCGTTATCACGAATGTTATAACAAAGCATCAACAAGACACCACAATCACTAAACTACCACTATATTTATCAACGGAAACCGCAGACTTTGCGCACGGCACTAATAGGGGCTGACGCCCAAATAATATTAAGACATATGCGCGTTACCACGCACCACATTTATAAATACTCTTTTATTACTTAAGTAGAGAAATGTATAATTTAAACAAAGAAACCATTGTTCTTACCTTACTCATACCAAATGTATAAATACCAGAATATCGACATTTAATAAACAGAACTATTTTTTACTCCAAAGTAAGAAGACTAATAATCACGATCATTGAATCAAGAAGATTGTCCAATCAATTGGAACATCCCCCTGACCAATATCATAATTGGCGCAGGTCGGTAGGATACCGATCAACACAAGGATAAAGTAATCGCCGAATACGATTCAACTATTCCAGTCGACATCAGTATCCCGCAAATAACAACCTACACTTAAGAAGGAAGAAACTACTTATATTGCTTGAACGAATACCAAGAGTAAGGACGCAGTCAACCTTCAACCAACGTCCGCTCCAGTGAACAGCAAGATCACCGAAAGCAGATACAGCTGGTAAATATACGAACACAAATTAAAAGTGAACAGTGATATTTCCAGATAAGGTTCCACAACGGAATACCAAATAATTTATTCTGTGAAAAAAAATAAAATAGCGTTTAAGAAAAATAATAAAAATGGAACTTAACGCAGCAAATCAATGATTAGCGCAAGCAGCCAACCAGGCCCATGTTCCTCAAGCAGGACGAGCACTGGACATTAACCCACTCACATATCTAGAGAAATTACAAGGGTTTGATGGAAGAAAAGAAGACTTATCAACGTTCTGTATGAACATAGATGATATAATACCAACATTATTAAGTTATAATGAACAAGCACAAAGAATGTGCATAAATGTAATAAAAAGTAAACTAACTGGCAATGCCAGAAGAGCAATGGAAATCCACCCACACTTAAACTTATGGAGTGATATTAAAGCAGTGCTTCAAGCAAATTTTGCAGGATTTTCCACAGCCGACCAACTATATGAACAATTAAGAGCAGCCAACTATAGAGGCAATACGCTAGATTATTACAACTTCATACAAAGGAAGCTAGCACAACTCAACCAAAAATCTAGACAAGAAGGAAAAATAGAAGATGTAGGAAGAAACATCTAAACAGTTTTAATAATATGCATCACACGCTTACCACAAAATATGCGTACAATATTGTGCGCATTAAAAGTACAGTCAATGGAAGAAGCTATCCATGAACTATCATCAAACGGATTCTTACAAGATGAAAAGAGAATAAGACCTCAACAACAATCCAGATATGAAGAAAGAAGACCACCACAACAAAGGTCTCCCCACCAAGCGAGACCTCAACAACAACAAACTAAACCTAATAACTATCCTCCAAGTCAACCAGGATGACAACCAAACGTATATATACCTCAACAACAGCAATACGCACCAAGACAACAATATCAACAGCCAAGACAACCAGTAGAACAAATGGACGTGGACACTCAACAAACAAGACGTCAAAACCATCATCAGCAGCAAAACAACTCAGCATCTTCAACAAAATCTTGTAAGTGTAAGCATAATACCCCAATAATCCTTATCCCAAACCTAATTATGACCAAGAATATGACTATAATGACTATGACTATACTCAAATTATGAGGAAACACCTCAAGACGATTATAAAGGAAATTTTTTAAGCACCCGCCTCCAACTTCATGACGGACTCCCCTATATACTTATTAGAGGACGCACAAAAACCCTTAGACTTTTAATTTATTTATTTATTTTATTAAACATATAATTACAAATTATATTTTAATACCCTAACCGAGCACTAGCAACGAAGGCCTTCAGCTCGTTGTAGCTAAAACAGACCAGAGCCTCTTGTGGGAATCGAACCCACGACCCCCGCACTGATAAGCTAGCACGCTACCAACTAGCCTACCGGGGCGCTCAACACCGGATCAACAGAAAATTTCTTAAACAAAGACATAGCACCTTTACCCTTAATAAGAACGCGACAAAGACCACTAACTATTAAATCAACTTCAGGACTTTTTACGGTAACTCAAGAATGCAAAACAAAATCTGACAATACCATTAAACTCTCATACAACCTTTGGAATCTATAAGTTCCACAAATTCTTTAACGGAATACTAGGACACACAACCTTAAAATTAAATAGAGCAGACATTAGTTACAAAAATAAGACGCTTCACCTTAACGGCAAAACATTCCCATTGTACTACTAAGGTGATGACGAAAATAAAACGGTATATGACACCTTTAAAGAAATTGAACATTTACCTCATTGCATTCACTATGGAACAGTCAGAAGGCTCAGGACAACGTAGATTAGATCATTTAAACCCAGAAGAACGACACGAAATTCAAAAATTTATAAAAAGTAATAAAAACGTATTTTATCACAAAGGAGACGATTTAACCTTTACTAACGAAGTAAAACACCATATAGATACAGGAACAAGCGGACCAGTTTTTACAAGAAAATACAGATACCCGACTATACATGAAGAAGAAATTAGCCAACAAATGAAAGCACTACTTGACCAAGGTATAATCTAACACAGTTACTCCCCTTATAACGCACCAATCTGGCCAGTACCCAAAAAGGCTGACAAAGAAGGTAAAACTTTACTACGAATCGTAGTAGACTATCGCAAACTCAATATGATCACACGCGAAGACAAGTACCCAATCCCACGCATAGACGAAATTCTAGACAAATTGGGACGAGCAAACTATTGTTCGACCTTAACCTTAACAAAAGGTTTCTACCAAATCTAAGTAGAACCCGCAGACAGAGAAAAAAGTAGTGCAAAAGTTATTATAAACCAAATTCAGACTTGCACAATGAAAGTTGATCAGGAATTTTTTCATAAAACATTTTAACCCTTGATATTCCATTATCGTTTGTAAGTTCTTTTTTCAAAAAACACAAAAAAGTCACTCAAATCTTCTGCTGTATATTTCACTGGAAGTTGACAAAGACAAAATGTTCATCCGGTGGATGTAAAATGCTAAAACAGATAAATTTCAATTTATCACTTATACTCTTAGTCCTGTAAAATAACAATGTAAATAAAATGTAAAATTGTTAATATAGCGACTAATAGCCTTTTTCCACTGAGCTACATCTTTCATCAATTTTCAAAGATGTTAACATCTTCCCATAAGAATTATACAGGCCAAAATTTCTACATCTTTCTACATCTACAAAAGATGATCCTTTCTCATTCTGTTCCAATCTTACATCTTTCGTTATTTTAAATGTCATCACTAAAAAATTACAAAAAATCGATTTTCTTTGTGCCTCACTAGCAAACTGACATTGCAGATAATAAACAAAAAAAAATGATTCAACATAGGAAAATGAGCGGCACATGTAAGAATTTCATATTATGTCTATCAAAAATTCTTCTTCATCATCATTTTCCAAAATGACCTTTAATATTTAAATGTACTGCATTAAAAATCGGGTTTGTTCTTGCAAAGCAACAACTACTCCAGTGTAAAAATCCTATAACCTAATATTTTACGCGCAATATCTTCATTGAATATTTTAAACTTTTATGTTCAATTTTTGGATACTTTTGTCAATTTTTTAGAAGGTTAAAACTTTCAGTAGTATTTACATTGCTATTTCACATGAATACAAATAATAAAGAGTGTTTTTTTTAGCAACTTTCTTTTTGGCAGCTCAGCTGTTGTTACTGTAAAATGTTACTGTTAAACATGTTCAGTTTGGTCTATATTTAACCATGAATCGATTTACAAACGAACAACGCTTGCAGATTATTGAATTTTAATATCAAAATTCGTTCTATGTAAGAAATGTGTTTCTACCGAAAAATTTTCTTCAGCAACGAAGCTCATTTTTGGCTCAATGGGTACGTCAACAAACAGAATTAATAACAGCCCTTAAAATGGGAGGTAAATTTACGTACAGTTTTACTTTCGACGTTAAAATAAAAAGATTTTCTTAGAAGTATATTTGCATTTTTATTTTACAGAACTGAATCGGTTATAAAGGGTGGTTAAATTTTAAGGGCCGATGTTGATTTTGAATAAAACACAAATTTTTTAAGAAATTATTGTCATTTATTTTTATTATGATAATATGGTATGGTTCAATTATGTATGGAACAAAATATCGGCCAAATGGCTACCGCGACCTCGGCGGCTCACCTCCATCCGATGGTCCAAGTTTTAGATGATGCTGAGGCATAATTGAGGTTCTATGCCGTTAATGTGCCGAATTATATCTTCCTTTAGCTGGCTTATCGACGTACGCCTTTTCTTTCAAATAACCCCAAAGAAAGAAGTCCAACGGTGTCAAATCACATGATCTTGGCGGCCAATTGACATCGCCACCACGTGATAACACGGCCATTGAATTTGTCGCGCAATAGAGCCATTGTTTCGTTAGCTGTGTGGCAAGTGACACCGTCCTGTTGAAACCACATATCGTCCAGGGTCATATCCTCAATTCCTGAGGGTCAAGTCTCGTTCTGTGAAACGGTGAAATGAAAAGTTTTTTCACGTTTTCATAGTACTTTTGATTCGCGTTCTGTGAAAAAATGTAAAGAAACATCAAAACGTTTTCATATGAAAAAAAAGTGGAACGAAACAAGATTTTTTCACGATTGCACAGCACTGGCGATTCTTGTTTTGTGTAACAGTGCAAACAACTGTCAAAATATTTTCATATGAAAAAATTGTTTACACAGACTATTTATAAGTGAAATAAACATGGAGAAGATTGTAAGAGGAAAGCGTGCCAGCGAAAGCCAAAAGGAGTATTTAATTAATTATTAAGAAAAGCATGTGGACATTGCAAACGATAAGTAAGTAACTTAATAATCATAATCACACTTTTATTAATCCCATATATACAGATTTGTAACTGCAGATGGTGCCAAATTTAGAGACGAAAAGTGTAACGAATTAGCGGCGAGCCTTAACAGTTTTAGTGGGACCCAAAAGGACAGTGAAAAATGGCAAAAGTATGGCATATTTATTTATAGTTTATTTATATTCTTTATGAAATTCTTTTTCTTTAAGTAATATTAGACTTCATATGCGCACCAAATATAGTTCAGTTAAAGTAAGTCGATATAAATCCATGAAGTGCTTGTCGGTTGTCATCTCGAATGGATTGTGGTCAGCATGAAGTATGCGTCTCAGCACTCTCAAAAAATTCCTATAAATTATTAAATTATTTACTGCAATGAAATGCTTGTAACATCATTGTCTTACCTTTGTTCATCCGGAATTCTTTGAGTAATATCCAATAATACAATTAATCCAGATATTTTTATATAATTATTTAAAATAAATTTTACAAACTTTATTCACTTTTGTTAACGTTTTTCTCTGTTTTGACATTTGCTTTAAATTTTGAATAACACAGTTACACAATTTTCATGGGTACAGTGCGAATGAAACATTTTTTTCATAATAGATACGAGAATCGCAATTTATGTATTTGTGAAAAGTTCGAGTGAAAAGTGCTTATGAAAACGAAAATGAAAAGTTTTTTCACTTCACATTATCACAGAACGAAAATTGACCCTCTGGCCACAATAAGTTCGCTATCGTCTCGCGATATCGAACACCATTCACAATAAATGCTTGGCCGACCTCATGACACACTATCGCGAACAACAGCAATGTTTTCCGCAGAACGAACTGGACGAGCATGCATAGGTGTTTTTACAGACCCGGTTTGCTGAAATTTGATCACAATTCTCCCGATTGTGGACAAATTTGGTCGATTATGCTGACCGAAAAAAATCACGAAGTGCACGAAATGAATTTGATGTTCTCAAAGATGTAAACGAATGTATTGACATATTATATATCTTAATTGTTTCGTCGGTCTTACCACAATGGATCAATATTGCCAAATGTAAAAAGCCTGTCTTATTAACCGATTCAACCACAAGTGCTAAATCACAATTCAGCTTTTTCAAGATTTTACATCTACCGAATAAATTTTTTGTCTTCAGAAACCCCAAGAGAAATGTAATATTTCATATAATATTGGCCAATATTTAAAACGGCCATTAAATTTGATTGTACTTACAGAGTTCCATCCGCTTTGGCAGTTTTTATATACTAACCTAATACATCTGGCATAAGAATTGTCTTTACTCGAAAAGAGTGTTTTCTTTATTTATAAAAACTTGTATATAATTTAGTTGTAAAATAAAATATAATAAAAAACCAAACAATTTTATAATTTGTATTTTAAATAGCAATTATATATAAAACCCTGCACCCCGTTTCTGTATCTGATGGGAGAAATTTTCGTGTCGAGAAATTTATAGTCACCCTATTTGATACAAGGTGACTTAATAGATGATAAAGTTGATTGTATTTTTTCTACAAATTTTTTTTCGAGCTTCTAACTTTTAAAGCTGCGGCACATTTAATATTGTAAAATTTCTTATTAGATAGAGAAATAACAAGAATACAGCGCCTTATTATTTTCTTAAAATTTTATATGATCTCGAACCAGACTAAAAATACATTTTTATACAAATAAGTAAAAAAGATCAACTATAAAATAAAAACTTCACTATTAAATATAACTTGGTACGGTTAAAAAGAATTGTTTGAACATATGTAAAAACAATTTAAACACATGTTTTTAATATAAGCTAATAACTGATTTGGACATACGGTAATAAAAGGAGAATATAAAAAACACAAAAATAGTAAGTATATTTCATCTGAACTCAATAATAAAAAAATCAACTATATGTTAGCATAAATAGCTTTTTCCGTTGATTTGTGAGTTAAATAGAGATATTTATAATTGACACTTTAAAGGGCACGAAGAATGTTGATGAAGATCGTAGTGGACCAGAAAATGCATTCCATTCAGCTTTTGTCTAATAACTTTTTCTGTGTATTCCCCATGATTACTAATTAAAATAAGAAAAAATTAAAAAAAAAATTCTATGATCTCAAATCAGACTTAAAATGCATTTTCATACATATAAGAATTAAAAAAAATCAACTAAAAAATAAAATCTTCACTTAAACAATAAAAATAATTAATTATTTTAATATAAATTTAGAAACGACATACTAAGATGGTTTATAGTACGTTGTTCATTCACAAGTATACAAAGAGAACAAAAGAGCCATAAAATATCATATGCCAATTTTACTCATCATATGTTTTTTATTTACAAAACATTTTTTAAAATTCGGGAACTATGTTAAGAGAGTTAGAAACAAAAAACAAGTGAATAAGAAAAAACGCTTTGAAAATAAAATAGATTCTTTTTCACAACTGCAATGCTCGGCGCGTTTAATTATCAGTTTGTATGGAAAAATACGTCACGTGGTTATTCTGGGCCTACACTTAGGGTTATTTTTATCTTAGTAGTTAACATAAAATTTTTTAAAAAAAGGCAAATAAGGGGTTAAAATCCTCGTAAAATTTTACTTTTGGCAAAAGATAAATAGTTTTTCTTATATGTACAGACAAAAAAATAATAATATAAAATCTTGATAAAATAGAATTATAAATTGATATTTGTAGTCCTGTCAAGCAGCAAACTGCATTTACTATTAACGAAGGGCATTTCGAATTTATCCGAATGCCATTTGGATTAAAAAATGCACCAGTAACCTTCCAAAGAATGATGAACAATGTACTTAGAGAATACATTAATAAAATCTGTGTAGTTTACATGGATGACATTCTCATCTTTTCCACTTCTCTTCAAGAACACATCGACAACCTTAACAAAATATTCACAACCCTTCGCGAAGCAAATCTCAAAGTTAGTTTAAACAAAAGTAACTTTCTAAAAAAGGAAACAGAATTTTTAGGACACATTGTAAAAAAAGACGGCATAAAACCAAATCCCAACAAAGTTCAGGGACTTAATTCAATTCAAAAACAGTTAAAGAAATACAGGCATTCCTAGGACTCTCCGGCTATTACCGAAAATTCATATCGGATTACGCAAAAATAGCTAAACCAATGACTAACTACCTTAAAAAAGTAACAACAATCGACATAAACAATAAAAATTACATAAATTCCTTTAACAAGCTTAAAACTATACTTATGTCAGACATTATACTTAGATACGCCAACTTCAACGACCAATTTACACTTACAACTGACGCTTCTAACTACGCACTAGGCGCGGTATTGTCCCAATCAAAAGGACCAATAGCTTTCGCTTCACGCACAGTAAATAAACACGAGTCAAATTACTCTACTATTGAAAAAGAACTAGCTATAGTATGGGCAGTAGGACAATTCAGACATTACCTTTATGGAAGAAAGTTTCAACTTCTAACAGACCACAGACCTTTAATCTGGCTCTCAAAATTAGAAGAACCCAACCAAAAATTAATTAGATGGAAAATTAAACCAAATGAATACGATTTCGACATCACACATGTCCAAGGCAAAGAAAATAAAGTAGCAGACGCCCTTTCACGCATAAAGGAAGTAAATACACTCGAAAACAAAATAACTTGCGAAAAATGCGGAAAAATGTTTGAAAAACAGAATATAGACAGACACGCTAGATTAAAACACCCTATACAAATAAAAAAGATATACATAAAAGAAGTTGAAGATCGGCAGAAAACGCCACCTTCACAACAATCCCCTAATACAGAAAAATTCAATATAATAAGCGAATGGATTAAAAGAATCCCATCACCGATAAAAAAGGATGAAAATATCCAAAAATTAGAGGAAGTCCCCTCTTCAAGCAAAAATGCTATTAAAGAAAACATAAATTACCAATTAAAACAATTAGAAATAGGAAATAATGAAGAAAACCCTCTAGCAACCCAACACTCAGCGAGTGAAGATAACGAAAACCGCATACCCATAACGGAAAAACCATTACAATCATTTCAAGTCGGAATATACTTAATACAAAACAAAGAAAACACATTGAAGAATCAGTTAAATATGGGAAAACCCGCATAACAGTCAAATACTTAGAATTTAACAACGAACTAATAGACATAGTATTAGATAGTGCAAATATTTATGAAAAAGCTGTTATACGCTTACCAAACTTAACAGATCTCTCCAAACTCCAACATAAATGGAAAAAAAGAATGGATAATCCCGATACCATTATCACCACTAAACTAACGATAACGATAAATAAATCCATAGACATTGACTATAATGAGATGCTGGATTATATATCAAAACACCATAGATTACATAATAACCACCCAGGAATAGAAAAAACCTACTTAGATTTAAAGAAACAGACATATTTTCCCAATTTAAAATTATAAATATTTAAGTTTATCAACAATTGTGTTGTATGCAAATACAAACACGAACGAAACCTTATTAAATTACCCTTTCAAAGAACAGAAACAGCTACAGAGCCCCATCAAATTTATCATATATACATTTGGTTCCAAAACCAACAAAACCCTTATGCCACTATTATTGATAAATATTCAAAATACGCCTTCATTTAAGAAATTGAATATAAAACTTCCTTATCCCTTATTAAAGCCTACACGGAACTCTTTATAATAATAATGAAAAAACCCCAAAGAATAATAATGGACAATGATTCAGTTTTTAAAAATCAAACCTTCCTAGACTTCTTAGAATTAAAAAAACAGCATTGAATACCACTTTTGTACACCAAACCGACATACAGGAAACGCTGACATAGAACGCTTCCACGGATCACTTAATGAACACATACGAATACTAAAAACAAGAGAACAACTACAAGACGTAGTCTATAATATAGACCTCAACCTTCAAGCCCTAAGCGCTTATAATACCACACACGGTACGACAGGTAAAAAACCAATTGACTTACCTTTCGCAAACAATATTGACTCAATACCTATCCTTGACAGAATTGAACAGAAAAAGACACAAATGCTAGAATACCATAATAAAAAGAGACAAGACAAAGAAATAGATCCCCATTTTACAAAACTAATACAAAAGAAAAAGCTAGACCCTAAAATCAAACATTTATTACATTCAACTCAAGTAAACGACCTGAAAATAATGGATCCTTCAAAAAACCAAACACTACATAAAGACCAATTTATTAAACAAAAGCATCACTTCAGCTCTCGGGAAAATGCTACTCCTCATCATAATAATGTTTAAAAGATTACACGCCCAAAAACTTACCGTAACAGACCTAAACCAAGGAAACGGATTCACAATCATCCAGTTAGACGAAAAACCTTAATCCAAAACTATTCAAAGATATTACACATCTTCAAAACAGAAAATTACTTCAATTATCTTCACAACCTAGAATTATTAGTACTACCTACAGGAAACCCCTACTTAATTCATCAACTCGAACATACTAAAACTCAATTAAAAGCAATCATAACCACATCTATACCAAAACACGGACTAATCAACATGTTTGGCACGGGCCTTAAATACATCTATGGACTCATGGATGACAACGACAGACAAAAGATCGAACAGATGCTAAAAATTACAACAACTAACAATCAAGCCTTAATTGAACAATCCAATAAACAAATTACAATAAATGACCACTCTGACAAACAATTATCAACATTGACAGCCCTTCAGACTAAACAGAATACACTTTTAACCACTGTCCTTAATAAAGACAATAAAATAGTAGAAATCAACAAATTGACGCAATTAAGATATGAATTAGACCATATTGAAAAGCTAATAGAGCAAGTACGAGACATAACCTTAGACAAAATGGAAAACATTGAACTAGACTTAGCCACAATGGACAAAAACATAATCTTTAAAATAAAAATACCCAACTTGACAAAAGACGAATACAAAAAGATCCTAATTTAACCTATCCCAAATAAAAATAACAAGCAAATTGTATTAGATAATAAGAAATATCTAACTTTTAACAATAGCTTATATAAACTAACAAAAAATGTTAAAGCCCTTTCAAAACTCAAAGATAATTGTATCGAAAACCTATTTAATCATAACCGAATGAATTGTGACTACGAAAACAACCCTAATCAAGAAATAACAGAGATTGGAATGAATATAATTATTGCTATTAACGCACAAATTAAAGTAAATCAAACATGCAACGAATTCCCGCTACAATTAAAAGGAAACTTCCTATTAACACTTGAAAATTGTCAAATTCAATTAGACAAATGGTACAGTGGAAAAGAATACACTGAAACCATATTAATTCCAAACCCTATTAGAGATATAAGCAATATTAATCAAACCATATTAAACCTAGAAACACTAGAATATAAGCATATAATCAATACTAATCATAAAGAGTATCACTCAAAAATTAATTACTCACTAAGTTCCGTTATTTTCGTACCTATTATCCTAACTATTATACTTTATATTTATCTCAAACATCGTTCTAAGAAAAACACTAAAGTCACAGTGAACTTACCCTTATTACCGCTGGAAAACGGGCAAGCATCTTCGTCCGGGGGTGTTATAACAAAGCATCACTAAACTACCATTCGCGTAGAACGACATCATCATTTATTTATCAACGGAAACCGCAGACTTTGCGCATGGCACTAACAAGAGCCGACGCCCAAATTATATAACAAAGCATCAACAAGACACCACAATCACTAAATTACCACTATATTTATCAACGGAAACCGCAGACTTTGCGCACGGCACCAACAGGGGCCGACGCCCAAATAATATTAAGACATATTCGCGTTATCACGCACCACATTTATAAATACTCTTATTACTTAAGCAGAGAAATGTATAATTTAAACAAAGTAACCATTGTTCTTATCTAACTCATACCAAATGTATTATTACCAAAATATCGACATTTAATAAACAGAACTATTTTTTACTCCAAAGTAAGAAGACTAATAATCACGATCATTGAATCAAGGAGATTGTCCAATCAATTGGAACGTCCCCCTGACCAATATCATAATTTTACACAGTCTTATTTTTTTCACGCACATCCTACTTAACTTCTTCCATTGTTCGCTCTTAATATTTTAATTCCCTTTAACATATCTAAATTTGTTCCCCGCTAGTTACATTTATCCATAAGCTCTTACAGTAGCTTTAACTCTTTGTTTTATATGCTCTGTACACGCATACGCAGTTTCTCATTTTTTCCAATAATTTATTTCGTTCCATTATTTGTATTTTTTTTATTTTGTTTACATTTGGATTATTTTACAAAAAATATGAGAACATAGGGAGAAGTAAACAAAATAAAAACTCTTCTTTTGTTAAAAATTTGGTAAATCTATAATTCTGTCTGAAAGTTTGTACCTCTATTCAGATCTGGTCGGCTGAATTGCTGATTAATATTCATAGTTTCTCGTTTTATTTTATCGTTGTTTTCGGAACAATGATATCTCTTGATAATTTTGAAATGAAAATCGAAGCTAACCTTTCTGCTAATCGTTATACCGCCAATTCGCTTCGGGCCATTAACGGCGCGACTCCAATTCGCGCCGGTGAGAAATTTCTGCTCGATGCAAAAGTAGAATCGAAGTACTCAGGAAATGAAGACGACACGGTGAGCGTTAAGGCTTTTAAGGAAAAGTACAAAAGTACTTATATAACTTATGGTGTTTGCCTGACTAAATTATCGGAGCTTTATGATTCATTTCAATCCGAGTCAACGCCTAAGGCTCATTCTCATACGAAAGTCAAAAGTAAACTTTTAATAATTTTTATCTTCCACCGTGCGATATTCCGACTTTCGACGCCTGTTTCCAAACATTGCCCACTTTCCGTGACCTTTTTGAAGCCGTCTATATAAAAAGTAGTCGACTTAGTCCAATAGGAAACGCTTCTTCACCTTACGAAGAAAACTTCAGGTGCGGGCCAAAAAATTGTTCTGAATTGTCTATTAATCCATCGTGGGTTTGACTTGGCTTGGAAAAACCTTTGTGCCGAGTATGACAATCATGAGGTCCTAGTCAACCTCCAAATAAGGACTTTATTGAATCTTCCCTTTGTCAAATCCAAATCAGACAAGGATATGAGGCAGCTGCAAGGGTCTTAAAGTATACGAAATCGATGTAGATAGCTGGGACCGGTTATCTGTTCTAATTTGTACTAACCGCCTGCCAGATCTTTCTCTCAATCTCTGGGAACAGAGCTTGCCTAATAAGACAAGCATTCCAATGTGGTCCACGCTTGATGCATTTCTTTACGATCGATACTGAACTTTTAAGGCGGTTTCTGAATTTCGAAAATCGAATAATTCCAAAGCTGCTGATATAAAAGCGAGAGCTTTTGTACAAGCCCTATGTTCAAAGAAGGTAAACTCTTTTCAGAACATTGTTTCTAATATTAAAAACAATTTTCCCATACAATCGAAAAAAAATACTTCGGCGCCAAATTGTCCGTTGTGCTGAAATTAATTCCATACGTTTCGTAAATGTCCTCGCTTTCTTAAAATTAATTACGATCAAAGATTTTTAGAAGTCAAAAGGCAAACATTGTGCTTAAATTGCTTCTCAAAAGCTCACGGAGTAAAAAACTGTACAAGCAAATACAACTTTTTTTATCTGTGGGAAACGTCACAATTCACTTCTCCACAGGGAAATCCCTGATTATGGCTCATCGTTTGCCCAGTAAACCCAGTTACGCCAATTCAAATTTGAACCCAAGTTCAGCACCTTTTAAAAATAAAATTTCTGCACAGCACACTCAAGCGGGTTCAGAGGGCGTTGTTTACTCTTGTTTGCCTCCAATTCCAGGGTGTACCACTTTGTACTGCATCAGTTAATATTAGCTATTTGAACCTAAAATATAAGGCACGCGCTTTAATAGATTCAAGGTCTGAAGGGACTTTTATATCAGATCGTCTTTTCCACCTTTTAAAATTGCCGTCTAGTTCACAAATTTCTGGTTTGAATAATTAAATTTCTGCAAAGGTTCAACGCGAATGTTCTTTGGTATTTAGTTTTTTACAGGACGCGATATCCAAATTTCTGTAACTGCCCTCGTTGTCCCTAGACTGGTTCGTAATTTTTCATCCAGTTCAGTCGACGCTTCTTATATCTCGAATCTTCCTCAGATTCAGCTAGCTGATCCTCAATTTTACAGAAGTTCTCCCATCGATCGATATATTAATAGGGAGTGACTTGTTTCCATCTATTATGTGTCAGAGAGTAAAACACAAAGTTCAAGAGACCATATTCGGCTGGATACTTACAGGTCCAGCTTTTACAGCTTCACTTTGTTAAGTTTTTTTATAATCATGTTCTCTTCAATTTATAAAATTTTTATTTGACAAAATTGTTCTTCAAATATTTTAATTATTATTTAACCCTCTATCACTCATGAGCTGCGATTTATTTGATTTTTTGAATTGGAGATGATAACAAAAAATAAAATTCACGTATTTTTTTATTTTTTTTTTTTTTTTATTTATTTATTGTACATAATGTAATATAAAGCCACATAGGCCAATTCCTGAATAAAAAAACTTAAAATTTAAAAAAGAAAAAATTAGTATATATATATATATATATATATATATATATATATATATATATATATCTGCATTTCACATAGTTTGAAGACATCTGTATATACAGCCAAAAAAGTCCCTGTAATATGCGCTGTATCCAGTAAAATGTCTTCAGTGTAAACAGTAGAATAACGAAAAGTTTAAGGACAGTCCCCAAAGTAACGAAATGTCTTCATAGTAACTTGTGTAACGAAAACCTGTCCCCGCAACATGTGCTGTGCATATATATATATATATATATATATATATATATATATATACACAATAAATTAAATATTAACTTTAATATTAGAATATATATATAATGTACTATTGGCTCCCCAGCCGTAATGAATGTTAATTTTACGGTTTTAATAAAAGTAGATTTAAAGTCCCATTAACAACAGCTTATATTAAATGAAAAACAAAATATATAAATATGAAATAAAAAATTTCTCCAAGAATATTTAAAAGGTTCAGAGAATAATCACACTATTCAAGGGTTTTTAACAATTCAGACTTAATATTTGAAAAGAAAATTACATAAATAGGGAATGTTGCTTATAGGCAACACTGAGGTAAATGATCAAAACTTATATTACTGTAGCACATGTTACGAAAGATGGAAGTTTCTAAATCAATTTTTGGTTTTTGTATAGCATTAAGCTACATCGCATTTCTTACATACATTATGGGTAAATCCCACACACTTCGGAAACTTGCATCTGATTTTTTTTCAGACCATTGCGGCCAGTGCCCAATTTAGTATTGCTGAGCAGGTCCTTGTGGTTTTTGACTTCAATCTCGCTCTGCAACGAACGCCGACTAGATGAATTTGGTTTTATACCCACTTTGCAAAGGGTCACAGCAACCTCCAAACGAAATTCTGCTGATGATAAGTGGTTTGATTGAAAACTTTTGAATTCAGCAACCCTTTTGTAAAGTATCCATGCATTGGCCATTGTGAGATCCAAATAATGATAAAACAATCGCATGGGCCACCTTTTGCTTCGCAAACGTATTTTATATATACCCATGATGCTGTCAAGGAGATCAACGCCACCCATATTTTGTGTAGCCGATCACAATCAGGATTGCTCCTAGGAAGGTCTTTGCTATTGTCGTTGAAATGCAGGTTTGACGAATTTTTTGAAACTAGCTTAACGAAATGGTTTCCTTTATAAGAGGTGTTCCAAGTATTGGACTTCAGTGGTTGGTAACTCTAGGTAATTGAATGAGAGACATTAGATATGCCACACCTATAAATTGCCTACCATCTTCTTCACTTATCCGAAAAGTGCTATTAGGATCCCTCTGCACTTGAAATGGTCTCCTCACAAATTTTATTGGTTACTTCATTTGGAAATAGATAGAAGAAAAACTGTTCGGGAGTGTCTAGCTCAAGAAGATCTGGACCCAGCGCCTTGTTTCCCTTAAATATGAGCTGCTCTACATTCAACTCAAGTTTCTTCTTCTTCTCTCTTTAGTATATTTTCTTGGGTGCTCTGCATGGGAAGTTTGAGCAGTGCTCTCGCGTAACGATGCAGTTTTATTGATAGTGGAAGGACTTTCATCAATGTTTTCTAGACCTTCTATTACGTCAATATCAATATCTATCTCTCGAGCCTTATCTTCGAAAGTTTCTAATTCAGCTATAAAACCAGAATGCTGTCGTCATCTAGATCTAAGTCATCTTCACTATCTGCGAGATCATTTCGAGTAGCAATAATTTTTTCTTCACTGAGGGGACGCTTACGAGACATCCTGACACATAGAAACAAACAACAATCTGCATAACAGGTGTCAAACTAAATTTCACCCTTTTTGCCTGATGTAGTCTACGGGCAACAATCTTTATTTGTCAACAAAAACAAAACAAAACATAAAAAGTGTTCAAAAATAACGTTCCACAATAAAGTTTAAACAATTACCTCACCAATTTACCAAGATCACATACAAAATACAAAGAAAACTATTTTTCATTATTTTTTGAAATAACCGTCAACCAGCAAGTGATGCCACTTAATTTGTTTTTTTTTTTAACAAGGTGGTCAGATCAGTGTGTAAACCACGTGATACAGTGCGCGATTACGTTAAAAATATTATTTCCATAAATTTTGAGGTATTTGAACGGTATGTTGCCTACAGTCTACACTATGATACAGAGGGTTAAGTTCTTGAAAATCAAATACATTTTTTATAAATATAAAATCGCCACATATTGGCGATCCTGCATATAACATTTAAAATAAAACGGTACTTTAAATTTGGAAAGAACCCTAAAAGAAATTAAAATTGGCAAATCATATATTAAAATTTGGAAAAAAAAACTCTGGATACGATATAATTACAAATTAGAGATAATTTTGTACGAATTGATCGAGATAATCAAATTACTTCAACAAATTGAAACCATTGAGCTGTATACAAATGAATAATCAATCAAGAGGATTCAATAATTTAATTTAATATTTCTTCTTCATTATATTGAAGAAGAAAATCTTTTGCTGCCTCAAAATCTTCATTGGTATATATATTTGAATTAATAATAATATTTTAATTATTAACAAAATTGTAATTGTTTCCACACGATTTTATTAATATTTGAAAATATTTCAGTAGTTTGAAGTTTTGTTGTTACGGTTTATTTATTTTACTTTGTTTGTAAACTTATTTTCCGAAAATGTCCCTTTTACATTCTGCTGTACATCAAGCAAGTGGCTCTTTATTAATTCCCATTAATCCTTTAGACACAAACAATACTTCACATGATACCATCACACCAACATAAGAACCTCATACTTTAGATTCGATCAATAGTTTATCTAGACAACATTTGGAAATTTATGCTACTTCTGTAAAGCTTCCTGAATTTTGGACTAATTGTCCAGATGCTTGGGTTGTACACACAGAAATGCAGTTTGCAACCAAAGCAATCATTTCGGACAGAACTCAGGAGGTTATAGTAACAGTTTTAGACATTACTCAGAATCCCCATACGAATAACATTTATAACGACTTAAAGAAGGTTTTAGTTGAACATCACTCTCTTAGTGAGTTTCCTCGATTGGAAAAACTTTTATCAGATAACGAAATGGGTGATAAAAAACCCTCTGAATTCTATCATTCACTGTCTCTTCTAGCAGGAACAACGTTTAATTCTGAAATTTTGAAAAAGCTATGGCTTAGGAAGCTATCAAAAAGAGTAAAAATGTAGCACTAACAAGTTCTAATCATAGTGATGTTAATGAGTTTTTACAATTAGCAAAAAAAATATGGGAACTTATGTTTAACCGTGAAGCTAGTAGCATTCTAATGTTAAAAAGGTAGTAGAAACTTTAAGCATATCTTTGTGTGAAAATATCAGTATCAGTTAACTTTTGAAGTGAGTGCACTCAAAAATTAGTTCAAGGATCATATCACGACCACATTTTAGAAAAGTTAATGGAAATAATTCTCGTTCACGGTCACGTTTTCATTCACCTAACAAAAATTGGTTGTGCAAATATCAAAAATAATTACCTGTAGCATATAACGAAGATTTTAAAAAACGATTTGGTTTTTTTCAAGCTTATCTAGCAGCAGCACGCAACTCGGTTCCGGCTGTGTCTCGTCGGTGATTGGGGGGATCCTTCTAGCTACTATGGCTTGCAGATACAAATACAAATGATGAGTAATTCATTTTAATTGTGTGCGTGATTTATATGCTAGAAAAAGAGATAGGTAGAGAGGAAAAGCAAGGAAATTCACCGAAAGCGGAAGTTACCATATCGACCCAATATTAATCAAACCATATTAAACCTAGAAACACTAGAATATAAGCATATAATCAATACTAATCATAAAGAGGAACTAAAGTATCACTCAAAAATTAATTACTCACTAAGTTCCGTTATTTTCGTACCTATTATCCTAACTATTATACTTTATATTTATCTCAAACATCGTTCTAAGAAAAACACTAAAGTCACAGTGAACTTACCCTTATTACCGCTGGAAAACGGGCAAGCATCTTCGTCCGGGGGTGTTATAACAAAGCATCACTAAACTACCATTCGCGTAGAACGACATCATCATTTATTTATCAACGGAAACCGCAGACTTTGCGCATGGCACTAACAAGAGCCGACGCCCAAATTATATAACAAAGCATCAACAAGACACCACAATCACTAAATTACCACTATATTTATCAACGGAAACCGCAGACTTTGCGCACGGCACCAACAGGGGCCGACGCCCAAATAATATTAAGACATATTCGCGTTATCACGCACCACATTTATAAATACTCTTATTACTTAAGCAGAGAAATGTATAATTTAAACAAAGTAACCATTGTTCTTATCTAACTCATACCAAATGTATTATTACCAAAATATCGGCATTTAATAAACAGAACTATTTTTTACTCCAAAGTAAGAAGACTAATAATCACGATCATTGAATCAAGGAGATTGTCCAATCAATTGGAACGTCCCCCTGACCAATATCATAATTTTACACAGTCTTATTTTTTTCACGCACATCCTACTTAACTTCTTCCATTGTTCGCTCTTAATATTTTAATTCCCTTTAACATATCTAAATTTGTTCCCCGCTAGTTACATTTATCCATAAGCTCTTACAGTAGCTTTAACTCTTTGTTTTATATGCTCTGTACACGCATACGCAGTTTCTCATTTTTTCCAATAATTTATTTCGTTCCATTATTTGTATTTTTTTTTATTTTGTTTACATTTGGATTATTTTACAAAAAATATGAGAACATAGGGAGAAGTAAACAAAATAAAAACTCTTCTTTTGTTAAAAATTTGGTAAATCTATAATTCTGTCTGAAAGTTTGTACCTCTATTCAGATCTGGTCGGCTGAATTGCTGATTAATATTCATAGTTTCTCGTTTTATTTTATCGTTGTTTTCGGAACAATGATATCTCTTGATAATTTTGAAATGAAAATCGAAGCTAACCTTTCTGCTAATCGTTATAACGCCAATTCGCTTCGGGCCATTAACGGCGCGACTCCAATTCGCGCCGGTGAGAAATTTCTGCTCGATGCAAAAGTAGAATCGAAGTACTCAGGAAATGAAGACGACACGGTGAGCGTTAAGGCTTTTAAGGAAAAGTACAAAAGTACTTATATAACTTATGGTGTTTGCCTGACTAAATTATCGGAGCTTTATGATTCATTTCAATCCGAGTCAACGCCTAAGGCTCATTCTCATACGAAAGTCAAAAGTAAACTTTTAATAATTTTTATCTTCCACCGTGCGATATTCCGACTTTCGACGCCTGTTTCCAAACATTGCCCACTTTCCGTGACCTTTTTGAAGCCGTCTATATAAAAAGTAGTCGACTTAGTCCAATAGGAAACGCTTCTTCACCTTACGAAGAAAACTTCAGGTGCGGGCCAAAAAATTGTTCTGAATTGTCTATTAATCCATCGTGGGTTTGACTTGGCTTGGAAAAACCTTTGTGCCGAGTATGACAATCATGAGGTCCTAGTCAACCTCCAAATAAGGACTTTATTGAATCTTCCCTTTGTCAAATCCAAATCAGACAAGGATATGAGGCAGCTGAAAGGGTCTTAAAGTATACGAAATCGATGTAGATAGCTGGGACCGGTTATCTGTTCTAATTTGTACTAACCGCCTGCCAGATCTTTCTCTCAATCTCTGGGAACAGAGCTTGCCTAATAAGACAAGCATTCCAATGTGGTCCACGCTTGATGCATTTCTTTACGATCGATACTGAACTTTTAAGGCGGTTTCTGAATTTCGAAAATCGAATAATTCCAAAGCTGCTGATATAAAAGCGAGAGCTTTTGTACAAGCCCTATGTTCAAAGAAGGTAAACTCTTTTCAGAACATTGTTTCTAATATTAAAAACAATTTTCCCATACAATCGAAAAAAAATACTTCGGCGCCAAATTGTCCGTTGTGCTGAAATTAATTCCATACGTTTCGTAAATGTCCTCGCTTTCTTAAAATTAATTACGATCAAAGATTTTTAGAAGTCAAAAGGCAAACATTGTGCTTAAATTGCTTCTCAAAAGCTCACGGAGTAAAAAACTGTACAAGCAAATACAACTTTTTTTATCTGTGGGAAACGTCACAATTCACTTCTCCACAGGGAAATCCCTGATTATGGCTCATCGTTTGCCCAGTAAACCCAGTCACGCCAATTCAAATTTGAACCCAAGTTCAGCACCTTTTAAAAATAAAATTTCTGCACAGTCCACTCAAGCGGGTTCAGAGGGCGTTGTTTACTCTTGTTTGCCTCCAATTCCAGGGTGTACCACTTTGTACTGCATCAGTTAATATTAGATATTTGAACCTAAAATATAAGGCACGCGCTTTAATAGATTCAAGGTCTGAAGGGACTTTTATATCAGATCGTCTTTTCCACCTTTTAAAATTGCCGTCTAGTTCACAAATTTCTGGTTTGAATAATTAAATTTCTGCAAAGGTTCAACGCGAATGTTCTTTGGTATTTAGTTTTTTACAGGACGCGATATCCAAATTTCTGTAACTGCCCTCGTTGTCCCTAGACTGGTTCGTAATTTTTCATCCAGTTCAGTCGACGCTTCTTATATCTCGAATCTTCCTCAGATTCAGCTAGCTGATCCTCAATTTTACAGAAGTTCTCCCATCGATCGATATATTAATAGGGAGTGACTTGTTTCCATCTATTATGTGTCAGAGAGTAAAACACAAAGTTCAAGAGACCATATTCGGCTGGATACTTACAGGTCCAGCTTTTACAGCTTCACTTTGTTAAGTTTTTTTATAATCATGTTCTCTTCAATTTATAAAATTTTTATTTGACAAAATTGTTCTTCAAATATTTTAATTATTATTTAACCCTCTATCACTCATGAGCTGCGATTTATTTGATTTTTTGAATTGGAGATGATAACAAAAAATAAAATTCACGTATTTTTTTATTTTTTTTTTATTTATTTATTTATTGTACATAATGTAATATAAAGCCACATAGGCCAATAAATCATATTACAAAGCAAAATTCCTGAATAAAAAAACTTAAAATTTAAAAAAGAAAAAATTAGTATATATATATATATATATACACAATAAATTAAATATTAACTTTAATATTAGAATATATATATAATGTACTATTGGCTCCCCAGCCGTAATGAATGTTAATTTTACGGTTTTAATAAAAGTAGATTTAAAGTCCCATTAACAACAGCTTATATTAAATGAAAAACAAAATATATAAATATGAAATAAAAAATTTCTCCAAGAATATTTAAAAGGTTCAGAGAATAATCACACTATTCAAGGGTTTTTAACAATTCAGACTTAATATTTGAAAAGAAAATTACATAAATAGGGAATGTTGCTTATAGGCAACACTGAGGTAAATGATCAAAACTTATATTACTGTAGCACATGTTACGAAAGATGGAAGTTTCTAAATCAATTTTTGGTTTTTGTATAGCATTAAGCTACATCGCATTTCTTACATACATTATGGGTAAATCCCACACACTTCGGAAACTTGCATCTGATTTTTTTTCAGACCATTGCGGCCAGTGCCCAATTTAGTATTGCTGAGCAGGTCCTTGTGGTTTTTGACTTCAATCTCGCTCTGCAACGAACGCCGACTAGATGAATTTGGTTTTATACCCACTTTGCAAAGGGTCACAGCAACCTCCAAACGAAATTCTGCTGATGATAAGTGGTTTGATTGAAAACTTTTGAATTCAGCAACCCTTTTGTAAAGTATCCATGCATTGGCCATTGTGAGATCCAAATAATGATAAAACAATCGCATGGGCCACCTTTTGCTTCGCAAACGTATTTTATATATACCCATGATGCTGTCAAGGAGATCAACGCCACCCATATTTTGTGTAGCCGATCACAATCAGGATTGCTCCTAGGAAGGTCTTTGCTATTGTCGTTGAAATGCAGGTTTGACGAATTTTTTGAAACTAGCTTAACGAAATGGTTTCCTTTATAAGAGGTGTTCCAAGTATTGGACTTCAGTGGTTGGTAACTCTAGGTAATTGAATGAGAGACATTAGATATGCCACACCTATAAATTGCCTACCATCTTCTTCACTTATCCGAAAAGTGCTATTAGGATCCCTCTGCACTTGAAATGGTCTCCTCACAAATTTTATTGGTTACTTCATTTGGAAATAGATAGAAGAAAAACTGTTCGGGAGTGTCTAGCTCAAGAAGATCTGGACCCAGCGCCTTGTTTCCCTTAAATATGAGCTGCTCTACATTCAACTCAAGTTTCTTCTTCTTCTCTCTTTAGTATATTTTCTTGGGTGCTCTGCATGGGAAGTTTGAGCAGTGCTCTCGCGTAACGATGCAGTTTTATTGATAGTGGAAGGACTTTCATCAATGTTTTCTAGACCTTCTATTACGTCAATATCAATATCTATCTCTCGAGCCTTATCTTCGAAAGTTTCTAATTCAGCTATAAAACCAGAATGCTGTCGTCATCTAGATCTAAGTCATCTTCACTATCTGCGAGATCATTTCGAGTAGCAATAATTTTTTCTTCACTGAGGGGACGCTTACGAGACATCCTGACACATAGAAACAAACAACAATCTGCATAACAGGTGTCAAACTAAATTTCACCCTTTTTGCCTGATGTAGTCTACGGGCAACAATCTTTATTTGTCAACAAAAACAAAACAAAACATAAAAAGTGTTCAAAAATAACGTTCCACAATAAAGTTTAAACAATTACCTCACCAATTTACCAAGATCACATACAAAATACAAAGAAAACTATTTTTCATTATTTTTTGAAATAACCGTCAACCAGCAAGTGATGCCACTTAATTTGTTTTTTTTTTTTAACAAGGTGGTCAGATCAGTGTGTAAACCACGTGATACAGTGCGCGATTACGTTAAAAATATTATTTCCATAAATTTTGAGGCATTTGAACGGTATGTTGCCTACAGTCTACACTATGATACAGAGGGTTAAGTTCTTGAAAATCAAATACATTTTTTATAAATATAAAATCGCCACATATTGGCGATCCTGCATATAACATTTAAAATAAAACGGTACTTTAAATTTGGAAAGAACCCTAAAAGAAATTAAAATTGGCAAATCATATATTAAAATTTGGAAAAAAAAACTCTGGATACGATATAATTACAAATTAGAGATAATTTTGTACGAATTGATCGAGATAATCAAATTACTTCAACAAATTGAAACCATTGAGCTGTATACAAATGAATAATCAATCAAGAGGATTCAATAATTTAATTTAATATTTCACATACAATTTTTACATTAAATAAAGAAGAGCTACATTGTATCATTATATTGAAGAAGAAAATCTTTTGCTGCCTCAAAATCTTCATTGGTATATATATTTGAATTAATAATAATATTTTAATTATTAACAAAATTGTAATTGTTTCCACACGATTTTATTAATATTTGAAAATATTTCAGTAGTTTGAAGTTTTGTTGTTACGGTTTATTTATTTTACTTTGTTTGTAAACTTATTTTCCGAAAATGTCCCTTTTACATTCTGCTGTACATCAAGCAAGTGGCTCTTTATTAATTCCCATTAATCCTTTAGACACAAACAATACTTCACATGATACCATCACACCAACATAAGAACCTCATACTTTAGATTCGATCAATAGTTTATCTAGACAACATTTGGAAATTTATGCTACTTCTGTAAAGCTTCCTGAATTTTGGACTAATTGTCCAGATGCTTGGGTTGTACACACAGAAATGCAGTTTGCAACCAAAGCAATCATTTCGGACAGAACTCAGGAGGTTATAGTAACAGTTTTAGACATTACTCAGAATCCCCATACGAATAACATTTATAACGACTTAAAGAAGGTTTTAGTTGAACATCACTCTCTTAGTGAGTTTCCTCGATTGGAAAAACTTTTATCAGATAACGAAATGGGTGATAAAAAACCCTCTGAATTCTATCATTCACTGTCTCTTCTAGCAGGAACAACGTTTAATTCTGAAATTTTGAAAAAGCTATGGCTTAGGAAGCTATCAAAAAGAGTAAAAATGTAGCACTAACAAGTTCTAATCATAGTGATGTTAATGAGTTTTTACAATTAGCAAAAAAAATATGGGAACTTATGTTTAACCGTGAAGCTAGTAGCATTCTAATGTTAAAAAGGTAGTAGAAACTTTAAGCATATCTTTGTGTGAAAATATCAGTATCAGTTAACTTTTGAAGTGAGTGCACTCAAAAATTAGTTCAAGGATCATATCACGACCACATTTTAGAAAAGTTAATGGAAATAATTCTCGTTCACGGTCACGTTTTCATTCACCTAACAAAAATTGGTTGTGCAAATATCAAAAATAATTACCTGTAGCATATAACGAAGATTTTAAAAAACGATTTGGTTTTTTTCAAGCTTATCTAGCAGCAGCACGCAACTCGGTTCCGGCTGTGTCTCGTCGGTGATTGGGGGGATCCTTCTAGCTACTATGGCTTGCAGATACAAATACAAATGATGAGTAATTCATTTTAATTGTGTGCGTGATTTATATGCTAGAAAAAGAGATAGGTAGAGAGGAAAAGCAAGGAAATTCACCGAAAGCGGAAGTTACCATATCGACCCAATGTGTGTATAAAGATGTTAAGCACACAACTTCCCCTCCTAACCATGACCATATATGGAATAGAAAACCATATTTTACATTGTCCCAAGAGAATATTTGCAAAACTAGATTTGATAAGAGCTTATCACCAGATACCAATGACTACCGAGGACATTTTTTAAACCACTATAACAACACCGTTTGGAATGTTTGAATTTGAGCGCATGCCATTTAGCTTGAGAAATTCTGCCCAAACATTCTAATATTTCGATATTTACATTTTCTGTTTTTTGTAAACACTGTTCTACAATCTTGTCTGCCTTAGTTTTTATGCTTGTTAAATTTAATAATTGAAATGTAATTTATGTGATTCATTTATAAAACCAACTCATTGATATATACATATATTGTGAATAATTAATAAAATATTTTATATAAAAAATAACAAAAGTACTACAATTGGCGATTCTGCGAACCTAGACATTGCTTGAAGCAGATACAAGAAAAAGGATTTAACACAACTTCTTTAATTATATTTTGTAAAATGGGATTTTTAAGAACAGATTCTTCAATTTGCACTATGAAACCTTTTGATTAAAATTGGACTTTAATCAAGAATTTTTATTAAAATTTCGACGCATTGAATAATTCAAGATTTATTAAGTCTAAAAGATATTTCATAAATAAAAATTTATCAAACAATATATGCTACAACCAAATAATTTTTATCGTTCTCTCAGGTTTACACAAGATTAAGCATTAATAGATCATCAATTAAAAGATTAGAAATTGAGCAAGAAAATTAGTTTCCCCTTCACAATGAACAAGCCCATTTACATTAAATACACATTGGGCTTTATCTATCCTTTTATTGCGATTACTTCAAGTAACCTATGGACATTTTTTGATATATGACATTCAGGTGCTTGAAACTACCCCAACTTCAAATCAATTTAAATTTTTACTACCAGAAGTTTCCAGTTTAAAATAACACGATATGGATCCTTTCTACATAACAATAAACTCAGATTTGTCAGCAATTATATTCAAAAAGTTTTCAGTTTTTAATATTCTATAAATGCAAGCTTTTAATCTCTTTGGATTTTATTCTGAAAGCTATTCAATCAAACCAATAATTAACAAGATAATTTCAGTAAAACTAACATGATTTCAAGTAATTAAATTTAACATTTGTCAATTACGTTAAATATAATTAAGTTAAATTTATTTTTTTTTGGAAAGGGGGTTATTTAACAGAGTTAAACAGATGCAGAAATTTGTTGATATGGTAAATTATTACTTAGCTCATAAAACGTATACTTTGCATTCTGTAATCAATACGGCTGTTAAGAAGATAATTAAGAGTATATATTGGAATGATGAGGCCTTTAAAGCTTTTAAAGATGTTCAAAATAGTTTCGCATCACGTGTTTTGTTAAATCAATTTAACAGTGAAGCAAAATTAACAATAACAGTTGATGCTTCAAATGTGGCTGTCAGTGGTGTTTTACATAAGAATTATCAATGTAAAACTGAACCCTTACCGTTTTTCTCAAAAAAGCTAACGGCATCAGAAACAAAGTATAGCTCATTTGATCGTGAGTTACTTGCTATATATTTGAATATTAAGCATTTTAGATATATTTTAGAGGGTCGATGTTTTACAGTTTATACAGATCACAAACCGTTGATAAAAGCTATTGATAACAAATTCAGTTGTCTTAAATTTTTATTTTTGTGCTTGTTAACTGTTTGATAACGCGTGGTTGGTTCAACGTTCTAGAATATTGTCCTTCTTCTTCACTTTTATGTTGATGCTTTTTCAGATGTGTATTCGGGGTTGCCAGATGATTATATATTATTACTGTTTTTTTTTCTTTCTTTAATTTTGTAATATACTAAAATTTTGGCATTTTTTAAAAATTAGTTATTATCTATAGAATTTTCAGTTTGTTTTAACGAAAATTTTTGGAAAAATAAAAATTTTTAAAATGTCAAAATTAATACAAATTAAATTAACTGATTTGACGTCATTAGGAAGTTTTCGTTTGGAAAAGTGTTATTTCAATGACTGATTAATGATACAAACTTTGAGAGTGAAAGTTAAGTGATTTTTAATTAGTGATACAAACTTACAGATTTTGGCAGTTATTGCTTTTTGATGAATTAAAGCACTACCTTTTTTACATAGTTCTAAACTTAAAAACACTTTAACTTATCATTGTCCTTACTTGTAAAAACATATATTTATTTTAAAAATTAAAAAAAAAAAAGTAATAAAAAGATAATTTCAAATAGAAAATATAGTAAAGAATTTATACAATATTGTACCAAGCCGAGTCGTTTACATTTCGTGAAAAAATTTGGAGCCTCATAGAATTTTATCGAAATGATCTAAAAGCGGAGAGAAGCTCTACAACACAAAACGAATCAAAACGTACTTAATTCAATGCTGGAATTAAGACTCTGCATTGGCTCTAAAGCAGAGTACGTATTTGGTGTTCTTTATTATTTCATTTTTACGAAAGAAAATATTTGTGGTCAGTTATCTTGTATCACTGTACATGAATGAAATATAATCAATGTGTTTCATTTGCTCATTGTGGTATATTGTGTCTCATGTTTTTATTCTCATTCATGTTATGAAAATTGAAATTTACACAACATGTTCTCGTGTGAAACATGAAATAACACATTTTATTTTCATATACCACAAAATGAAAAAGTGAGTGAGACTAATGCTGAAAATTTTCATGATATGCTTCGTGATACTTTTTTCATGATACACTTCGTGATACTTTTTCCATGATACACTTCGTTGTACACACTTATTTTCATTTTTTTAAATTTTTTCATCGTAGCTAAATTATGCACTTGTAAAATTTAATGTAAAACACAAAATTAAGGTCGAAATTAAAATAATTTAAAATTAATTTGTTTTCCAAATTGATATTTCTAAAACTAAATCATAGATATTCAATGTCAAATTTAATTAAACACCCAGAGAAAAGATTGGTTGGAATTCGATTAAGACCATTAAAATATATTTCTTAGGAACAAATTTTATTTAGAATTACCTATAATCAATTAATAATGCTTAAATATTGCATTATTAACTGTGTACCTACAGTACAGGAACCATTTATTAAGTTAAAATACTAGATAATCGGTGCAATCTATCACAATTATTAAAAATATGTCAATATTCAAAAGTGGGTACTACAAATATGGTTATCCTAATCAAATGTACCATTAAATTAGGGTAGCAGGGATCAGGGTAGGAAAAAATTCCTTCTTTTTAAATTTTTTTAATTTGATATAGATTTTTTAAATAACACAATTTTTTTTAATATTTTTGGTTGCATGCTAACCCAGTAGATTAAATCTTCTTGGGTTTTACCATGTGTTATATTTTTGGATCTTGGCAATTGTACTAGAAAACAGATGTAAAAAGTTCAAACAAATTTTTGAAATTTTTTGTTTTATTTAACTCATTGCAATATATTGTGGAATGATATATTTTTTTATAAAATAAAATATATTTTTGCGATTTCGTTAGATTTATATATTGGAGTTATTTTTTTAATTTTTAAAAATCATGTGCTTTTGGTTAAATGTTATTTGTTTCTATAACTGTTTGTTCTTATTTATCATTGTAAAACGTATTATGTACATTTTCATCAATTGTATCATTTTCATCAGCTGTATCATCGTCCTTCACAATTTCTTCTACCTGCAGTTATAGAAACAAAAATAAACGTTTAAACAAAATGAAAAAAATAACTACAATATATAAATCTAACAAAATCGCAAAAATATATTTTATGTTATAAAAAATATATCAATGAGTAAAATAAAATAAAACCCAAACAAAAAAATTTTAAAAAATCGTGTTTTTAAAAAATTTGTTTGACCTGGAACTTTTTATATCTGTTTTCTAGTACAATTGCCAAGATCCAAAAATATAACACATAGTATAACCCAACAAGATTTGGTCTACTGGGTTAGCATGCAACCAAAAAAAAAATTTAAAAAAATCGAATTTTTCAAAAAATCTATATCAAACTAAAAAAAAAAACAAATTTCAAAAAGAAGAAATTTTTTCCTACCCTGATACCTGCTACCCTAATTTAATAGTATATTTGATTAGGATAATAAATTTTAAATTAATTTTATTTTAAAAGTTGATTGGAAATACCACTAATTGGATAATAGGATAGTTTATAGTTCCTTTTCCCTCTTTTTATTTCTTAATGCAATATTTTAGCATTATTAATTGATTATAAGGAATTCTAAATTAAATTTGTTCCTAAGAAATATATTTTAATGGTCTTAATTGAATTCCAACCAATCTTTTCTCCGGGTGTTTAATTAGATTTGACATTGAATATCTATGATTTAGTTTAAGAAATGTCAATTTAAAAACAAATTAATTTTAAATTATTTTAATTTAGACCTTAATTTTGTGTTTTACATTAAATTTTACAAGTGCATAATTTAGCTACGATGAAAAAATTGAAAAAAAATGAAAATAAGTGTGTATCACGAAGTGTATCATGAAAAAAGTATCACGAAGTGTATCATGAAAAAAGTATCACGAAGCATATCATGAAAATTTTCAGCAGAAGTCTCACTCACTTTATCATTTTGTGGTATATGAAAATAAAATGTGTTATTTCATGTTTCACACGAAAACATGTTGTGTAAATTTTAATTTTCATAACATGAATGAGAATAAAAACATGAGACACAATATATCACAATGAGAAAATGAAATGTGTGCGTAAGAAGAAATTAACATAAATGAAAAATGAAACACATTGATTATATTTCATTCATGTACAGTGATACATGAAAGAAGTAAAATGAGCACTTCGTGGTGTGCAAATACGAACTCTAAAGTCTGTATACCGTGAAGAGGTTTTAGGTGTGTTCGACGGGTCCGTACTTTTTGTTTGGGTAAAATGTTAAAACTGTCAAATCAACACCTGCTGCTAATAAATCATCCTATTTGTGAAAAAATTATGTTAAATAAAAAATAAAGAATTTTTTCTTCTAAATAATGAAAAATACATTTGAAAATGTAAGTAGTTATTTGCCATTTTAAATATATTTATTTATTTAGCTATTTTGTGCGTTCGCAGTATTTTTGGAAATTATTATATCATTGTAAGGGAGTTTTTTGATTACTCTCATTTTACCAGAAATTATCCAAAATTACCCCGTACAGTACTTTAAATTTTTTTAACGGGACAACATAGTATAGAGTTCTAAAAAAATCGGGCCACCAAAGTAAATTCCTGGTACCGGCCCTTATTATAGGGAACTTGTGCCCCATTTTGGGTTTGTTTGGAAATCAACTCCAATATCAGAAACAATAAGCTCAAAATTTGTGTTGGTATCATCATTTTTTAATACATACCTGTATATGTGGAACCTATCTGAAAGTGGTATCCAATCTAACTTTGGTTGCTCTCCAAACTGTTGACCAATTACAGCAAAAATATCTCCTATTTTCGAAATGCTTTCCGACAATGATTGCTTGCCAGTAGTGGGCGCACGCCTTTCATCAATACCAAGGGCTTTAGACAAATCAGACAATCCATCTCCAATACGTTGAAACTCTTTTTTTGATTGAGTTTGATACCGCTTTGTCATTTCATTCGAAATTGTTAACAAATTTCGAACCGAGGCGTCCATAGCATGAATAAATTGGGAACAACTTTCCACTTGTGCATCTACATAGGATTGTAGCAATTGTTTTTCTGGTGGCGATATAGCCCAACAATATGTTATTCCAACATATGAGTCACGCTCAGCTTTTCTTTTGCCCATTTTCCACACTTTCTCATCCGTACAGGTTAAAAAGTGGTACCAAACTTCGCATTTTGACAGAACAGGATGACGACACACCCAATCAACAAATTCTTGCAACTGCACACGACGATGTTCAACAAACTGCTCTTCATATCTTCCTGATATTTGCTTATCAGGCAACGGAGGAATAGGAATAAGACAAAATTTATCAACTAGTCTCTCATGCAGCCAATCAAAATGTTTGTAGCGACGAGATACCTAAAAATAGGGAAAATAATTTTACAAAAAACATAATCATAAACTATTTCTTTCCAGCATAAAAGTGAGGGAAAATAAGTAATAAAAACACAACTGCCCAGAAAAAATAAGTGGAACAACTTATAATTATTATAAAACAAAATTTGTGCACGAATCTAATCTCTCATACGGCCAGTAAAGATTGTTGTATCGACGAGATACCTTAAAATAGGAATAAAATAGTTAAAAAAATAAAAACTATTTTTTCCAGCAAAAAAATATAGAGAAAATTGAAAATAAAAAATCTATAACTGCCCAGAAAAAATAAATGGAAGAACTTCTAAATTAATCACCTTTTATTACATCACCAAGAAGCATGGATGGTAACTGAAACGAATGCTGTTATCGGTAAGGCTAACGCTTTTTTCTATTATTTCGGTAACGTTATTTTAAGGGTAATGCTATTTTATATTATTTCGGTAACGTTATTTTAAGGGTAACGCTATTTTATATTATTTCGGTAACGTTATTTTAAGGATAACGATTTTTTCAGTTATTTCGGTAACGGTATTTTATGGATGATTTTTCCAGTTATTTCGGTATCGGTATTTTAGCGATAACGGTATTTTCTATTATTTCGGTAACGATATTTTAAGGGTAACGTTATTTTTGTTATTGTGGTATCGGTATTTTAATGATAACGCTAGTTTCGATTCACACCGATATATTTAACCAGGGTTGGCAGGCAATACCGTAAAAATACCGTTATCGACTCAATACTCTTTCAACTGACTATCGTTATCCCTAAAATACCGTTACCGAAATAACTAAAAAAAATCGTTATCCTTAAAATACCGTTACCGAAATAATAGAAAACACCGTTATTGCTTGAATTCCGATACCGAAATAACTGAAAAAATCGTTATCCTTAAAATACCGTTACCGAAATAACAAAAAATACCGTTATCGCTAAAATACCGATACCGAAATAACTGAAAAAATCGTTATCCCTAAATGCCGTTACCGAAATAACTGAAAAAATCGTTATCCTTAAAATAACGTCATTGAAATAATAGAAAATAGCATTACCCTTAAAATAATGTTACCGAAATAATAGAAAATAATTTTGCCCTTAAAATACCGATACATTTTTTTTATTACTTTAAATCGTATTGTTAACTTTGCGAACGCTTTTTGTATTGTTAACACTGTAAAAGTAATTTCTACACAAGTTATGATCTTGACACCTGAGGGTCAATTCTCGTTCTGTGATAATGTGAAGTCAAAAAAAAAACTTTTCATTCGAACTTTTCACAAATATATAAATTGCGATTCTCGTATGTATTATGAAAAAAATGTTTCATTCGCACTGTACCCATGAAAATTTTGTAACTGTGTTATCCAAAATTTAAAGCAAATGTCAAAACAGAGAAAAACGGTAACAAAAGTGAATTAAGTTCGTAAAATTTATTTAAAATAATTATATAAAAATATCTGGATTAATTTTATTATTGGATATTACTCAAAGAATTTCGGATGAACAAAGGTAAGACAATGATGTTACAAGCATTTCATTGCAGTAAATAATTTAATAATTTATAGGAATTTTTTGAGAGTGCTGAGACGCATACTTCGTGCTGACCACAATCCATTCGAGATGACAACCGACAAGCACTTCGTGGATTTATATCGACTTACTTTAAGTGAACTATATTTGGTGCGCGTATGAAGTCTAATATTACTTAAAGAAAAAGAATTTCATAAAGAATATAAATAAACTATAAATAAATATGCCATACTTTTGCGATTTTTCACTGTCCTTTTGGGTCCCACTAAAACTGTTAAGGCTCGCCGCTAATTCGTTACATTTTCGTCTCTAAATTTGGCACCATCTGCAGTTACAAATCTGTATATATGGGATTAATAAAAGTGTGATTATGGTTATTAAGCTACTTACTTATCGTTTGCAATGTCCACATGCTTTTCTTAATAATTAATTAAATACTCCTTTTGGCTTTCGCTGGCACGCTTTCCTCTTACATAAATGGTCTGTGTAAACAATTTTTTCATATGAAAATATTTTGACAGTTGTTTGCACTGTTACACAAAACAAGAATCGCCAGTGCTGTGCAATCGTGAAAAAATCTTGTTTTTTTTCATATGAAAACGTTTTGATATTTCTTTACATTTTTTTACAGAACACGAATCAAAAGTACTATGAAAACGTGAAAAAACTTTTCATTTCACCGTTTCACAGAATTTGCCTTGATATTTGAAAATTACACAAAAAACAGCAATAAAATTCTTTTCGTTGTTCTTTTGTGTGTAATTTTCAAATTTCATGGCATATTTTATAGAATGTGAAAACAAAAGGAGTTGGTTAAACTAAAGAAAAAACATATACTAAATAATTTATTTTAATTAATTATAAAAGAAGTTTAATTAATTATAAAAGAAGCTTTTAGTATTTTGAAATTGTTTTATTTAGAAATTCTAACATTTTTTCGCAAAATTATGTTATATAAAATTTCACCGAACAGTTATAAAAACATACAGAGATGTAGATATTTTTTGCTCTTTGTTAACCGGCCAGGCACGTGGGTAATAAAACACCAATTTCATTTGTAATTCAGTTTATTGGGTTTTCACAAAAAAGCTAAAATCTAACAATAAGAATTATTTCATTAGTACAATACAATTTTCATTTTTAAATTAACTCACATTTGTGCCTTTTCATACAATATTATACAAATTTTAATAAATTATAATTTATATATTTTATAATCTATATAGTTAATATTGCACGGCTGCTGGCCAAGCAGGAAAAAAGGAAGCAAAGAAAAATTCCACTGAACAGTAATTTAATACAAAGGTCATTAAAGGCAATTAACCACCGTTGTAAATATTTTCAGTAAACATAAACTAATATGCAATTTAGGGTACGGGTTATGTTTACTAATTTCATTCCTTAACATTCCCCCCAACGTAAACTATATGATACGATGTGGGGTTTACTGCCTTTAAATCAAGGCGCGCCAGCTTAACCACAGGGCGAGTGGAAATTCAGCTAGAACTTTTTACAACTGCGCTTCGTATTTGTCCATCTTTTGCCTGAATTACATCAATCACTCTAGCCTAAGTTCATGTGTTTCTTTTAGAATTTTCATCAACTATAATTACAACATCATTAACAGCTATCGGTTTAGGGCTCTGAAACCACTTAGCTCGCCTCGTTAGACATTCACGGACCCATCGTTTCAAAAATGTGTCAGCCAATTGACCGGCAATTCGAAAATTTTTACCAAGAGCTGTAGCAGAGCATTCAAGTTCCCCTTTCTTTCTTATTCCATTCGAACTTCCAAGCAGAAAATAGTTTGGAGTTAACGCCTCGCTCTCAAATGACTCCAAGGGAATGAAGCTAAGTGGTCTCATGTTAACTATATTTTCAATGTCTGCTAATGTGGCTCTCAAAACCTCTTCCCGTATTTTTTTCTTGTCGGAAAATGTCAAATAAAATTGACTTTACGGAACGTATCATTCTTTCCCATGCGCCACCCATGTGAGGTGATGAAGGGGAAATAAAGCACCACTATTTTTCAGATTTTTTTTTGTTCTACAATATCATATGAGACCCTTTCGATTTCCTCAATCAAAGTACGACTTGCTCCTCGAAAATTTGTTGCATTGTCTGAGTAAATTCGTTTGGGTACTCCACAGCGGGAAATAAACTGCTTCAAAACTAGGAAAAATGAATATGTCGGTCCAAATAAATCTACCCCTGTAAACGTAAATGGCCTCGTAAACGCTGCTAGTCGATTTTGAGGAGGTGATGGAGTAGCACGACGATTACGGCAAAGTTGACAAATTTTAGCTGTTTCACGCACCAAAGCTCTCATGCCACTTATGCAAAATCTTTGCCTCATTTCATTTACTATTATTTCATTGTGATGATGGTGAAATCTTCGGTGGTAAAAGTCCACAATGAGATGGGTAATTAAATGATTTCGAGGTAGAATTATTGGTCGTTTTATATCTAATGGAACATTAAATGCTGCATCAATTCTGCCTTTAACTCTCAGAACTCCAAACTCATCTATGTAGGGAGAAAATTTATAAATTAAACTTTTACGATTCACCATTCCATTAGAAGACTGCAGTTGTATAATTTCTTCCGAAAACATTTCTCTTTGGCAATGGCGAAAGAGAACCATTTCTCCAGCTTTAATGTTTGTTGTATTAGGTATCTGATATGCAGCTCATTATAATCACTGCGACTTACCCTTGGGACTCTGATTAAATTTATAGTTTTTAGCTTATGAATCCACTGCCACCAGGATTTTCTTTTATTTTCGCGAATTGGTTCATCCCATGATACACCTGATTGCCATACATCTTGCAAAATAATTTTAGATTCTACAACAAAAAAACTAATCAGGCCTAAGGGATCAAAAATCATAACAAAATTCGTAAAATTTGACGTTTCGTTGGAACAAAGGTTAATTCATCATGGTCAGGCAGCCACCAAAGTCCTAAAACCTTCTCATATTGGGAGTCGCGATCAGTGATGCATTTTTTCTTAGCCACATAATTTCCATTAAGAGCAGCTAATACAGCCTTAGTGTTGAAAATTCAATTTCTCATTTCGAAACCACCTTCACTATGAATGCGTTTTACATTTGCAGACAATTGAATCATCTGAACCTCTGTGTCGACACTTTGTAACCAGTCATCAACAAATGTGTTCTTTTTAATAGCAGCTATTGCTTGTGGAAAGTCGATTTTAAAAAGATCCGCGTTTTTATTTTTCACATAATTTGCCAAGGATGGGGAACACGATGCTCCAAACGTCATAACCGTCATAGCATATACATCAGATTCACGAGAAGACTCACAATTACGCCATAAAAATTTCGTATGAGTACTCCCACAAGAGATCTAAAAAAATCAGGACCTTTAAGGAGTACGCTATTCAAAGAAATATCTTGGACCTTTGCTGCGGCATCCCACACAAGCCTCATTTTATTTTTGTTCACATTCTTCACTGCAAAAATTGGAATGTACCATGATTTTCCCTCAGCAAGAAATTCATGGGGTTGGAGTTTTCTTATGTAACCTTGTTTAACATAATCATTTAGTTTACTAGTTATAAAGTTTTTTAGTTCTGGGTCTTTCACCATTTTTCTCTCAAGACATGCGAGACGTTTTCGGGCCATATGCCGTTAATTCGGTAGTTAAATTTTATCATACCTCCAGAGGAGTCCGGTTTCCCAGTGTTTCTCAGATTCTAAGTACGTTGTTGTGGATTCCATTATTTTAAAGGCGCGCTCATCTTCTTCAGATATCAATGGTTTCACGTTTGGACTAATACCATATGGCTTTTAAGGAAGTCTCTTTAAATGAGGACGTTCGTTAATAGTCAGTCTGTATTTTGTTGCACCGTTACCTTGTGATGATATATTCAAACTTACGTACTTAGAATCAACTTCTTGTTGAGTTATACCTTTTGTCCATCTTATACATAGGTCCTCCGAAGGCCCATCTAAAAATAATTGATTTGCGAGTGAAGATTCTATCATTGAAATCGACGATGCCTCATCAATTATAGCTAAAGTTTTTATAGTTACTCCATTACCATATAATGTTACAGGTACATACCGAAATAATACATTTTTTCGATGTCTTAAGTGATATAAAACGGTGGTATTATTTTGTTGCGAACCAGTATCCAGTACACTCGCTTGTTTTGGAAAATGTTTGTAATAGTTGTTAACCTCGATGGAAATGGCTTTCTGTAAATGCAGAAGAGGATTATGAGCCATTTGGCAATTATCAACACCACAGTTCCTTTTAGAATTACAACGACGAATCACATGATTTTTGAAACAGCGTATACAAAATTTTTTATCTTTAACAAATTGCCAACGATTTTGACGGCTCATATTTATGAATTCAGTGCAGTTTTGAAGACGATGTTGACCGCTACATTTGGCACATAATAATATTGATGATACATCTTCTGTTACCACAGCATCGTTTACTAAAACTCTTGCCCTATGGGGATTTCGACTCGACTTTTCTTCTGCAGCTGCAGCCAATGTTGAACTAAAGGGCGTAATCTGACTTGCACTGGTTGCAAGATTGCATAGCCAATCATCGAAAACAACGATATCGACTCGGGAAACAGATATGCGACGGCGGCCCCAATCTAGTTTCATCTCACCTGGCAATTTGCTTAACAAATCGTTAAGCAGCATAGGATCGTTTAAATAGTCATTAAGACCAATAGCTTGCATTGTAGCTCTATAATTTTTTACTGCCAAAGCAAAATGTATTAAGGTTTCTAAACGATCGATTCGAATGGGCGCTAGTTGTCGAAGCCTGCGTTGAAGAGATTCAACGCTAACGGAACAGTCGACGCACAGTGCTTAGTTCCATAGACAAAAAACCAAAAATAAAATGTTGGTCATGAATATTGATAAATAATATATTTTTGGAAAGATTATAAAGCAACATAAAGATATGAAAAAAAAATTTTTGTTTTAACTCTTTTTGGCGCCATAAGAGGGCGCTAAACTTGGACAATTTTAAGCAATAAATAATTTTTAAAATAATTTTTAACAATAAATATGGCTTTTAGTTGTTTCACGAAAAAATATATATAAAATTCATTTTTTAAAAAAACTAATTAAAGATTTGGTTTTTATTTTGTCTTAATATATTTGTAATCGACTACAGTATAAATCTTAAGTGAAAATTACTTTTTTTTGTGTTAAAAAATCGAAATTTACAAAACTTGGATGGAGTAAAAAATAAAATACGAAAAAAGGGTTATTTTTTTTTTTGTTGTTTTTCAAAGTTTATACTATTATCTCAAATATAATGAAATGAATTGAACCAATATTTTGCCACAAATTACAAAAAAACGTGTTTTTATATACATTTATTTTCTTAATTTATACTTAAATTTGTTCCACTTTTAAAGTGCCAAAATTTGAAATGACGTAAAAAATAATAAATATTTACCATAAATATGGATGAAAAATATATTTTTGGAAAGATTATAAAGTAGCTTAAAACCGTGTAAGAGAATATTTTGGTTTAACCTTTTTTAGAGCCACGAGAGGGCGCTAAACTTAGAGAATTTTAAGCAAAAATTTTGATGTTTCACAAAAAAAAAATTTTAAAATTAAATTTTTAAAAAGTGGCTTAAAGTTTTTTTTAATTAATTTGTTCTAGTATATTTGAAATAAACTTAGCGAATGTCTACGCCGCAGGGGGAACCTACATACAAAATTTCAGCGTCTTACCTCCTGCGGTTTGGGCTGGGCAATGTTGAATGAAATTAATATATATTTACATATTAACACATTTGCCCATGTGCACATTTACACATTTGCATATTTGCGCATTTACATTACCAAAAAAATCCATAAAACCACCAAACAACCAATAAATTTTCACTTTTGCACTTTACCCAATTTTCACATTTGCACTTTTATAAATTTGAACATTTTCACATTTGCACTTTTGCAAATTTGCACATTTTCGCATTTGTACACATGCGCATATTCACATTGGAACATTTGCAATTTTGCACATTTACAAATTTTTCACATTTGCACTTTTGTAAATTTGCACATATGCACATTTGCACATATACAAATTTTGCACACTTGCACATCTGGAGCTTCCCAGCTCCAACGGTTTTGGCAGGCCGTCAAGGGGGAGAATTTTCTGCTTTTTTACCCCTCCGCTTTGGATTTTCCAAGTCACGCATAGCTGTTATCTACACTGGAGAAGGAACCTGCATACCAAATTTCAGCTCACTAGTTTCAGCATTTGAAAATATAAAAATTATTAAAATACAAGACAATAACGAAATTAAATATAACAACTCCAAAACGTAGGGTATATTGTTTTTTTTTCTAAAATACAATTGACAATTTCTGAAATACAATTGACTATTTCTGAAATACAATTGACTATTACTGATATACAATTGACTATTTCTGAAATACAATTGACTGTTCCGAAATAGAAATGATAATTTCTGAAATACAACTGACTATTCTGAAATACAATTGACTATTCTGAAATACAATTGGAAAAGGTGTAGTTTTCATGTATATTATATTGTTGGATTTTATCTGATACAATTCGATCTGACTTTTTTCGGATATATTTGGATATTACTTTATCCCTAAATATATTTGATCTGCCATTTCTTGGATTAATTCAAATCCTTCTAAATACCCAAATATATTGCTGGATCTAACATAATCTGCCATTTTTCGGATCAATTCACATTCCTAAATCCCCAAATATATTTGTGGATCTAATTTGATCTGCCATTTTTCGGATCAAATAAGATATTAAGGGATATAAAATTGGATATGATTAAATATTGTGCCAACAATATAATACACACGAAAACTACACCTTTTCCAATTGTATTTCAGAAATAGTCAATTGTATTTCAGAAATTGTCAATTGTATTTCAGAATAGTCAATTGTATTTCAAAAATAGTCAATTGTATTTTAGAATAGTCAATTGTATTATAGAAATAGGCAATTCTATTTTAGAAATAGTCAATCGTATTTCAGAAATATAAAAACAGTACACCCTACGTTTTGGAGTTGTCACATTTAATTTCGTTATTGTCTTGTATTTTAATAATTTTTTTATTTTTAAATGCTGAAACTAGAAAGTTGAAATTTGGTACGCAGGTCCCTTCTTCTTAAATATAATTATTTCTCCACATTTTTTCGTAGTTAATAATATATGATAATATATATGTATATATATATATATATATATATTTAAAATTTGAAATTAAAAAAAAAAAAAACAAACTAAAAGCATTGACAATTTATCTCACTGGCTGGGATTCAAAACCATTGACATGGGGCCACATATAAATATATGAAATTACTAGCTTAAAAACCCGATACTTCGTTACCGGCAGTTTTAAATATCGAAAAAGGTTCAAAAAGAAAATATTCTATTTTCTAAAGATTTTACTATTTAAATAAATTTGTTTCATCTTTTGAAGTGGTAGGCTAGTTGGTAGCGTGCTAGCTTATCAGTGCGGGGGTCGTGGGTTCGATTCCCACCAGAGAATCTGGTCTGTTTTCGCTACAACGAGCCAAAAGCCTTCGTTGCTAGTGCTCGGTTAGGGTATTAAGATATAATTTGTAATTGAATGTTTAATTTGTTTATAGATCATTCAAGGGGGACGTGCTCAGTTTTAATATCACTTGTTCCACTTTTCATCCCATTTCGTTCTCCTTGTCTAATGATTAATTTCCTCTTGTTCCCATTCCATTTATTTCCCTCGTCTAATGTTTCAATTACACTCATTCCCCATTCCATTTTATTTTTTACCCTATCAAGTGCCCCATTCCATTTTATTTTTTACTCTATCAAGTGTATCGATTTCACTCGTACCACGTTTCATTCCATTTCGTATCCCTTGTTTAGTGTTTCAATTTTACTCGTACAATTTGCATTCCATTTTTTCGCCTTCCAATTTGCAATTTTACCTTGCAAATATTCCCCATATAAACCATAGCGGGCAAAGCCAGATAATTACCCGGAGTCCTTAATTTTGACCATGACCAAAATTTTAAGATGTACCTCAATAATGAGCTAGCCCATACTCCAGGTAACACGTGTTTTAAATTTACCATCTACCTGGCTTAAATTTTAAAATATAGCTGATCAATGAATTAGCACATACTTCAGTTAACAAATATTTAAAATTTCAGCTTTCTCGCTAAATCGGTGGGGGCAGCCCGTTAAGGAGAAGACTATTCACCTTTTTGCCCGTACACATTTCCGAAATCCGACATAGGTGAATGTCTACACCGGAGGAGGAATCTTTGCAACAAATTTCAACTTCTCAGCTCCAGCGGTTTTAGCAATGGTAAGAATTTTTCCCCCTCCCCGTTGGATTTTCCAAAAATTACATCTTAACTGTTATCTCCACTGGATATGGAGCCTGCATACTAAATTTCAACTTCCTATGTTCAACGGGATTTGTGCAGGCTGTTAAGGGGGAGACTTCATCGATGATTTAGCACATACTCTAAGAAAAGCATATTTCAAATTTCGGGTTTCTAGCTATATGTAGGAGTTTGGGCAGGCCGTGAAAAGAGTTTTTCCCCGATTTGCTCTTCCCCGAAGGAATTTCCAAGGACCCCGTATTAATGTCTACGCCGCAGGGGGAACCTACATACCAAATTTCTGCGTCCTACTTGCTGCGGTTTGGCTGGGCGATGTTGAATGAAATAAATAAATATGTTTTTAAATATTTACACATTTGTACATTTACACATATGGCCATTTGCACATTTACCCATTTGCACATTAGCACATGTGCATATTTACACATTTACATTACCATCAAACCATCGATTCATCAAATCATTAATCTATTAAACCATCAACAAAATCAAATTTTCACTTTTGCACATTTGCGAATTTGCACATCTTCACATTTACACTTTTGCAAATTCGCACATTTACACACTTGAGCTTTTGCAAATTTGCGCATTTGCAAATTTGCACGTTTGCAATTTTTCAAATTTGCACATTAAAAAATTAGCAAATTTGCACTTTTGCAAATTTTCATACCTCCACTTTTGCACATATGCACATTTGTACTTCTGCAAATTTGCACTTTTGAAAATTTTCACTTTTGCAAATTTGCACATTTGCAAATTTGGATTTTTGCACTTTTTCAAATTTTCACATTTGCACTTTTGTAATTTTGCACATGTGCAAATTTGAGCATTTGCACATATGCACAATTTCACATTAACATTTACATTGTAGGAGGAATCTATGTACCAAATTTTAGCTTCTCAGATCAAGCGGTTTTGGAGAATTTTCCCTTTTTGCCCCTCTGCGTTAGATTTTCCAAAAGTCACGTCTTATCTGTGATCTACACTACATACCTAATTGTAACTTTCAAGTTTCAGCGGTTTAGGCAGGCCGTTCAGGGTGGATGTCTACGCTGGAGTGGTAACCTATGCACCAAATTTTAACTTCAAAGCTCTAGCGGTTTTGGCAGGACGTCAAGGGGAGGATTTTAACTTTTATTCCCCTCCCCTTTGTATTTTCCAAAAATCACGTCTGAGCTGTTATCTACACTGGAGAAGGTGCCTGTGTACAAAATTGCATCTTCCTAGGTTTAACGGTTTGGGCAGGCTGTAAAGTGGGAGACTTTTCGCCTCTTAACCCCTATTTTCACAACGTCACTGGCCAAAATTCTAAAATTTACTTTATCAAGGAGTTAGCACAAACTCTCAGGAATGCATATTTCAAATATCAGGTTTCTGGCTAAAGGGGTTTTGGCAGGCCGTAAAAGGGGAGCTTTTCCCCCTTTTTGCACCTCCACAAAGGAATTCCCGAAAACCCCCGGGGAACCTGCATACCAAATTTCAGCCTCCTACCCCTTCCGTTTTGGGCTGGGCGATGTTGAATGAGTGAGTCAGCCAGTAACGTTATTCCTTTATATATAGAGATATTTTTTACCATATCAAAAATACTATAGATATGGAACTATATATAACATTATCTTAAATTTGTTTGCACATATTGTATCATATATAATTATATCAAAAAATATTTCTAATATTAGAACATATATTAAACAACATACAATTATATCTCATACCATATTAAAATATTATTCTATCTCAAATATTAGATAGCATATATAATTATAAATGCTTCTGTATAATCCATATATCAGTATTCATAGCATCGGGGGTTCACTCTACCCAGACAGCACTGTATATTATTATTATTATTATATTATGTTATATTTTACATCATGCCGTATGCTACTAACTGTCATTTATGAGTGTAATTAAATAGTTTCTCTAATTTTTTTACTCTCTCTTGCTGACTAATCCAACTGCAAAAATTGTGTGCCCACCAATGGTTTACAATGATAATTTATTCGTTATATATGAAAAATTATGTGAAACTTTGAAATTAACACCTATATTAGTTAAAGCTATTTATCGCGTAAAAAATACGAGGGGTAGGAAGAATATTGATGATGCCCCTATTCTAATAAAATTCGACAGCCCCTATGATCGCAATTATATGCTTAGAATGATACAACACATATATAAAAGTAAATAAGTTTCTGTTGTGCCTAAATCAAATCGATATTAATAGTCCGCAACCGTTTTTTTATCAACGAAAACCTCACCCCTAAAAACCATCGTATTTTCCTCACAGCCCGTAAATTGAAAAAGGAAAATAAAATATCCACTGCTTACACTAATAGAGGTTTAGTTTATGTGCGAAAGCTGGAAAATGAAGATCCTCTACAAATAAACAGCACTGAAATACTGAAAGAGTTATTTCTTTTTCAAAGTAATGTTGATGGATGCCATGATAAAGACTATAATGAAGATCCCTGAAAACTTTTATATTAAACTAAAATATGTTTTTTATTTTATTTATACTTTTTTATATAATATGTACTTTCTTAAGCTTTTTGTTACAAGTCTTGCTTTCTATTTCTTTTTCACTATTTCAAATATACATATATGCGCTTGCATTGCTAGTAAATACATAAATTTTTTTAATGATGATTTTACCGTCTTATAATTCGAGGGTCGGTTCTGAAGATAACATGTTTAGTATGATCAGAATACTTTCTAAAATAAAGTCTGGTTTTAAAATCTACCATTTAAATGCACAAAGCCTCAAGAACAAAATGGATGAGTTTCGTTTTATCCCCGCTGTTCATGACAACATTTATAACCTTTGTGCTTTCGACTGTTTCGTGCTGATAGAGCTACTAACGCTGGTGGTGTTGCCATATATATAAAATCATTAATAAAATGTAAGAGGAAAAATATACCAGTCGAAAACAACTCTGATACTACAAAAAAGGAAGATTTTAATGGAAAAGTAGAACACTTGTTTCTAGAGATAAGCAGCAAAAACCAAAGGCTCTTATTAGGTACTATATATAGGCCAAATAAAAAAATTAATATGGATAATTGGATGTCTAAATTAACGGCAATAACAATGGGTTTTACTGATGTTATTATACTGGTTGGTGATTTTAACAGTAATATACTAGACAACAGGGGACTGATGACTAGTATGAGTGCAATAGGCTTACACCTGGTAAATAACTCAATACCAACATATTTTACTAAAACAACCAACACGCTTCTGGATCTGTGCTTTATTAACAATATGTCCCGATTAGTGTTATTTGATCAACTTTCAGCCTCTTTATTCTCAAAGCAAGAAGTTTGTAATCAAAGTACAATATCTTACAGAGATCTGAAGAATATTAATAGTCATTAGAATCTGAGCTATCAACAATTCCATGGAATCAAATCTTTTATATGCCTGCTGTAGACAATCAAGTTATGTTTTTATACTATTATTTGGATATACTTTTTAACAAGTATGACCCAATTAAGATAAAACGTATACGTTGTGAGCAACCGTGGTTCTCAAATGTAATAAAATCAATTATAGATGACAGAAACGCAGCTTATGTCAGGTGGGAAAGGTTTAAAGCATCTGAACTACAACAAATCTTTAAGTCTTTAAGAAGAAAAGTAAACACCCAAATTAGAATCGTAAAGTCAAAATTCTATGGAGAAAAATTTAAATATGCTGTTAGTTCTAAAAAGAAATGGAAAGAAATTAGGAGCATGGGTATTTTAAGTAAAGATAATAATATGGATAATACTGTTGACGTTAATCAATTAAACTTTAGCTTCACTAACATACCTATGTATGAAGCAGACGTTAATTATTATCGTAACCTCTTTTCAGATAACAATATTTCTACCACCAACTCGTATTTTGATTTCATACATCTTACTAAGAAAGACGTTTTGGAATCTTTCCTAACTATTGAATCAGATTCTGTAGGACATGACGGAATTCATCCCAAATTTATTAAACTAATTCTAACCTACGTTCTACCACATGTTACACATCTTTTTAACACCATAATAACAACATCTAATTATCCATCAACGTGGAAACATGCGAAAATTGTACCGATACCTAGGTCAAATAACGAATATCGTCCGATAGCGATTTTACCCTACTTGTCAAAAGTTTTTAAGCGTTTAGTGAACACCCAAGTGAGTAAATATATCTACAATAATTCATTACTTACTGACAGGCAATCCGGTTTTAAGCCTAAACATATTTGCGTTTCTGCACTGATTGATGTATCAGAGGAGTTAAGAAGTCAAGCTGATGATAATAAGATCTCGTTTCTTGTTTTACTATATCATTCTAAGGCATTTGACACCGTGGAACATTCCATTCTATGTCTAAAACTAAAGCATATGTTTAATTTTTCGTCGTCAGCAGTTAAACTTATGTATATCATCGTATTTGTATGACAGATCACAATTTGTTTATCATGACACTAATAAATCTAATAACCACAAGGTTCGATACTTGTCCCTCTTTTGTATGCCATTTATTCGAATGACTTACCTTCCCAACTCAAGCATTGTAGAGTTCATATGTATGCCGACGACGTCCAGCTTTACATCAGTTGTGATCAAACTTCAGTCACCGATTGCATAAGCAAGTTAAACGAAGATCTTGACAGTATATGTCATTGAACAACAGCAAATAGCCTTTTTACGATATTGAATGCCAATAATCTTTCTGCCTTTATTTGATCTAAAGAAATTAAGTCTTTGATACAAATAATCAGGCTGTTTTGTGTATATTATCTTGTGTAAAAAGAGTAGTGAACGTCATTTTTGCAAGTTTTCAAACATTTTATATATTCGTTTTGCGAAACGTGAATTTCTTGCAAAGCGTTTAAGTCCAAAAACATATTTGGCAATATGGTTAAAAGTAACGTTTAATTTCCTTTTACTTGCAGAATTACAGCTTGAGTAAAGTTCGCAACCAAACAATAATGTCGGTAACAAATAAGTTTTTACAACACTGCAACCGAGAGTAGACGTGTTTTTTAAAAGGCTCCGTTTAAATCTAATTTTTTATATAGAATTTGTTATAAATTCCATTCCATTTTTTTTTTTACGATAAACTTGGACTTAAAATCACCATTAAAATATTTTGTGTGTTTTTGATATAATTAAATTATCTAAAACATCTGTTTTTTGCAAAAGGCAATAGTTAAAAAACAATACAGAAGCAATATAAAAACAATAGAAATCAAAAAAAAAAATAAAATTAAAATATTGGAATCTCTTTATTTACATCAAACATACTGCATATAAAGAGATATCTCAATCTAAAAGAGTTTATATTGCAAAGAAAAGAAGGATAATAATAAACACGAAACAAAAAATTACTGTTTTTTTAAATAACAATAACAACAAAAGATTTAAACAGTCTGTGAAAATAATAAAAAAAGAGCAATTATTATCATCTTCTATAAGAAGAAGTAAAAGAAAAAATACAAAAATTAATAATAAAGCGCTAAACAATAATAATACTCTAGATATGAGTTCAACACATGAACTAGATGTAACACAAGATGATTTTTACTCGCATGAAGAGATTAACGCAAATTGTATTAACCCTACACCTATTATTGAAAAAAATCCCGTGCAAAAACGTTTAAGAGAAAATCTCACAAACTCTCCGCGGTTAACTGAATCTCCTTTTAAATCTTTAAATATAATAGATAAACGTTTTGATAAGCTCACTCAAGAAATTGAAATAATGATAAACAATAAATTTACTGAGTATAAAACTAAACTCTTAAATGTGTTTGAAAAGAGCTTTAACATTATTAAAAAAGAACTACATGATGTTACCGAAAGAGTTAAACACCTAGAAACAGTCGAGGTTACATCACCAAATATATGGCTATATTAATGATAATGGTCTTCTAACTAGCAGGCAATCAGGCTTTCGTCCAAAACATAGCTGCATAACTGCTCTTATTGATGTGTCTGAAGAATTACGTGAAAATTTGGATAAAGGCAACATTTCGTTTCTATTACTCTTGGATCACTCTAAGGCATTTGATACGGTTAACCACAATGTTCTTACCATGAAATTGAGAAAAATTTTTAATTTTTCATCGTCATCAATACGCTTAATTTCATCATACTTATCGGATCGTATACAATCAGTATTTGCTAATAATAAGAAATCGCGTCCGTTATCGGTTACAAAAGGAGTACCACAAGGCTCTATTCTTGGCCCTCTTCTATTTACCATCTATGTAAATGATTTAACTACCCAATTATCATACTGTAATATTCATATCTATGCTGATGACGTTCAAGTCTACATAAGTTGTGATAAAATGGAATTTGAAGATTGTGTTTATAAAATTAATGAGGATCTTACACGAATTCACATATGGCAAATGCAAATGGTCTCTGCCTAAATCCATCTAAATCAAAATGCTTGATTATAACCAAGAAATCTATGAAAATAATTGTAAAACCAGAAATTATTCTCAACAATCAAAGAATTGAAATCGTAAATACAGCAAAAAATCTTGGTATAATATTTAATAATACTCTTACCTGGTCAGACCATATAAATGCTACTGCTGGAAAAATCTACTCTATGTTGCGAACCTTATGGAAAACACAATATTTCACGCCACTTAAAATTCGTCTACTTTTAGCAAAAACTTATTTAATGCCAACTCTCTTATACGGATGCGAAATTTTTGATAAAACCGATACTACAAGCTTTAGTAAGCTAAATGTTGCCTACAATGCTGTCGTAAAATATGTTTATGGATTGGGGAAATACGACCGTGTGTCATTAATCGCGAAAAACCTGTACCGTGTTATGTTTGCTGATTTGTTACAGATTCGAACTCTAATTCTACTTCACAAAGTTATATACACGCATGAACCTTCATATCTTTATAACAGGCTTATGTTTTCCCAATCACTTAGAAATTATAATTTGACTCCAATTAGACATCGAACCGCAAAATCTGAATGTCATTTTTACATCCATTCAATATGTCTTTGGAACTCTCTGCCTCCAAATATACAATTTATAAGCAATGCCATGCATTTTAAAAGATACCTTTTTGACTTTTTTAGTTTTTCATAAATATTTTAAAAATAATGTTATTAAATTAAAGTTAGTTTAATTTTTGTGTAATTTCTTTCTTTTTTTCTCTTTTTTACATTTTAATTGTTAAATAACCATATTTCAATTTATATTTTAATTAAATTGTTTTTTTTATATATTTTTTAAAGTTAATTATATTCTAAAATATTTAAACATTATTGCTCATTTTCCATTACTCCTCCTATACTCTAATTATAAGATTATAAGTCTTGCTGTATAGGAAATCAAAATAAATAAATAAATAAATAAAAATAAAATAAATTAAATAATAACATACGAATATTTAGAGGAGTAGAACATTGAGTCATCCATTAATTGCGTAACATTGCAACTGTTCCTCCACAGATTGTACTAACGTGGTCTGACCAATCTAGTTTTTTATTAAAGATTACCCCTAGATTTTTGGCAGTTTCGACTAATTTAATTATTTAATTGTTAATAGTGACTGGCGGCAGTGAAGGTGGAAAGAGTTTTGGTTTGCCAATCATCATTGCCTTGGACTTTTTGGCATTTAAACAAAGGCCATTTGCTGTTGTTCAATGACATATACTGTCAAGATCTTCGTTTAACTTGCTTATGCAATCGGTGACTGAAGTTTGATCACAACTGATGTAAAGCTGAACGTCGTCGGCATACATTTGAACTCCACAATGCTTGAGTTGGGAAGGTTACTCATTCGAATAAATGGCATACAAAAGAGGGCCAAGTATCGAACCTTGTGGTACGCCTCTCAAAACGGGGCAATTATTAAATTTATTAGTGCCATGATAAACGGATTGTGATCTATCATACAAAAACGATGATAAAAGTTTAACTGCTGACGACGAAACATTAAACATATGCTTTAGTTTTAGACATAGAATGGAATGTTCCACGGTGTCAAATGCCTTAGAATGATATAGTAAAACAAGAAACGAGATCTTATTATCATCAGCTTTACTTCTTAACTCCTCTGATACATCAATCAGTGCAGAAACGCAACTATGTTTAGGCCTAAAACCGGATTGCCTGTCAGTAAGTAATGAATTATTGTAGAGATATTTACTCACTTGGGTGTGCACTAAACGCTTAAAAACTTTTGACAAGTAGGGTAAAATCGCTATAGGACGATATTCGTTATTTGACCTAGGTATCGGTACAATTTTCGCATGTTTCCACGTTGATGGATAATTAGATGTTGTTATTATGGTGTTAAAAAAATGTGTAACATGTGGTAGAACGTAGGTTAGAATTAGTTTAATAAATTTGGGATGAATTCCGTCATGTCCTACAGAATCAGATTCAATAGTTAGGAGAGATTCCAAAACGTCTTCCTGAGTAAGATGTATGAAATCAAAATACGAGTTGGTGGTAGAAATGTTGTTATCTGAAAAAAGGTTACGATAATAATTAACGTCTGCTTCATACATAGGTATGTTAGTGAAGCTAAAGTTTAATTGATTAACGTCAACAGTATTATCCATATTTTTATCTTTACTTAAAATACCCATGCTCCTAATATATTTCCATTTCTTTTTAGAACTAACAGAATATTTAAATTTTTCTTTATAGAATTTTGACTTTGCAATACTAATTTGGGTATTTACTTTTCTTCTTAAAGACTTAAAGATTTGATGTAGTTCAGATGCTTTAAACCTTTCCCATCTGACATAAGCTGCGTTTCTGTCATCTATAATTGATTTTATTAAATTTGAGAACCACGGTTGCTCACAACGTATACGTTTTATCTTAATTGGGACATACTTGTTAAAGAGTAAATCCAAATAATAGTGTAAAAACATAACCTGATTGTCTACAGCAGGCTCAGATTCTAATGGCTATAAATATTCTTGAAATCTCTGTAAGATATTGTACTTTGATTACAAACTTCAGTGTGGTAGTTATATGTAATAATAAAAAGATCATGCTTTGAGAATAAAGAGGCTGAAAGTTGATCAAATAACACTAATCGGGACATATTGTTAATAAAGCACAGATCCAGAAGCGTGTTGGTTGTTTTAGTAAAATAGGTTGGTATTGAGTAATTTACCAGGTGTAAGCCTATTGCACTCATACTAGTCATCAGTCCCCTGTTGTCTAGTATATTACTGTTAAAATCACCAACCAGTATAACATCAGTAAAACCCATTGTTATTGCCGTTAATTTAGACATCCAATTATCCATATTAATTTTTTTATTTGGCCTATATATAGTACCTAATAAGAGCCTTTGGTTTTTGCTGCTTATCTCTAGAAACAAGTGTTCTACTTTTCCATTAAAATCTTCCTTTTTTGTTGTATCAGAGTTGTTTTCGACTGGTATATTTTTCCTCTTACATTTTATTGATGATTTTATATATATGGCAACACCACCAGCGTTAGTAGCTCTATCAGCACGAAAAAGTCGAAAGCCCCGTAGGTTATAAATGTTATCATAAACAGAGTAGACACATTCTAGACAGTCAAAAAGGATGTACGTGTTATTTATTCGGTCCGTGAATTTATTAAAATATCGGCTTATTAGTGTTTAAAAAAATATATAAAAAAACAACAGCGCTTGGACGCTTAAAAATAATATATTTATTACAAAAAACAAATAAACCGTGTTCAATTTAAAATTTAAATAAAAAAAAAATATTTATAAAAAACCCTTAACAAAGAGGGATTTGTCTTGTTTATTTTTTTTTTCTCTTCTTTCTTATAAAGAAAAGAGCATATGAGCTCTATAATTCAAGAGGAGAGAAGGCTCAGTGCAAATGGCAGAAATGCCTACGTTTTTCTAAAGGGAGATAACATCAATGTTAATAAAAACATTAGTGATCCCAATTACAACAAAAATTATTTAACCGCAAAAACAATTGAGAGGTCCCGTTCATGTTCTCCTTTACTCTCATGTGAAAAAATTAAAACCAATAACACAAAAGAACATGAAAATATAAAAGTACCAACAAATACAGTGCCTAGTTTAACAACAACACACAAAACGCTGTCTGCTTTGACTTCACCAAAGCCTACAGCTACAATATCAACAAATAGTGAGACTATTAAAACACCAACAACATCTTCTGCTACGTTAAACAGCGATATCTATATTATGGCTCAACCTAATAACTTAAAACAGCCCCAAAGTATGCTTCACTTTCCGTCAGTAAGTAGTTTAAATATTAACCCCACAACTGGCGCAACACCCAATGTTGACCTGCCAGTCATCATTACCGCCAAACCATTGGTACAGACTGGATTAGACAGGTATGTTAAAATAGTGACGAGGAAAAGAAGCCCAAAATCGGCTAAAACAGCTCCCTATCCTAAGCTTAGTAGAGGTGAAATTAATGTCACTCAATCCCAAAACCGTTTTGCCATACTTGAAAGCGAAGATAATGATGCCCCGGTGATACCTAAACCACAAAGGCCTCCCCCTATCTATCTAAGAGAGCAAAATTCAAATGAATTTGTTAAAACCCTAGTCAGGCTTATTGGGGGAAACTCTTTTTATATTGTGCCAATAAAAAATGGCAAAATTGTTGAAACTAAGATTCAAGTTCAATGTGAATCCAATTTCAGAAAATTAGTATCATTTCTTGAATCCAGAAAAAAAAAATTTTTATACTTACCAGTTGAAGAGCAGCAAAGGTCTTCAGATAGTGATTATTGGTATTGAATCATACAATGACCCACTTGAAGTAAAGAAGGCACTCGAAATAAACGGCTTTAAAGTTAAGTCCGTTGTTAATATTAGAAACCGGGATAAGCTCCCCCAACCCCTTTTCCGAGTTGAATTAGAGCCTGGCGATATCAAGTTGAAGAAAAATGAAACACACCCTATTTATCAACTTAGGTACTTGCTACACTATAGAGTTACAGTTGAAGCACCACATAAGCGACGAGGACCTGCTCAGTGTACGAACTGTCAGGAGTACGGTCACACTAGGTCTTATTGTAGACTACATGCAGTTTGCGTAGTTTGTGGTGAGCTGCATAGCACAGCTGACTGCACCAAACCAAAGACAGTAAATACTGAAAAGAAATGTATCAATTGCGGTAACCCCCATACTGCTAATTACAGAGGTTGTGAGGTATATTTAAAATTAAAAAACTCAAATTTGAGCAGAACCCAAAACCCCCGAATGAAATCACAGTTAGAACCGGAATTTTATATTCCACAATACCCACAAATTATCACCAACAGTGCTTCATACTCTGAAGTTCTAAGAGGACAACCACAGCCCCCAAAAACTCCACAAGCCGCACAAGTCAATCCAAATGTTCCACTTTCTCAATCTGAACGCCAGATACAAAATTTCAGCAGACTTGAAGCATCAATTGAATCCCTGGTTCAAACTGTTACTAACTTTACAAACTCAATGAGTAATATGATGCAAGAGATGATTTTAACTAAACCATGAACAGTTTGAAAATATGTTACTGGAATGCTAACGGCATATGCCAACATAAAGAAGAGCTCGAGTATTTTCTCAGAAATCAGCAAATTGACGTAATGCTTATTTCTGAGACCCATTTAACCCTGAGAAGTTCATTTTCAATTCGCGGGTACACAATGTATGATACTAAGGACCCAAGAGGCAGGTCATGTGGAGGATCAGCTATTCTCATTAAATCTAGATTAAAACATTTTCTTATGTGTGATCTTTGCGAAAATTATCTGCAGGCCACTACTATATGTTTTGAAGAATTCGATAAGGACTTAGTGATTTCGTCAATTTATTCTCCCCCCAGATTCTCCATAACGGAGGATCAGTACACAGGCTTTTTCGAATCATTAGGACCGCGTTTTCTGGCAGCTGGAGACTATAATGCCAAGCATACATTCTGGGGGTCACGGCTTGTTACCCCTAAGGGCCGTGTTTTGTTTAATACAATTTATAAGCTGGGTATGGATGTGATCTCTAGTGGAGAACCCACGTACTGGCCAACGGATCGTCGGAAAATACCCGATCTGATAGACTTTGGAATAACAATGTCTATTGCGAGAGAATTGGTCCATGTAGAACCATTATTGGATCTCTCATCTGATCACACACCTACAGTTGTTACTATTTTAAACCCCCGAGGAATTGTACCCACCTCTGGTGACTTAGCACTGACAGGCAAAACAACAGATTGGTTGAAGTATAAAAAATTTATCAGTACACATTGCTCGGAAAACCTACCGCTAAGAACACCGGAAGATATCGACCTCTCGATTCAAAATTTTGAACTAAATCTCAAACTTGCTGCTCAACTTGCTACCAAACCCCCCGACACAACAGACAAAATATTATTTTGTCTGCCGATGTCGAACGACTCTTAAATGAAAAAAGAAGAGCTCAAAGAGAGTGGCAACAGCACAGATCTCCTCAACTTAAGGAACGGTTGAAAGAATGCACTAAAAAATTAAGAAAGCTACTTGAACATAAGAGAACTGCTTCATTAAACAGATATCTTGAAAATTTAAATCCAACATCAAGAACTGATTACTCATTATGGCGTGCAACGAAAAATTTAAAAAGACCTGTCTTATGTAAGCCTCCTTTGAGAAAATCAGACGGAGGTTGGGCTAAAAATGATACTGAAAAAGGAGATCTGTTTGTAGAACATTTAAGAAAAGTATTCACGCCATATATAACAAGTTCTGTAACAGAGTTGCCACCGATTTTACCCCAGCACCGAGCAGCTACCCGATTAACGTTTGAGATGAGAGAGGTCGAAAAGGCTATTTTTGAATTAAGCCCCAAAAAAGCTCCTGCTATCGATGGAATCGGTAACAGGATGCTCTTGGAGTTACCCCGTATAGCATTAAAGATAATTCTCTTTATTTTTAATGCTATTATACGCCTTGAATACTATCCCCCAGAATGGAAAGTTTTACTCGTTAAAATGATACCCAAGCCAGGCAAAGATCACACAAAAGTGGAATCGTATAGGCCTATAAGCCTATTATCCAATTTGTCAAAGCTGTTCGAGAAAATCCTGATGGAAAAGATAACTGTTTATGTGGAACAAAACAACTGTATTCCATCACACCAATTTGGCTTCAGGAAAAAACGCAGCACCATTGAGCAAGCCCACAGGCTAGTTACTGTTGTCAGAAAAACGTTCGAGGAGAAAAAATACTGCTCTGCCCTTTTTATCGATGTTTCACAGGCTTTCGATAAGGTTTGGCATGAAGGTCTACTGTTTAAAATAAAACTTTTGTTACCAACAAATACTCACAAGCTACTCAAAAGCTATATAACAAATCGAAAATTCACTCTTGCTGAAAAAAGTTTTGTCAGCTCTCCTCAAGATATACAAGCCGGAGTTCCACAAGGTAGCATTTTGGGTGCTCTGTTATATATGATTTATACTTCAGACATGCCATTAGATATTAATACCCACACATCGACTTTCGCTGACGATACTGCAATCTTAAGCGTCCACGATGACTCAAAAATAGCGTCTAGAATGTTACAGACTCACATTTCACAATTGGAAGCTTGGTTGGATAAGTGGAGAATTAAGGTGAATGAACAGAAATGTATCCACATTACTTTCATTCTGAGAAAAGAGACGTGTCCACCCATTAAAATTAATAATCTGAATATACCCCAACACACATGTGTAAAATATCTCGGTATTCACCTTGACCGTCGACTCACGTGGAAAAATCATATAGATGCGAAAATAACTCAGATGAGGCTAAAAACTGCTCAACTCGCTTGGCTTACTGGCAAAAACTCTAAACTAGGCCTGGACTGCAAATTACTCATTTACAATTCGATCATAAAACCCACATGGTGCTACGGATTTCAGCTTTGGGGTACTGCCTCTGCGTCCAACATAGGGAAAATTCAGAGAATGCAAAATAAATTCTTGAGGACGATCACGAACGCACCCTGGTATGTTAGGAATTACAACATACATAAAGACCTGAATGTGCCCCTGGTCAAAGATGAAATTATTAGACACTGTCAACGCTATTTAACAAAACTGGAAACACACCCCAACATACTAGCCCGTAACTTAACTAATAATCACGGCCACCAGCGTCTTAGGAGGAGGGACACTGCGGATCTGGTCCGCTAATAATAAGGGGAAATAATGGTCCCAGTTGAACCACATAACATCAGTCTGGCACTGGCTGGACTTAACAATTAATATTTAGTTTTAAGATTTGGATTTTGGATTAAATGGCAGATTTTAAAACCAGACTTTATTTTAGAAAGTATTCTGATCTACACCTAGAAATTTCTTCACACTAATTTTAACAGCTGGAAAAATCTAGTGTCATAATAAACTGGAAATAACTAGAATACCTGACTAATATATATACTGGTACTCGGTGACTCAGTAGTTCAGTTTATAAGTAAAACGCAGAGTGTGAAGAACTAAAGTGTGGCTAACGTTTAGTCTATCTACGCCGTGTAAATAAAGTGTGTTATTAAAGTATTTTTCTGTAATTTTTAGTGACTGTTATATATAAATAGAGCTATAAATAATTTCAAACAGTGTTCATTATTTGCAATATAGAGAGAACTCGATTTATTTAAAAGGTAAATAAATTAACGATTTTATAAAGGGTTAAAACGTAACAATTGGTGTCAGAAGTGGGATTGCAAAATAATAAGCAGTCATGAAATTGGAGGAGCTTAAGGTGGAACAGCTCAAAAAGGAATTAAGCAAATTGGAGCTACCGACAGCAGGAAATAAAGTCGAATTGCAAAAGAGGCTCATAGAGGAATTTGAGCGGCGTAACATAGACATTGCTACTTACGAATTTGACGAAAAAGAAGCAATGGAGGTTAGTACCCGTAAAACAGAAGGTAATATGGAGTTAAGCGCAATGTTTGCTGCTATGATGGAAAAGATGGAGAAAAATGAGAAACTGTTCGAAACGTCTAGAGCAGACAACATGAAAATGTTAGAAACTTCTAGAGCCGACAACGAGAAACTTTTAACGAAGATGGAGATGAACGAGAAATTGCTAATGAAAATGGAAGAAAAGTTTCAAGAAACTTCTAGAGAAATTTTCGAGGTTTCATAAAGAGTGTCCGACTTAGAGAATGGCGTGGAGGTACAAGCCAAAGATTTTGAGAGAAAACTACAAGATCTAGAAAATAAAGTAAATAATCTCCAATGTCAAAAGGGCCCAGTACCCCTACTTTTGATGGCAGCATACCGTTTAATGTTTTTAAGTTCCAGTTCGAGACAGTCGCCGCCAGAAATATGTGGAACATCGAAGAAAAAGCTATAGAGTTGATTCTGGCCTTGAAAGGAAACGCTGCAGAAATTCTAGAAAGTGTGCCAATCACCTGCAGAAATAATTATGACGACATAATGGTGGCACTGCAACGAAAGTATGGGGGCGAACACAAAAAAGAAATTTACAGAATGGAACTAAGAGGTAGGCTGCAGAAACCAAACGAATCGTTACAGGACTTTGCAACAGAAATTGAACGGTTGGTGCAGTTGACTTATCCGGGCGAAAATCATCCATTCTTAGATCAGTTCAAAATTGAAGCATTTGTGAACGGAATTCGGGATTCTGATGTGAGACATGCGGTATGTGCTACGCAGAAATCGACTTTCACGAAGGTGATTTCGAAGCCACAAACATTTAAGGTGGGTAACCTCGAAGTGACTGCTGAAAGAGAGCAAGATATAAGCAAAAAGTTAAAAGAAGGATTCAGAGAAGTGCTCACGGAGTTAAAAGATGCATTTAAGCAGGCATTAGGGGAGAAGCAAGTCAAGGCCAAGGATAAATGCTACAACTGCGGTAGAGTGGGACATTTCCAGCGAAATTGCAAAGCACCAAGGAAGAGCCTCCGGCCGATCAGCAATCACATAAAGAGTCACCGTTAAACTAAAAAGAGCAAGCACTACGAGGCATGAGCTAGCTCCCACAACCGATGGTCCCACAATCTCCATAAAGCAATCTTACTGCTTATGGGTACATCAACGGGCAAAAGCACATTTTTACGATAGACACAGAGCATCACAGTCAATCATCAGGCCCGATTTAGTGAAAAAGGCAGTTGAACCACTACACAGGGTAAGTCTGCGCACAGCTACTGGGGAGCCTGCCTCTGTCTATGGTAAAATAAATGTAAAACTAACCATTGCCAACATAAGCGTCAATCACGTATATATTGTTGTCAATCACGTATTAAAGTGACCTAATAACAGCGAAAGCCCTCGTGAAAACCAGCAAAGACAAAATTGTTCCTGTAAGAGTACTGAACCTATCAAATTGTGAAAAAGTTGTCAGAGCGAACCCTGAAATAGCCAAATGTACTGCGCCAGAAGCAATAATCAGTTGCGAAAAGAACTTGGAATCTTCCAGTACATCCGTTGAAGATCGAGAGATGCTGGCAGAATATGTGGAAAAATGGGTAAAAGAACTGGCGCCGTCTGATAGAAATAAAGCCAAACAGCTAATCAGGAAATACGGCTCTGTGTTCGCCATGAAAACCCAAAGTCAAGGAAGAACGGCGATTGTAAAACACCGAATAAATACTGGTGAAGCACAGGTGACGGATTATGGCAGTTTATGTGATGCCCTTTGGACTCTGCAATACTCCAGCAACATTCGAGCGGTTAATGGAAAATGTGCTGAAAGGACTCCACTGGAAAACTTGCCTAGTGTACCTTGATGACATAATTGTCATGGGAAAAACTTTCGATGAACACCTGAAGAACTTAGCAGAAGTTTTAAGGCGAATATCTGCGGCTGGACTCAAGCTTAGCGCAAAGAAATGTACACTGTTTCAGAGGGAAGTCAAGTATTTAGGGCACCGATGAAGATAAGATTCGGGCTGTAAAAAATTGGCCTCGCCCGAAAAATCTGCACGAGTTGCGCAGCTTTCTAGGTCTCTGCACATACTACCGACGATTTCTACCAAATTTTGCCAGTGTGGCTGCGAGTCTACATGAGTTGACTAAGAAGGGGCGACCATTTCATTGGGGTGAAGCCCAAGAACAAGCATTCCTAAGGCTCAAGGAGTTATTATGCACGGCACCGCTTCTTGGATATCCTGTGGCCGGGGAAAAATTTGTGCTGGATAGCGATGCAAGCGGACACGGAATAGGTGTGCTTTCGCAGGTGATAAATGTCACCGAAAAAGTCATAGGCTATTACAGTCGAGTACTTTCGAAACCCGAAAGGAACTACTGCGTAACACGGCGGGAACTCTTGGCGGCGGTAGAATGTGTAAAGCACTACCACAAGTATCTGTACGGTCAGCACTTTCAACTAAGAACCGACCATTCTGCACTAAGGTGGCTGCTGCAATTCAAACAACCAGAAGGGCAGCTGGCTCGTTGGATTGAACGACTTCAAAGTTATGATTTCAGCATCGAGCACAGGAAAGGCATAAAACATTGCAATGCGGACGCCCTTTCAAGACGCCCCTGTAATTTAGAGTGCAAACATTGTTCGAGGGCTGAAGGAAAAGAGTGCATCGTTGATATAAGACTAACGCATATTGAGTCAAGTGAAGCCTGGTCAGCGGCGCAACAAAATGACCCCATACTGTCAAAAATCATGTCAGCCAAAGCAGAGGACAGGAGGCCTACCCGTGAACAAATATCAGCTGAAAGTCCGCTAATGAAGGCGTATTGGGCCCAGTGGAACAGTCTACGGGTAATTAATCACTGCTTATACCGTATATGGGAAAGTGCGGATGGCAAAACTGAGACAAAGCTAATTGTGGTGCCGTCAAGCAAGATAGACGTAGTATTAAAAGAGTTCCATGACGGTACCAGTGGTGGTCATCTCGGTGTCACGAAAACCCTAGAGAAGTTAAAACAACGATTCTACTGGGTCGGCTGCCAGCAAGCTGTAAGCGAATGGATAGCAAACTGCGCGCAATGCATCGCAGCTAAAGGACCAGTAAGGAGAAGTCGTGGGCAACTTCAACAATACAACTCGGGTGCCCCATTCGAGCGGATAGCAATGGATATAGCAGGCCCTTTCCTCGTCAGTGATTCCGGAAACCGTAACGTTCTTGTGGTGATCGACTATTTCAGTAAATGGCCTGAGGTATACGCTATACCGAACCAGGAAGCCAGAACGCAGAGTGTGAAGAACTAAAGTGTGGCTAACGTTTAGTCTATCTACGCCGTTTAAAGTGTGTTATTAAAGTGTTTTTCTGTAATTTTTAGCGACTGTTTTAAATAAATAGAGCTATAAATAATTTCAAACAGTGTTTATTATTTGCAATATAGAGAGAACTCGATTTATTTAAAAGGTATATAAATCAACGATTTTATAAAGGGTAAAAACGTAACAATATATTTACTAGCAATGCAAGCGCATATATGTATATTTAAAATAGTAAAAAGGAAATAGAAAGCAAGACTTGTAACAAAAAGTTTAAGAATGTAAATATTATATATTAAGGAATAACGTTACTTTCTCACACATTCAACATCGCCCAGTCCAAACCGCAAAAATTACGAGGCTGAAATTTGGTATGCAACGGCGTAGAAGAGGGAAAACTCCCTTTCACGGCCTGCCCAAATTCCTTTAGCTAGAAACCTGAATATTGAAAAATGCCTTCCTGTGAGTATGTGCCTGACCAAACCGTTGGACCTAGGAAGTTGAAATTTGATATGCAGGCTCCTTCTCCAGTGTAGATAACAGCTAAGACATAATTTTTAATAAATCAAACGGGGAGGGGCAGAAAAGGGTGATATTCTCCCCATCGACGGCCTACCAAATCGTTCGAGCTGAAAGGTTGAAATTTTGCATATTGGTTCCACCTGTGGTGTAGCATCCACTGAGTTAGGATTTTTGTAAATTCCTACGGGGAGGGGCAAAGAGGGGGAAAACTCACTGATAAGCTATATTTTAGAATTTTAGCCAGGGACGTGGTAAAAATGTGGTTTAAAAGGATGAAATGTCTCCCCTTTAACAGCTTGGCGAAACCGCTGGACCTAGGAAGATGAAATTTGATATGCAGGCTCCTTCTCCAGTGTAGATAACAGCTAAGATGTCAATTTTGGTAAATATATCAGGGAGGGCAAAAAAGCAGAAAATTCTCCTCCTTGACGGCCTGTCAAAACAGCTTGAGCTAGGAAGTTAAAATTTGGTACATAGATTCGTCCCCCAATGTAAATGTTCAAATGTACATATGTGCAAATGTGAAAATGTTAAAATTTTCAAAAGTGCAAATGTGCAAATTTGCAAATGTGCATATGTGCAAATGTGCAAAATTCCAAATGAGAAAATATACAAATTGCCAAAAGTGCAAATGTGCGATTTTGCAAAAGTGCACAGGTTTCCCCTCCGGCGTAGATATCCGATAAGACGGTGTTTTCGGAAATTCCTTTGGGGAATGGCAAAAAGGGCGAAAAACCCCTTTCACGGCCTGCCTAAACCCCTTTAACTAGAAACCTGAAATTTAAAATACACCTTCCTGGGAATATGTGCTAACTCCTTAATAAGGTACATTTTAGAATTTTGACCAGGGATGTGGTAAAAATTGGGGTTTAAAGGGCAAAAAGTCTCCCCCTTTACGGTCTTCCCAAACCGTTGGACCTGGGAAGTAGAAATTCAGTATGCAGACTTCTTCTCCAGTGTAAATGACAGTTAAGGCGTGATTTTTAAAAAATCTAACGGGGAGGGGCAGAAAAGGGTGAAATTCTCCCCCTCGACGGCCTTCCCAAACCGATAGACATAAGAAGTTGATATTTGGTATGCAGGCTCCTTCTCCAGCGTAGATAACAGATAAGACGTGAATTTTGAAAAATCAAACGGGAAGGGGCAGAAAGGGTGAAATCAAAACCGTTAGAGCTGGAAGGTTGAAATTGTGTTTATTGGTTCCACCTGAGGTGTAGACATCCACCCAGGTAGGATTTTTATAAATTGCTACGGGGGGGGGGGGGCAAAAACCTCTCCCTTAACGTCCTGCCCATACCGAAATACCAAGATACCTGAAATTTTAAACATGTATTACCTGGGGTATGGACTAACTCACTGATAAGCTAGCCAGGGACGTGGTAAATATGGGGTTTAATAGGATGAAATGTCTCCCCTTTAACAGCGTGGCGAAACCGCTCGACCTAGGAAGTTGAAATTTGGTATGCAGGCTCCTTCTCCACTGTAGATAACAGCTAAGATGTCAATTTTGGAAAATCCAACGGGGAGGGCAAAAAAGGAGAAAATTCTCCCCTTTGGGAAGTTAAAATTTGGTACATAGGTTCCCACTTCAGCGTAGACATCCACACAAGTTCAATTTTTGGAAGTATCTACTGAGAGGTGCAAACCGCTGAAACTAGAAAGTTGCAATTTGGTATGCAGGTTCTTTCTCCAGTGTAGATAACAGCTATGGTCTGACTTTTGGAAAATCCACAGCGGAGGGGCAAAAAACCGGAAAATTCTCCCCCCTTAACGGCCTGTCAAAACCGCTGGAACTGGGAAGTTAAAAATTTGGTACATAGATTCCTCCTCCAATGTATATGTGAAAATGTCCAAAAGTGCAAATTTGCAAATATGCAAATTCGCAAAAGTGCAAATGTGCAAATTTTCAAATGTGCAAATTTCCAAAAGTACAAATGTGCATATGTGCAAATTTTCAAAAGTGCAAATGTGTATATGTACAAATGTGCATATGCGCAAATGTGCAAATTTTCACAAGTGCAAATTTGCAAATGTGCAAATTTGCAAAAGTGAAAATTTAATTGATTGTTTGATGGCTTTATGAATTGATGGTTTGATAGATTGATGGTTTCTATAAAATTGACATTCTAAAGGGCATTAAAATCACACAATGTGGACTATCTATATCGCCAAATGGACTATAGCGATGAGGACTATAACCGAAAAGTACTGTATTATATACATATTTTGATATATTTGATATGGTAATATATTTGATTTGGTGCACCACGATTTGTGCTTTTAAAAAATATTTTACCTTTTCTTAGTTTTATCAGCCTTTCGCAAACTCTAAATAATATAATTCTCAATTATTTATTTTATTAGCATTCGCATGTGCGGGGACTTTTATTTCGAAGAACCTTAATGGCCATCCTATATATATATAAACCATTTCATCTACGCTAACAACGTAGCGGCCTTTGCCCGCTACTACCTTAACGGAAAATTAGTTGATTAATATCTTAAAGATTTATCGCGCTATATTAGAAATGCGATAGATTACAGGAAGATGTTAAGAAATTAATGTAATCATTAATTTGTATGCAACATAAAACATTATTTGATATACTATTATCTTTTTCCGGCTGACGATATTATGTCATAGTCGCACGTTCAACTAATTTTTATTATATTTTGTGAAACATTGTAATGCAATAAAGAAAAAGAACAAATACCTATGTGCTTGACGGTCGTTGGCACATTTCACATGTGGCGTATGTGGCCACATGTACATAGGACACATGCGGTTTTTTTAATGTGTTTCATGTACAAGTATCAGCTTTCAAAGGTACCATATTTAGAACATATACTACATTTTAGAACAAAAAAAGTTGCAAAAAAAAAGAAAAGTCATATTTTCCATAAAAAGTAAAATTTTTCAATAAAAGTACATTATCCAAAGTTGCAATTCTACAAAAAAAATATATTATTTAAAAAAAGTTTTTTAAGACAAGTACCATTTTTGAAAAAGTACCATTTTTCTAAATAGGAATACCTAGCCAAAGAGCTGATGAAAAAAAAGTACTAGCACAGCATTGATTAATAATGGTGCAACAAATAAACTGTTGGCAGAGGACTTATGTTATTTAGAACGCTCTGCCAAGGTTTGTAAATAGTGTTTCGCCAGTACCTGGTTTACCAAACGTAAAAAAATAAAGCACTGGCAAAGGCCTGGTTAAGAACGTCTTTCCATCGTTAACAAGAAGGGCTTTGCCTGTACTGGGTTAACAAAATTTACAACTGATTATGAAATAAAAAAATATGTAAAGCACTGGCTACGCTCTGGTGTAGAACACTTTCCCAATGTAAACAAAACGTGATTTTTCAGTACCACATTAACAAAATTTACAACCATTTATCAAATGAGATATACTCGTATATGAAGATGAATGATTTTGTTACGTTTTCGGCAGAGGATTTGTCACGACTTGTTTTTCACATATACTTCGGTATATATTTGTCATTCATTTATTCTATAGATTTGTATAAACTAAGATAAATTACGGTAAATTTATATATACATAGTTCGATACAAATGGTTTCGCGTTTTGGTCTCACCTCGTCATGTAAAATTATATATTACAAAAAATGTCATAGAATATTAAAAAAGCTCATATATATGGTGTTAGTAGGTGTTATGAAACAGTTTTTAAAAATTTGGCTTGCAAAAAGGGTTTCAACTACCTACACTCACCAAAAAAAAGTCTGTAATGGCAACTGAAAATTTTGCTGTTATTACGGGAAATTCTGCTAATTTGAGCCCAGCGGTATTTTTTGCTAATCTTAGCAACACATGTCTGCTGAGGTGTAGTACAATGAAATTAGTAGCCGCTACTAAATTTTAGTAGGCTTTTTGTAAAGTGGAATTTAAAATCTGTTTGCTAAAATCAGCAAAAAAAATTACTAAATTTTATTAATATTAGTAAAAAGCTTTGAATTAATCATTTTGTTTTAATTTGGTAATTTCTGTTTTGAAAAATATTTGGTCAATTTTTTTTTACTTTTAAGGTTAAATTTTAATTGTTTTAGGGCGGATTTTAGAACTAAAAAACCTTTTTAGTGCTATTTTAAGTGGATGTCCTCTTTTTAGACATCAGTCGGTATCTTTGCTTCCGATCCCTTTTTTTAATATATGTAACATTTTAAGGAAATTTAGGTTTGTAGGTGTAAGTTTTAATTAGAAATAACATTTCCTTCAATAACCACTTTTTTAAAATTAGTAATATTTTTTGCTAATTTTAGCAAATCGGTTTTCAAAAATTTGTAAATATTCTGTAAAAATTCTGTAATTTGTAAGATGTAAATAGCAAAAAGATTTCCTAAATAATAATTTTTTACTAAAAATAAGTACAAAAATAGTAGTGGGATTGAAAACCGTTTACAAATTTTTCTACTAACTTTTTTTTCTGAGTGTACCAGCCTATTTACTCGCTTAATTACTTTTGTTCGCTAAGTACCAAAAGTAATAAGTGGTCATTATCTTCTCACTGGAGGAGAAGTAGCGAGTGCTACAGGTGTCTTTGAAGCATATTTACAGCAAATCTGTTGATAATGCCTTATCCAATCAGGATTCAGAGACCGACCATACGTGGTGCTTAAGCCTGTATTAAACTGATGTAAACGCTGTCTCTGTGCGTGTGACAGAGGGATGCGTTTGCGTCAGGGTAATCCAAGCTTCAATCCACATTCTGCTTAAGGTGCCTCTGCTTTCACAAAACATGGCGGATCCAGAGCGGACACTCGATAAAAACTCGTAATCCCAGGTGTTATTTGTACTGTGCCTATGGGATGAACCGCACTACGTTAGTGTGTCTTTAAACAGTGATCTCCAGGACGAGGCGAACCCTTGTTGTATTAGCCCACTGGTAGCATAGGGCTCTGCTACTAAATGTTCTGTTTTAATCCCTTATTTTTCTCTAAACTACAGATGGATAATAATGACCAAACCAATAATAAAGATCAAGAGCAGATTGATGCAGGTCTTTCCTTTAGTGTGAAAGAGGTTTCGAACCAAAAAGGCACAAAGGATTTTAATGATTCGGCTGAGTTGACAAGGGACGCTTTGTGTCCCAATGTTAACGAGCCTATGGACGTTGCTATTGTAACTGAGTACCCCTCGGCTCCAGCTTTGGATACAAAAACTTTCGTCCCAACGGTCGAGGAATATGAACTGCTTTGTTCCCAGCCTAAAGATGCCGTGGATGAAGACCCACGTGTTCGGTCGAAAACAAGGACTGATAGAGTAAAGCTCTGCGGAGCTGCTCGTAAATGCCTGAAGATGTACCTGGATGAAGGTATTGACCCAGAAGCTTTGTCAGCTGCCTATACGCGAGGCCAAAAAAGAGGTCAGGCATCCTGCAAAGCGCATAGCTGATATGGCTGCAGATGACACACCTTGTAAGGTCGACTGCGGAACACTGCCAAAACAGACCCTGCCAACTCCATCTAGGCAGCACAAGGATGCAGTTGCCACTACGAAAATTGGTGTTATCCCACCTGATTTCCCGGCAACAAGATGAGCAGCTGACTCTATCCAGATAACTGTGCAATATAAGCACGGCTCTCTGCTATATAGCAGAATTGAGCAAGGGAACTATTAAGCCCAGTTTCTCCAGTTGCTCCTTCAAGCCAGGGTGGCTCAATTTTGTCTGTCGTGACAAAGACACGGCGCAGTGGCTGGAGACTAATGACCCCACTCTAAAGCCATGGAGCGACGCTGATTTGAAGGTGGTGGTGGAAGAAAAAGTGCGAGGACACGTCTAACGATTTGATTCTTAGACTGGAGGGCCAGAACTGCGAGTTTTCGATTGAGTATTGGATGGTATTGAATAGGGTTATCAAGGGTGGTATAGTTGAACTCACCCTATCTATTGACCTGGTCTCAGCTAACATACTCAATCGAAAGAATCACAGGGTGAAGTTTGGATATGGAACAGCGCTGGTATGACCCACACGACAGCAACATAGGCTGCATAACCTCTGGCGGGACTGTTGCTACTCAGAGAGTACCAGTCCCGACAAGGAAGAATATGTGGCTAACGGGTGCTATCTTTCAGAAGAACAGGGTAAGGTGGGCGATAGAGATTTCATCCTTAAAATCTCCAGGTCCGGACGGGGTCTATCCGTGCCTATTGCAGAAGGAGATAAACACGATTATCCCACAACTCAGGTTATTTAGATCTAGTCCTTTACTTGTTCATGTACCAACACCTTGGAGGGAGGTCAAAGTGGTATAAACAAAGGCAGGTGGGAAATTCGAACAGCTGCCTAAATCATATAAACCAATTAGCCTCAGCTTGTTTCTCCTGAAGATAATGGAGAAAGTCTTGGACCGCTTTATTAGGGACACTCCTCGGTCGGAAACCGATATATGAGCTTCACTTCGCGTATCAACGGGGCAAGTCTACCGTAACAGTTTTTCATCATGTTGTCACGATGATAGAAAATGAACTAGAGGCAAAGAACATTGCCCTTTTTGCGATTAGAAGGGCCATGCTGAAAAAATATATCTCTCCAGTCTTATTGGATTCGAATTGGAGATGCTCGGGTCTGGAGTCTTAGTGGATTGGACTTTGGAGATGCTCGGTTTTAGGGTAATCACATTTGGTATAGGAAATACATATAGGACCGTAAATGCGACCAGAGGATGTCCTCAAGACAGTGTCTTATCACCATTACCGTCGTCGCACAATGGCGCCTGTAAAACAAGTGAGGTTGCTAAAATCAAAAATTTCTTTTCCCCTGAAAAACATTGAATAAATCCTATTTTATAGGAAATTGTCCAACGATTTCAAATATGCTACTCTTATTACAATCAGATTTTTGGTTCAGAGGATATAGCCCTTCAAAATTTACTGATTTTCAGTGTTAAAAAAACAGACCATTTTTAGGTAGTTTGGTCCGCTTTCAGATCGTCGTTCTTATTAAGAAAAGAATAAAAAAAATTGTACTATTTGCTTTGTGTTTGTCCAGGTAAATCGATATTTTCCAACTATCCATTTTTTTAATATTTCTAAACTTAGATGGAAAATAAAAAAAATTAATTTCTATATTTGCCATATTTTTTAAATATTGAAGTTCTTTGTTTATTCCTTTATCTAATGCAAAAATTTCAAACTGCTCGTCCTTACCCCATTTTTTGCTAGAATTAAAATTTGAAAAAAGACATGAGTCCAAAAATGTGTTGCATGCATTTTTGGGCAATTTATGACATATAACCCTGAAAACCCATTCTTATTGTTATTGTTTCGTACGTTATTGTTAAGATATATGATTTTTGTTTTTCATTCTGTAATGCTTACCTGAGATCCTCTGTCAAATTCTGCTCCCTAAATTCAGGTGCAGATACAGGATGTACAAATAAAGGTACGCACCTAATATAAAAATTGCGTTGGCCTACAAATAGTCAAACATCCAATATAGCTACAGGTATAGGACACGTGCATGATATCAAAATTATATAACTTGCTCTAAGCCCATATGTATGAAGGTATTAGGTAGATTAGAGGAACTGATCAACGAACTGACATATACAACTTCAACATTTTCATGCCCAATTTGCAAAAAGACGCAATAGAACTTCAGCAATTTAAGCGATTCTACAAACGAAGAGAATTATGAATATGGATTCTCACCACTGCATGCAAGAATAAGGTGTATGATGTTCTTGTTAAAATTTGTGCATACGCTTTCACAAGAGGGGGAAAACTTTGATGAAAATAAATCAAACAAACATAAGGAAAGGATCGAAATCCCAAGTACGGATACGGAAACTCAAACGATAGAAACACTTCGAGGCGATTTTTTGAAAATGATGAGGCTGTAACTCGTATCACTGGAATAAATAATCAAATCGTTAAGAGATTGGTAACGATCTTGAATGTTTTTAACTGCAAGGAAAAAGTTTATTCTGAAAAATATGGAGAATATGCATCGACAGCTGCTTCACTTTTAGCAGAATTATATCCACAGAAAAAGTTGACCCCGACAGTTCATAAAATATTGTCGCATGGCAAGGATATAATAAAATATCAGACTTTGAAAATTGGAGAGCTTTCTGAAGAAGCACAGGAGTCCCTAAACAAATTTTATAAAAAAATATAGATTGCTGAACACTTTCAAATCAAGCGTGAGACAAAATGAGGACCCCTTCAACATGTTATCAGCATCTTCTGATTCACTTATTTCATCACTGCGACATGTACTTATAGTACAGAAATGATTTGTCTTTTAGATATACCTTTTTTACGGATTGTAAGCAATATTTTACAAAAAATTGATAAAATTAATTTTAAAAAAATCTAAATCTTTTCTGGAATAATTTTGAACCAAAAGCCTTAAAAAGGAACATTAAAAATCAAAAATTTTAAGAAATATTTAATTTTACTTCCCATAAATTTCCACAAATTTAAACTTTGCTTACCCATAAGTAGGCACCTAAAAGGCGTAGAACTCTTTTCAAACATTCATTTTATAGGTTGATGAATTTTCTATCATATGTTTTGATTATCTCATTTGGTTCAAAAGTTATTATTTTTGCAACGAAAAAACTTAAATGGTGCCACTGTGCGCCGGATGGGACAGGACAGACTTGGTCGAAACAACTTCCGCACCCTGGGATGGATTCCTGCCCATGAAAGGCACGGGGGCAACGAAAGGGCGGACTGTCTGGCCAACTGTGGGGCCCGTCAACCCTTTATTGGTCCTGAACCTTTCTGTGGGGTGCCCTTGGGCTACATTGGAGGAAAGATAAGGTTGTGGAGAGAGTCGGAATTTCATGCTATTAGAGAAATTCTCGTGACCAACGCCAGACCAAGAGATTTATTTTCTTTCTCTGTCTAGTGGAAGATCAGGGCGACTACTGGCCCTTGGTAGAAAGGACTTACGGACCTTAAGGGGGTACTTTACTAGGCACTGCGACCTCCGGTAGCAACGATACAAGAAGGGTCAATCGGACACTGATATTTGTAGATTTTGCTACTTGAAATCGAGACGTCGGAGCATGTTCTATGCGAATCTCACAGGATTTTTGGTAGGAGACTTAGGTTTCTGGGTGACTGTCTCGTGTCGCCTTCGGACGTTTGAAATTTCACCTGGTAGGATTTTTAGCTTTATCGGTAGCTTGGACCTTTAGGGGAGCTAATTGTGTAATTTGAATCTAATATAATGTTATTTACAAAAAACACAAAGTAATGGGTGATCATTACCCTCTCGCTTACGAACAGCCAAAAAAATTAGTACCCATTACTTTTTGGACATCGCGAACAAAAGTAATTAAGCGAGTAATTAGGCTGGTGAGTAGTTGATACCATTTTTTGCCATGAAAGTTATAAAAACATATTAAAAAGCTAAATGGATTTTTAATAAAAAAAGCCACTTCAAACAATAACTGGCTTATGTTTTATTATATACCAGCCCTCAAAAGTGTTTTACCTGAGATATATTTCCAGCATTGGATATTACTGGTTACAGCTTTGTTTAATTTGATCCAAGAACAAATTAAATTTAAAGACATTCAAAAATCCAACAATTTGCTATATAAAATTGTCCTGCAAGTAAAAAACTTATATGATGAACCCGAAATATTCAACAATGTACCCCAATTGTTGCCTCTATGTTTATGTGTGGAACGTTGGGAGCCATTTGGGGCAATGGATTTTTAGCCAAAATTGTTCATGGAAAGAAACAAATGGTGTAGAAAATGATGAACACTAAATATCAAAGATGAAACAATTATTTCCAAATAAATTTTTTTTTTCGATCAATCGTAAAAGCACGGAATTGAAAAAATTAACGATATGGTGTTGGCCGATCGGAGATTGAAAATGGGGGAGATTGTGGAAGCCAAAAGCATCTCACATGGCTCAGTGGATTCAATTAAATGATAACTTGGGCATGTAAAAGCTTTCCGCAAGATTGGTGACGCGTTTGGTCACAATTGGCCACAAACGCAATCGTGTGACAACTTCGCGTCAATGGCAAAAATCCCTGGATTAGGCTACGATTTGCTCGCTCATCCGTCGTATTTTCCGGATTAAGCCCCGAGTGACTAATTCTTGTTTCCAAACATGAAGAAATAGATCGGCGGAGAGAGATTCGGGTCCAACGATGAAATTATCTCACAAAGAAATACTGATTTTGATGACCTGGGAAAATCTTATTTTTTGGAAGGGATAAAAAAAATTCGAGAGGGGTCAGACAAAGTGTATAGAGCTCAAAGCAGACTATGTTGAAAACTAAAATGATTTTTTATCCAAAAACCTGTGTTTCATTCAAAAAGTCTCGGACTTATTGATCCGACCTTGTATATTCGTAGTTTTTGACTACACCTTTTCCAATTGTATTTCAGAAATAGTCAACTGTATTTCAGAAATTGTCAATTGTATTTTAGAATAGTCAATTGTATTTTAGAAATAGTCAATTGTATTTCAGAATAGTCAATTATATTTTAGAAATAGTTAATTGTATTTCCGAATAGTCAATTGTATTTCAGAAATAGTCAATTGTATTTCAGAATAATCAATTGTATTTCATAAATAGTCAATTGTATTTCAGAAATAGTCAATTGTAATTCAGAATAGTCAATTGTATTTCACAAATTGTCAATTGTATTTCAGAATAGGCCATTGTATTTCAGAAATAGTCAATTGCATTTCAGAATAGTCAATTGTATTTCAGAAATTGTGAATTGGATTTCAAAATAGTCAATTGTATTTCATAAATAGTCAATTGTATTTCAGAAATAGTCAATTGTATTTCAGAAATAGTCAATTGTATTTCAGAAATTGTCAATTGTATTTCAGAAATAGTCAATTGTATTTCAGACATTGTCAATTGTATTGCAGTAAAAGTCAATTGTATTGTAGATTTTGATTTGATTAGAAAACGTTAATTTGTGTTCAATAATAATAAAAAAGTAGAAAAATTATAAAAAAAAAAGAAACAAATGGCTATAGCTAGTGCGGCACTTTGTGTTATTACAACACTAAGGGTTTGGATAAATAAAAGGAGGCAGCTAAAAAAAAAACTATTTTGGATTATGCCATTTTGTTGCCACTTCGGATCACGGCATTTTTATTATATCTGCCACTTCTTGCCAGAGAGCCTCTCGTAGATTTCTGTCCCGATATTCTCTGGACAGGAAATTCCAAGTACCTTCCCTCGCTTCTATCTCTTGAATGAGCCACTCCGTTTGCTCACTCGTCCACTTTTCTTTTATATAAAAAATTACCATTTCTTTCTTAATGTAAAAAATTACCATAGAAATTTATTTTTCCAACAAAAAAAAAAATAACAACAGCTTTGCGATCGCCAAACAAAAAAAAAAATTGACAACTTGTTGTCAATTTTATTTTAGATAAAAAATGCTGCTATATCTCTTGACAAAATTTAGACGGCAGTTCGTGTGCATAACTGACTGCAAACTCAGATGACACCATATGACAACCCGTTTTCATACAATTGCCAACAATTTGGACAAATTGACATTGACAATGACAGTGAAAACCATGCATAAGTACGTACAAAACTTTAATGATGAACTTAAGTTACATACATATTTTAATATAAATTTGAAACTATTTCATATTCTTATAGCTCTTTTCAGTCCCATTCGGTTATTTTTCAACCAATTTCAACATTTTTTGTTGGAAAGGTATTCAAATTACCTTTCTAATTGCTGAATATAGTTAGTACAAATTATTGCCGCTGGGTGGCGCAAAATTAATTTTTATTGAAAAATGCATCAAAACGCCCTGTATTTGCAAATATTATGAGTTCATATGTTCAGCAAAACTACTCGCCAAAATATTTTGTACAAAGTTGCAAAACATCATTTGGTCGAATTCTGGAAATTTAAAGGTTAAAATTTAGATTTTCTTCAATAACCTAAAATAACGGTAAATTTGTAAATAACGGAATTATGAAAAAGTTGCTGCTGAAGCCCTAAAGAACCATTTTCAACAATAAAAAAAGTTATTTTTCGCAAAAAGTCGATTTTGGCATATTGCTATATATGCCAAAATCAAAATTTAATATCATCCAAATTTTAAAAAGGAAAAAAAGTGTAATTGGTACTCTAAATACAAAGAATAATTTCCCAGTACTGAAAAAAATGTTAACTTATTAATTATATATTTTAATTTTATTAGAAGTTATAGAATAATTAATTTGATTTGTTACACAGACAAAATTTACTAAAATTCTGTTTATATTGTAAAACATTTTCACATGCCTGTTTTCTAAATACAAACCAAAAAATTTTTAAATAGGAATCAACAATGGAATTTGTAAATTCAAACAACTTCTTTGCATCTTTTTATTTATTTTATTTAGAAATCGAATTTGAATTAAAAAAATATTTTTATTGGTTCAAATAGAGCAAAATTCCAAAATTGGAGGTGGAAAAGCACTTAAATTATTATTCCAAAAGTACTTTATTTTTTCGCCATTGCTCTGTCGGGCCAAGTCAGCCCGGTGTTATCATTTTGGAGTTGGCAAAGCACTTATTTCATCATTGCAAAAGCACTTTATAAATTGTATCGACACCACTTTGCCAACCTTTTATATAAAAAACGGCCAAGCCCAGCCCGGTGTTATCATTTTGGCGTTGGCAAAGCACTATAATTTTAAAAATCATTCCTTGTGCCAACGCTGGCACCACCAGTAAAAGCACTAGGCCGACGACTTGCCGTTCGTATTTTTCAGGCTTAGGAACATTCCCACAAAATTTTAACAAAATCCAAAATGGTCCAGCAACAACTTTTCCTTTTTTCGATTTCATAATGAATGTCCCCATATAGAAAAAAAGAAACAAGTCTAGTTTAAGGGCATAACTGAAAAAATTAGGAGTAAATTAGGTGTTACAGACCTGTAAAGTTTGGATAAGATTTGAGTCGCTATTATATCGAATAGCTCATAAAATACCAGAGAAATTAAAGATTAAAACTTGTTTTTTACATTAAAAATTAAGTAAATTTTTCAATGTTGTTAAAAAAAAAAATCAAAATCACAATTTGTCCAGATATGGCTGATTTTCAGCTTGCTCTGAATTCTGGTTTCCAATGGTTTAATTAATCTACTTATATTATTATTTTTTACTTTTAAGAAAAATTGTCCAAATTAAAAACAAATGGTAATGTGTATCAGAGAACTGCAAAATCAACTTTTTTCTTGATTTAATCATACACAAAAATTCTTGTTCACATTTAATAATTCAACAAAATTCACAATCAGCATCATGTTACTGAACGCGTAATTGGGATCAGCGTGAATCATCTGTCGATTATGTTTTATGCAAATGTAATCACTCAACAAAAAGTCAGCGTTGAATAAATCAGAAAAAACAACAAATGATATTGTTTACATTAGGGCGGGACTTAAATCCGCTTTTTTAGAATTTTTATTAGTAATAAAAATATTCTTCTTTGTGAAATATAAATATTTTTTTGGAAAAAAAATTTAGGTCGATATCTCAGGCTTGCCTAATCCGGAAAAATTTAAATATTGTCTAAATTTTTTTTTTTTATCTATTTTGATTGGAAAATTAGGCAATATTTAACTTTGACCGGATTGGGCGAGCCTGAGATGTCGACCCAAATTAAAAAAAAAAAATATTCACAGAGAACAATATTTTTGGTATTCCTAATAAAAATTCTAAAAAAACGTATTTTAGACCCACCCTAATTTACATATAACGTTTATGAAATATGTTTTTTTACAAAACCACCCCCTTTTTATAGATAATAAACTATTTTGTTTTAATTATGATTACACTCATACATGTTGTTTGTTGTTTTTTCTGATTTATTCTACATCAAAATAATTATTGTTGGCTCGAATGAACAGAATAAAATCAATGGTTTAACAACGACCGATGATTATAAACCAGTGACAAAACAATTTGCACATCGTTTGATTGATTTAAAATCATCAACAAATATGTGTGTTGGAGTATACTCAGCGTTTGAACGCAAACACATATTTATTCTTGTTTTGATTGCGTATGAACGTTTTGCAATCAGCAAATGCAGTTCTCTGATGTGTATTGAATAATACATAAAATAAAAAATAGCGCAATTTTTTATTTTTTCTTTTTCTTTACAAAGGGTTAATAAATATATTAATTATTATGTTAACTCATTGCAAACAACAACAACATTAATCTACTTATTTTCAGAATTTGCCATTATTTATTTATATGTATATACATATGGGCAAATCCTGCGTGACGAACACTCCATTCATAAGCGTTTTTGGATTAAAATATAGAAATTTCTAGGTCTTTCAAAAGAGATACCTTCAACTTAAACATAGTGTTTAGTGGGATTAATTTGCAATTTAAAATTTCGCTATTTGTTGCAAAATAATTAATCACAAAATTTTGTGACGCACGCAACAAAAAATGGAAGTAACTTTGAATGTTGAAAATATATTTCAGTAATTTTTACCTAAAATACCTTAAAAACAGATGAATATAAGGGAATGCTAAAATAACTTATTTGCAGTCAAAAAATTTATCGTTTTTAATCAAAAGCCGTGAACCCTTTTTGCACGTAACATTTTTTCTAGTAGTATATAAACAAACACAATTATATTATCAAAATATATTTTCTTATAATTTTTTAAAAGTTGGCAATTTTTTAACCAAAATTATTTGACCATTTTGAAGCATTTAAAACAAAATTTACAGTTTTTAAATTCATAACCAATTTTTATTTAAAACTTATTTATTACATTGACTGAGATATAACACACAGAAAAAAACTGCAATGTAAATTCAACATGAAAAAATGTTAATTTCAAGTCATTGTAAATTTCTGCAAAAAAATAAATTAATTTAATATTTACGTTATTTCATATAAAATAAACAGTTAAACATGTTAATTTTAAATTAAAAATTGTTAACGTAAAAATAAAATTGTACACATTAATTTTTATCTTTTAGAAGGTAAAAATAACATTGGTCAATGTTAAATTTTTAAAATTGTAGTTTTGTAGTAAAAATTAAAGTTTTTCAAGTAAAATATACATTGGTTTGTTTAAAAACAATACTAACCATTGTAAAATCAACACTAAAATCAAATAAAAATAACAACTATGCAATGTAAAATTAACACGAAAAATGTTAAAATTAAATGAATTCATGTACTCGTAAAAAAATTAAAAAGTACCGCTACTTTTAAACAACAAAAGACAAGCATTCCTATTGTGTGCTTAACAAAATGGTTGAATTTTATTCTAACAATATAACAATGGCTGCCTCTAACAATAATAAAAATAATTTAAAAAGTCTGATACAAAACCTTGTGTCTCTTCAAGAAACCATTAATTTCGAGAGCGACGTAGAAACTTAATTTTAAATATACCAGTGGTTCAAAATACAAATCAAAGTTAGCAATTAGACTAGCTGTTGAAAACTTTTGACTTAAATGAAGTAAAGCCTTATTTGACAAGTAAGTATCTATTAATCTATTTTTGTTTATTTCTCTAACAAAAACTAAATTATTGTTTAGGAGCTGAAATAACATATGAAAGCCTAAAATACTTATCAAGAGGACATAAAGGAAGCTATTTCACCTTCGTGCCTGTTTCCGAGAAAAATTATTTATTTGGAGAAAAAGTGAGGTAAAGACAAAGAATTTTAAATAATCTATTTGTTTATATTTGGCTAACTTATCCATAATTTTGCTATGTTACAGTATGGTATTGATGAAAATACTTGTCGAATCGATTGCCAATAAAGTTGTATGTTGGTTACAAAATCAATCTAATGTTAGCACAACAAACATTCCCGATTCATCCCTTTGCACACCAGAGGGTCAATTCTCGTTCTGTGATAATGTGAAGTGAAAAAAACTTTTCATTTTCGTTTTCATAAGCACTTTTCACTCGAACTTTTCACAAATACATAAATTGCGATTCTCGTATGTATTATGAAAAAAATGTTTCATTCGCACTGTACCCATGAAAATTTTGTAACTGTGTTACCCAAAATTTAAAGCAAATGTCAAAACAGAGAAAAACGTAAACAAAAGTGAATTAAGTTCGTAAAATTTATTTTAAATAATTTTATAAAAATATCTGAATTAATTGTATGGATATTGCTCAAAGAATTCCGGATGAATAAAGGTAAGGCAATGATGTTACAAGCATTTAATTGCAGTAAATAATTTAATAATTTATAGGAATTTTTTGAGAGTGCTGAGACGCATACTTCGTGCTGACCACAATCCATTCGAGATGACAACCGACAAGCACTTCATTGATTTATATCGGCTTACTTTAAATGAACTATATTTGGTGCGCGTATGAAGTCTAATATTACTTAAAGATAAAAAATTTCATAAAGAATATAAATAAACTATAAATAAATATGCCATACTTTTGCCATTTTTCACTGTCCTTTTGGGTCCCACTAAAACTGTTAAGGCTCGCCGCTAATTCGTTACACTTTTCGTCTCTAAATTTGGCACCATCTGCAGTTACAAATCTGTAAATATGGGATTAATAAAAGTGTGATTATGGTTATTAAGCTACTTACTTATCGTTTGCAATGTCCACATGCTTTTCTTAATAATTAATTAAATACGCCTTTTGGCTTTCGCTGGCACGCTTTCCTTTTACAATCTTCTCTTTTTTTTTTACTTATAAATAGTCTGTGTAAACAATTTTTTCATATGAAAATATTTTGACAGTTGTTTGCACTGTTACACAAAACAAGAATCGCCAGTGCTGTGCAATCGTGAAAAAATCTTGTTTCGTTCCACTTTTTTTTTCATATGAAAACGTTTTGATATTTCTTTACATTTTTTCACAGAACGCGAATCAAAAGTACTATGAAAACGTGAAAAAACTTTTCATTACACTGTTTCACAGAACGAGAATTGACCCTCAGATGGGGGTTAAAAGCTATCTAAGGCAAACTATGAAATCAGAGTTTCGTTTTTTTGTAACCATCAATTGTTGTTATTTTTTTAGTCTTAAACTTATTTTAGAAGACAGACTTAAAGGGAAATCTATTACAAGTTATTATGAAAAAAATTGTCAACTTACCGACTCTTTTCGTGGAGATTAAATAAATATTATATTGAAAGACATTTTTTATCGCAATATAAAATTATCGGCAAAAGATTTGCCAGCAATATATGAAAAAATGGAAATCGTTTCTTGTGCAATAAGAGTACGTATTTTATTTTTCCTAATTAATTTCAAAAATTTATTTAAATTGTTTATTCTTTCAGGAATACTTACCACGAGGTAGGAAAGTGAATCCTACTGGTAAACTTTGGGAAAACTACGTTAAAATTAAAGATAGTTTAGAAGATTCAGATTCGATTTCCAATAAGGATTGTTCTGAATTTGATGAACCAGTTTTACTGGCCTTAAAAGCTTCTCCCTTAAGAGAGAGAGAGGGACGAAGTTAGAGATAAATATCAAGGGACATTTTTACTAAGACAAAAAGGAACAGAAGACATCTATAAGTAATTATGAATTTCTTAGCGATTGGCCACTTCATAATAATAGCAAATCTGACGAACTAGTAAGTTTTACTTAACTTAGGAAAATAATTCATTATTGCCTTGCCTTTTTACAGTTAATGGAGTGTGTTCAGTCCTAAGTTTATGTTCTATGTTATGAAGTTGAAATTCGCAACTTTGATGATCATTTCCAATCATATGTAGTAGGCTATGATGAAATAATTTAAAAAGAATTCCATGAATTTACAAGTCCACCTTTACATCTTTTTTAATAATGGTAAAATATATTCAAGAAATAAATTTTTGTAAACTTTATTATATTTATGTTATACTTATGTATGTATATACAAATAAATGAACAAAATGTAAATTATTTTTTACTGAACCAACATTGCTTTACAGTTATTTTAATATAGAAATCATTTCAAATTAACATGAAATTTCATGTTATTTCAATATGGGCATCATTTTAATTTTAAATGATTTAATAGTAAATTTTAAATGAAATTCGTGTTGATTCAACATGATATTCATGTTATTTTTACATTTTCTACTGTTGATTTGAAAGGACTTAAACTTAATTTTTACATAATAATGCCTTAAATTTTACTGGAATAAAAATGTAAATTTTACATGATTTCCAATTTGTTTTATTTAAAAAAAAAAAATAAATTTTTGTTTTATTGTAAAATCATGTTAAATTAACAGGAAACGCTAATGAAGCAAAATCATTATTAAAAACTGTTAAATTAATGTTGTTTTAATTGATTTTACAATGATTTTTTTCTGTGTGAATGTATACGTTTAATATTAAGTACATTTTGATTGTTTTGTATTGTAAAGCTTCTCTCCGGTTTTAGATCATTTTGGTAAAAATCTGTTATGCTACAAAATTTTTTTGACGAAACGTCAATGACTGGCCTTGGTGCAATATATTATAAATTCTTTTTTTTGATAAAAAATCTTCATTTTGTTTTTCGTATATCAATAGTTGTAAAAGTTCGCGCCGCAGGCGAAAATTTTGTTTTTCATACATAAAAAACAAATATAATTCTTAACAAGTTTCAAAATTGCTAAGCTCTAAGACGCAGTCATAGAAAACCATTCGCTCTAAAACTTTAGAATATCGTCGGATGCTGCAAAAACCGCATATCGGAAATTTATGGCTCTCGATTGTTACCAGCAAATTTAATAAGAACTGGATGTGAGGACACACTCATGAACGGAGAGCAGACATTTACTTAATCTTTGAACTATTTTGAAAGGCAGTGGTTGTGTATAACCAAAATATTTGATTTATATAAAATGATTTTTATTATAATTCTTTAAAATATTTCAATTTAGGTTGGCTTAAGTAACTTTAATGTTTAAGGAGTACATTCGGATGTTATTGATTCCATACGATGCGTATATTGCTGTGCATAAGCAATATTTATTTGCTGTGCATATTTTTATTTTACATAATGAATAAAAGATTCAATTTAATTAATGAAAATATGCCCAAACTTAAATTTGGGCTAATTTTCATTTGGTTGGGGTAATTTATCATTATATTTTTAGTGTTAATTTTCATTATGAAATTTTGCGCAAAAAAATATTTTCAATTTTAAACACATGTTTTGATTTAAAAAAAACTCATAAATCTGACATTCTGGGGATTCCAGTTAAGACTTAATGTGGTATTTCAATCTCAGAGTTTTAATTAAAAAAGTAATACAATTGGAGACACATTTTTTTTAAGAAAATATACAAACTAAATAATTCCACTTAGACCTGTACGAGGTAGCTAAATAAATTCTAAACTAAATACAACAATCACATGCATTAGTATCAGCATGAAAATAGTAATGCTGTTAAAACGATTGTGATAGTTTGCATATGCATTTGTTGTTTGTACAATTGATAGGCACGCGTAAGGTATAAAAGGCGAGACATTTGCGAGTAGAATTTCTTCTGACAGCTGAAGAAGACGCATCTGAGGGACGGCTAACTAAATAAAAAGGAAAGTACAGTGACTACGAATTAAGTAAATCAGAGAACCAATTACACTAGTAGAGTAGCCCACCAGTGTTTCTTAAAAATACGAAGTGGGCCACCAGTGTTTCCCAAAAATACGAAGTGGACGTAGTATAGACACCACTGTTTCTTAAAGACACGAAGTGGACACTATACAGGGTGGTTCAGTCACGACCCGCCGAATTTCCCCAGCGTATACCTTGGCTCATTTCATGAAAATATGGCCATTACGACCATCCCCGGAAATGCAAGTGTGCGAAATGGCAGCGGCTTGAAAATATTCGGATTGGTGGTCGGAGGGTAGTACGGTAAAACTGCTAACTTCTAAGCCCGTGGTCGGATTTTTTGGGTTTATTGGAAAGGTCTTTGCGAGACCTTTCAGAATCAATAAAGAAAAAATAAAAAAAAAAGTGAAATCGCTGAGATACAGACCTTAAAAAGACATAAGAATGTGCACATAACCTCGATTTGCTCAGCCAGATGGCAGGTAACTTATGTTTTTTTTTCCCTAAAGAACAGCCCTACCTCTTCTTACTTTTCCAAAATGCCCTAAACGAAGCCCAGAGGTCTTATCGTACCAAAGTTATAACCATTTGACTGAAATGCAAACCTTTTTTGTAATGTTAATTTACAAAAACAAATGAATGTGTGCTGTTATTTCGCTTCCGAAAATAAAAAAAAAATTTTGGTTATAACTTTAGGGCATTTTGGAAAGGTAAGAGGTAGGGCTACCCTTTAAGAGAAAAAAAAAACATAAGTTACCTGCCATCTGGCTGAACAAATCGAGGTTATGTGCTCGTTATTATGTCTTTTTCACATCTTTTTAAAGCTCTGTATCCTGTCGATTTTATTTTTTTTAATTTTTTCTTTATTGATTCTGAAAGATCTCCCAAAGACCTTTCCAACAAGCCCGACCACTGGTTCAGAAGTTAGCAGTTTTAACCTGCTACCCTCCGACCACAAATCCGAAAATGTTCAAACCTCTGCCATTTCGCACACTTGCATTTTCGGGGATGGTCGTAATGGACATATTTTCATGAAATGAGCTAAGGAATACGCTGGTAAAATTCGGCGGGTCGTGACTGAATCACCCATATTCTAAAATACGAAGTGAGGGTTAAGTAGGCCACCAGTGTTTCAAAAAGACGCGAAGTGGACTTTGTGATTGTTACTTGTTCAGGCCACCAGTGATTGCTCGAAAACACGAAGTAGAGTTCCCAATCATATAATTTCCTTCTACCAGTGTTTGCGCGAAAACACGAAGTAGACTTTGTAAACACATATTTTCTTTCCACTAGTGTTTACCTATCAACACGAAGTGATAATTATTTTAATAACACAGATTTTACGAGCAACCGAAACAACACGAGAGTCAGCCGAGAGAATTGCACAGAGCCGAAACACCCAGCAGAATTGGCCGAAAGTACCGAATAGAGCCGAGACAGCAACAAAGTGCACAGAATACCCGAGAGCCAGCCGAAAGCACCGAATAGGGCCGAGTCAGCAACGAAGTGTACACAAAAACCTGAGAGTCAGCCAAAAGCACTGAATAGAGCCGATACAGCAACGAAGTGGTCAAAAAACCCGAGTCAGCTGAAAGCATCGAGTATAGCCGATAGAAGCCGAAGGGCCCCGTGGACACAAGAGACAGCCGAGAACATCGGGCACAACCGAGACAAACCCGAAGGGTGTAGAAGAGCCCAAAAAGTCAACCGAAAGCATCGAACTTGTAGATTTAAGAAGATTTGAAACCATTATAGCAAAGAAATTGAATAAAGAAAATAATCACTTCAATAACTTCAGAAATCATTTTACAAAAAAAAGTACTAATTTTAAAAAAAGTTGATATTGAAGGAAATTTTGTTTCTAATAAAAATTTATACTTAAACTTTAATTGCCTTAAAATGCTACATAGGCTGAAAAAAATATCGGAAGTGAAAATACACTTCACAACCAACTCATGTCCAAAAATATGACATCCACTTTAAATAGCACTAAAAACTTTTTGAGTTCTAAAAATCATCCCAATTAAAATTTGAGCTAAAAATCCAAAAAATTTACTAAAAACATTTTTCAAAACAAAAATGAGCAAATTAAAACAAAATGATAAATTGGTTTATGTTGTTACTATTTTTTAAACCTTTTATTTTTTTTAATTTTGTCTAAAATATTTAAAAAAAAAATAAATAAAAAAATATTCGATAAAAAAATATAAATTTGTATATTCTAATTCGTAAGGCAACTTCAAAAGAAATTAGCAGCTTAACAAGTGTATCTAAAAATAATTAAGTTAAAATTTTTCTATATTTTACAACTCACTGATTTACAGCAATTTACTAATTTTTTTGTAGTAATTTGGTTGTACTAATATTAATAACATTTAGTAATATTTTTGCTCATTTTAGCAAACCGATTTTAAATTTCACTTTACAAAAAGTTTACTAAAATTTAGTAGTGGCTACTAACTTTTCTACTCATTTCATTGAACTACACGTCAGCAGACATGTGTTGCTAAGATAAGCAAAAAATACCACTGGGCTCAAATTAACCAAAACAAGATATACAAAATGTTTTCAATTGGAAAATACGAAAATTTTTAAGAACTGAAAAAAGTCTATTTGGAAAGAATAGAAAAACTTAAGTGGAACCCAAAAAATAATTTGTTACAAATTACAAGGCAAGAGCCTGAGAGGAATATGCGTATTCAGAAGTTGTATAGACTCCTTCTTTAATAGAAATTTAAGTGGTAGCGACAGTTCTGCCAAACTTTGTAAATTTCGCAAATATGGCAAAATATTCTTAGGAATTATTTATTGAATAATGATTTAAGGCAGTTCTGGTTTATTTAGAAAATTTTATACAATAATTTCTCTGCTGTAAAACACTGTATACACCGCATTTTTCTGTTTTAGGTTTAAAGTTTAACTTGAACATGTGTGGCCCCAAGATTCTATGGCCTGATTCTTTAAAAATGTTCAAATTGTTTTGAAATACCTGAACAAATACTTTATACCTACAATGTAGAAGACTTAACTTAATATTTCAAAAAAAGCAGCACTCTGTGTCCTTAAGGTGAAAGATATACTTTTATTTTGCATTTAACGATTAATCGTCAATTTTTCGATTAATCGACCCGAATAACCGAATAATCAATTTTCGTCATTTTTCGAATAATACAATAATCTGTTAACCGACAGGATCGAATAATTGGAAACACTATTTTTAATGTAATTTTAAAGAGAACTTAAATCGTGACGCACGCTACATAAATTTATTTGCTATTTTTTAATTGTAGAATTTGTATTTTTTATTTACTTTAAGTTGATTTAAAATTAGAGACACTTGCTACAACGCATGGACCTAACATTTCATACCTAACTTCAATCCTTCCAAAATAGTAAAAAAAATTACTAAAATTGTAGAGAATTGAATGTTTACACTAAGGTTGGGTGTTCATAATACACCTAAAAAATTATATTTTTTGTATAACATTAATAGATTTAAGGTAGGGTAGGATTTGGTAATAATGATCATCCATATAAATTTTTTTTATATTTACAATATTATATATCTAGTCTAATGTTCTATTAAAAAAATAAAGTTGGATAACTTAACGTCGAACAAGCGAAATGAAATTTCTAAAAGATCTGATAAAAATTTAAAAATAAAATTTTAATCAGTTAAAACAATAGACAGGACTATTATAAACCCATTAATAAGGTGTTTTTCGGTGTGTGGAGATAAAAAATTTGTTTTTTAATATAAAACTTTTAAATACAAAAATTAAATATTAAAATCAAAATTTACAAAGATGGCTGTTGTCATTATTGTAAAACGTGGAAAGACAGGTATAATGTGTGTAGGTATTTGCAAAAAATTTTTCATGCCACAAAGAAATATTCTGGGTTTGATAATTACTCGCGTGGAATACTGGACGCAACTGAATATGAATGTATAGTGTTTTACACCAATAGAAATTATTTTCTCTTTCTAGATAAATGAATGAATAAATTAATAAATGAATTAATCGTTAAGAGAATATCAGTATTAATTGAATTAAAATAATTAAAATAGTTCATGTTTTCTCTATTATAAAAAAATAATTCATAATAATAATAATTTTTTGATTGTATACAAGGCAGTCTGCCTCATTTAATAAAGGGTGGTTAAAATTTAAGGGCCGATGTTGAATGTGAACCACACCTAAACGTCAAGTTTTTTTGCATTTCATTTGACATTTTTCAATTTCAGACTTACTCAATTTGAACCATGGCATTAAAGTTATTCAGGCTTATTATGAAAATGGGCGTTCAAATCAAAATGCATATCGTGAACTTCGTGATTTTTTCGCTCAATTTAATCGTTCAAATATGCGTACAATCGGAAAAATCGTGCAAAAATTGTACAAACCGGGTCTGTAAGAGATGTGAAAACACCAGTGCATGCTCGTACTGCAGAAAATATTACTGCTGTTCGCGATAGTGTGGCTGAAGAGCCGTCCAACTCAACTCGTCGTCGTGCCCAACAATTACAACTCTCACGCTCGCCGTTGATTAAGATTATGCATAAAGACTTGCATTTACACGCTTACAAGGTGCAATTGACTCAAGAACTAAAGCCTCTTGACCATTCTAAACGTCGTCAATGGTCAGAATGGTGGCAAGAAATGGCAACAGTGGATGATTAATTTTCAAAGAAAATCATCTTCAGTGATGAGGCACATTTTCAACTCAGTGGATTCGTCAATAAGCAGAATTGCCGCATTTGGGCGAATAATAATCCAAGAGTGATTGTCGAAAAACCAATTCACCCACAAAGAGTGACTGTTTGGTGTGGTTTATGGGAGGCGGCATCATCGGGCCGTATTTTTTCCAAAATGAGGCCGGTCAGGCAGTTATTTACTGTGAATGGTGTTCGATATCGTAAGATGATAACGAAATTTTTATGGCAGATACGGATGTGCACGATATGTGGTTTCAACAGGACGGTGCCACTTGCCACACAGCTAACGAAACAATGGCTCTTTGCGCGACAAATTCAATGGCCGTGTTATTTCACGTGGTAGCGATGTCAATTGGCCGCCAAGATCATGTGATTTGACACCCTCGGACTTCTTTCTTTGGGGTTATTTGAAAGAAAAGGTGTACGTCGATAAGCCAACAACAATTTAAGAGCTTAAGGATGAGATAATTCGGCACATCATCGAAAGTGAACCATCGGATGGAGGTGTGCCGCCGAGGTCGCGGCGGTTATTTGGCCAATATTTTGTTCCATACATAATTGAACCATACCATATTATTATAATAAAAAGAAATGACAATCAACATCGGCCCTTTAAAATTTAACCACCCTTTATATTTAAAGAAAATAAAAATAATTCTTTCCACTTAACGTTCCACATTTTTAATTTAAAATGTAAACAAATACCTACAATAAAAAAAAACAATTTTTAGAGTGTACTTTATTTCTTCAACAAAGCGGCATTTACTTGCTCTGTTAAAAATTAGCGTACTACTGAATGAAATAATTGTAGTTTTTGTGCTCTTAGCTGTGAGATTTGTTGACATTCGTACAGTGTACGTGTAAATTACCGATTGTGTTCGGCCTGAGTGCCGATCACTGTACTAGTTTAATCAAAAAAAAATTATTTTCTAATTCCCGAGAGGGTCATAAATTTTATATAGTGAGGGGTGCCCGAAAAAGTAAACTTTTACCAAACTGTTTTGTCGGATACTGGTAAACATACTCACTGATATATTATTAAAACTCGGAGTCAACTGATATGCTATAAACGTCTTCATTCCTTTGAATTTAGATTCTTTTTTAGGACTTGCTACCACCACCGTATAAGGTTGGTGATTTGTTTGCCATTGGTAGAAACTATCCAGTGGTAATATATAGATAAGTTCGTTGTCTGAAAGTTTCTCTTTGTTGCCCAAACCAAGTATAAAAGAGTCGGAACTCTTGCCAAACATACTGGACTTTTTTAAAGTTGCTGTATTATTATTGTTTCCAACCGATGAGGATTGCAATGAAATATCATCGCTGGGAGTCGCAGGCAAATACTTGTTATCGAAACTACTGGCCGACTGTGAGAGTTGGTTGACAAGTGCCCTGTTTGTTCCGCTGTTAGAGGGTCCTATTTCAGAATACGTGTCATTATCATCATCCCAATCATCTTCCCAATCATCGCCTTCATTATATTCATCTGCCGTTGCGTCATATCGAGAATTACCATGGACGTCAGTGGAACTTTGAACGCTACCTTGCTGTTGCTGTTTAACATCCGCTGCAGACATGACCTCAACATAGGCAGCTGGAAAAAGACCAATTTCTCCTTGACTAGTTTTACCTTCCCACCATCCCTCACCAACATCAGTACGTGTAACTGTAAGGATGTCACCGACTTTAATAGAAATCTCTGACGAACCGGGCTCACCAGAAAATTCATACAATGCTCGAACATACGAAGCCATTGCCCAGATTTTCTTTAACTCTGATAACTAAAAAATAGGTGTTGTTGCAGCACAAAGAATTCTAATCGAACGAACGAATGATTAATAAATACACAGTGTTATCGACGCAAACGTAATAAGAACAGACTTGTTCATAGTGCTAAACACAGACGAAGGAACATTAGTAGAAAGAAACACGTGTTTGTTTTTAGTACAGACGATGGAACCAAAAACGAAAACACAAAGGAACTATTATATTCTACATTCTTTTGTTAATTTTTCATATGCTGCTGTTTTTACTTTTATTTTTGCAGATATCACATGGGACAATTCTCATAAATTTTTATGTTTATTCATAAAATTTATACAATTTTTATTATTTTAAATTGTCACCACACGGCACACAACACCGCTCTCATAAAACATAAAATATCATAAATCATATTTGAGAAACCAAAAACGAAGCATGAATTTAATAGGAAATATTGCTACACACGATGCAACATTAAGTGCAACATGCTCATGTTTCCACTAATGTTCCTTCGTCTGTGGCTAGCATAAGAGTATTTATAAGTAGTGTTGCTAAAAGACGGCCTATCAATAACCCAGCAGTGCCTAGATTCCATAAGACGAGCGAAGATAATAGGCGAGTTTTTTTAATTCTCCTCTAAAGTAACTTCAAAAAACTTAAAACTTTCATACAATAGTTTTGTCCCCATGATTTTAGGGTTGATTTAATCGCTTATTCTTCTTTATTTTCTTCTTTACAACTTGATGTGTTTACGTAATAACACAGTGCTTTTGTATTGTAAAGCAGGGATGGAAAAGTTGATACAAAATAAATAAAATAAAATGTTGCTTAATAAAAAAATATATAAATTTGTAATTGTAATTTTTTTCTTAAAAACAATTTAGTTCTCTGTAAAAAAGTACATTTGATTTTTTTTTTTTTTTGATACCGAAAAAATCTAATTTTCCATCCCTGTTGTAGAGATGTAGACACATTGAAAGAGAAAATCAAATAAAGCAACATAACAAAAAAAAACTAATGTGTGTAAAGAAAAATATGAAAACAATCACCGAGAACAGAAAACGTGATTTTTTCTTTACACCGTTCGCCTACAAATTCAAACAATCATGATTTTCAAACATGGTGGAAAGTCATCGTGTGAATTAGGTGCTTGATAAAGATACATTTTTATTAAATCAACCCTCTGCTTTGCATGCATTATGATTCAGTTGAAAAATTTTTTTTTGTTTGATTTATTTTTTTAAATTGAATAATTAAGATATGCAAACAAAATTTTTTGAGAAAAGTAGGTCAGTTTCTTGAAAAAAAAATTTGCTATATATGGCTTCATAGGAACTCCTATCTATATCACCCTTAAAATTTATTGCCATATATGACGTTTCATGCAACAAAGATAATTTAAATTTTTTATTAATTTTTATATTTATATTTTATTTGAACAATTAAAAGTAACTAAAAATAGTATAAGGAACATTAATAAATATATACAAAAAGAACATTTTCTGTTGGATTCTTCTACAATCATGTCAAGTAATTCATCGGGGAAAAAAATCTGGGTTTTCCAATTTAAGCATCACCTCTGGTAATTCCTTAGTTCCCAAAAAAGGTAAATCGTCTTCCTTGTATGTACCAAATTTAGTTTCCTTCCAGCTTATTTTCTGCTTCCTCTTCTGACCTTTTTTCTTTTTCGTAAATAAACTGACCAGCGGATCCTCATCCCCATAATAAAATTCGCTACTTTCATCCGTTTCATGTATCACCGGACCGATTTGCCACAGATTCATTGCCTGACTCAGGTATTTCTGTATCACTTTCTAAAGCTTAAAGTCCATACCACGCATGCTGCGCTTCTTCGCGTCATACGCGGTTGTCAAAAAAGTAGAATCAGTAATTGTATGCTGGAAGTTACATAGTACCAAAGCGTAGAATGCCTTGACGCGTATGACGCGTAAAGTAGGCAGCGTATGAACAGATCAGCTGATTTTGATATGTTATTTTTATTTTAAAAAACTACACAATGGAGGAAAAACTAATTGAAGCTGTAAAAAAACACGAAGTTCTTTATTTTAGATTTATTTTATTCAACCAATTTACGCTAAAGCTGATAAAATACGTAGTGGCAACGACGTATTTTTATTTATTTATTTACTTACAACAAACAAATAATACAAACGAAAAACAAAATTTCTTCGAATTGTGTAAAAGATCAAAATGTTTGTTGTAAAAAATTTGCATTTTCGACGCCGAACACAGAAATAAACCAAGCAGCAAAGATACGGTCAAAAAACTACACTGCAGAGCAGAAAATGTGGCAACTTCAAATGCCTAAACCTTACGTTAAAAGTTAAAGGTAAGATGAACTTACCTTTAGCTTATCGGTCACTTTTAGGTTAAAGTATACTTATAATAACGAAAAACTAATAATATGTCCGTTAACATCCTAACTTTAGCTATCGGCAAGTTATAATAATGGGTCTAAAAACAACAATAAAATTATTTTCGTTGTTCTTTTGTGTGTAATTTTCGAATTTTATTTCTTATTATGGTATGAGATATAATTATATGTGGTTTAATATATGTATGTTCTAATATAAGAAATATTTTTTGATATGGTATGATATTATTATATTGATATTATACATTATTTTATTGATAATATGATATTATTATTGATAATATGTGCAAAAAAATTTGAGATATTGTTATATATAGGTTAATATCTATAGTATTTTTGATATGGTAAAAGATATAATTTCATATAATTATATGTGGCCACATGTCAATGGTTTCGAATCCCAGTCAGTGCGATCATTTTTTTGTGCTTTTTGTTTGTATTTATTTCCTTATTAATATTTTTTTAAAACTTTCAAATTTAAATCATTTTAGGATAACAAGAACTAGAAATTTTTGATGGAATATAAGTAGTGAAAATTTATATACATATATATTTTTTCGCTTTAAATATAATTATTTTAACATGTCCCAGACTAAAACTTTTAGATGAACCTCAATAATGAGTTAGCCCATACTCCAGGTAACACATATTTTAAATTTCAGGTTTCTAGCTAAATCGGTGTGGGCAGCCCGTTAAGGGAGACTTTTCACCTTTTTGCTCCTCTTCGTAGACATTTATAAAAATCCGACCTAGGTGAATGTCTACACATGAGGAGGAACATATGAACCAAATTTCAACTTCCCAGCTCCAGAGTTTTTGGCAGGACGTCAAGGGTGAGAATTCTCCCCTTTCCTGCCCCTCCCCTTTGGAATTTAACAATTTGTGCAGGCTGTTAAAGCATATTTAAAATTGCCGGTTTCTAGCTAAAGGGTTTGAGCAGGCCGTGTAAGGGGAGTTTTTCTCCATTTTGCTCTACCGGAAGGAGTTTCCAAGAACCTCGTCTTAGCGAATGTCTAAGCCGTAGGGAGAACCTACATATAAAATGTCAGCGGCCTACGAATGAAATAAAGAAATAAATATTTACATATGTTCACAGTTACACATTTTCACATTTGCCCATTTGCACATTTACACATTTTCATATTTGCACATTTACATTACCATCAAACCATCGATCCATCAAACCATCAATCGAATTTTCACTTTTGAACATTTGCACTTTTGCAAATTTGCACTTTTGCAAATTTGCACTTTTATAAATTTGCACATTTTCACATTAGCATATATGCACATTTGCACTTCTGCAAATTTGAACACTCACATTTGCACATTTACAAATTTGCACATCTGCACATTAGCATAATTGCACATTTACATTGGATGAGGAATCTATGTACCAAATATTAACGTCGCAGCTCCAGCGGTTTTGGCAGGCCGTCAAATTTTTAGTTTCAGCATTTGAAAATACAAAAATTATTAAAATACAAGACAAGAACGAAATTAAATATAACAACTCCAAATCGTTTTTTTTATTTCTGAAATACAATTGACTATTTCTAAAATACAATTGACTGTTTCTGAAACACAATTCACAATTTCTTAAATACAATTGACTTTTTTAGAAATTCAATTGACTATTTCTGCAATACAATCATCTATTTCTGAAAGACAGTTGACAATTTCTGAAATACAATTAACTATTCCTGAAATACAATTGACTATTTCTGAAACGCAATTGATAATTTCTGAAATACAATTGACTATTTCTGAAATACAATCGAATATTTATAAAATACAATTGATAATTTCTGAAATACAATTGACTGTTTCTGAAATACAATTGACAATTTCTGAAATACAATTGACTATTTCTGAAATACAATTGACAATTTCTGTAATACAATTGACTATTTCTGAAACACAATTGACTATTTCTGAAATACAATTGACAATTTCTGAAATACAATTGACTATTCCTGAAATACAATTGACTATTTCTGAAACTCAATTGACAATTTCTGAAATACAATTGACTCAGGAATACAATTGACTATTTCTGAAATAGAATCGAATATTTCTAAAATACAATTGATAATTTCTGAAATACAATTGACTGTCTGAAATACAATTGACAATTTCTGAAATACAACTGACTATTTCTAAAATACAATTGACAATTTCGGAAATATAATTGACTATTCTAAAATACAATTGACTATTTCTGAAATGCAATTGACTATTTCTAAAATACAAATGACTATTGAAATACAATTGATTATTTCTGAAATACAATTGACTATTCTGAAATACAATTGACTATTTATGAAATACAATTGACTATTTTGAAATACAATTGATTTTTTCTGAAATACAATTGACTATTCTGAAACACAATTGACAATTTCTGAAATATAATTAACTATTTCTGAAATACAATTGGAAAAGGCGTAGTTTTCGTGTATATTATATTGTTGGATCTAATCTGATACAATAGGATCTGACTTTTTTCGGATAAATTTGGATATTACTTTATTCAAATATTTTGATCTGCCATTTTTCGGATCAATTCAGATCCTTCTAAATCTCCAGATATATTGCTGGATCTAATTGTATCTGCCAAATATATTTCTGGATCTAATTTGGTCTGCCATTTTTCGGATCAAGTAAGATATTAATATTAATATTGTGCCATATTAATTTTTTTTTACTCGGACATACTTTTTGCCAACTAATTTATTTATTTATTTATTTATTTTATTAAACGTATAATTACAAATTATATTTTAATACCCTAACCGAGCACTAGCAACGAAGGCCTTCAGCTCGTTGTAGCGAAAACAGACCAGAGCCTCTGGTGGGAATCGAACCCACGACCCCCGCACTGATAAGCTAGCACGCTACCACCTAGCCTACCTAATTTCAAACCATCTGTGGTTCATTATATAAAAATGTTTGTGTTAGTTATAGGTATTTCTGCAAGGGGCCGCTGTGAAGTAACAAGATTCAAAAATATATTCTCTGTACATACATATATCTATCCTCCAAAAGTCTGATCATGATGGGGTTTAACATATCGGTGTGCATTGAAACTAGCGTTATCACTAAAATACCGATACCGTAATAACAAAATAACGTTACCCTTAAAATATCGTTACCGAAATAACTAAAATAACGTTATCGCTAAAATACCGTTACCGAAATAATGGAAAATACCGTTATCGCTAAACTACCGATACCGAAATAACTGTAAAAATCGTTATCCCTAAAATACCATTATAACTGCAAAAATCGTTATCCCTAAAATACCGTTACCGAAATAACTGAAAAAGTCGTTATCCTTATAATAACTTTACCGAAATGATAGAAAATAGCGTTACCCTTAAAATAACGTTACCGAAATAGTAGAAAATAACGTTACCCTTACCGATAACCGCATTTGTTTCGGTTAACATCCATGATAAGAAGCCATATATTGCTGTTCTAAGATATGCGAGATTTCATGAGTTCTACATGCACAATTGAAAAATAATCGCATAAACACTATTTACAAAGCTATACCATAAAAAAAATTATAAAAGCTTACAACTTACATGGAACTTTAAAAAATAAATGTTCTTTTTATGTATTTTCAATCTACGAAGCACAAGAATTGGAGGTTCTGTTTAATACTATTTTCACTAATGCCCAAATTTTGTAAATACCCTGAGTTCAATGCCTCACCTACACTTTACTTTTTAATGCCAACACGAGTGTAAAAAAAATTTATTTTATAAATCACTACGTCATTGCATTGGACTTTAACGTTAGAACAGTTGCAGGCATATTTCTCCATGGGAACTTGGTTGTACATATTTTTTCAGTTTCCTTAGCAAAATTTCCAATTTTTTTAGAGTCAATTTCTTCATTGCCCGCAAGTACTTCTAGGAATATTTTAAATTTGAAAATAAGATTTAAGCTTTAAGCCATCATTTGTATTGCCTGACCCTTGTTTTGGCTAATCAATAATCTATAATCCAAATTTGCGATATTCATGTTGAACATGTTTCTTTTTTAAACTTCTCTCCTTGTTGATTTCGTTGTTTCTTATTGATCCTGAAGATCCCAAATCGAAATCATAACTGATTTTTAGTATATGTCGTATGTTCTTACTTACGGATGCACTGTTTGGTGGAATGCGTTGAGAGTGGATAGGTGCTCAACAAGCCTCAGATGAGTGCATCTCATAGCATCACAGGTGCAAGGAGAAGCACGCTACAGGCAGCGTTGAATATCCTACTACATCTGTCCCCCATTGAACATTATGTGAGGAGTGTGGCTGCTAGGAGCTTATTTAGTCTATACGAGTCTTCGTTGATTAGACCTAGGCGGGATGATCACACAAGGATTCTGTTCGAAGTGGGTCTGCTTGATCAGGGTAGTATTCCGGCGGGAATTTCGGATCATAGGAGTATGACCTCGGACTTCGGATAGTAAAGTTTTGCGTGGATCCAACGGACTGTTTGAGGGGTGGGCGTTATTTACGGACGGGTCCAAGATGAACACTGGCACTGATGCCGGTGTTTATATTGCTTACACTGACGTGAAAAGGTCATTCAGACTCCCGAATGAGTGCAGTGTCTTTCAGGCTGAGATCCTAGCGATCTGGAGGGCAACGGAGGTGATAATGAATCACATCGTAGGGGGTCTGTGGTGACAATTTACGTCGATAGTCAGGCTGCGCTAAGAGCATTGACAAATTATACGGTGCGATCGAGACTGGTTGCACGGTGTAGGAATGCTCTGAGGGAGCTCATGGTGGCATTCACAGTAAGGCTGTTGTTTATGAAAAATATTAGTTTTGTAGTGTGTTTTACATTAGTATTTTATTTCTAATCACTTTTAAATTTACCCTCGTAATTGAATTTGAATTTTGTTTGTTTCCTTGCTTAGTAAATTCCTAACATTTCTAAACATTAAAAGTAACGGTAGAATCATTCGATGTACTCTTGTTTTCATTGGTACTTACAATTAATATAACATCTATTACTAGCTATAAGAATTTCGTTTGTTAAATAAACTAGTCTTCTACTGAACACTAAACAAAACGCATCGTGTTTGTTCTTAGACAATTTTTGGTGACCCTGACGTGATATTGATATAATTACTATTACTGTGCTTAATAGAAAACAAAAATCAGTGTTTAAGAAATGTGTGTTTATTACTAAGCCTAATAATATACATACATCTGTGAAAAAAATATAAATATTTTTTGTGGTGCGTTAAAAAGCATAACGGTTTTTAAAAATTCTTTGCCCAGCTGCATAGAGAAAGTACAGCAATTTATATCAAAAGACAAAATACATTTTTAAGACTTTTTAAAAACGTGAAATTGTGTCTTTTATTGTTGCTAACAAAGCAAGTGCAATTTTTTATGAACATTTTAAGTACAACTGTACACCTTTATATTTTGTAATAAAATTTAAAAACTATTAAGATGACAACTATTGATAGTCTTCGTAATAAAAGATCCCAACTTAAGGGTACTGCAACACGATTGGAGAATTTTTTAAACCAAGTTACAAGCGAAACCTCGCTTTTCGAAATCCGTGCTAGACTTGAAAAATTAGAAACTACATTCGACAGTTTTCAAGCGTTGGATATTGAAATGGCTGCTCATGATACCGCTGTTCCAGATCGTGAAGCTGAATTAGAAGAGTTTGAAGCCAGGTATTTTCGGATGAAAACTAAATTCTGCGAACTCATTGATACAAGGCAGCATCCTATAAATCTTGTTACTGATCAACTTAATTCAGCAACTATGCAACAAGATGCCATGACGAAGCTTTTGGAGTCTCAAGCAATATTTTTGGAGAAATTGTCAGCGCTACAAACAACATCCACATCTAGTTCTGCTACTTTATCACAAACTGCGAACACCTCTGTCCAGTCTGCTGATGTGCGACTACCTAAGCTGAATATACCTGTATTTGAGGGTAACTACTCTGATTTTAGATCCTTTTTTGATTTATTTTCCAGCTCCGTACATAACAACTGCTCGTTGACGGCTTCACAGAAGTTTCAATATCTGAAAGGCTTATTAAAGGGCGACCCCGCTACGCTTATAAGACATCTAGCTGTGTCCGATCAAAATTATTCCGAAGCTCTTAAAAAACTTTAAGAGCGTTATGACAAGCCTTCACTGGTAATTGATTCTTTAATTGAAACATTTCTATTTATATCGAAAGCAGATGGTCCACAAGGCCTTAGAAATGTGTCCAATGTTGCTGACGAAGTTATACGTGGTCTACGAGCACAGGGTCCGGATGCCGAGAAGCGTGATCCGTGGCTGATACACCTTTTACTTAAAAAGGTGGATAGAGATACTCACAAGTCCTGGGCCGAACACTGCAGTAAAATTACATTTCCAACACTGGAAAATTTTATAATTTTTATCAGTGATCGCTGTGATGCATTGGAACGTGTACCAACTGCTAGTGAAAAACAACGTGTTGTTGGATCACAGGTCAGAAGCAGGCCGGTCCGAGCGTATACTAGTGTAATGAAAAAGGCCTGTGCTGCGTGCTCTCAGAATCACCATCTTGCTTATTGTCCTACATTTACTATGATGACCGTGCCAAATCGTATTGAGTTTGTTAAGGAGAAAAGATTGTGTTTTAATTGCTTGAAGCCGGGACATATGGTTCAAAATTGTGCCTCTAAACACGTTTGTGAATCCTGTAAAGCACATCATCATTCATGCATTCATTTGGAGCGAACTTCAAGAACGGTAACAGCCGCCATTGCTAAAAAGTTGGATTCTGATCCTAAAGATGACAAAAAAAGCTGTTAAAGATGATGTACATACACCGGATACGTATATAAACCTTGCTGCGTTATCTGAGGTAAGAAATTTTAATATGCTTCTGCCCACTGCCAGGGTTCTTATAAAAGACAACATGGGGTACCTCCATAGCTGTAATATCCTATTGGATTCTGGCTGCCAAAACACATTGATCACAGAGCGATGTGCTAATAGACTTGGATTGAAACGAACCCCTTCTAAAATATTCATAAGCGGGGTGGGTAACAACAAAGCTGGAGCAACGAAAGGCATAGTCGAGCTACAGGTAAAATCTTTTTATAATTGTTAAAGTATTGTCATGCTAGCTCATATTTTTAAAATTCTTACATCTCAATTACCATGCTCTCCTCTTACTTTTAACTATTGGGATGAAGTGAAGAGTCTGTCCCTTGCTGACCCCAAATTTGATACTCCAAAAGATATTGATATTCTTGTAGGATATGACTATTTCTTTACTCTTTTAAGAGATGGTCGTGTTGTAAAAGATGGTATATTGCTGGCTCAAAATACAATGTTTGGATACGTTTTATGCGGTGGTTGTATAACTGAAAACAACGTGAGCGCATGTCATGTGATGACTCAAGTTCCAGCTGAGGTCGATTTAAATAAGACAATTCAATTATTTTGGAAAATTGAAAGTATCCCTGAAATAATACCTAACTTAACTACTTTAGACCAGCAAGCTGAAGACTGGTATAAATCAACTACAATCCGAACTGATAGATATTCGGTGCGACTTCCATTTTATCAAGAACCTGATATCGGTAAGTCCTATACTGGAGCTTTAAAACGACTGTTGTCTATGGAAAGAAAATTTAAATCAAATCCAGATTTAAAGTTGGCCTATTCAGAATTTATGAATGAATACTTGTCGCTTGGCCATGTGAAACTTATTCCACAGGAGGAAGTAAACTGTGCTTCTAAAAACGTATATTATTTGCCGCACCATGCTGTGCTTAAAGAAAATAGTCTGACCACAAAACTTCGGGTGGTGTTTGATGGTTCGGCCAAATCCTCTAATGGAAAATCAATTAATGATAATTTACTTAAAGGCCCAATACTTCAACAAGACTTGTTGGCTGTTATTTTAAGATATCGTTGTAAAAAGTACTGCTTTTCTGCAGATATTAAACAGATGTTTAGAATGATCGATATCCAAGAGTGTGACCAGGAGTATCAGCGCATCTTATGGCGCTAATATCCTGATGATAACGTTCAGCACTACCGGCTTACTACCGTAACTTACGGCATCAGACCTGCACCTTATCTTGCAATCCGTACTCTACTTCAGCTGAGTGACGACGAAAAACCCCGATATCCCTTGGGCAGTGAAGCTGTCAAAAATTCATTTTATGTCGACGACTGTATGGCAGGCTCCAACACACTAGAAGATGCTCAAGAGCTAGCCGAACAATTAAAAAACTTGCTTACGGCTGGCGGCTTTCACTTAAGAAAGTGGGCTACTAATGATAGCAATATTTTGCTTAAAATTCCAGATAGTGAGAAAATCGAGAGCATAGTCAATATTCCCTCAGACTTAACCGTGTGTCTTGATACTAAGAGGAACCTACTTTCCCCTTGGCTGGATATCACCTGCAATTATAGCTGTGAAAATTATTATACAAAAATTATGGCTATCCAATCTTGAATGGGACGAGCTGTTACCAAATAATATTTTAGATGAAGTCAAACTACTATTTTCAGAATTTCATTTACTTAATAACATTAATATACCCCGACTCATTTTTTCTACAGAAAAAGTTATTAACTTCCACGGTTTTTGTGATGCTTCTTCCTCAGCTTACGGAGCAGTAATATATTGTCGCAAAGTATCAGCAGACGGACAAGTTTCTACTAAAATCGTCATCTCCAAAACAAAGGTGGCTCCAATATCGTCACTTTCGATTCCTAGGCTGGAACTTTGTGCAGCGTATTTGCTAACTCAACTATTTGAATATTTAGCATCTGCTATTAACGTAAATCTGAATGAAGTTGTATGCTGGTCTGATAGCAAAACAGTCTTAGCCTGGCTTTCTTCACATCCAACAAAATGGAAGACTTTTATAAGTCATCGAACATCTTATATTTTGGAAATCCTTCCAAGTGTCAAATGGCGATATGTTCCGAGTAAACAGAATCCAGCCGATGCTGCTAGTAGAGGTGTGAGGTCCAGCAGCTTAATTGATGATGATTTTTGGTTCAAAGGTCCACCATGGTTGCTTAAAGACGGCAGCTATTGGCCACTCTCTAATTTTAAAGATATAACTACAAGTGAGGAACTTCGTCCAGGTAATCAAGTAGCTTTAACCTCAACCCTATACAACCCAGGCCTCATTGAAAGAATAAACGAAAGAGTCTCCCGCTGGACTAAGATAGTGCGAGTACTTGCCTATTGCTCAAGATTTCGAAATATATTAAAATCTAAGTGTGGAGACAACTCACCCCTAAAGGTTGAAGAACTTAAAGCTGCTGAAATCGAAGTTTATAAGTATTATCAATCCAGTGACTTTTCTGAGGTTATTGAGTCTCTAAAAAGGGGTCGATCAACCATAACGAATAAAAAGCTAAAGAGACTTTCGCCATTCTTAGATTCTGATGGGTTGCTACGTGTTGGCGGTAGATTAACTAATGCTGATTTACCCTATGATAGTCAGCATCAAATAATTCTTCATAAAGATAGTCCTATTGTCCGCAAAATTGTACACGATTTGCATTTAAAAAATCTTCATGCCAGAATAACACTGTTAGTCGCTACACTGCGCCAAAAATATTGGATAATTGGTACCCGTGAAATTGTTAAAATTGTAATTCGTATGTGTGGAGTTTGTATTCGCTACAGTGCCCGAATTCAAGAACAACTTATGGGTGACTTGCCCAAATTCCGAGTCAACGCTGCATTTCCTTTTTACGAAGTTGGATGCGACTATGCTGGCCCTATCTTGTATAAGCAACGCAGTGGACGAAAGGCCCCAATAGTCAAAGCGTATGTAGCAGTCTTCATCTGCCTAGTAACCAAAGCTGTACACCTAGAACTGGTATCCGATTTGAGTACTGACGCTTTTTTAGCTGCCTTGGATCGTTTCGTAGCTAGACGTGGTTTATGCGGTCATATCCATAGCGATAATGGAACTAATTTCCAAGGAGCTGCCCGGAAGCTCAATGAAATTCATCAAATGGTAACCTCTTTTAAATCTACTAATGAAATTTCGAATTTTTTGTCTTCTAAAGGTATACAGTGGCACTTCATCCCACCAGGCGCACCGCATTTTGGTGGTGCATGGGAGTCAACAATCAAGTCCATGAAGTATCATCTACGTAGAACTATGGGTAAAGATACTTTAAACTTTGAAGAACTATCAACTCTCCTTGCTAGAATAGAAGCAATATTAAATTCTAGACCGTTAGTACAAGCTGACTCTGATGACATTCCCTATATAACACCTGGCCACTTCCTAGTTGGAAGACCCCTAAATGCCTTGCCAGAAACGAATGTTACTCATTTAAAAAGTACTTCTTTATCTAAATGGACTGTGGTTACAAACCTTACTCAATATTTTTGGTCTCGATGGTCAACTGAGTACATACTCTCACTCCAGCAAAGATCGAAATGGTTAAAAGAGAAACCCAACATAAGTGTTGGTGATATCGTCTTGCTACGTGATGACAATTTACCACCCGCTTGCTGGAAGATTGGCCGTGTGATTGAAACCCATGCTGGATCCGATGGCCTAGTTAGAGTCGCCACTATTAAGACCGGCAAATCTACTTTCAAGAGAATAATTGCTAAACTTTGCCCATTGCCAAAGGATCGTTGAACGCAGTTCAAGGCTGGCGGAAATGTTTATGAAAAATATTAGTTTTGTAGTGTGTTTTACATTAGTATTTTATTTCTAATCACTTTTAAATTTACCCTCGTAATTGAATTTGAATTTTGTTTGTTTCCTTGCTTAGTAAATTCCTAACATTTCTAAACATTAAAAGTAACGGTAGAATCATTCGATGTACTCTTGTTTTCATTGGTACTTACAATTAATATAACATCTATTACTAGCTATAAGAATTTCGTTTGTTAAATAAACTAGTCTTCTACTGAACACTAAACAAAACGCATCGTGTTTGTTCTTAGACAGCTGTGTTGGGTCCCGGGCACTGCAAGGTGGATGACAATGAGGTCCCAGCGAACTCGCGAGAGACGGTTCGAATCTGGACTTAGGGGTAAGGGACAGGGGGTAAAGCCCCCCTTATATCACTACTATGGGGTGAAACCGCGATGCCGTTAACCGGTCCTGGAGGGATAGAGCGGATTGAAGGGTGTCGAGGGCGTTATGTCCAGGATTGGACGCTGGGGCAACCAGGGTTCTATTAGGATTGGATAGGAGTGGTCTCAGCACCCTTATAGGGTTCTTGACTGACCATTGTTCTGTTAGAGCTTTTACGAGTAAATGGGATAATGCCGAGGAGATAAATTTCACAAGGCTAGGAGATAGATTTCACGACGAACTGGGGTAATCCAGCCGATCTACTAGGGTTTGTCAGGGAAATAGGACGGTTGTTTCTGATGGGGGCACTGTAGGGGGAGTCTTGTCCTATGCAGTATCTTTATTTCTATTTACTATCTGTCTTGAACCTCTCGACTATTTTCTTCTTAACTTTTCTCTTTCTTCTTCCTCTGTACTAAAGGGATTCACAATGGACCGCATTGGTCTCCGGGTGGAGATGCGCCCTTGGGCGCATAACCCTTCTTAACCTAACCTAACCATGTGTCGCATAAATTGTTTTCTTGCATGTAGTGGTGATAATCCAAATTCATTTGCAGCAGTATTATCTAATGATTTTGTCGGGACTTGGTTTAATTGGCTTGATGTTGCTTAGCATATGATGCAGCTGGATACATCCTTCGTGTTAGTCAAATCCTGGGCTACTTTTCCATCAATCATTGTTAGCATTAATTGGTAGCTTACTTAAATTTGCTGCCCCTCTAACTGTAATTATAATGGCTGTAGTGTTGCGAAGGCTCTGAATTTTCCACAACCTCTTTCAATCGCAATGGTACAAAAGATACCATGAACATATCACATACTACTTGTTTGTATTATTTTTGTCCGGAAGAACCATCACATCCCCATTTACAAAAAAGAATTAACTTTGTGTGTTCCATATTTCTTTAAGTCATTTCCTCTTTTTGATGTACCTCTGTCGAAATTGGTGTGATTGTAATAGTGTCCTATGATGGCAAACAGTCCATTTTAGCAGCGGTTATGTGATAAGCCTTTTTCAATCACACGCAATCTGAGCTGAATGCATTGCTGTTTTGTTATTTTAAATCCAGAAATAATGCTTATGCCTCCTCATTTGTGAACTGTTTTGCATCGCTCAGAGTTAGTATACTTTTAAGAATCCGTTTTGTTCTCACTGGACTAGCTTTAACAACTTTTTTAGTGATATCCACTTTTGTCAATTGTTTCTGTGATCGTTATTGATGTTGGAATGATTATTTTATATTTGTATATCCAATTTATTTTTTTTTTACATCTTTAAGTTTCCGCCTCTTAGATTTATCGCTGCAGTTGTCCAACGATTTGCATGGTCTTCCAGGCTTCTCTTGCTTTGTTTCTGAAGCGACAGTAAGTTAGCCTTCTAACCAGTTTGCAGTTTTTATATAAAACTTTTGTTTGCTGTAGCTTACTTCTTTGTAACGTTTTTAGTGCTTTGACACAATTAGATAATTGCCCACTATACAAATGAATAACCATTGTGTGCTAGGTAAAATAAAAAGTAGAAAAAAGTTATCAAAAACCCGGGTTACAAATGTGTATTTTCATTCTTACTTACATATATATAAAAAGGGTGGTTTATTTTGTAAGCAGATATCATTACTCGATATGCGTTTGTCGAATGTCCACGATACGGTATTTTCCTTCAGTCTTTGAACTCTGCTTGCCATGTTTCCTACCCACATTAAATATGCGGCTCAGCAATTATTTTCGCAGTCTCCTGTGACTACATTAGGATCACGAATTCCACTTACAAACGCTTCAATTTTGAATTCATCTAATAATGGATGATTTTCGCCCGGATATGACAGCTACACCAATCGTTCAATTTCTGTTGCAAAATCTCGCAACGAATCATTTGCTTTCTGAAGTCTACCTCTAAGTTCAATTCGGTAAATTTGCTTTTTGTGTTCGCCACCATACTTCGCTGCAGTGCCACCAGTATGTCGTCATTATTATTTCTGCAGGTGATTGGCGCACTTTCTAGAATTCCTGCAGTGTTTCCTTTTAAGGCCACAATCAACTCTATAGATTTTTCTTCGATGTTCCACATATTTCTGGCGACAACTGTCTCGAACTGGAACTTTAAAATATTAAAAGGTATGCTGCGATAAAAAGAAGGGGCCTTTGCTCTACCAGAACTTTCTTGGCCTCTTGACATTGGAGATTACTAACTTTCTTGACCTCTTGACAGTGGAGATTATTTACTTTATTTTCTAGATCTTCTAGTTTTTTCTCAACGTCATGCTCTAAGTTAGAAACTTGTTTTTCAGCCACAGAAATTTCAGGAAACATCTAAAGCGACTAATACGCTTTAGATGTTTCATGAAGTTTTTCTTCTATCTTAGCAAACATTTTCTCATTATCTGCCATCGATGTTTCTATCTTAGTTAACAGTTTCGTTTCCATCTTAGTTAACAGTTTTTTGTTGTCCGCTCTAGAAGTTTCAAAAAGTTTCTGGTTGTCTGCTCTAGAAGTTTCTAGTATTTTTTAATTTTTTTCCATCTTTTCCATCATAGCAGCAAACATTGCGCTTAACTCCATGTTAGCTTCTGTTTTACGGATACTAACCTCCATTTCTTCTTTTTCGTCAAATTCGTAAGTTGCAATGTCAATGTTACGCCGCTTAAATTCTTCTATAAGCCTCTTTTGCAATTCGACTTTATTTCCTGCTGTCGGTAGCGCCAATTTGCTCAATTCCTTCTTGAGCTGTTCCTCCTCCAATTTCATGACTGCTTATTATTTTGCAATCCCACTTCTGACACCAATTGTTACGATTTTACCCTTTTTAAAATTGTTGATTTATTTACCTTTTAAATAAATCGAGTTCTTTCTATATTGCAAATAATAAACACTGTTTGAAATGATTTATAGCTCTATTTACTTATAACAGGCTCTAAAAATTACAGAAAACCCCCTTAATAGCACACTTTATTTACACGGTGTAGATAGACTAAACGTTAGCCACACTTTAGTTCTTGACATTTAGCGTTTTATTTATCAATTGAACTACTGCGTCACCGTATTATATGAGTAGTCAGGTATTCTAGTTATTTCCAGTTTATTACGACACTAGATTTTTCAAGCTGTCAAAATTCGTGTGAAGAAATTTCTAGTTGTAGAAATTTCTTGTAACAATATATTGATTCCTATGGTTCCAAATTGGAACAAAGGGCCACAACGAAATTCTTCCATTGGGATCTGTCCTGTGCCATTAGTTTTATTTCAGACCAAGTTACTTCTGTTGTGCTTATCTGGGATTTTAACAGTCTTCTCCAGGTGTTAGCGGGTCTACCTCTTCTTCTCAAAATTTGGCCAAACCAGCTCCATTTCCTCTTTGCAATTTCTATACGGAATGGAGTTTCACCTGCTCTTTGCCAAAGGTCTCCGTTGAAAACTACGTTCGGCCAAAAAAATCGCAATATTTTTTGTAAGCAGCGGTTAATAAATACTTGCTGGGATTGTATGTCGCTTGCAGTAGAGTTCTGGGATTCGCATCCGTATAGCAAGGGAGAAGAGGCGGAGCTTAGTTTTCGCATGGATTTGCGGTGACTTCCATACTCTTTGCAGTGCTCCAAATGACTGTTTTGCCTTTCTTATGGTGTTTGCAATATTGTCATGTGAGCCACCCGTGGTAGATATGATGCTTCCCAAGTAGCAGGACGATTGTAAATCTTCGAGCTCTACGTTGTTAACTGTGAACTTTGACAGATTGGTGGTATTGATACATAGAACCTTGGTTTTATCGATGTTAATTTGAAGACCAACATCAGATGCTAGCTGATGTATCTCATTCAATTTGGCTGATATATCGGTAGAACTATGTGCTAGCAGACAAATATCATCAGCGTAGTCAAGATCTTCCAATCGACCATTTATACCCCATGTGATGCCTCTTCTTATGCGGGTTGATTGCTGTATAATTGAGTGCAATACAATATTAAATAACAGGGGAGATAGGATACATCCCTTTCGTACCCCAGCGCATACACCAATCGGGTTGCGTTCATGCAGTACTCGACTTGTTGGATTGCCGTAAAGAGCTCTGTAGATTAGTTCAGGTGGAGTTCCCTTTCATCGGAGTGCGAGCCAAGTTGCCTCGTGGTGTATAGTATCGAATGCTTTGGAAAAGTCGATAAATATCAGATACAGTGAAGATCGCCATTCCACAGATTGCTCCACTAAGATCCGGTGGCTATTTATATGATATGTGCACGAGCGGTGTGGTCTGAAGCCTGCTTGCTCCTTTCGAAGATCTGCTGCAATTGATGATGACAGTCTTTCATGGATTATATTAGCTAATACTTTATAAATCATAGTTAAAAGAGTTATACCCCTCCAGTTCTTGCACTCTGTGAGGTCAGCTTTGTTGGGAAGTTTAATTATCACGACTTCTCTTAGCTCAGATGGAAGCGAGTGGGATGTCCAAATATCTTCGATAATAGGACTGATTATTTCAGCGTTAAGATTCGGATCAGCCTTAAGCAATTCAGGATCGATGTTGTCTACGCCTGGTGTCTTGCACTCTTCAGTGAACTTATAGCATTGGCGATCTCGGCTTCGTCTGGACAAGCTGGACCTACGTTGGATCTGATACGATGTAAAGTACAGGGACATTGCCATACATTGTGTGTTGCGGAATTGACAGTATGCCGGCGTAATAGTCGGGCAATATTGCCGTTCCACTGACGAGGTGGTCCCTCCTACTGGGTCTTTAAGAGGATATACGGATATCTGCTTTGCAATTCTGTACAGAACTAGTAGAGAACTTCGATGTGAATCGGCGATCTAAGCCGATATACCGTGATTGTAAATAAGCTTTAGAAGCTCTTGTTCGGGCAACGTTGATGGCACTTTTTAGTTGGCCTCAATCTTCAATAAGTTGCCAAGTAGCGTCTGAGATCCACACTTTACGCTTAGGTTGTGGGTGCCCAAAATGTAATTCAGTACTGTGAGTGTTCTATTACCTTCTGTTGTCATCCGGCATAGCTTCGTAACGAGTCATTAAAGAACCTACGTAACTTTCAAGTGTTTTTGAGGATTTTAATTTGGATACCTCGTATCGTTTTGGCAATGACTATGTTATTTGACGTCGAATCGCAGCTATCCTCAATCGTATCTCTTCTACAAGTAGATGGTGGTCTGAAGCTCTACCTGCACCACGCCTGTTGTGCACATCCAGTAATGAACCACGCCATTATTTGCTTACTCGATCATATTCCTGTAAAAGGTTCGCCGTTCTTGTTCGTTTGCCCCAGTCCATGAGTTCCCATAACAGACTCCAAATTAGTGTTAACTGGGCCCACCTACGCGTTGAAATCTCTGGTAAGAAGTAAGATGTTACTACTAAGCGTCTCTTTTATTATCCCCTCCAGGGGGGGGGGTGCATAACATTGAATGCAAGTGATGTTACGTGCTCGGGTGTGAAGGCGGATGGATATAATTCTATCAGAATGGGGTCTTCATGTCATTAATGCATTCTTAGCATATCTAGAAAGAAGGAACCCTACGCCGCTCGATCGAGCGAGTCCACTCAGGGTCGTCAGGGGTCAGGGGGGGGGGGGAAGAGGGCCATACAATAAAATTTTCTATTCGATAATAAAAAATCACAAAATGACAAGACTAAAAAGAGAACATCAAATCAAATCTTAAACCACACCATAGCGTACTAGGTGCACGAAATCCATGAAATCAGACGGACAAAATAAAACGTATACACAGGCAATATTTGTCAATACTAATAGATTTTTTTTTGGGGGGGGGGGATAAAAGATCTTACATTCCCATCTAGCTGCCCACCCTACCCTAACAACCTACTCCTAAAACTCCTAGGCTATCCCACAAAAAATCATTAACACAGGTCACCCTACATACTTACGTTAACACAGATACTAATACTTTAGCCAGGGGGCAATTCCGAATAAAGTTGCTTTGCGAAGTAATAAATAATTTATCATTTTCACGTCGCAGTTATTTTTCACTTCCTGTTTTCATTTTGAGTGATTCCCATTCTCGCAATAAAAAAAATGTTGTTATGATGAATATCTGTCAATTTTATTTCATTCCATTCGTTCCGTGAGTTTTAAAACAAAATTTTATTAAAAAACCTAAACAAATTATTTTTTTTTTTCTATTAAAAAATTATATTACAATTACAATATAGATTAATAAATAAATAATATAAAGAAATGTCTTTATATGCGTGCATGATTCTAGAACAGAAACAAGAGTTAATTTTTTTGATTTTGTTTGGTTTTTAAGGTTTAATATTTTTGGTAATGTTGCAAACCTGTATTTTTCAGTGCGATTTGAGCGTTTTTTGTCTTTATATTAAAAACGTAGTTATTGTTTTTATAAATTCTCTAATCCTTTGAAAATTAAAAATTTTGTAATAAAATTAATAAAACTATATTAGAAAACATATAAAATGTTAAAAACAATCTGTTTAAAAAAGTCGCTAACAATCTATGTAAAATAGTGCAACACTCACATTTTTTCATGAACTTTTATTTGTTGAAGAAAAAAACTCATATGATAAAATTTTGACAGATAATTTTCGCAAAAGTTAAATCAAGAATCGGATTCTTTGCGTAGTAGTGAAAATTTTTGTCACTTCAGAATCGGTACCCATACATTATAAACTTAAAAATACAATTAAACTTTATTAAGCTTAAATTAAATATCAAAAGAACTAAATGGTAAAATAAAAAAATGAATTGGTATTTAAACTCAAAAAAAAGGTAAGGAATACAAGCTAAGGTAAGCTCTCTAAACCGTTTTCGATTAAATATTCCTGGTAGCTAAAACAAGCTAATAACTCTACAGGGTTTTTCCTTCTCAAAAGTTTTGGGCTCACAATAAAACATACGGTTAAAACTAATAGTTTTTATAATAGTTGCTGATTTTTTTTATTTTTGTTTAACACACCTCTCTCTGGAGTCGGCGACACTTTCCCCGGATCTCACGAAATTATTTAGAAAAATGAACGGACTCACCAATAAATTTTCTCTATATTTTAAAATTTTTCCTCTGTGGTCTTTCTGCCTATTACAAATTGGTCATTTGGGAGTCGCTACACATAAAAAACCCATTTAAAATAAATTAAAAAAACGTTTCTAAATTATTTTACTTACCAAGATTTAACAAAAAAATGTGTCCCGGCTAAAGACAATGGCCTCCAAACGGCTTAGCTGATAATCCGCTTTTTCTTTTACAAAAAATAAATACCGGTCCAAAATCTAGAGTATTCAAAAAACCGGCCTTTTGAAAAAACCGGTTTCGGTTTTCTTCGAAAAATCGAATTTTGAAAAAACCGGTCAACCGGTTTTTTTCGGTTTTTTTTTTAATTTTAATAAAAAGCTTATATAATTTGTTAATTGTTTTTATAACAACAAACAAAAAAAAAGAAATTTAATATGTAAAGTAATATAAAAAATACATTCTTATATATATATATATATATATATATATATATATATATATGCATTGCCCATACTTTGAAGACATCTGTATATACAGCCAAAAAAGTCCCTATAATATGCGCTGAATCCAGTAAAATGTCTTCAGTGTAAACAGTAGAATTACAAAAAGTTTAAGGACAGTACCCAAAGTACAAATTGCAAATTTTCTTTGCTTTTACACACCATGTATATATTTTGCAGTGGGAAATACATACAGCGGTATTCATAAAAATTTTAAACAGCATTTCAAATCAATTTTAAGCAAAATTTGCTAAAATTATATTCATAAACGAATTTTAGCTTAAAATAACTTTTTTTAAACCTTGTGTAAATAAAAGAAATTTAAAATTGGTTCGACCCTATTTTAAAATGACATTTTTGCTTTGTGTTTGTTTTCATGTTAAACATTTTTGCAAAAAATTGTCATTTAATCCAAAGAAGTTATTTGTTTTTGTTTAATAGACATTCTATATTTGATCAAAATAATTGTATGAATCATTTTTATTTGAAAATTTTGATATTTTGAATTGTATTTATTGTTTATAATAGAAACTATTGCCCAAATGAAAAAAAAAATTCGTCGGACGAAAATTTACAAAAAGAGGAGCGACCCGTTTTCAATTACGGATAAAAAATTTAAGCAGAAATAAATTTTTATTTATTGAAAGTAAACTAGTGGTGTGTTGTTCAATCTAAACAAAGAAAATAAAATCGGTTATTTGAATACTTTTTTATCTACAATACAATCATTATCTATGTAAGACTTTTATTTTTTTATTTATTTATTATTTTATTTATCAAATATTCAAGAACCAAGCCCTCTGGGCCAAATATGGTTCGTATACTACTAAAAAAAACCATTTACTATAAAAAAATATATCTATATAAAATGCCTAAAACTTAAATAACTAAAATATAAAATAAAATTTTAAATTTAAGGTCCATAATGTAGCAATTAAGAAAAGATAAAATTAGAGTTATCATAAATTAGAGAGGGTGTTACATACCGAAATACTGCACTAATTTGCATTTAAACGTAGCCTTTGAAAAACGAAATTTTTAAGGTATCTAGGAAGCGAATTCCAATTTCTAGTTATCCTCACATTAAAGGATCTTTCATAAATGGATGAAGTTATACGATGAAAAACTATTTGAGGGTTTCTACTCGATTTTGTGAAATTAAAGTTCTCAACAATATAACTAGGACAATTTGTCTTAATCACCTTGTGAAATAGCAACAAAATTCTCAATTTTATTAAATTTTCAAAAGAAATACCAACAAAATCTAATACAGAAGGAGTGACGTGTTCCCTCATTCTTAGTCTATAAACATATCTTATGATACGATTAATTGTAAGATGGAGGCATCTAAGTAAAACACTATTAGTACCCGTAAACACCTCTAAGGCGTATAATAATTGTGACATAAGAAGACCACTAGCAACACGTTTCCTCACATGTTGAGGCAAACATAAATCTATAGACCACAATCGCCTTAAGGTAGCATTCACACGAGCACAAACGTAATCAATGTGCTATGAAAAACGTAATTGATCATCCACAAAAACACCCAAACACTTAATTTCAGTGACGAAATTTATACTAACACCTCCTAATGATACATTCAAATAGCTGGAGTCAAAACCAAAAGACATTGCCTTTGTTTTGCCAGGATTAATTTTCAACCCATTCTTATCCATTCACTGAGCAATCCTATTAAGGTAAAACTCAATGTTCGCTTCCAAAACATCAAAAAAATTGCCTTTCCCCAGAAAATAAAATTTGTACATCATCCGCATATATAAATGTTTCAAAAGAGTTATTATCAATGACATTAATAAAATCATTTAAATACATCATAATTAAAATGGGGCCAATAACAGAACCCTGTGGAACACCACTGGTAACCTCCAATAAACTAGAGTTCCTGTCTCCTACAGAAACGAATTGTGACCTTTTACCAAGATATGAACATATAAGTTTTCATGCAGATTTAGAAAAATTAAAAAAATTACATAATTTAGTTATCAGCCTTGAATGTAAAACTTTATCAAATGCCTTTGATAAATCTAAGGAAAGCAATACACTATATTTTTCCTCATTAAGCTTACGTCTTATTGAATCAGTTAACCCAAGAAGAAGAGTTGTAGTACTATAATTCCGTCTAAAACCAGATTGGTTAGGATGAAGCAATCTTTTAGCATTAATATAAAACATCATCTGATCTTTTATAATGTGCTCAAGAACTTTTGAAAAAACGGGTATCACAGAAATTGGACGAAAATTTTGTAAAAGATTTGAATTTACATCCTTTTTAATCGGCACAACACGTGATATCTTCCAATCACCAGGAAATCTGGAAGTCATAAAAATTGTACTTACAATATAAGTAAAAGAAACACAAATATAAGGATAAATAATCCTAAAAAATGTCGGTGGTATACAATCATAACCAGCAGCATTCGAATGTATCCTATTAAGCGGGCAATATGCATCATCCGCTATAACAGGTTGAAACTGAAATGAATCTTCCCAGGGAAAAATAAGCTCATCAAAAACAGATGTGGATGGTTCACATGATTGATTGGAAATTAAAAAATTATTAACAATGTCAGGGTCAACATCCCCAACTTTATCGCCCGAATCAATACCACCACACGTTCGCAAAACATTCACCATCTGCTTAGTATTAATCCCTCCGAAGAGGTGTTCACGTGCCTTTCTTTTCGCATTCCTAATTACAGTTTTGTTCCTATTCCTAATTCTGCAATATATTCTCCAATTATCCGAAGAACTCTCCTGAATATACGCCCTATACGCCAGATCACGTAGAGAGATAATATAAGTAATCTCCCTTGACTTAAACCAGGAATTATCATTAAAATCTTTTAACTTACGTTTAGTTATCGGTACTACTTCATGTAATAAATGTACATTATACATAAAATTAGCAAGCTGAGCATCATCATCATTAGTACAAAATAAAGAATCAAAATTACAAGCAGATGCAACTTGTTCCAGCCTAGCAATGTCAATGGCATCATAATTACGATATTCAACATACTTTTCAAATTCTAAAAGTGGCAGCTCGAAAACAGCAAAAATAAAAGCATGCCTAGAAATACCCGGGCATTGCATCTGACCAGAAAAACGAACAGCTAAATTTGCACTAATGATAAAATAATCAATTAGAGAAGTTGTGTTATTTTGAACATGATAATGAGTTGGCAAAGACTTATGATGATAAACAAAAACAGGTTATGATTAAAGTCACCCATAATAATAACGTTTTCATATTTGATGACCAAATCACTTAATGCCCCTTCAAATGCAGCAATATCTCCACTAGGAAGGTAAAGCACCCCAATAAGCAATTTAGAAACACCTAGCTCAATTTCCAAAAATAAAAATTCACACAATGTAGAATCAATCGAAAGCAAAACTTCCCTATATTTAATTTTCTTAGATAGAAGAAAAGCAACTCCACCACCCCGTCGTCCCCCAGGACGATCATTTATTAAAAGCACATAATCTGATACATTAATAGCACTCGAAAGAATTCTTGGCTTGAGCCAAGTTTCGCTAATACCTATAACGTTCAAAAGTTCACCATCCAAAATATTCCTAATCTCGTTTATTTTCGATGAAGAATCTCCTACCCTAAAACTCTGACAATTGAAATTACCTACTTTAAGAACATTACAATAATCTGCAAGACTTCCACGCAAATAACTGTTATCACTACATATTGGACCCAAATTATTAAAAAGATTCATTAGAAAAAAAGGAACTAAAAATTACAAAAAATGTAGATATATGTATAAATTAAAGAGTTAAACTCAAAAACAATTTAAGAAAGCTATACATGATTAGCTAAGAAAAATTAATTGAAATTATAAAAATTTTGAATTTGAAAATTTTAATATGAAAAAAAATAAATAATATTATATATCCCGACTTAAGGAAAAATGGTAAAAAAATCGCAAAAAGCTATACAAATTTTAAAAATAAAAAAGTTTATATATATATCATTGCCCATACTTTGAAGACATCTGTATATACAGCCAAAAAAGTCCCTATAATATGGGCTGTATCCAGTAAAATGTCTTCAGTGTAAACAGTAGAATAACGAAAAGTTTAAGGACAGTCCCTAAAGAATCAAATTGTCTTTAAAGTAACTTGTGGAACGAAAAACCGTCCCCGCAACATGCGCTGTGCACATATATATATATATATATATATATATATATATATATATTTATATATATATATATATATATATATATTTATATATATATATATATATATATATATTTATATATATATATATATATATATATATATATATATATATATATGCACACAATCAAATTATAATCTTTAGAATTTTCAGCACTGATTTTTAATTAAATTAAAAATAAGTAGAAATACACCAAAATTAAAAAGAAACGAACTTAATTTGGTATCAATGCCGTATTCATTCAATTCAATGTCTTACATACTTGAATTCAAAATATTATCTTTTTTGTGTATAAAACATTTCTATTTTTAATTTAAATTTAAATACGGCGAACTATCAAGTTTAGGTAAAAATGCTAACTAAGCATTTGAAACAATACACATTGTGACAAGCTAAAACAAGTAGCGTTTAACAATAACAATACTGCTAGAAAATCTAAAAGTTATAAATTGATATAAAACCATAAGAAAAACTAAAAAACTTAAAAATTAAAACAATTAAAACAAATTTATGAAGGTAGAAATTAAACTAGTACGCCATCCCCAATTTCATTTGAAAAAGAATATGAACGCCTACAAGGCAAAAAACATTCACGACCACGGTTTCTGCTACCATTCAGCTGCCTATTATCCACTTCAGTTTCATCTTGTTCCACATCATTCAAAATAGCATCATCAAGCATATCAAAACATTCTTGCATAGTTAAAAATTTATGATTGATGTTCGGCAATGTAACCTTTACTTTGGGTATATCAGCATTGAAAATTTATACTGCAGGATCTTATTTTCTGTACGCAGGTCCCTACAGGCTGATATAAGTTTTACCGCAGCAGGTGTTAAATGATCAGTAAGAAAAACTTTAGATGAAACATTGCCACCAATAATATTATTTAAAATTAAAAACTTTTTTTTTTGTAAAACTCATCATCAATTGATACCGATGTTGAACAGAGTTTAGCTTGATGAGTAAAGCTCTTCCATTACGAATATAAGTACAATGCTGTATACTAGTATGTGACAAAGATAACCCACAAAGCGACGCAATTTTAAAAACTGGAACTCTTATATTCTTTATTCCCTTTGGCAATCCTTTAACTAATATATCAGCTCTATTCAACCTTCTTTGTAGGATATTGTTGTAAGTTTCTAAGTCGCTAATCCGTTTCTTGGCTGTTGAATTAATTTGTTTTAATATGTTCTTATTATGGACCAAATCCTTGCGAAGTTGCTCAACAGCAACACATTGTTCAGCACGAAATTTATCAAAATATTCAACCATCTTTTTTTCAAGTGCTGCAATACTATTATAAACTTGTTTTTAAAAAATTCGATTGTGCTCCTCAAATTGTTTTCCTATTTCCGCAGTAAGATCATGCAACCCTTGTCGTAAGTCACCCGCAGCATTTGTTGAAATTTCAGAAGGTTCTTCAGCAGTTTTAGAGGCACAGCCTTCACAAATGTAAGGAAAACCTTTTTTATTTTGACAAAACAAATGATGTTGATCTTCCGTAACGTTAACACAGTCGATGTGAAAAAACGAGCCACAAAGGAAACATCCCACACTATTATGAGATTTGGTTATATTTTTACTGCAGATGCAACGAGAGTATTGTTTCTTTTTCGCCGGCATTTTATAAATAAGTCCCCACACAAGAACAACCGTAACAACAGTACAATAATATGCATATTAAAACAATGGCAGCAGATTTATCCAAAATAGTTCTTAACCAATTTTGGAGAAGGCAATTTGATATTATATGTAAATCAACAGATTTAGTTTATTTTATACTTAGTTTCTGTTTTCGAAGGGATGAATTTTGTGTTTTAATATTTATAGAAAAGTAGCACAGCTGATGTAAACATAAACACAAGAGCCACAACAGGATACTGCAGTTAGTTTTGTAAATACAACAGTTACAACAGTTTAACTATATTAAGTAGTAGTTTATTATGTGTCTTTGCTACTTTGCAATATTATTTGAATTAATTTCAATAAAATTAATCTTAGCAAAAAATTTTCACATTTATTCGCACATGACGTTGCCAGATATTTTTGAATTTTGTTTTGACTCTTTTTCTTTTTTTTATTAATAAACAAGTTTTCATAAATTTTTTATTTTATAAAAACAATATTTTTCTGAAAAACGACAAAAAAAATACATAGAAACGAGTACCGTATGGTTTAGTAATCATTGATTTGCATCATTACGATAAATGTGACAAATAAAACCTACAGTGTTGCCATCCTCAAGTTAAAAAAAACTTTTTAGTTAAAATACTGATTATGAATACGAATTTTTAATAAACCTTTTTTAGGCTTAAAATGTTTTTTAACTAATATGTATTTGAAACTTGAATTAAGATTTTTTTATGAATACTCCTGATAGTGTGTAAAACCTACTTAAGCCGTTTTCTTTGATCTACACCCTAAGCTACATTTGATTTATTCTCTCACTCTCTAATACACCAGACACTACACCCTACTATCTGTGAAATGTTTAATCAGTAGGGTGACAGTTATATCCCACATGTAAAATCAAGATATTCTACAGGAACAAAATTCACCGTGCTGTAAATCCAACCACCGCTACACATTATCAGGTCATCTTGTTTCACATAAACAGAGGAAGGGAAGGTTGTATCTCTTGAACTCCTTACAAATTTGGGCCAATCTTGATGGTTCCAGAAGCGTTCTGATATTCCATGTTCCAAATCGTGTCCTTGATTTAAAGCTAAAAGTTGTCAACAGTTGGGGAACAATTTGGGTTTCATTCATAATGGTTTCTGTAATCAGCACCTCGTTTCTGTATTTCTCGCATCGTTAAAGTTTTCGCAAAAAACATCTAAAACGCAACCTTGTTCTGCTTTCTATAGGGTGAGTCACATACAATTAAATATATATTAATCTAAAGAAGATAATAAGGCCCTGTATTCTTGATATTTCTCTATCTTATAAGAAATTTTACAAAATAAATGTGCCACAGCTTTAAAAGTAAGAAGCTCGATAAAAATTTCCAGTAAAAATGCAAGCAACTTTATTATCTATTAAGTCACCTTGTATAAAATAGGGTGACTATAAATTTCTCGATGCGAAAACTTCTCGCATCAGATACATAAACGGGGTGCAGAAGTGTTTAATATGAACCGATGACTAGCCGATCGCATCCGATTCTGGTATCGGGATTGCCGATTGAAGCCTCCAGACATGCTTTTTTTTAACCGATTGTTGAGATTGACTATTGAGTGGCGCCACGTCGCACAGTGCTTTGTTCACAAATAGTGAATCGGCGAAATTAGGTGTGCTGGTTGAAAATATGTAAATTAATAAAAATTCGAAGTTTCGAACAAATCGGCGCAAGGACATGACTACCTCCCATACATCCTTAAATTTAAAAGTTAATTTTGACCTATAATTTTAAACAGAGTAAAGTAACAATTGGTAACTGTCTGAATGATTAATTTCGTTTCATTCGGTGTAAGTACATGTAGTCCCATACATAATTTTTCTCCAAAACTAAATTGTAAACACATTAGTCATCAGAATGCACTAAAAACTAATAACAACTTATAAAATTATATTTTTCAGCTCTCTGGAAAATTTCGCTTCATTCGATACAAGGACATGACTATCTCTCATATATCCTTTTTCTCAAAAACAAAATTTTAGCTATATTTATGATCAAAATGCAAATAATTTAATATTCAATTTAAAATAAACTATAAATAAATAAATTTATTTCTTAATTTGCTCTACTAATAAGATAATTTATTTTAAATGTAATTTATAATGTTGTCTTTCAAAATGTATTTCCCGATTTCTTTGAATTCATCATCCATTTTATGTGTTTTGTAGACCTAAGTGACGATAGTTCCGGATCCGTCATTAATAACAAATGAGCCATTAAATCTCTATTTGTATTATCTCTCGTTCCTAAACATTTTAGTTTTAAAGTTTAACTTTTTTAGATTAAAAAGATGTCAATATACAACTTACAATGCCTGCATCGAAAAATTTCCAATAACTGTAATACTTTTTTATCGAAAAATTGTCTGTTGGACTTACTCTCGGTCCAAAATTTTTGAATTTTATGGTCAAACAATCTAATTTTTCTTAATAACACTTCTTTTTCAATACTTGTATCCCCAATTTAACCTTTAATCAATTTATATACTTCTGGGATCTTATTCAATCAACTATATCGAAATTTATAATAAAATATGCCATTTTCGAAAACTATAACAATTATTAAATAAATTTGACAAAATAGTTATTATGATGATTTACATCCTCACCAATATTAATTTCATAGACCGAGCTCGCTCCACAGAGCCACAGTGGGCCAAATGCTTCAACATTATTTATGTATACTCATACATGTGTGGTTTTTAAAAATATCTAAGAATCAATTCAGACTAACGATTTAAATCCATATGTAGGACACTTAAATAACTTCTTACCAAAATTTATTTCATTAACCGAGCTTGCTCCATAGAGCCACAGTGGGCCATATCCTTAAGCATTACTTATACTCACACATGTGTGGTTTTCAAAAATATCTAAAAATCAATTCAGACAAACGATTAACATCGATGTGTAGGATACCTAAATAGCTTCTCACCAAAATTTATTTCATTAACAGAGCTCGCTTCATAGAGCAACAGTGGGCTAAATCCTTCAACATTATTTATGTACACTCATGCATGTGTGGTTTTCAAAAATATCTAAAAATCAATTCAGACTAACGATTTACATCCATATGTAGTACACTTAAATAGCTTCCCACCAAAATTTATTTCATTAACCGAGCTCGCTCCATAGAGCCACAGTGGGCCAAATTTTTAAGCATTATTTATACTCACACATGTGTGGTTTTCAAAAATATCTAAAAATAAATTCAGACTAACGACTTACATCCGTGTGTAGGAAATTAAATAGCTTCTCACTAAGTTTTATTTCATTAACCGAGGTCGCTCCATAGAGCCACAGTGGGCGAAATTCTTAAGCATTATGTGTACTCACACATGTGTGGTTTTCAAAAATATCTAAAATTCAATTCAGACTAACAACTTACATACATGTGTAGGACACTTAATAGCTTCTCACCAATATTAATTTCATATACCGACATCAATTCAGAGGGCATTTTTTTTAGTATTTCAATTTTTTTTAACATAATAATTATGCTAATAATTTGTTTAAGATGACCCACACTTATGTTATTTAGCTGCATTTGATATTTTGTCGTTACGTCATAACATATTTAACTCTTACGTCAAGACATATTTAACTTCACACCATTTCTGAAAATTACTTTTTGGTGTTAAAAACCGAAATTTACAAAACTTTGATGGATTAAAAAAATAATATACGAAAAAACGGTTATTTTTTTGTTGTTTTTCAAAGTTTATACTATTATCTCAAAGATAATGAAAAAAATTGAACCAATATTTTGCCACAAATTACAAAAAAATATGTTTTTATATATGTCTATTTTCATAATTTATACAAAAATTTGTTCCACTTTTAAAGTGCCAAAATTTGAAATGACGTAAAAAATAATAAATGTTTACCATAAATATGGATGAAAAATATATTTTTGGAAAGATTATAAAGTAGCTTAAAATAGTGTAAGAGAATATTTTGGTTTTACCTTTTTTTAGAGCCACGAGAGGGCGCTAAACTTAGAGAATTGAAGCAAAAATAGTTAAGCACAAAAAAAAAAAATTTAGATGTTTCACAAAAAAAAAAATGTAAAAAATTAAGTTTTTAAAAAAGTGGCTTAAAGTTTTTTTTATTAAATTGTTCTAGTATATTTGTAATAAACTAAAAATATAAATTTTTTTGTATTAATGTAAATCTTTAAAATTTTTTTTTGTGGCCAAAAACCCAAAATTTACAAAACTTTTATGGAGTAAATAAAAATACGAAAAAAGGGTTATTTTTTTGTAGTTTTTCAAAAATTATGCTATTATCTCAAAGATAATGAAAAGAATAGAACAAATATTTTACCACAAATTATAAAAAATGATGTTTTTAAAAATGACTATTTTCATGATTTTTTTTTATAAATTTGATGCAATTTTGTAGTGTTAAAAATTAAAATGAAGTCAAATAAAATAAAGTTCCCCGATAATATATTAAAAAAAAAACATATTTTTAGAAAGATTATAAAGCGTTGTGTTAAAAAAATTGGATTTGACTCTTATTTGTACTACTAGAGGGCGCTAAATACGTGGAATTTTAAGGAAAACTTGTTAACAAGAAATCGGTTTTAATTAGAGATATCACGAATAGTGTATTCGAGTGTATTCATCACAAATAGTGTATTCAAAATACCGAATATTCGGAATTCGGTTCGAAACTAATACCGAATATTCGGCCGAATAAAAAAAGAACCAAATTCCGAATAAAAAGTACAATTTTCTTAAAAAAATGATTACAAACACTTAAGCCGAGTTTTTGGGATGTGAGTTAAACTTCGTTTAGTTAAACCGAAAACGAATTTTGCCTGCCATTTCCATGTTTATTTACATAAATTTGTCGAAACAACTTTTCGTTACATACAATTTTGGTCTTCATTGAAATAAAATAAATTAAAACAAATTTCAAAATCAGTATTCAAGTTACAAGCTGCAATAAACTGAGTTTAAAGATAATCTACATCCTAACTCGGAATTAGGCAACAAATAAACGTTTTCGACTGTAACTATTCATTTTCGCTTATTTAATTTAATTTTTCCTATTATTTAAAAGGTTCCATCCCTGATAATATTTGTTGTATTCTTTGTTTTGTTTTATTATATTGACATATTATTTACCGTTATTAAAATTTATTAAGTTAGGGATGAGAACGTGACATGGTTTTTATTTAATAAAGTTTTAAAAATTTAATCACGGATTTCTAACATGCGTGGTAAACGAAATCATGCGTTGTTCGACATATACGTAACGGATCTATCGATAATTTCGATATTTTAAAGGTAATTAAAAATAAATTTACTCAACTTTTTTGATAAAAATTTATTTCAATGACGTGTAATGTAACTGTATTTTAAGGGTAATGTCGTTTAAAAAAATTACAATAAACCTATTGTTTGTCAAACCTATTTTTAAATAACTTAAAACTTCTCACGGGTCTATCTCTATTGTTAATTTAAACAAAATATCAAATAAAAACACTGTATTTAAAATTTTTAAATTTTTTGTGATGGCTTCTATTTTAAAAAATTAATTGATTTAATTGATTGTTGGCTTTCTGCACCTTCATAAAGTAGCAAACATTTAAAAATTTGTAACAGATACAGTGTTCATTTTTTTAATGTTAAAATGAAAAAGTACTGGAATATAAGCAAATATAATAGAAGTTTTTTTGAAAATAAATATTCTACATGGCTTTATTGAGCGAAGACTCGATGGTAGTTGGTTGGTTTTAAGTTTTTTATTTTAAAAACTTCCCAAGTTGTGAATATGCAAATGAAATTTTAAAATTCAAGTTCAATAAAAACTTATTTTCTTAAATATAGTATTTAGTTATTTGTTATTACGTTAAGAATATTTTATTTTTTTGTAAGTAATTTTTTTATATTTTTTAAAAATATTTTTAGGGATTATAAAGACTTAAAAAAAACAAGTAAGAGCGGCTAAATTCGGCTATGCCGAATCTTATATACCCTTCACCATGGTTGGGAAAAAACTGAAGTTTATATATGGACATATATGAAATGGACAGATTTATATACGGACGCCTTTAAGAGGAAATTAACCATTTAGTTTGGAGATAAAACTTGGACTCGGGAAGATTTATGGTTCCAGAAAATATGTATTTTAAAAAAATGTATGTTTTGGGCATAACTTTTTTGTATCTGAACCGATATTTCCGAGTTTTTCAGCAAATATGTTATACTAAAGATTTTCGATCTTTTGCTATATAAGACGTATCCATAGGTCATAATAGTGTTTGTTGTTTGTGTATAAAAGGTTAAGAGGTGAAAGAAAAGAATTTCAACAAATCGTTAAAAGAAATCACTAGAACTGCATGTGTTTTATTTCTACAAAATAGTTTGATTTAGCTGGCAAATTTGCATTTAGGATTTTATTTCGCTTTTTTATTAGAAATGTTTGTAATTTCTTTAGCTTAATTTTAAAAATTTGAAGGAAAATAGTTTATAATTTTTTTTATAAATTATTATAAGTTATGACCTAAAATAGTTGCACTCAAAGGTAAATTATGTATAAAATTTTCTTAATATGTGAGAAATAAAATGGTTTAAAAATCTTTTTATAAATTCTTTTAAATCGGTGCAAAAAATAGAAATAAAACCGTTTGTATTTTGTTTGTATCAGAGGGTTTTTATACAAATTTTGATGTTTTTAGCCTATTTATGGATTATTTAATTATTAATATAAAATTTTATTTAAATTAATTATTAAATGTAAAAAAAAAACAAAAAATAAACAAAAAAAAAATCTTAACGAACCCGCGACCCTTCCACCTGTGGTGAAAGGTATAAAAACGTTTGTATTTTGTTTGTATCAGAGGGTTTTTATAAAAATGTTGATGTTTTTAGCCTATTTATGGATTATTTAATTATTAATATAAAATTTTATATAAATTAATTATTAAATGTTAAAAAAAAACAAAAATAAGCAAAAAAAAAAAAGTCTTAAGAAAATAATAAAAAAAAAATGTAAAAAAAAAAGTGAATTGACCTCACCGAGATTTAAACCTCGAACCCCACGGCCTTAGAGAAAAAAAAAAGTATTTGTGACACAGCGTCTAGACAACTGAGCTATTGAAGCTCACACAAAATCATCGTCAATAGAGGTACATATATAAAAGTCTTCGTTCATTAGAGATTTGTTTAGTTTTTATTTAAATGACAAATCTTTATATGTGTTTGTTGTTTGTGTATAAAAGGCGGAGATGAAAGAAAAGAATTTTAATTATTAATATAAAATTTTATATAAATTAATTATTAAATGTTAAAAAAAAACAAAAATAAGCAAAAAAAAAGTCTTAAGAAAATAATAAAAAAAAATGTACAAAAAAAAAGTGAATTGACCTCACCGAGATTTGAACTTCGAACCCCACGGCCTTAGAGAAAAAAAAAAGTATTTGTGACACAGCGTCTAGACAACTGAGCTATTGAAGCTCACACAAAATCATCGTCAATAGAGAGAAAAGAATTTTAACACATGGATGTGTTGTTATGCTCAAAATTCTACATACATATTAAACAAAAGGGTGTGAAGATAAATACGTAGGTTAAATACGTTTCACAACTATTGTGAATGATATAAATAAAAAACAAATAGTAGTGTCGCCAACTTTTTTTTGCCTAGAAAATGCCAAATTTGACAAGAAAAGCGCTGAAACATATGGAAAAATAAAAAATTTGAGATTTTACATGACATATTATTTTGGACTAAAATTTTTGGACATTTAAGAAAAAATAAATGGGGATACCGCTTGTCTGTGGAGAGATATGAGGTAGTGGATTCCAACGATGTATTCATCTCCTCCAGAATCGCTCTAGGTTTCGAGTTTTGCATTTGACAAGAAAATTTATTTTTGAAATTTCTCATAACATTATTTAAAATTAAAATTTTTGGACATTTAAGAAAAAATAAATGGGGGTACCGCTTGTTTGTGGAGAGCTATGTGGGAGTAGATTCCAACGATGTATTCATCTCCTCCAGAATCACTCTAGGTTTCGAGTTTTGCATTTGACAAGAAAATTAATTTTTGAAATTTCTCATAACATTATTTAAAATTAAAATTTTTGGACATTTAAGAAAAAAATAAATGGGAGTACCGCTTGTTTGTGGAGAGCTATGAGGAAGTAGATTCCAACGATGTATTCATCTCCTCCAGAATCACTCTAGGTTTAGAGTTTTGCATTTGACAAGAAAATTTATTTTTGAAATTTCTCATAACATTATTTAAAATTAAAATTTTTGGACATTTAAGAAAAAAATAAATGGGGGTACCGCTTGTTTGTGGAGAGCTATGAGGTAGTAGATTCCAACGATGTATTCATCTCCTCCAGAATCACTCTAGGATTCGAGTTTTGCATTTTAAAGAAAATTTATTTTTGAAATTCCACATAACATTATTTAAAATTAAAATTTTTGGTCATTTAAGAAAAAAATAAATGGGAGTACCGCTTGTTTGTGGAGAGCTATGAGGAAGTAGATTCCAACGATGTATTCATCTCCTCCAGAATCACTCTAGGTTTCGAGTTTTGCATTTGACAAGAAAATTTATTTTTGAAATTTCTCATAACATTATTTAAAATAAAATTTGTTGGACATTTAAGAAAAAAATAAATGGGGGTACCGCTTGTTTGTGGAGAGCTATGAGGTAGTAGATTCCAACGATGTATTCATCTCCTCCAGAATCACTCTAGGTTTAGAGTTTTGCATTTGACAAGAAAATTTATTTTTGAAATTTCTCATAACATTATTTAAAATTAAAATTTTTGGACATTTAAGAAAAAAATAAATGGGGGTACCGCTTGTTTGTGGAGAGCTATGAGGTAGTAGATTCCGACGATGTATTCCAACGATGAATGAATCAACTACCTCATAGCTCTCCACAAACAAGCGGTACCCCCATTTATTTTTTTCTTAAATGTCCAAAAATTTTAATTTTAAATAATGTTATGTGGAATTTCAAAAATAAATTTTCTTTAAAATGCAAAACTCGAATCCTAGAGTGATTCTGGAGGAGATGAATACATCATTGGAATCAACTACCTCATAGCTCTCCACAAACAAGCGGTACCCCCATTTATTTTTTTCTTAAATGTCCAAAAATTTTAATTTTAAATAATGTTGTGAGAAATTTCAAAAATAAATTTTCTTGTCAAATGCAAAACTCTAAACCTAGAGTGATTCTGGAGGAGATGAATACATCGTTGGAAGCTACTACCTCATAGCTCTCCACAAATAAGCGGTAACCCCATTTATTTTTTCTTAAATGTCCAACAATTTTAATTTTAAATAATGTTATGAGAAATTTCAAAAATAAATTTTCTTTAAAATGCAAAACTCGAATCCTAGAGTGATTCTGGAGGAGATGAATACATCGTTGGAATCAACTACCTCATAGCTCTCCACAAACAAGCGGTACCCCCATTTATTTTTTTCTTAAATGTCCAAAAATTTTAATTTTAAATAATGTTATGTGGAATTTCAAAAATAAATTTTCTTTAAAATGCAAAACTCAAAACCTAGAGTGATTCTGAAGGAGATGAATACATCGTTGGAATCTACTACCTCATAGCTCTCCACAAACAAGCGGTATCCCCATTTATTTTTTCTTAAATGTCCAAAAATTTTAATCCAAAATAATATGTCATGTAAAATCTCAAATTTATATTTTTCCATATGTTTCAGCGCTTTTCTTGTCAAATTTGGCATTTTCTAGGCAAAAAAAAGTTGGCGACACTACTATTTGTTTTTTATTTATATCATTCACAATAGTTGTGAAACGTATTTAACCTACGTATTTATCTTCACACTCTTATTAAACAAAGGGATTTTACTGGAAAAATTAGAGGTAGTCCTGGTTTTTTGCTAATATCTCAGCCATTTATTAACCGATCTGTCTGATTTTTAATAGCAAACAGAAATGGATCACATGTAACAGAAATAAAAAAGAATCAAGTCCTCATCATGTCTGGGTTCTTCGGAAAACCCATTTCAACACACAGACGGACAGACGGACAGACGGACATCGTTAAATCAACTTCGCTCTTCATATGGACCCAGAATATATATACTTTATAGGGTCTAAGATCAATATTGTAGAAATTACAAACGGAATGACAAACTTATATATACCCTTCCACCTATGGTGAAGGGTATAATAATGTACAAAATGACTTTTTAGTTACAAAACCGAATTCAACGAATTTTAGTATACATGTTTTTTATTTTAATTTAAATTAATTTGATAAGTTTGAATGTTATCGGTTAACTTCTACAGATTTTATGTAATTTTTTTAAAAAAGGATATATGTAGGTAAGCGAGTCCTTCCTTCGATTGAAAAGAAAATTGGCAGACACGTTAATAACTTTGTTTTAATAGAAATTATCAATTTTCGTTAGGTTCTGACCAAATTTGAAGATTTTACTACATTTTTAAACTTCAGGATATATGGGAGGTAGGCGTGTCCTTGCATCAATTTTCCCCAAATTTCGTTTATCTTCTAATTAACTAAAAATAAAATCGCGTACCAAATTTCAGTAAACTACGATAACTCCTTCTATTTTTGTCCACTTGTTATATGGGAACAAAGCACTGTGCACCGTCCTGTTGAAACCACATATCGTGCACATCCATATCCTCAATTTTTGGCTTCAAGAATTCCGTTATGATCTCGCGATAGCGAACACTGAGGTTGACGGCTATTCTGTCACTCTATCGCGAACAACAGCAATGTTTTCGGCAGAACGAACTTGGCGAGCATGCACAGGTGTTTTCTCATTTCCTACAGACCCGATTTGCAGAAATATGTGCACAATTATCCCGATTGTGGACACATTTGGTCGATTATGCTGACCAAAAAAATCACAAAGAGCATTGTGCGCTGCACTTCTTCTCCAGCGCATGGACTATTTTCCACAGAAATCAAACTCAAGTTTTTCTTTCTAAAAATAGTTAACAAAATTTATTGGGTATTTTCAAGCTTCTTGCTTATAAAAATTCTAGAAAATGGCTGCAGCTTCTTGCTGCTTGTGCAGATGACTGTTAGAATACAAGTGTTTTTCTTAGAAAAGAAAAAATTAAAGAACCCAAAGAGACTCAACTTAAGTTTGAGTGAAAGACATTGAAATTCAGGGTCTCTTATACTTAAATATATATACATATGAATTGAAAAGGAATAAAAAAAAGAACCGTAAGAAAAGAACACTCTGACACAGTAGGCCTTTGGCTCCCAAAGAGAAGCAATAAAAGATAGTAATAAAAAAAATGATAAAAAATAATAATATAATAAAAAAATAATGAAATCCAAATACAAAAGATAATTTGTTGAACTCGTTTCAACATGCTCCCCCCGAAGAGTGGCAAGAGCAGCCTTTCCAGATTCCGGAAATAATCCATCCGAACGTTGATGGTTGAGCTCGGGGCATGCCATCATCAGGTGGTTGCGCATATGGCACTAGGATGCGATCTGCGACATCTCTTCCCAACACTCGCGGCATATATCAAAGTAGGGATGGGCCAATTCACCATATTGCCTGAAGTGAAAACGCAAAGCTCAATCCTTAATCGGGTCCGGCACCTCTACACCTAAGCGCTGCTGGATTGGTAGGTCCATCAAAAAGGACTCACGCTCGGTGTGGCTAAAAGCTGGTTCCATTTTGAACCGCCCGCACATCTGTCCATATTCGTTTATTATAGGCTCGAACTCTGGCAATTGCCAAGCTACCTTCTCCAGGATGTATGAAGTTTTCGCGGTAGCATCAAAGAGGAATGATGTGTACATCCTAGCTCCTCTAAAATTAAGGTGCACTCGCACAATAGAAATGACAACTGGCCGTGAGGGCTCATCTAACGTTAAGGACGTTTTGGATCTGCTTGACAAATCCGACGGCCGACTCTAATTGGAGTTTGGGTTGCCTGCCTGACTAGCACTTTGCGTCGACGATTTGGGGTCTGACTGGCTTGGTTTACATACGTTTTCGCTAGATGTCCTGGAGTTTGAGACGCTTGATCCACGAAACCCTTTTTTGCTGGTTGGTGTACTGGTTAAGATGAGGTCCCAGTTAAAGACTTTTCTTCAAGTTGAAGGTTTTCGACTCCAGACGTCAATACGTTGATCTCTTGTGGACGAACATATGATACTTTTCTCGTTTTAAGTTCCTCATGAGGAGGTTTAGCCGCACGATGTTGGCCGTCTTCTGCACAAGATGATTGCCAAGTAGGTTTGTCCGGATGTGGTAGGCTGTGGTGTTTGGCGCCGCAGGGCTCTCCAAATACTAATACTTTGCACCGGTTGGTTGAAGGGCACTGGTCTCGAAAATGGCCATGGCAGACGCAGTTAAGGCAGTAACCTCTTCCCTTTCCCGTCTTCCGGTGCATACCAGAAGAGAAGCCGAGAACGGATGGTTTTTGTGGCAAATGTGGCATCGTGGTCGAGTTCCCATCTGTACGTTGAGAAGAAAAGAAAAAGGGAAGAAAAGAAAGAAGTACATACAGTGTTAAAAAATACCTAGTGCGATTGAGATATCTATTTTATAAATGGGAAATTTGGTAGATTAATTATTGGGTTTTGGTTGAATTATAGTCTGAGGATTATTGGTCGGTAGTAAACATAATTTTACAATTGGACACAAGATAGAACCGGTTTTCGTGCGAACTTCTGCAGCTCGTATTTTGCTATCTCGCCCATAAATGACCTTAGTAACGGGGCCAAGGAGCCACTCGGTGGGTGGTAAAAAATCTTCTTTTATTATAACAATATCATTTGGTTTTAGGTTTTCACGCTCCTTTTGCCATTTGAACCTGCGTTGCAGCTCGGTAATATATTCGGTTTTCCATTTTCGGGCAAATATATGTTGAAGTGCCTTTAATCGCTCCCATAGTCTCAAAAATGGTACATTATCAAGTGGAGGTTCAGTAGGGCCTTCCAGTGGAGCTGTAATTGGAGCTCCTCTTAGCAAATGGCCCGGTGTTAGAGGTAAACACTCGTTCGGATTTTCGGTTAAAGGGGACAGTGGTCTTGAATTTAACACTGCATCAATTCGGACAAGAAGTGTGGTGAATTCTTCAAAAGTAAATGACAAATTGCAAGTTACCTTTTTGAGATGAGTCTTCTTACTTTTTACGGCAGCCTCCCAGAGACCACCGATGTGGGGTGCATACGGCGGTATGAAGGACCAGGTGAAACCAATCGTTGTGTATTTTTCGATTAACGCTTTTTCTGCTGACTTCAGAAATTCATTATGGCTTTTGAGTAGCGCATAACTTGCGCCGAGAAAATTTCGCCCGTTGTCGGAAAACATGGTCTTAGAGAGACCCAATGAATCGGTCGAAGCAGGCTAAAAAGGCGTCGGGGGAGAGGTCGCAACAAGTTTCTAAGTGAACGGATCGAGTAGAAAAACAAACAAACACAGCAGCATAGCCCTTTAGGATTTTGGCGTTTCTCAGTGTGGAAGATTTTATGTTGAAAAGCCCAGCAAAATCGACTCCTGTGTAAGTAAATGGTAGGGAAAAGTTCACTCGTTCTGGGGGGAGTGCGGCTATGATCTGGTGCTGGAACTTATGTTTATAAATCGTACACGCCTTGCATTCACGGATACATTTTCGTATGAGATTTCTTATTCTTGGTATATAGAATCCTTGTCGAATCGCTCGTTGCAGTATGTGGTGCTCAGAGTGGAGCAGAATGCGATGAGTAAAATTCACGAGAAGTTTTGCGAGCTGAGATCCCTCTGGTATAATAACTGGATGGCGTTCTTCGTAGCTTAAACCTGAATTACTAAGGCGGCCACCAACCCGTATGATGTCGTTTTTGTCAATAAAAGGAGTCAATGTAAGTAATCTGCTTTTGCGGCTCAGCGCTTTCATTTCCTTTAAACATTCGTACTCCCGATAGAAATATGTTTTTTGAGCGATAGATATGAGTCGATTCTTCATTGAGCTAATTTCATCAGCCGTGATAAACTTTTCGGCAGAAAAGGGTTTTTTAAGCACGCGGTTTATAAATCGGGGTCGATAACATAGGACTCGTAAGGCTCGTTCATATGATCAAAACTCTTCTAGTATATCTGTACCTTTTACCTCAAGGCGAAAGTTTACGGACCTTTTGGTCTCCAAATCTATTGGAAGTTTTAGCCAGGTGGGCCCCTGCCACCATAGTTCATTGTCTGCCAGTTCCCGTAGGCAGCAGCCTCGCGTGCCCAGATCTGCAGGATTTTCTTCAGTTTTAACGTGTCTCCAGTGTTCTGTGCTGGCGATGCTTACAATTTGTGTCACACGATTTGCGACAAACGTTTTCAATGTACTTGGAGGTTTCTGTAACCACCCCAATACTATAAACGAATCTGTCCACAAAAACAATTCGTAGGTGAACCGTAAATTCATCACTGAACATCTAACTAGCTTAGCAAGCAATAAAGCTCCACACAATTCGAGCTTCGGAATAGTAGTTCGCTTAATCGGAGCTACTTTTGTTTTTGCCACTAGAAAATGGCTCTTGATGTGACCTTCAGTGGTTTCGGTTCTAATATATATAGCGCCACAATATGCCTTTTCTGAGGCATCGCAAAACCCGTGTATCTGTATACGATACTTTGGCGAGAAATCTACCCATCTAGGGATTTTTATATTTGAAATAAATGGTAAATTTTGCAGAAATGAATTCCATTTCATAAGTATGAGCTGAGGCACTCCTACATTCCAATCGGATTTTGGGGGGGGGGGGCAATTTCAATTGGATCGACAACGTAGTAAAAGGAATCTGACAACGCATTCCATCGGATTCCTTAAGTTTTAATACTACTGGAATCATCAAATTTTAAAAAAATCTTCATCTAGAAGATCCTCCCGGGGCAAATTCTCAAGTAAAATTTTATCATTTGCTGTCATTTTTTTAAGGAAAATCCCGCAGATTTAAGAGCAATTGTAAGCTCACTTTGTTTGAGCTTGGCTTCCTCAAGGGTGTGTCCACCAGACAAAATATCATCAACATAAATTTAATTTTTCAAAATAGCGGATGCTTTGGGGTACAAATTTTTGCAATCATTGCTTAGCTCAAGTAGAGTTCTAATTGCCAGGAAGGGGGCGCAATTTACACCAAACGTTACGGTTTTGAGTTTAAAAAAATTCACATATCCCTTAGGTTCATTGCGGAACAAAATTTGTTGGTAAGTGCGATCTGTTTCATGCACCAAAATTTGTCTATACATCTTTTGTATATCTCCTGTGAAAACGTACTTGTAGTTTCGCCATTGTAGTACGAGCTGCATCAAATCTGTTTGAAGCGTTGGGCCTTGATATAGTACATCATTTAGCGAGAACCCACTTCCGGTCTTTTTTGACGCGTTAAATACCGCTCGAACTTTGGTGCTTTTACTTTCGGGTTTGATGACTGCATGATGAGGAAGAAAAAACGATGAATATTTTTCGGCTTGGGGCTCGTAATGTACGACCTGTTCCATGTGATCCAAATCTATGTATTCTTGGAGAACTTCTGTGTAATGAGCTTTCAAATCGGGTGTTTTATCTAGAGTTTTTTCCATTCGATGGTACTGTGCAAGCGCCATATTTCGAGAGGGACCCAAAAAATTTAATTTGGAAACTGCTCTTTAAAAGGCAACCGAACCACGTAACGGCCATCCGATTTTCGCTTTGTGGTCCGCTCGAAAAAATTTTCGCAAAAAATGTCGCTGTCGGATTCACAATAGCGTTTTTCAGCCACTTCTATTTCCCAAAACTTTTTTAATTGTTCTTGTAAGGCCTGGTTGCTTGATGACGAAACGAAAGTATGAAATGAGTGGATTTTAGTGGCTGGTTCTGGCCCTAACAAATACCATCCAAAGTGTGACTCTCTCGCTTCAAGGCAATCTCCAACATTCAATTTCACGCCCTTTAAATTTATAAAAGGCAAATAATCGCTACCAATTATCATCTCAATTGGTGCTGGTTTATAAAAGTAGGGGTCCGCGAGTTCTAAACCTTTTTTTTCGCCTATATTTTGAATTGGAATAGGCCGTGAAGGCATAAATGCGCTAATGTTGGCACAACAATCGCTCTAATTTTAATTTTAAAATCTGAAATTCTGGATTTAACCGTGATGTAACACCTTCCTTTAGAATTTCCTACAATCGTTTCACCAAAGCCTGATATTTCGCTGCGATGGCTTTCTAGCGGTATCGAAAGATTTTGTTGGATACGTTTCAAAAGAAAACTTCTAGTTGAGCTTGTATCTATCATCGCTCGAACTGTAAATTTTTCACCCAAATGTTCTACGTGAACCAAGGCTGTAGGCAAAATATTTAAAATTTAAATTTAATTTTTTTATTAATTTTTTTTTTTTCATTTAATTCTTTAAGAAAATCTAAATGTCTAGCTAAAGTTTTTTCTTGTTTTGTTTATTTTATTAACTATTGCTACACTTAGGGAAACTTGATAATTGTACTGCTATTATGCTATATATATTTTATTTTATTTTTATTTTACTTTATTTTTTTATAATTATTTTTTTTTATTATATAAATTGTTATATTTATTTTTTATTATGTAGTAGCTTTTATTAATATTGGTTATGTAATTTGAAGAAAATAAATTCTATATTTATTATAAAAAAAAAAAAAAAAAAAATAGTAGTTCCGTTATGCTGTGATAAATTAAATTGAACGGAATCCATCTGATTTCTCTTTGAAGTTGAAGCTCTTTCCAATTGAAAATTTGACGAGTTTCTCTTGTCTTGAGTGCTGAAAACCGAAGGCCTTCCGCCACTTTGACGTTGTGGCACTGTTATGGGAGTTGGACTTTTGTTTGTATTCTCATCACTTTCTGAATGTAACATAGTGTGATGCCTTTGGTTACAGCGGGAGCAATTGCGTGAACTTGGGCAATTCAATTTAAAATGGCTAGTCGCAAAGCAATTTGCCCAATATTTATTGGCATAAACAAATTTTATTGTATCATTGACTGACAAAGATTTAAAAGATTTAAAATATTTACAATATTTTAATGGGTGGCTCTGCTTACATTTTCTACAACTGAACTTTGTCTGCTGGGTTTCAGTATTAGAGTGAAAAACTTGGGGTTTAGAGTTGGGATTATCTTTGCCGGTTGGCTTTCTCAAATTAGCAAAAGTTTCCAGTCTTGACTCTCTCAGTGAGAAAATTGTTCAAATTTTGCAAAGTGGGCAGCTCCTTGTGATTACTCAAGGAATCTTCCCAAGCTCGAAGTTTCTTCAGGAAGCTTTGAAGTGCATAAGAAAGGGGTCATTACTTGCAACTTCTACTTGAAATGATCTAATAATCGACAGACCATCGTTGACAGTATTTTGAAGAAGCCTTAAAACCTTTAAAGTTTCAGTTGGAGGTGTCCGAATAGCATAAATCTTCTCAATTTGATTATTTATTAAAATACGTTTGTTTTCGTAACGATTTTTCAAAGCTTGCCAAGCTAACTCAAAATTTAAATCTACCCAATCATAATCTTTTATGATCTGGTAGGCCTCCCCCCGCGTTTTGCTATGTAAATAGTACAATTTATTAGCTGGGGCTAGAGATGGGTCTTTTCCAATTGTTGCCATAAACATATCCCTAAATGCTGGCCACTTGTTGAAACCTCCCTCAAAACACTGTATTTCGATTGGGGGTAATTTCAATCCTGATTGACGAACGACTGTCTCTTTCTGTCCTGGAGTTTTAGTCTTTACCATCTCCAAAAGCCTAGCCTGTACCGCCTGATACTGTTCGACCACCTCTTCGTATCTTGCAAATTTTCTTCTTCTTTAACTTTTTCGTCGCTTAAAATGTAGTCCTCATAAGTATTGACCATTTTCGACCACCTTCTTGCCATCTCGGCCAGTTTTATTTCCAATAACGAAATTGTGCAAGACTCTGGAGAAATTTTACCACAACTGGAGCAAAATACCGCCAGTTGCTGGACGTCATACTTGCACTTTCTTTTAGTGGTCATTTTCTAATAGGCTTCATCAAAACTTTCCGGTTTTATCAAAACCACTCTGAATTTTTAATTCGAGTGTGATACTCTAAACTCTCAATAAGTTATTCAATATGTACTAAATTTCAAAATATTTGTAGCACCCTGTACCAAAAATTTTCTCAAAAAAAAAATTAAAACGCTTTGAAAAATAGTTTTTAACAATTTTATTAAATTTATATTAAATTACACAAGAACTTTAGTAAATTCCCAAATTCACCGTTTCCCCGCAACGAAAACCTTGACTGGGCTTCCTTGTTGTTTTTCTGCTGCTGCTGTTACAATGAGACAGCCTCTTCTATAGTTTTTGTTGTTGCTTGCGGTTGCTTGGCACTAACACCGGCACTTTGATAATTGTTGTTTTTGTTGTTTCGGCAATCTTCCAGCAAATTCCTTATTCGTATTTTTTTGTATGCTTTTTTCAACATGTTTTTTTCGCTTTATTTTAAATTTGAACACACACTGTTTTTTCCATAAATCTGATGTAAAATTTATCAAATTTTTTTACAATAATCCTCACTATTTTCCACAACCACTCTAATAACATCTTTAGTCACTTTACCCTTCTTATTTAATGTATATTACCTCTTTTTCCATAGTTAATATTTGATTTTTTTTTTAGTTTATTTCTTCTTCAATAAACTAGTTTCCTCTTTAAATTGTTATGTTATGTCTCTTCACTTTTAATTTAATTTAATAAAATTGTTAAAAACTATTTTTCAAAGCGTTTTATTTTTTTTTCAACAAAGAGAAAACGGGTGGAATTAAAACATCTTTTTCCTTAGAACATGTAGAACGACTATAGCAATTATTGTTAGTTGTCCGTGTGATGTTGGAAGGTTATATTTAACAGTGTTGGTACTAGGTGTACTTTTTCTCTTGGTGTTGGGACTTTTAACAAGATGGTGTGTAAGGGTAAAATTTTGGATTTTTAATTGATTTTTTCTTTTTAATGATTGAATTATTTTGATTATTCACATCCGCACTAAATATAATTAAATACACTGTACATACCCAGTCTCTATTTCCTATGAACCACTGGATGACTGCTTGTTGTTTATGTTGTTGCGGGAGAACACAGATCCGTCTAGTGGACAAGTTCCACTGGAGTTATCCTATCCTGGCCTGTCCAGGATTTTATCGAAGGACCAAAATGTGCGCTGCACTTCTTCTCCAGCGCATGGGGTTATTTTCCAAAGAAAGCAAACTCAAGTTTTTCTTTGAAAAAATAGCTAACAAAATTTATTGGGTATTTTCAAGCTTCTTGCTTATAAAAATTCTAGAAAATGGCTGCAGCTTCTTGCTGCTTGTGCAGATGACTGTTAGAATAAAAGTGTTTTTTTTTAGAAAAGAAAAAATTAAAGAACCCAAAGAGACTCAACTTAAGTTTGAGTGAGAGACATTAAAATTCAGGGTCTCATACTTAAATATATATACATATGAATTGAAAAGGAATAAAAAAAAGAACCTTAAGAAAAGAACACTCTGGCACAGTAGGCCTTTGGCTCCCAAAGAGAAGTAAAAAAAGATAGTAATAAAAAAATTATAAAAAATAATAATATAATAAAAAAATAATGAAATCCAAATAAAAAAGATAATTTGTTGAACTCGCTTCAACAAGCATTTTGATTTGAACGCCCATTTTCATAATAAGCCTGAATAACTTTAACGCGTTGCTCGATTGTGTATATTTCCATGGTTCAAATTGAGTTAGTGTGAAATTGAGAAATGTCAAATGAAATGCAGAAAAAACTTGACGTTTAGGTGTAGTTCACATTCAACATCGGCCCTTAAAATTTAACCACCCTTTATATATTAGGTTATAATTAGATAAAAATTTTAAGTTAGTAATAATCAATTTATTAATAAATTATGAGTTAATGTAAAATAATAGAATGATGATGGGTTAAGTTGTTAATAGGGAGAGTTGATATAAACGTGTAAGTGTGAAGGCGTGCGGTTTTACGGGGCCATGCAAATTTATTTGGGATATGGAAGTTGCCATGGTTGGGAAGGGCAACTGAGGTTATAATATCTACCTCCTACTTGTGATGTGTTCCATTTGGTGGATAATTTTTGTTTTTGTGAGTTTTATTTTTTAATTGGTACGATCCTTGAGGATAAGGTGAAGGGTTAAGATTCATACCCTGACGAAGTAACCGCTAATGAGCTAGTCGGCCGACAATTTGCCTTACCCCCCGTTGTCACATGCAAGTAATTACTTGCAAGTAGTGTATACGTGAGTGGCTCCACTGTACAGTGCAAGTTCATTTTTAAAATGTCATCAGGAGAAGTGCTATTCAAAATGGCTGTCTTAAAGGAATTACAGTATTGCCAAGTACTTAACACTTTGCGATACGTAGGGATATAAATATAACATGTGATTATATTTCTTTTATAAAAACGTAAATTTATTATTTAAACTTACCTTTAAAAGGCGACTTAATATCCTTTCTCGTCATCATTCTTATATATATCCACAAATCCGCTATAATATTAACTCATATTGCAACAAATAAATAAATTAATATAAAACTCAGTACTCGGCAACTCTGTTTTTCGTTTTGTCATTCTACTTGCATCAACTGACAAAAATTTACTTTCTTCAATATTTCATTGCAAGTTGAGTCGCAAGTAGCATAAGTGTGAGTATGGTAGTAAAAAAGTATAAGTGTATTGAGTTTTTGGCACTTGCACTTGTGTGTGCCAACGGGGGTTTAGTGCTAACGGTTATCGCAACACAATGTGAATATAGAAAAATCATAGAAAAACACGCTAAACAAATTCAACACCCTCACTTTTTGTAATTCTTTTCTTTTATTATAATAAACATTAACTTGAATTAATCTTTTAACAAAAGTGCATTACTATAACCATAACAATATTCCTCATGTTACTACCTATCTTTAGAAATACATTTGGTACTCGAAGTTGTTGTTTCTATTCCACAATCTCCCTAGGCAGATTTGGTAACTAAAAATTGAAATTTAAAGATTATTAAAAATTCAGAGCCGGAATCAATTTGCTCGCATTGAGAATATGTCCCTTATGTTACTTCTTACCTTTAGACTTACACATCATATTCGAAGTTGTTGATTCCGTCCCAGAATTTTGAACGAAGGCTTTATGTGACAAAAAATTTTTAATTTAGGATTTTCGTTAAAATTTGTCTATTTATTAGTTAAATTTGGGCCTAATTCCCGTAGAGCAACGTGGCGATCGCCTTAACTTAGTAAAGCCGTCCACTATCCTTTTGTCAGGTCAGTCAAAGTCGACTTACCTTGTCATCATTTTTGATGACACCACCCCTGAAATAAGAGTGGTGGCCTCCACGTGGTAATCCCTTGAAATGGCTGCCACCATGTAAAAAACAATTACAATAAAAAGAAGAAAAATAAGAATAAAAAATGGAGCCGCTTTGATGACAAATAAAGGATCACGATTTAAGGATATGCACCTGGAATTTTCGAACTCTTTACAGGCAAGGTGCAACTATCCAACTGACAAATGTCCTCGAAAATTATAAAGCTGACATCACTGTAATCCAGGAAATGCGATGGATACGGCAAGGATGCTCCAAAAGAGCAACTTGTGATATATATTATAGCTGCCACGAAGATAAGAGTTCGGTTGAGGTTTTCCAGTTAATCTCGTTGCAGCAAAAGTTCGAACTCGCCTCAATAAGTAGAAAACGATTCCTGTTGACACAAAAAGAAAACTAGACATCACAAAGCTGCAATCCAAACATATAGCTAGAAGGTACTCCACTCGTCCCTCCGAAATGCTTGAAGCAAATGCTCGGCTCCCTACTTTAGGCGAACAATGGTCACATGTGGCTTACTCAATTCGAGCAGCTGCCGAAGAGGTACTCGGATACGATCGGCCTCAGGGAAACCAGTGGTATGACCAGGAGTGTCGTGAAGTTACTGCAGAAAAAAATGCTGTATACCGAGCAGCGCTGCAGCCAGCTGCTACGCAAGATGAAAGGAATGTTGCGAGACAGCGGTATAGGGAGAAGAGAAAGGATGAACGACTCCCGTTCAGACGCAAAAACAAAAACAAGAAAGTCGTGAAACCCGGAAATTCTTTCAGAAAATAAAGCGTCAAGCTGAAGGATTTAAATGTGGGGCGTCTTCCTGTAGAGATAGTAAAGGGAATCTATTAACAAACGCACAAGCATATTGAGGTTGTAGAAGGAGCATTTTTCCAACCTTTTAGCAGGCGATGAAGACAACAATTCCGCAAATGGAAATTCAACGACGACGGCATCGATATACTACCGCCCGAATGTATAGAGGTACAATCAGCTATAGCCCGGTTAAGCAATAATAAAGCCGCTGGGGCCGATGACTCGCCCGCTGACTTGTTTAAAACCGGTGGCGAAGGGTTAGTAAGGAGCATGCACCAACTCTTCTGCAAAATATGGTCTAAAGAATGCATACCCGATGATTGGAAACTCAGTGTACTTTGCCCTATCCACAAGAAAGGAGATCCTACTATTTGCACCAATTATAATTGGTGCAAATTGGTCGATAATTATCGAGGTATAAGCCTCCACCCCATTGCATACAAAATACTTTCTAGTTTAATATTTGAACGATTGAAGCCATACACCAACAACCATTTTAGACCTGGTAAGTCCACCATAGACCATATTTTCACATTACGCCAAACCCTGGAAAAGACTTAGGAGAATCAAATCTGCGTTCAATAGCCCGGTAAGAGAAAACTTTTATATCGCCATGTCAGTGCTTGGTATTCCCGCAAAGATCGTCCGGCTTTGCATAATGCCGTTGAAAAATACTAAAAGCTCCGTCAAGATAGGAACAAACCTCTCCGATTCTTCTAATACTGAGCGAGGTTTTAGACAAGGTGATTTCTTATTGTACGAATTTTTTAACTTACTGATAGAGAAGATTTTGCAAGAAAGGAAAAATTAACACCACTGACATTATTTACAACAAAAGTGTCATGCTGCTTCCATATGCCGACCATATCGACATCATTGGTCACAACACGCGGGCGGTAAGTTGAGCATTTGAAAAACTTGAAAAGCAGTCTAAAATCATGGGCAAGGACAAGACGAAGTATTTTATTTCAAGCAGCGAAAGACCGCAGCGTCTAGAACAGCGCATACCCATCGAAAATTACAATTTCGAAGTTGTTGAAGACTTTATCTACTTAGGTGCCAGTGTTACTAACAATAATGTAGTCAGCTTAGGAATTAAGCGGAGAATAACTATTGCCAATAGATGCTACTTTGGGATTAGTACGCAATTGAGAAGTTAAGCCCTCTCTCGACGGACGAAAATAACACTATATAAATGGTGCTGAAACATGGACAATGAAAAGATCAGACGAGTCTTTGCTGGTAGTGTTCGAGAGGAAAATTCTCCGTAAGATTTACGGCTCTATTCGCGTTGATGATGGATTTCAAATTAGAATAAACCATACATAAGCTGTACGAGCTTTACGCTGATGTAGACATAGTCAGGCGCTTTAAGGTTCAACGACTGCGCTGGCTTGGACACGTTTGTCGTATGGAAAACGACGCTCCAGCTCATAAGGCATTCAAGGAAGAACCTGTCGGTGGGCAACGCAGAAAAGGACGGACCAGCCTCCGTTGGAGTGACCAGATGCAACAGGATTGATCAGCAATTGGTGTATTAAATTGGCGCCCGCATGCAAGAGACAGAAACAACCGGCGTTCTATTTTACTTCAGGCTCAAACCTCGTTTGTAATAGCCATATAAAGTAAGTTAAATTACATAGTATTTGGTATCAAAATGGGTTAAAAATCCAGTTCAATGGAGTAACTCTCATGCGATTTGGATAACATTCGGAGGAGTTCAGGAAGCATTTGTCTAATTTTTTTATTTTACAGCATTTCCACACTTGAAAAATCGTTGCTAACTGCACGCACGTCGGTAACACTAAACGTTGGCTTATGTCAAATTTATATGGGAATCAAGTAATACTGCATTTCCATATTCGTTTCTCCAGCGAAATTACATGTTTTGCTCAAAAAACGTGTTTTGGTACATCTTTTCCCATATATTTTTATGCGAGCAAAACAACATATTCAATTTCAAAACATATCGAAAATAGTCTGATCAACACTGAATTGTGTCTAGCTGTGTTATCCATTCATGGAGAATGGTAAATTCGAAAAAAATTAAAAAAAAAATTAAGCGTCATTTAAGATGGTAGTAATAAATATACAAAAGTTTAAATATACATATATAAAAAAGAAAATTTGATAAATCGAACAAAAAATGGCTACAAAAAGGTTAATTTTTTTATTTTTTTTGTTATGAATATGAAAAACAGTATGAAATGTTTTCCTCAAAACATGTTATTTTGATCATAATGGAAACATGGTTAAGACAACAATTTTAATAGCTTGCCACATAAAATCTATTTTATGACTTTTTTCCTTTTTTTAACATATTACGTCCCGGCGAAGGAATTTTCATCTTTTGTTTAATTTTGTAAATAAAAGTTTCTTTTGAGAAGAAAAGACCGTATATAGCCATATAAATTCTATAAAAAACAAATTTGTAGTTAAAACTAAGCTTTTGTTTGAGTGAAAAAAGTTATTATGAAAATAGTTGATATTTTTTATATATGTGGTCAAACATAAAAAAATATTTCGCCATTTTTTACTTTACAAATGTGGGTAATGTTTTGACAAATGAAAAAATCTGAAAACTTATAATAGCTTTACAACTTTTTTGTTAATGGGTTGGTTCTTCAGTATAATTGTTAGTACGAGTCAAAAGTATTTCTCATGTACCATCTGAAAAATATAAGTTCGACATCAAATATTTTCGATGTTTTTATATATTAAAGCGAATTTACATTAGGATTTTTTAGTAGATTTCAATTTGAAACCTATTTCGAAATCCATATCGCTTACATTATACTTAAAAAAACAGCATACTTAAAAAAACAGCTGTCCACAAAAAAATTAATATACAAAACAATATGAAAACTTTTAATAAAAAAATAAAAGTAAATAAAATATATTAGCCTATTATGCATCCGGTATTAAAAAATAAATTTTGTTACAAAGTAAAAGGCTCAAACATACATATATTTAATGTGTTATACCAATAGTACATAAAGATAGTAAAATAATAATCTTACACACAATTGAACAATAATTATTATAATAATAACTTAATAATACATACAAATCGGATTTAATTAACCTAAATTAAAAACTTAATTTCGGATAAATGATTAAAATAAAACAATAATATGCAAAAAGGCAACTACACTTGATAATTAATTATTGAATATAGTTTACAATTGCCATTTTAAAGAAAAAATACGGCGATCGGTTTTAATGTGATTAGATTAATCATTCCAGATTTTCACAGCACTTACAAAGAACATTACTGAGGACGATAAATCGTTGTAACGATCACCTTTTCGACTAGATTGACAAAAAATTTATTTTTTGAACAAATACTCTGGTTCTTGCGAAAAAATAACTTTGTGTAAAAATGTTAGATTACGAATGTTTAAAAAAGATTTTAAGCTGCACCCGAAAATATTTATGAAGTACTGGGATATTCTATCATATTTTCATTTGTTGTATCATATCTGAAACAATTATTTATAGTCTTTTGTAATTAATTCATTGACGTCGAATAAAGTTCACCGAATACAATAGCGCCAAATGTTATTATGGGTACAATTAATGTCTTCACAATTCTAAGCTTAATATCACTCGAAATATATGTAGAAGAATACCAAAGCATTTGAAGAACGTTGTAAATTCTCATTATAGTATAATTAATGTGATCTTTACAGTTAAGATCAGAATTAAATACAAATATAAGATTTTTCACAACATTCACATATTTTACAGGTTAATTTTGCATTATTATTTCGGGTAAAATGTTATAATTGCAACCCCCTATTTTTATGGCAAGAGCTTGCGTTTTCGAGGCATTAATTGAAAGGTTATTAGCTATTGTCCATCGGCAAATTTCTTGCAAATCTTTATTTAGATGGTAAACTAAGTCCTCAATCAATCCAATAGGGCGAGATAAATATATTTGAGCATCATCAGCATAAAGATGAATTTTCGAACTATTGCAGCAGTGTACTATATCATTTATAAATAAACTGAAGGGTATTGGACCAAGAATTGAACCCTGCGGTACAAGGAAGAAAATGAATTTTTAACGATAACTCTCTGGAAACGATATGAAAGATACGACCCAATAAGTTTAGAAGCACAGTTGCTAAAACCAAAGTACTTTGATAGCTTCATCAACAGAACATCATGATTGACTGTATCAAATGCCTTTGAAAAATCAATAAGAACAACGATCGTGAGATAACCTATGTCAAACGGAGGACGAATATCTTCTAAAACCTTCAGTAAGGCTGTACTACAGCTCATACCAGGGCGATAACCGGATTGGAATTCGGTAAGAAGGTTGTTGCATATCATATATTCCATAATTTGGTCCGAGAGAAGATGTTCGAATGATTTAGATATAGCTGGAAGAATACTAATAGGTCGATAATCTTCCGGTGAATTAGGACGATTTTTCTTTACGACTGGAATAATATTAGCGATCTTCCAACAAGATAGAAATGTAGATGTGGTAACAATATGGTTAAAATGTGAGAACGTTGGGAGTACAAATGGTAGTAAAAGTTTAATAAACTTAATACTTATGCTATCATAACCCACGACTTTAGACTTTAACGATGCAATAGATTTCCCTATATCCTCAGAAGTAAATAGTTCAAAACTAAACAAGTTTCCCTGGTACACAAGATTAGGATTTATTTATTAATTTTTTTTTTAACATTCCATTTTATTTACACCTGTCTTTATATGACAATTAGTAATTAGTTTTGAGGTTTGGGTATTAATTAACTTAAATTAACACTTAGGATAACTTATATTTAGTGTAAGTAAACATTTATACTAAATTATATAAAATGCACTTTGCCAAATTATCAATTATAAGAATCGGACAAATATGTAGCTCCGATGGAGTGCATCGCTTAAGTCTTCTTGAACCTGAGAGCTCGTTATAGAGTAGTTGTCTATTTTCATTGTTAGAATGAGATGTAAGTTTAAATGTATGTTTTAAGCTGGAATTCCTTATGACTTCTTGGACTGTGCTGACGTTGAGATCACGATGTATATTTTCATTGGATATGTACCATTCGGCGTTCTCAGTATTTGATTAAACTCGTTGGATGATTTTTATATTAGAGTTGCTTGCAGTACCCCAGAGCTCTGCGCCATATTTCCAAATTGGAGCTATTATTGTTTTGTATATAAGCAATTTGTTTTGTAAGGATAAAGTTCCTTTCCTAAGAGCCAGTAAAGTTGTCCAAATTTGTACTTTACTTCGTTTTTTTTACGGATGATATGATCTTTAAAGATTAATTTAGAGTCGATTATCATGCCAAAATATTTAGCTTTATTATCATTTTGAATCGGAGTGTTGTTTATCGTAATTGCTTGATGATCACTTATCTTCCTATTAGTGTAAGTCACTTGTACTGTTTTTTCAAGGACACTACCTTGCGGAACTACCGCTTTCATTTTAATTATGCTTGAGCATTCATCTTTATATTTAACAAAAAAGTGCCTGTCAGTTAAATAACTTTGTAGAATAAGAAAAAAGTCCATTGGTAGATTTTTTTCCAATTTATAAAGTAGGCCAGCATGCCACACACTGTCAAACGCTTTCGCTACATCAAGATATGTGGCCACGCAAAAATTTTTCTTATCAATTTCAGATGAGATTTTGTTAGTTACTCTATGTATTTGTTGGACCGTAGAGTGCATGGGTCTAAAACCAAACTGATGCGCTGGTATAAGATTTCTTTCTATAAGTATTGGTTCTAGTCGATCAAAGATAAGTTTTTCGAATAATTTAGATAAAAGTGGTAATAGACTTATTGGCCTGTATGAAGTAGCCCTTGTGGCGTCCTTGTTGGGCTTTGCAATAGCGATTATTTCTGCAACTTTCCATACTTTAGGAAAATATTCATTGTAATATTTTATTTGTCCATTTCATTAGAGAAAGTTCTGTAAAAATGATCAGCCCTTACTTGAGCCTTTTCGTTATGATTTCTGGCCCACGTTGTCAGATTTTTGGATTGGCGGTTGATGAATAATAGCATTGTTAATTTTTCTTGTGGCTTTCCATAATGAGTAGTTTGTTGTCTTGGTTGAATCATGGTCTTCAAGATAACTTTTCAGTTTATCCTGTTTGTACTTTTTCAAAAGATCCTTTAATTTCTTGATTAGTTTGTTAAGGATTGTTTTATCAAAGGGTGATCTTGTTGATTGCCATTTTTTTCTTTGTTTTCGCTTTGCCTTAATCTTTTCTTTGATGAATGGTGATATACTATATTTGTTTGATTTGTGGGTTATTATGGGTGTAGAATCAATTGCAACATACAAAAGTGTGTCATTAAAATATGCTATTGAACTGTTTACTTCATCTTTGGTTTTTAGTGATGTCTGTATATCAAGTTTATTTTCAACAATTTCTCTAAAGCACTCCCAGTCTGTTTTCTTGTTGTAAGAAAATTTGTTATGGGTCGCAAGAAAAACATTACTTTCGAATTTGAGTATTATGGGTGAGTGATCAGAGGATAGTTCGAAGCACGATTCTATCTTTAAATGTTCATGTTTTATATTTTTCGTGATAAAGAAGTCAATTAAATTCTGGTTTTTTGTTTAAGTTAGTTGGCCAGTAAGTAGGCTCTCCAGTGCTTAAAAATTTGCTATTTGTTTCTCTTATTGCTTCAAGTAATATAATAATTTGAAACTGTGGATCTCAAACAGAAGTCATTCATAATTTCCGGGCAAATATCACATTCAATTTTTTTTTCACACCAATTTTTTAAAGGTCTTTTCACAAATCTCTAACCGGAATTTTAGTATTTAATTTACTTTGATAATATAAACTTTTCATGTTTTCCGTTACCACATGAACCTTATTTCTGGCAATACAATAATTTTCCCAGTTGTTCCCACTCGGATTAGTTTTCCAAACAGAATAAAGCAAGTTACGTTGCTTGAAGGCTGATTTTACAACACTATTACCAAGGCTGCTTATAATTTGTAATTTTTATCCTCTCAATAGGAACGTGTTTTTAATACAACAATTAAGCATTATTAACCAAACAGTTTAGTTTATCATTAATATCATCAAAAAACCAACAATTATTCCAAGAAATATTATCTATACTTTTTAAGTCGTGGAAAATTAAATGCTTTTCATGTAAATTATAATTCATATTAATATCACAAGCATAGAACAAAATATAATGGTCAGAAACCCCTGCAAGTGAAAACTGATCAAAGTGTAAATTAGTTGACGCATCAGAGGTGCACATAAGGTCAAGTAATGCTGGTTTTACATTGTGTGCAAACCGTGTATGCCAAGAACTTACAACGTGTAATCCACTCAAACTATCCAAAAGACTAGTGGACCTTACATAATAAATCAATATCAAAATCGCCACACATAATTATATATTAATAGTGAACAATGCAATCATTGAGTTCTTCAAAAAAATCAGTCAGTACATTAATTTTATGAGGATTATAGACACAGAACACACAGCATTTCGAACCATTAAAGCCCTCAAGCTCAATAACAATGAACTCCACAGCGTTGAAGGGACAATAATTCATAATAATTTTTGCTCTCAAACCTTTTTATAATAAATCGCAATTCCGCTTCCTTTTGCACCAGTCTTCGTTACGTATAATATCAAAATTAGAAATACTATAAATATCGTCGTCAGTGTCACGATTATATATTATTAGTTACACAAAGTATATCAATTAGCAAGACGATAAAATATAATTCATATAGTCAATTTTAGAAATGTAAAGACTCCTAGAATTCATATGGCAAATCTGAAAACCCCTATGATTACCACTAACAATCCCCAAACTGTTCTCAAATTCTGAGTAGCACTGCTCGAATAAAAGGTAATTTAAAAAAAAAAAAAAATAACCTAATAAAATATAACCGTGATAACCGACCTAACCTGTAACAGTGATTGTCAATAAAAAAATGGCAAAAATAAATAATTTAAAAAATTAAAATAAGTTAATAAATATAACATTATAAAAAGGCAAAAAAATAGGTTAAATGAATAAAGTTAATCATTAAACAAATAAAAACATGCATAATTTTACAACAAGGGTGCAATCAAAGCATCAACGCTCGCTTTATCAGTAACACAAACCTAAAACTATGCTATCATACCTAAAATGTATTATATTTTTCAATTTTTTTATGATGTACTTACCCAACAAACAATACGTACAGTTTACTTACCAGTTTCGGTCCGTCATTAACGGAATCCAACTCCGTTCACGTACCGTTTTCTTTATCCGTAAACGGACCAGAAAACGGATTTTAAGGAACATTGAAACTGATTCGAATCCGTTTTAAAACCGTCAATGACCGACCGTTTACGGACCGGATATATCGGATGAAAAACGGAGTTGTCCGTTAAAAGTCCGTCAATGGCGGGCCATTTACGGATCCGTATTCCTACCTAAACGGATTTATGTAAATGCCTAAATTTTTTAATTTGGAATAACAAATTATAGTTTTTTTCTTTAAATTTATTTACATAGATATGTAATAAAATAAAATAACAAAATAAAACATTTACAAATTTAATCAAATGAAATATTCATCTCCAGCATAACTAGCATCTATATCCATTACTGCGATTATGGCCCATTGAATATTATGAAAAATAAAAAATTTTAATTTTGATTTAATTAGTGGCGTTTACGAAATGATGTAGCATACAACGCAAATTTGTACATTTTTTAATAAAATCTATTATGAATTGGTAGACAATATTTTTATTTGCAAAATTGCATAAATTTGGGCACATCACCGTAAAACTTGTTTTGAATTTCATATATATTTACCTGAAATTAAATTTATTTTTCGTATATCTGGTTTTCTAAACTTTAGCGCAATTATTCGTTGTTGACACCAAAACGAATTCAAAAGCAAGAGACGATACAGAAATGGATGCACCAAAACGGAGTCAAAACGTACTGTTTTCGAAAATTCAATTATACGGCCGTTAATGTTGCGTTTACGTTCATGCTTTGACGGATACGTATTTACGGTCCGTAAACGTGCAGTAGAACCGGATTCATGAATCCGTACGTGTTGGAGAATCCGTAAAAATGTTTCTTGGGTATATACGTAAGACTCTGTAAATTTAGTATTAATATTCTTATTATTAGCATTAATAGCCTGTTCCTCTATTTCGAAAGAACACGTTCGTTCGCTTTCTAGTCGAAAGAAAACTGATTTGGGTTTCACTAACTCTATTTCTATGCGAACGATGACTCGAACGACAAGTCGAATGAAAACGTAACTGTTTTCATACAAAATTTGGTTTCTCTATTTCGAACAGCTCGAACGCAAATGTCAAAATCAGTCACTTGCTATTTTTTTGTCGAGTAAATATATATTTGATATTTTTAAAAGCAAAATGAAGTAAAAAAGCAATGAATTACAAAAAGTAAGTACAAAACAATACAAATATTTATAGTTTATTAAGAATTTTAGTTAAAAAAAATCAACAATGGACCATCCGAAGACGCTTGTATTTTATATGGAAGAAAGGTCTGATTTTGCCAGAAGGACTCTAGTGTTCGGAGCAAACAAATTTTCCGCAGAGGAGGAAAATTTAACCAGAAAACTAAACTCCGTTTCACCCCCTATTATTGTGGCTTACGTTTTCCCAAGAAGCTCATATTAACATTTTTTATTTTACAACTTTATTTTACAAGGACTTTAGCAGTGACCGCACCGAACAGGCAACAGAAAAGCTCTCCAAACAACAATTTCACCCACAACCAATCAGTAACAAAAATTTTCACAAATAAACACACTTTCCAAATAAAAATTGATTTGTTTATTGTTATTTTTTTATTTCATTTGTCATATACAGCTGATCACTGTTAAACAGGGTTGTTTTTCTCTTTAAGCAGTTTAGTAGTATTTTTGCTACTTTTAAAGAAAATTGTAACAAATGCTCAAAATATATGATCTGGCATCTCTGTGATTTGTAAATGCGTAGGAAACAAAAATTGACACACGTAAGTCAAGTCGATCGAAGGCTTTCGAAATACAGAAACCCAAATTGATTCGAATTCGAGTGACTTGCTATCGTTCGACTAGTTTTTCGTTCGAGATCGAGGAACAGGCTATAATACTTTTGGCCTAATTGTGGCTTTTAAATATTACGATAAACCAAAAATAAAAATAAATAAATAAAATAAATGGCCTCTTGATATTTCTCAACTCTTACAAAGACCTTGCCACGTATTTAGAATGATGAAGTTAATTCGTTATCCCTTTTTAGTTTAGAACAGTAGAGCATTAAATCCCTGTTGTTATCAGTAAGACATTCATGAACATAAATGTAATTATTAGACTGCCCACCTACTATATCAGCATTATTTAATGATCTTCTGTTTGTTTCGCAAAATCTTGCAATCGATCTAAACAACTGATTTCCGTCATGCGGTGAGTGAAGTTTAATTAAAATTCAGCTTGATTTGTTTTTTTTTTAGATTTCAGCCTAAAACATTCTCTTATTGGTGATGGTGTAAATTTGATTGTTTGACAGATTTTGGAGAAAGTTTTAGTTATGCTCTCATTTTCAATTTCAGCAATACCAGAAATTATTAAATCTGATGCAACAAAATTATTTTTTAATGTTGTAAGATCAAGATTTATTTTAGTTATATCCTCTCTTTGAGCACATTCAACTGTAGTCAATCTCATTCAATGATGTTTTGAAAAAAGACAACTCGCCATACAATTCCTCACTTAAATTGAATGTGTTTGTGAGGGATTCAACTATTAAATCTTTTTGGGTTTTAAACTTCTTATCTAATAATTGCATCCAATCAGTAGGAGAAGTTGAGCCAGTACGTTGATTTTTGGATATCGGAGAAGAGGAGGGGGATATTTGTTTGTGCGCATTCTTTCCTCTACCAGAGGGTCAATTCTCGTTCTGTGATAATGTAAAGTGAAAAAAAACTTTTCATTTTCGTTTTCATAAGCACTTTTCACTCGAACTTTTCATAAATACATAAATTGCGATTCTCGTATGTATTATGAAAAAAATGTTTCATTCGCACTGTACCCATGAAAATTTTGTAACTGTGTTATCCAAAATTTAAAGCAAATGTCAAAACAGAGAAAAACGTAAACAAAAGTGAATTAAGTTCGTAAAATTTATTTTAAATAATTATATAAAAATATCTTGATTAATTGTATTATTGGATATTACTCAAAGAATTCCGGATGAACAAAGGTAAGACAATGATGTTACAAGCATTTCATTGCAGTAAATAATTTAATAATTTATAGGAATTTTTTGAGAGTGCTGAGACGCATACTTCGTGCTGACCACAATCCATTCGAGATGACAACCGACAAGCACTTCATGGATTTATATCGGCTTACTAATATTACTTAAAGAAAAAAAAATTTCATAAAGAAAATTTTATAAATATGCCATACTTTTGCCATTTTTCACTGTCCTTTTGGGTCCCACTAAAACTGTTAAGGCTCGCCGATAATTCATTACACTTTTCGTCTCTAAATTTGGCACCATCTGCAGTTACAAATCTGTAATATGGGATTAATAAAAGTGTGATTATGGTTATTAAGCTACTTATCGTTTGCAATGTCCACATGCGTTTCTTAATAATTAATTAAATACTGCTTTTGGCTTTTGCTGGCACGCTTTCCTCTTACAATCTTCTCCATGTTTATTTCACCTATAAATAGTCTGTGTAAATAATTTTTTCATATGAAAATATTTTGACAGTTGTTTGCACTGTTACACAAAACAAGAATCGCCAGTGATGTGCAATCGTGAAAAAATCTTGTTTCGTTCGACTTTTTTTTCATATGAAAAAGTTTTGATTTTCTTTACATTTTTTCACAGAACGCGAATCAAAAGTACTATGAAAACGTGAAAAAACTTTTCATTTCACCGTTTCACGGAACGAGAATTGACCCTCAGACATTGTAAAAAGATAATCAAAAATAAACAATACTTAATATTGTTTATATTTTAATACTCCGAAACCGATGGTATTGGTGCGATTGTTACGAAAAGAAACTATAGTTTAATTAAACTTGTAAAAACGCGATGCAATGAAAGGCATAATAAAAACACATCTACACAGTATACATACTTTTTATTTTTGAACTCAACAAGGTAAATAAAAAGTCTCCGAAAATTTTTCGATTTCGCTTTGATTTCAGCGAAATCTAAGCGAAATCTATTTGAAATCCCAATTTTGTGTTAGATATCCGACAAAATCTACTTTTAAGTTGATTTCGTGCACAATGTAAATTCGCTATTAATGAAAACAAGGTATTGAAAATCACGTTAGTGAATTTAACAAAATGTATAACAAGATGCAAAAATACAGCTGTTATATGTAAACAAACGCACGTGGTGCTTAAATATGTGAACAAAAGCACGTGGTACTTAGGTATGTAAGCAAAAGCACGTGCTGCTTAGATATGTAAGCAAAAGCACGTGCTGCTTGAAAATGTAAGCAAATAACTTAAAGTAGTATATAAATTCAATAATGTCACAAAAACATATTTTATTTTGTAAAAAAATATATCAATCGATATTATATTCAACTGTGTAAAATAAAATAATTGTCATCCATTTTTTTTTATTTATCAAAAATAGGCCAAAGGGTGAATAGCTCCAAAACTTTTTACATATGATGTCTACTACCCTTGCCAATACCACAAAATATACCACATGCCCCAAATTATCGTACGGATAATGTGCAAGCCAACAAGATTTGGTTTAAGGGTTACTATGTAAACAAAAATAAAAAAAAAATCGTTGTTGGTATTTAGGAGATTTTTGTATTACAATCAGAGATCAACATTGTGGTGTACTAAAAAGTCAAGACTCTTTGGTTAAAACCCATGATAACTGTTTCTAATTTGTTTGCATTAAATATATATGCAAATAATATGTGCCAGTGTGGCATCACTAGAAATGATTTGGCGTCAATTATTAGCGTAAATTTATAAGGGACATCCGTCTAATTAGTTTAAAGGCAAAACGGTAAGTTTTATTTGAGTTTTTTTTAATAGTTTTTAATAAAAAATATTTATTTTTTTTATATAGGGCAAACAACATTGCCACAACTGCAATCATCCAATGATTGTCACGGTCACAGATAATATTAGAATTAGTAAATGGCTCTTCAACCCTCCGTAGCGGCGGATTGGACAGGACAACTTTGTGGCACCTTATTAAGTGCCTTCTTGAAGGAGCAAATGATGGAACCACAAGCGATGGTACCACATCAACAAGCAATGGCACAAGTGCAACGACAACAGAATGTGCCACAAATGTATGTCCACATGCCAAGTGGAGGTGAGGTAGCACAATTAGCTGCACAACCACAAACAGCAGCGCCACAAGTAGCTGTTAAACACGTGGTATTAAAAGTCTTCAGTGTCTTGTTGAATTCATGGAGATTTGAAAATACTCCAATGCATTGTTTTCATTATGTCATTTTCAATGTCAATTTGTCAAAATTGTTGTTAATTGTATGAAAACGGGTTGTCATATGGTGTCATCTAAATTTGCAGTCAGTTATGTACACGAACTGCCGTCTAAAATGACAGACAAGTGAAAACGTCAAATTTCAGTTTGTCAACAGATATGGCAGCAATGTTAATCTAAAATAAAATTCTTATTTTTTTGTTGGCGATCGCAAAGCTGTTGTTATTTTTTTTGTTTGCTAAAAAAATAAATTTCCATGGTAATTTTTTAAATAAAGAAAGAAATGCTATTATTTTAAATAAACGAAAAGTGGACGAGTGACCAAACGGAGTGGGTCATTCAAGAGGTAGAAGCGAGGGAAGGTAGTTGGAATTTCCTGTCCAGAGAATATCGGGACAGAAATCTACGAGAGGCTCTCTGGCAAGAAGCGGCAGATATAATAAGTGGCAACGAAATGGCCCAATCCAAAATAGTTTTTTTTCTTTAAAAAAACTACAATAAATGGAAATTCTTTCGCCGGGCAGCAATAGATAAACAAAAAATAGAAACGCCCTAAACTTTATTATAGACGTTTTTATTTTAATAAAGCTGTATTTTTTGTTACGAAATACAGCGATAAAGCCTAACTTTACTAAAATTCACAAATCTCGCTCAGTTTTAAATTGTTTAGTAACTTTCACACTTGAAATAAAAAAATGTTCACATAAAATGATTATTGACAGTTTTTCTCACAACTTTCCAATAATAGTGGGAAAAAACCTTACATGACGGGAAGTTTTCACAAAAAAAGTTGTAGAAGCGGACGTGTGAGAAAAATTACATTTTGTATTCATATCGTTTTTGTTTCAATTAAAATTGTTGGCCAGCAGCATGATTTGTGGTATCATCTGGGACATGTGTTATATTTTTGGACCTTCGCAAGTCTAGTAGAAATCATTTTTTTTTAATTTTTTTAGTATTTATTTATTCAAAATATTAATTAACTTAGCTAATTCATTAACAATACATAATATTTAATTTTGACTCTAATACCTACGAAGCAATGTGGCTTATATGTTGGAAATATGAAAAAAATAAAAATATACATATTAATTATTTGAGATTCATTGCGAATTAATAAAATATTCTTTAATAAGTTTTTTTCTTTTAAATTTATTTTTTGTATTTAAAATATTGATTGGAAGCCTATTCATTATTGTTGGTAGAGCAACTTGAAGGGCGCTTTTCCCATAGTTGTTCTTGTGTCTAATTACTTTAAACCTTCCTTCTGCTCTACGTCTGTTATTGTGCTCATCACAGGGTATACCAGTGATGTCAAAAGTGACAGCTGTCAAACGAGTGATCCAAAACCGTATGGTGAGGGTTGTTGTTGTATTTCATGTCCTAGGCATTATCTTTGTTGCATTATTAATAGATTTATCTGCAATAATTATCGCGGTGTTGTCTGCATAAGCGAATGTAGTACTATTTTTGAGCATATTGATCATGTCATTTGCATATAATAAACACAATATCGGTCCAAGCTTTGAGCCTTGTGGTACTCCTTGACTAGATAGCATTTCTTCACTGATGTTATTTATTTTAATACGGTAGGATCTGCAATTAAGATAGTTCTTAAACCAATCCAGACATGTTCCTCTAATTCCATTTCTATCAAGTATTTCGATTAATTTATCATGCTGTAATGTATCGATTTGTTAATCTTCTCACTACGATTTCTTCGATTATTTCAACAGACGAAAGGATTGAGATTGGCCTTTAATTACTATAGTCCGATTTGATTCCTGATTTATAAATTGGTCGCACTAAAGATGTTTTAAGTAGTTTAGGTATCTATGATTCCTCCAAAATCGAGTTGATCAAAGTAGTAAGTACTGGGGCCAGTGCATCGGCGTTATTTTTAAGATCTTTTGGTCATATACCGTCTACACCCGCTCTTTTTTTTTGAATTGAGGCTTCTTAAAATGTTAAACACTTCCTCCTTAGTAGTATATCTAAGGTATATTGTGTTTGACATTGGTGCTTGAACTAGATTAATTGTTTTGATATCACATTTGTGAATTATATTTTGAACATTTGCATTAAAGTTTATTAGAAAGTTTTTTAGTATATTTTCTAAATTTTCGTTTTTAAAATTTTTTAATATCGTTTTATCAACTGCTTAATTTTTTACCGATAATTTCATTAATTATTTCCCATGTAACGATTTTCTATAAAAATTATTTTTTGCAGTTTTAGTTTTTTATTTAAGGAATTTCTGTATTGTTTGTATTGAAATTCATATTCTTTATTGTTTTTATTGTTTAACCATTTTTTATAAAGTTTATCCCTATCATTGCAACATTTTATTAAATCATCACTTATCCACTGTTTGGGTGATCTTTTCTTCTTAGTTTTTTTTATTTCTTTTGATTTTTCATATATTTTACAAATCGTTTCCTGTATTTTATTAAACAATTCATTGGTATTTAAATTTTGATGGATAATATTGTTCCAGTCGGTTTTCATTATTTGTTGGTTTATTTTGAGACTATTACAGGGTTCTGAAAAAGGATGTTTGGCGATCCCTGGAGTTCTTCTTCTTCTTCTAAACAGCAAAATAAAGAGTAGTGATCAGAGGGTCAATTCTCGTTCTGTGATAATGTGAAGTGAAAAAAAACTTTTCATTTTCGTTTTCATAAGCACTTTTCACTCGAACTTTTTATAACTTTATTACTTAAAGAAAAAAAAGACATTTCATAAAGAATATAAATAAACTATAAATAAATAAACCTTAAGTCGCTCCAATTCTTTTTCCATTTTTCACAGTCCTTTTTGACTGTTAAGGCTCGCGGCTAATTAGTTACACTTTTCGTCTCTTAATTTGGCACGATCTGCAGTTACAAATCTGTAAATATGGGGTTTATAAAAGTGTGCTTATGGTAATTAAACAACTTACGTATCATTTGCAATGTCCAAACGCTTTTTTTTTTTTTGTATATTTATCCAGTAGACCAAATCTTGTTGATCTGTAGCATGATCCGTGGAATTATTTGGGATATGCGTTACACATTATTTTTATGCAAGTGTATTAGAAATCATATGTGAGACGAATTTAAAAAAAATGTAATTTTAACCAGTAGAATATGGTACAGATTTATATATTTTTTACAATATAAAATGTTTTCTGCGATATTACTCCATTTATGTGTATTTAAAGTATTTGTTTATACTGGGTTTGTTTTTTTCGAATTATATATCTATATCTATAGCTACTTGTGAATAAACGACTATCCCTACTTACCTGACTTTTCTTTATTTTTTGTAAACAAATACAAATAGAACATTTGGGGCCGCCTTTGTACGAAAGCTGTTTTCGTATATGGACTGCGCGGAAACACGAAATAGAGCAATTATATTATTTTCCCTGCTCTACCTTAACTTACAAACACATAATAAAGATTTTGTAGTTTTTAATTTTTTATCTAATTAAAAACACAAAAATTTCAAATATTGTTATGACAAATATTTTTGTTTACATTTAAAAGAGAAAAGCAAAAAATTTCCAAGACTAGGCATCATTTTTATGCATTCTTAATTTTAAAATATATATTTAAAACTACTTAGCAAGTCTATATCTACTTAAATTTGTATGGAATATTTATATAATATTTGAAAAAAAACAAACCTATTTTCGAACATTACGTGCGTTTGTAAACCAAATATTAGATGTTTCTACAAGTAATTTGTGGAATATAAATAAGCATTTATTATCGATCTTGTTAAGTTTGCAGTCGTTTTGGTTTTTTATTTTGTGAATACCGATTACAATATATTTAAGATTCAGTACTAATCGGCACTGTGATACATCACTAAAACAACGATTCGACAGGGCAAAATTCCTATACGCCCGTTCATTTATAAAGTTACTATGATATATACAAAATTGAATCGATTTTGCAATAGAATTTTTGTTTTTAAAAAGTGAATTATTATCAAGAAAAATATATCGGAGTGAAGCAATAAAATAAACAAAATTGAAATTTTAATGTGTATTGATGTTGATTACGATGTAAAAGATCTAACAGCGAAAAAATTTCTCTTGTTGGAATCGATTGCTTGTTCTTAAACACAATACACGCTCGCTAAAATCATACACTGAAAATGACAATCGTATCAAAAGTGTAAGCAATATTAAGTTGCTGTTACAATATGCCGAGAAGAACTGCCAAATCAAGAAAAAACAATGTTAACAGGAATACTTGTAACTTACCAACAGCTACAAATTCAGCAACTCCATCAACACCGAGCAATACAAAAAATGGGAGTTGTAAGCCGTCACCAGTCCGAAGAGGAGCAAGAGCTATTAAGAAGGAGAAGACGGACACAGACATTGCCACAGAAATTGTTACTGAGCAAGTTTACCATAGAAAGTCTGAACGTCGAAGAGTGGCTCGCGATATATTTTTAGTGTTTGAAGAACAACCTTGTTCTCGACGATCTGGACGAAACAGTAAGAAACAACTAACAAAACCAAAGTTTGGTCACCTAAAGGTAGAGGACCCAATAAAGTCGAGAGGTCTCCTGCGCGATATAAAAAATGAACCAAAGTGCTACCTAACTAACAGTAGCAACATTAGCACAAATGTCAGAACGTCTCCGTCAGCTTCAAAGAACACAAATAATAATACTAAACCTGTCCACAGTGAGAATAAATCGATTTTGAATAAATTTAAAACTCTCCAATGTAATACAGCTCCAACGTTGTTGAAAGGGAAAATATTAGACAGTGCTGTCAAGGACACGACTGCGATAGCTAAATTAAAGCCTAAAGATGACTTAATTACGAAGCTTCCGCTGGTTGCAAGAGTTAATCCAATATTTTTATGGGTAAAACAGGATGACACACGTATTGTTGAGGTACGTTGCGAAGATTACGATAAACGAAATCGTATTCGAATAACAAAAACATCAAATGGATGGCGGGCCATTCCAAGATCTGATCCATCTTCATCAAAAGTGCTCAAATTCTATCCGACTCCACTGATGAAGGTGAAACGCGAAAATCATGTGCAACAAAAGCAGCAACAACAACAGCAACATGAAACAAACAAAAACATTAATAACAGCATTTGTCTTATCGAGAAGAAACAGTTCGCAGAAGCTGCTAACAAACCTACAGACTTCTTGCCTGAAAGTACATTTAAAGAGGTAGACGTTTTAATTAACAATGCCGGATTTAAATTGAAAGGAATTGATAATATAGTTTGCAATCCGCTTGCAACTGTAAAAAAAACAAAAAAGAAAAAAAAATCCAGCAATGGAAGAAAAAAATCTTCCGTAAGTCGAAAAAACATAAAAAATTCAAATGTCACTGCCACTACAGATGTTCCCATTGAAAATCCATTAAATGCTAACGGCCCTTCGCCTTTAATAGCGGAAATGTGTGCAAACACAAATGTCACGGAAGATTTTCTAGAAAGAATAGGAGAATCATATCAACAGGACTGTACGAAAGTTATAGTTGAATGTAAAATGGACAAGTTTGTAAATGAAAATCTTGAAAATAGTTTGATGCAGCCAAAAGCATTGGTTAAAAATGCCTTGGAAAGAAATATTAAGCCTTTGCTAAATTTACTCACAGCTCCTCGGAGTATAAGTATATCACCAACACATGTGGCCGTTGTACCGTCAGCAATAGCCACAGAATTGGAATCTACATATCAAAAAGTATTGCAAGAGCAGGAATTACCATTTCAGCTGTGTCCAAAAACTGGATTGTTTTTACCAAATAATCGTATTTTTGTGGATGAATTTGCAGACGATGCTGATAATGAAATAATTCAAAGTAGCCACATAAATGTACCAGGTGATGGTGCTGCCTGTGGTAACCTCGACAAGGAGCAGTTGGTTGTTATAGAATTAGACGGAATCACTCTAGAAAATAAAAACAATTCACACGATGATAACACTGCTGAAAGTTTGGATGCGAAAACTAAAAATCTAAAAGACCTTCTAGATGATGCAGACCTTTTACAACATTGCGACGATAGTGCAAATAGCGATGCCGATCTAATCGATACTCTTGTAAAGACTACCTGTGAAAATAATTTAATACAGGCAAATGAAATTATCGCAAAGGGAGGTCCTATAGATATTGTAACCCATCATCATCAAAAAATTTCGCAAAGCAGTGCCACCGAATCGGTCGTTCAACTTATTTCGGACGTCAGCGACCCGCCAAAGTGCCTTTCGTTTAATGAAGCCGGTGAAATAGAAGGTTTAAATGGAGAACTATTTCAAGCTACAAATTCATACATGGAACCCTTTGAAAAGCAGTCTTCATCTGGCTTATTAACAGAAACGCAACTGCCACCGTTGATGACAGTCGTGACTTCAGCCACGTCTCCACCACAACAACCAGGTATATGCGATGAAAGCATTCCTGTTATTATGGATGTGATGGACATTAATGAAAGCAATTGTATTAAGAAATCTGCTAACATTATGGACGATTCTCCCAAGGATCTAAGCTACAAAAAACGCGAGGAAGTCTGTCCGCCTTCCGAATCACGTAGCCAGTGTGCTGTTACATCCAGTTCAGATGTCATTAAGTCGCCACAACATGACACTACAGCCTTGACAACCTCATCGGAAACTCTTAAAACATTGATACTAGAACAATTTATGAAACTTAACGCCATGTCGAACAGTCAACAAAAGGACGCGATCGATCTAGGAAAGCAAAAACAACCAGCCATGGCGCATACGAATTCTTCCAATTATTCAAAGCCGGGTAACATGCCCAAATTCATTGAGACTGTTATAATTGATGATGACGAAGATGACTGCATCAACGAAGTGTGTGAAGAACCTTTGAAAAAACGCCTTAGACTCAATACTACGCATTCATTGACAAGCAATAGTGATGAAAGTGCCATTGTGAAGAACAAAATGGCCATGATTGACAAAGATCCAGATCCGCTTACACAACTTCGACTGCTTATACGAAATACACAGTGGAAAGTTCCCGATCCAATTCTAGTACCAAAAGATCGTCTTAGTGCTGTACTAGCGTCACCTGCTCGGGAAATACCTCTTCTGATTACTACACGACCGGAACTGAGATTACCCGAAGCGTTTGCCTACCCCGAGATTATACAAAATCCCAATATTCTCGTCATTTCCATGGCACAACTAGAGGCAATACTTCAAAACGAAGTTGAGGTGTCTAAAACAACTGGCATAAATACTGAATTGGGAAAAAAGGTTGATATACACTCTCCCGAACATACAGTTGTTGAAATAACAAAACATTTGAATGATTTCTATGCGGCACAAAGCCGTCATCACTTTTCACAACTTCCGGCGAAACAGACTACAAATATTTTGAACAAAAACAGTGGGTGCCAAATACAGAACAGCAATATTCTTGCAGAAAACTCAATGACGACTAGAAAAGATACTGAAGTTACCAAATGTTCACATATTGATTCATCTTTGGCCACCGACATAAATACCGCTACGATGGCTGTCCTTAATCAAATGCTTTGGTTGCCTTATTTTGGACAAATTTCTCAAGATCTTATGAAATCTCTTAAAAATCCACTTGGAATGCAACAAAAATGCGCTGCAAACTTGATGACTTTCTACGGCTCGCAACTAAATGGTCTTCAAAATTTGGAGGACGTATATAAGAATAATATTATTAACCAAATGAACCAGATGTCAAACGATGATCAATCTGCAACAAGCGGTTTGCCAAACAAACAGCAACATGATTCGACTGATGAGCTGTCATTTATTAAAAAAATAATTCAACATCAAATGCATAATGTTCTTCAATTAAATCAGCAAATACAATCAACAGATCCTCCGCACCACAAGGTGGCGTCATCTTCGACAGCGACCAATGCGACGACAACAGTGAATCCTCTTCAATCTTCAATAGAAACATCAAATTCAAACGTTGAGCCATTTTCTAGTTTCGTTGAGCAGCATAAAAAACAGAAAACTAGCTTATCGAATGACCAAAAGAATACAGCTTCGTTAGCTGCAAGTAAAGCCTCTACAGAAAATGGATGCATCAATAATTTGAACGTAACTGAAAAGTCTTATAATTTAAGGAGTTCCGTCGCTGGTCGCCAATCAAATGAATCAAAGCAATATTCATCTTCCTCCAATAATCAGAAGCAAAATGCGGACAATAAACCAAGACTTACATGTAAATCATTGTCTAATCTATTAGACCCAGAACATAATCATCAGCATAGTATGGCTTCATCACCATCGGCCAGTACAACAAGTCCATATGCTTCAAATATAACGGCTGACTTTTTAAAAGGTTTTAACGGAATAAATGATCATCATTCGATGGACTGCAAAAATATTGGCCGGACAGAAGAAAGAAAACCGTCGGCGGCAGGTGCTGGGAGTAAAACTATACATCCATTAACTACAAGATCGGCGTGTAGTCTACCTAATGCCAGCATCGAGAGCAACATTGAGTTTAGTAAACAACAAAAAGCTAGAACTAGTTTTGCGGAAAATATGGTTTCTGAAAATACTTTTGGAAATAATGATGCGTCATCCATTTCAACCGAAACAAATGTGCCATTATGGCATCCTTTATTTGGAAGGTAAGGACATTTATTTGTACCATACAAAAAATCTACGGCCCTATGCTCCTTATAGGAACAATAGGAATTAAAAAAAGTTATATATATATACATATATATAAAACAAAACAATTTGTTTTTCTTTTGCAGTAATTCGAAATCGGCCTACAGCAGTCCATGGCAATGGACAACTGTGACAGCTACGGGTGAATGACAGTCAAGGGCTCTTAAAGAGCCCGACATCGATAACGAAAGCAAATCTATCGAGTCAAGATGCAGTAATAATGGTAACAAGGCCGTAAAAAACAAATATATCGCCAATGTCAATAAGACAGTTAATTACCCTTCCTCTAATACAAATCATGTAAATGTAAACAACACAACGTCGTCTGCCAAATATAGTAATGGCCGACCGGAACTGATTCGATCTTATCAACAAAGTCCTGCTGTATACCAACATACTCCCGAAAGTTCAATTCAACAAAAAATTTCAACTCCGAACAGAAGAGACTCTCAATCGTCAGCGTATGCCTGTAAAGAATTTGATTTAAGATCAAGTTTGGATTATACCCCAACTCTTTGGTACCAGAAACAACAACAACAGCAGCAACAACAGCAACAGTCATATAATCAACAGCACTCATGGACATCGATTGGCAATAACCGAAGCAGCTATCCAAATAATATCTCCCAAATGTCCTGTTCCAATGGAGCCCAATCCTTTCAACATTCTCGTCCATTTTATATGCAATTTAATCCATATATAGCTCAAAGTGCCCTCATTGCGTCCCACAATCAACAGCTGCATCATCAACAACAACCACAACATACACAGGAATTGAGTGACACACAAACCAATGTACGTTTTGCAGATTATGACTATGCGTTACGTTAGTATGTAACATTATCTTTATCCTTCATTTGCGCAATGACTGTCGTGTACTTCAATATGTTTGAAACACAATTTCAAAGTGATCTGAAACATAAGTGCACACAATTCGAAGAATGCAAATTTTTTTAATTTAGATGTTTACCGTGTCCCAGTAGGTTGTGCTGCAGAATATAATTTTTTCCTGAATCTTACTCTGAAATATTTTTCAAATCATCATATAATCATTTTTAAAGTTTACAATTCCAAAAGAACCTTTATTAATGGTTAATTTAAAAGTTGCTCTACTTCAATCGAAACTAGTGCATAGACGCATACACACAGAATAAACTTAAATAGTCGGGCTTAGGACACATATTTTTGTTAGTTACAAAGCCAAAAAAACAAATTTTCCAATTATAGTAAAAATTTTAAAAATTTTGTAGTAAGTTCCGCAAACATTTGGCTGATATTTTTCTAGAAGGTTTTCGTTTGATAGAAAATCCAAAAGTATTTTGAAATTCCTTTCTTTGTGCCATTTCACACAGAGCAACTTTTGTTGCGGCAATTCTTGCTAATTTAATTTTTAAAGTTAATTTTTAATGTTCACACAGAGACATTTTTTTCAGCAATTTTCGTCTACATTTGGTTTAAAATGAATGAAAAACAAAACGAAGAATGATAAAACAAATAGGATTGCCAAAAACAAGCAACTTTCTCTCACCCACAAACTCAAGAGTTGCGCAAAAAAAGTTGCTCTGTGTGAAATGGGGCTTTTATAGTTAGGAAGATGTTTGGACTTTTGATAAAATTACTTATATTAAAAACACACATTTTACAGGTGAGCTTATCCAATAAACACTTATCCTTGAAAATTAATTGAAATCGATTTTAGAATTATAATTTTTTGCAAATACTAACCTTTGGGGAAAGTGCACCGAAAAAAATCCATGGGTTATTTGTAAAAAATCCTACGTACATTGTACGAAATATTTCGTTGTTTCGCATCACGAAACTTTGGTGTAAAATACACAAATACGTAGAAGCCTTATGTATAGTTTTTATAATTCTTTTTATAAAAGAACTTGTCAAGTTGTTTGAAATCAATAAAGGGTAATAAAAAAGTATTCTATAATAATGAGAAAGCCATATTTTTATAGTATTCTAAAAAAATATAATTTATAATTTGGTCTTCAAACCATATAATTGGTTCTTTCTCAAAATAGATTGGAATATCAGAGAAAACTGTAGGAATATTTTTATTGAATAGCGTTTAGAACTTTTTTCCGAAGGGTGGCTTTAGCTCTCCTTACGTCGAAGTTGTGTTATTGCATAGAAGTAACATCTGGTACTATTTCTGTGTGTTTTTCAAGATTAGAGGAACTACTTAATGTCATTGTTCGCTTAGTTTTCAACATTAGATTAAGGGAGCATATATACTCGTATGTTGTACAGTTTTTAGGTTGTACTTTTTGAAAATTTGTTAAATTCAGATTGTTATTATGCTTTCATAAACTTATAGTAAGTGCATCACCTCCCACTTTGTGTAACGCTTTTAATTTTTCAAAGTCTAGTAGAAGAAATGTACAGCTAATAGTACCACGCATAACTAGCGCTATTTTTTCTTTTTTGAACGTTCATTTATGTCAGTTTTTCCCTTATATGGAACAAGTTACCGTATATGGAACAAGTTCTGCGGACTCGCATAATGTTTTACATTTTACTTTTTTATGATGTATTACTACTTAGTTTTTTGTGCCAGTTAATTTAGAGTCTGTCGCTAACATGGACTTAATATTAATGTATACAATTTTTTTTGTGGATATTAATTTTTGCAGTGGATTTTTATACTGCTTTTTTTTGGCTGGGGGCCATAGATGATATTTATAGCTTAATTGTAAATTTATTTTCTTTATGGTACATAAAATTGTAAAACTCTGTAATATTTAGTATTAATATTAATATTTGTCATATTAGTATTAATATCATTGGCCAAATGTGGCTTTAAATATTACATTAAATATATAAATGAAATGAAAATAATATTATTATTCATTTATTTAATCTACAGAAATAATTGTGGGACTAAATTTATATTTAAGAGCACTGGCTGTAAAGGCCATCAGCTCTAGGTTACATACAAAATAATTGCAGCATGTGTTAAAGTAATAAAAATTTATAAATTATCTCTGCACAATAAAAATATTTCTATGAGTCGATAAAGTTTCAGTAAAATCTCGTCCATTGAATACGAAGAAAGAATATTTATTAAATTCTACAAACTAACGTAGATACCAACAGCCATATGCATAGACATTTTGTTGATTTTTATAACAAACTTATAAATGGGCGTTATGGTGTAATGGTTATGGTTTGGACTTTTGCACAGAAGGTTGCAGGTTCAATCCCCCGCAGTCGCGTGTCCAGGGGGGCCGAGGGGCCCCCCCGAAATTATTTCCAAAATAGAATTTTTTTTACTGTTTAGTATACATATATAAAAAATAGCTTGTATTTTTTGTTTCCAATTTATTTTCTTTGCCAGACCAATTGATTTTTTGCAAGTACAATTGGGTTTTACCAGATTTTGCTGAAATTTGTGCAGAAATGAGAAGAATTTGCTTTGAAATAAGGAAAATTTGCTCAATTTCCTCTCAGTTACCGAACTATTCGAATGTTTTCTAAAAAAGGAGTTATTAAAGGATGATTACACGTCCACTATCCTTATTTGCTATTACCCAGTATAAAACGTTATAAAAAAATATATGTAGTTTATAGTTTTTAAATATTGTATTTTGTGTGTGTGGGCTGGCTAAAAAAATCTAAACTAAATTCAGGTATCCAGATTTCTATGAAATTTTAAAAATTGTTGAAATATTTTGTCAAAGAAATTTGAAATCTTTGGTCAATTTGTATTTAGTTAAGAATTTATTTAGCTACCTCGCACAAGTCCTAAGTAAAATTATTTAATTCGTATATTTTCTTTTAAAACAAAAATGAATTAAAAATCGGAGATTCAAATACCACATTAAGTCTTAACTGGAATCCCCAAAATTTCAAATTTATGAGTTTATTTTTAAACCAAAACATATGAATTTAAAATTGAAATAATTTGATTAACAACTTAACTTACATAGACTTCCAAAGTACAGTAGTTAAAAAGTAAGAATTTATAAAAATGCTGCCAAGTCTTGGAAACTCTTGGCTTTTCTCTTTTAAATGTAAACAAAAATAAAAATATTTGAAATTTTTCCATTTGTAATTTGATAAAATATTAAAAACAACAAAAGCTAACAAATAAATTATGTGTTTGTTAGTAAATGTAGAGCGTGGCATACAATATATTTGCTTTATTTCGTGTTCCGTTGAAGTCCATATATGAAAACAAGTTGTTATAGATATATGAGGTATAAAAAAAAGCTTTTTTACAAAAAAAAAAAAAAAATTGCCCATAACGTAGGCAAAATTGCCCAAAAATAACAATTGATAAAAAAAAATTAAATAAAAGAACGAAATTTAAATTCAAAAATTCGCAATTGATACTTAAAAAGATCAATTAAGAAATAACAAACGCAATTAAAAATAATTATTGAAATTCAACAAATATTTAATTTAATTTGCTGTTTTTGTTTTGATTGTTTTCAATTGATGCTTTATAAATTACATTTAATAGAGTCATTCCAAAAGTTTTTAAAACAATCTAATCCTTTTTGAAATGGTCTTTGGAATTGAGTAAAAATTTGCACGTTGCTATTCGACGTTCCCATGATATCTGTGCTGTTTATTTTTAAATATTTTAACTAGTTACAAAAAAAATAATTTTATATAAATCAAATATTTTAGTGAGACGCAACCACTGCCTTTCAAAATAGTTCAATTAAGTAAATTTCTACTCTCCGTCCAAGAGTGTGTCCTCCCAGCCAGTTCTTATTAAATTTGCTGGTAACAATGGAAGAGCCATCAATTTCCGATATGTAGTTTTGCAACATCCGACGATCTTATAAACTTTTAGAGCGAATGGTTTTCTATGACATTGCGTATTACAGCTTGACAATTTTGAAACCTGCTAAGAATTATATTTGTTCTTAATATATGTAAAACAAAATTTTCGCATACGGCCCCTATAAATTTACGAAAAGCAAAATAAATATTTTTTAACAAAAATCGCCCGATTTTTGGTATGTTACCAGAAAATACCTCGACATAATAAAATATATGAGACATTAACAACGCATTAGCAACACGCATCCTAATCGAGAGACACATATATAAATCAAGAGAGTATAATCATATCAACAAAAAAGATTTTTCCAAAAAAACGCTACTAAATGCGACGAGAAACTTGAACGATTGCCAATTAAAACTACAAGACACTTCAATTTGTATACAAATTCAACTCTCATACCATTAAGAGAGATCATTACACTATCAGCTTCGAAACCGAACCCAATTAACTTTTTCTTTCTAGGATTGACAGCAAAACCATTGCCAGAAGTTCAAGACAAAACTTCACGTATGATAAAATTTACACCTTCTTCTAAAACAGGTGTTCATCTGCATAGCAGATGAACATCATCTGCATAAACGTAGGACTTGCAGGATAGATCATTACCAACCATAAGAAGATCCTTTAGGTAAATCATGAGGGACACCACTGGTTATTCGTTGAAGAAAAAAAATTAACCAATCGAAAAAACTGACTTCTGGCACTCACGTAAGAGGAGTTTACAGGCATGCAATTATTATTTATTATTTTTGAGATTGTAATTTTTTATAGTATAGTAAAACATGTTGACCATTTACAAGACTATAACAGCTGATCGTTTAGCCGTTAAAACTATTGTTTGATTTTTTTATTTTAAATTTTTTGGTCAATATAAAAATAAAATTGGATAACGGATCAAAATAATGAAAACCCAACTTTAAACGAAGGCGTGAAAAAATAAGTAATAAAAAATGGACCGATAGTGAAATTCAGCAGCTATTGGTTTTTATTATTACAACACTGAAGGAAAAGTCGAACTGTACTAATCCACTATTGATTTTGTCACCAGAAATACTGACTAATTATGCCCCAGACAACGCTCTCTGCTGTAGACATTTAACATGTGCTTGTCATTGCTAATCTACACAACTATTGAGATGTAGACATTGGAACCAGAGATTCACTAGCAGAAGTTGGCACCGCAGGCGAAAATTTTGTTTTTCATACATTAAGAACAAATACAATTCTTAACAAGTTTTTAAGTTGCTAAGCCCTAAGACGCAATGTCACAAAATACCATTCGCTCTAAAATTTAATAAGATCGTCGAATGCCGCATATCGGAAATTAATAGCTCTTCCATTGCTACCAGCAAATTTAATAGGAACTGGCTGGGAGGACACACTCATGGACGGTGGTTTCGCATCACTAAAATATTTGATTTATATAAAATGATTTTTATTATAATTCTTTAAAATATTTCAATTTGGGTTGGCCCAAGTAACTTTAATGTTTATAATGAGTACATTCGGATGTTATTGATTCCATACAATATAAATGCGTATAATGGACAAATTTTCATTTGGTTGGAGTATTTAATTTTTCATTATTTTTTTAGTGTTAATTTTCATTATGAAATTTTGTCCCAAAAAATGAGGCTTAATTACATTTTAAGATTGGAATCATATTTCTTGTGGCCATTTTGCACAACGCCACCGTGAAGTACATCGAGTTTTTAAAAATAAAAAACAGCACAGATATAATGTGAACGTGGAATAGCCACGTGCAAATTTTTACTCAACTTCAAAGACCATTTCAAAAACCATTAGATTGTTTCGAAAACTTTTGGAATGACTCCACATGTAATTTATAAAGCATCAATTGAAATTCAAAAACTCCAAATTAAATTAAATAGATATTTATTTAATTTCAATAATTTTTATAATTGTGTTTGGTATTTTTTAATTTTAATTGATCTTTTTGAGTTTTTATATTTAATTTGTAATATTTTGAATTTAAATTGTGTTCTTTATTTCGGGTTTTTTCTTAATTTCAATTGTCATTTTTGGGCAATTTTGTCTATTTTTTTCTAAAAAAAGCTTTATTTTTATATCTATAACTATTTGTTTTCATATAAAGACTTCAACGGAACACGAAATATAGCAATTATATTGTATATTATCATATTACAAATAGAAAAGTTTCAAATATTTTTATGACAAATTTTTTTGTTTACATTTAAAAGAGAAAAGCAAAGAACTGCTAAGATTTGGTACCATTTTTGTAAGTTCTCACTTTTTAACTACTATAACTATGACTACTAAGAAAGTCTATATAAGTTAAGTTGTTAATTAAATATTTTCAATTCAATATGTTTTGATATAAAAATAAACTCATTAATCTCAAAGTTTGGGGATTTCAGTTAAGACTTAATGTGGTATTTGAATCTCAGATTTTTAATTAAAATAAAAAAAATAATACAATTGGAAACACGAATTTTTTGTTTTAAAAGAAAATATACAAATTAAATAATTCCACTTAGGACTTGTGCGAGGTAGCTAAATAAATTCTAAACAAAATACAATTTGACAAAAGGGTTTAAAAATTTTTTGAAAAATATTTGAACAATTTTTAAAATTTCATAGAAATTTGGATACCTGAATTTAGTGAAGATTTTATTTAGCCAGCTCACACCCACACAAAATACAGCATTTAAAAACAAAAAACTACATATATTTTTGTCTTACGTTTTTATTATTTTGTTGTTCTGCTGATTTTTAAACCCAATACTGAGTAATAGCAGATAAGGATAGTCGACGTGTGAATCAACCTTTAATTACTCCTTTTTTAGAAAACGTTCCAAAAAAGATAAAAGGCATCAAATTAAATAAAATAATCAATTGATGATTTTTTTAAAACTTAGTGTATTTTTAGTTGTTTTTACCCAAATAATATTACGAGTGTTGACAATGTCACCAAAAAAATGAATGTGAAAACAGTAGACGCTTTGTTGACAATGTCACCAAAAAGTCACCCAAAACAGTCGACAAAACTGGTGACTTGGAGACACTTGACCCCATGCTTCCTACAGGGAAGTAATACCGTACCTTCAAACCCAGAATTTGCTAATTCTATTTGATCAATTGCATTTTGCACTAAAAATATTATGGGCATTTTTCTTAACATCAAATTCTTTTTGTATTTTAAATTTTTAAATTGATGAAAAACAAAACAAAAATCGGCTGATTTATTAATAGCTGTGTTTATACGGAATGTTAATACACGAAAAATGCGTTCACGCTTTGTAGCATAAAATCGTTGTAAATATAAAAGGGTTGTAAAAATACCACCAAGAGTGAAATACTTCATAAGTCAGAGGAATTCTGACTTCTGTTCGAGAGAGTCTATTAAAAATTATACTCTTGAGTTGCGTCAAATATTAAATATCTGTGCTAATGAACAAATATAAAAATTTAACATGTATCAGCTTAACTTAAAACCGTTAATTTGCTTTCTTTTTTGTAAATAAAATAAGATAATTTTTTAAAAAGTTACAGCAGTTTAAAATTTTAAGACAATATAAAATAAAAGTTTGTTGGGTGGAATCCAGAGATTTTTTTTATGAGTGTAAAATACATTTTATTTAATTTAGAAACAAAGTTTCGTGTGCTATGATAATATAATTAAAGTAATCATCTTACAAGTTCAAATCAGCAAATCGGTGGTAAAAAGCAAATATTTAACAAAAATCTCTATTTCACAATGAGTTTAAAACTTACATATAGTCAACAAAAAAAGTTTAAAACTTATATTTACAAATTTCGAACCACATTATTTCTGTAACTCGTTGTTAAAGACCCCAACACACGACATGTTTTTGTCATCTGACTTGTCTCTTTCCTCATTTATTTTTGTAAACGATGTTCCTTGCTTAAAATTTTTTATTTTTATTTAATTTGCTTATTTCTGCAGTGAAAAACAGCTGTTGTCAGTTGTGTGCCAGGTAGAAATAGAAATATTTCTAATTGAAAGTGTCGTTGACATACATAATATGTATTTTGCATCTGACAATGTTTCAACTGGAATACACGGCATGTTTGATTTTTGGGTGACAAAATTTGACAAAAACAAATTTGAAAAAAACATCGTGTATACGGGCCTTAAGCTAGCACAGCCAAACAAATGAAAATAAAAGCTTATTTAATTGACTTATTTTGGCTTTTTATTTCAGACAAGAAAGAACTTGAACAATTAAATTAATTGCTTTATGTGAAAATTTCCATGGGTGTGAAACTAGGCCATTTTTATAAAATTTTTAAAAATTTGTCTTTCAAACTGGAATTGTTTAGTCCAAACAAGGTTTAATTTGTCTATTTAGGCTCGAATGCATATGTTTTTAATGATTGAATATAAAAGTTTTTGTAAAATAGATCCAAAATTGTAAACCATTTTATTGGGGATTTTAGAGGTCGTTAGATACTTTCGATCCAGTGTTTTCAGTTGTATAATTAACAATTCCATCAAAACAATATAATTTTTATATATTCTAATAAATTTATCAGATTTTGTTCTAAAAATACTTACGTTTTGTAAAAATACATAAGTTCCAAATTGGGTAAGTTATATGAAAAATATTTAAAAAGTCATTTGAAAGTAACACAATTTGGTTACAATTGGGTCCAAACGAATCTGAATCTTATTTTGTTTTGATGGAATTATTTATTAGACACATGAAAACACATTTTAAGATACAAATTTTCAAATTCATCCCACAAATATGATCTACAGAATCGGAAGTATATATATCCATAGCTACATAATAAATAAATAAAGTGCTTTAATTTTACCTTAAATATTTAAAATTTTAAAAATATAGCTAAGTAGTTTACTTAACTATAGGGTGTCCCAAGAAGAACGCAATTTTAAAATTTTAAATAAAACACAGATATTTAAAAAAAATCGTGAAACTTTATTATATCGTAAATTAGACAGAATGAGGTTATGTATGGAACAATATATCGTGCAGATGGCCGCCGCGGCTTTGCTGGCATGCACGCGATCTTTTAATGAAATTTTCAATGACCGTTTTGCATGAATGCTGCGGTATTTCATTAATGCAGCGTCCAATTTCCTCTTTTAAGGCTTGAGTCGTCGTCGGCTTATTCGCGTAAACCATCGACTTCAAAAAACCCCAAAGAAAAAAATCTAATGGTGTTAAATCGCACGATCTAGGCGGCCAATTCTGATCTCCAAAACGCGAAATAACACGACCGGGAAATGACTGATGCAGCAATTGAATTGTTTCTCTGGCTGTATGACATGTGGCGCCGTCTTGTTGGAACCACATGCCCTCCACATTCATTTCTTCAATTCTAGGCAAGAAAAAACTGGTTATCATTTCACGATACCGAACACCATTGACTGTTTGCGCTTGACCTGCCTCATTTTCATAAAAAAAGGTCCAATTATTCCTCCAGCCCAAAAACCACACCACACAGTGACATGTTGAGGATGCATTTGCTTCTCGTGAATCACTCGAGGATTTTCCTCATCCCAAATGCGACAATTCTGCCTATTGACGAAGCCATCAAGATGAAAATGGGCCTCATCACTGAAGATGATTTTATCGGCAAAATCAGCATTTTCATGTTGTCTCTCCAATACCCAATCAACGAACTCCCTTCGCTGTCCATGGTCAGCTGGCTTCAGTTCCTGAGTCAATTGAACTTTGTATGCATGAAGATGCAAATCTTTTGTCAAAATTCGCTGCAAAGTGGATTTGGAGACACCAATTTGCTGCGCTCGGTGTCGAATTGAGGTGGATGGAGTTTGAGCGACATCATCACGTACAGCTGCGACATTTTCGGTCGATCGACCTGGTCGATGGCGAGTTGTTGTCTTTACATCACTAATAGACCCAGTTTCGGCAAATTTATCCATTAATCTCTTTACAGTTGACTCTTTTGGAGCATTATTGTGACCCCAAATTGATCACAATTTGCGAACTGTAGCCGCAAAACTTTCACCATTTTGGTAAAACAATTTCACAATGAGAATGCGTTGTTCATTCGTGTAGCGCTCCATTTTTACTAACCTCGTACCTTCTACTAGCAAACAATAACAATTGTTCAAATGTCAAACAATGACACTTCGAATGTTGCCAGATTTAAAAATTGCGTCCTTCTTGGGACACCCTTTACATATTTCGCATTTTCAAAAGTCAAGTATAAATATTTTCTTACTTAAATACGTATTTTAGTAATAATATAATACTTCTACTCGAAAATTTAAATATTAATATGTGTTTTTTTCTGTTAAAAAAGTTCAAATATATGCCAATTCGATTTATAATTAGTGTGAAACAATTACTCCATACTCAAAAAAGTATGTTTATATATTACATAATTTAAAGTTTGTGTAGGCAGAGAGCCGGCAGAAATCAAAGCTTTAAAACTTTGTTTTTTTTGTTTGTTTGAAATGACAGTTTTTGATTTTTAATAAAAGAAAAAAATAATATGTAAATAAACAATAAATCAAAAATTTTGTATGTTTAAAAAAGTGAGTTGCCTGTTATATGGCGCATTAAATGTGGAAAAATATATTCCAAAAAGAATCAAATCTAAACAAGAACATATTAACTACATTTTTTGTTGTGATTTTTGTTTGCAAAAATTAATAAAATGTGTTTTCTATTACATAGCTACATTTAATTACGATCTTGAAACTAACAAACTCTAAATATATTTAAAAAATACACTAAAAAAATTAACTAGAATTTAGAAAAATTAACTTATTTACCAATATTTAATAAAATTTTCCTTGAAATTAAAAGACCAATTTTACTTAAAATTTTGTCAAAATTTCTAAATTATAGAAAAATTTTACTACTGAGAACTAAATTTTTATTAGAAAACAGTTAAAATTTTACTGTTAGATGTTTCCTTGGTTTTAAGAAAAATTTAATTTTATTTAAGTTCATTAGATAATTTTTTTACTAAATACTAGGACTTAACTCCCTAAAAATAAGAAAATATTTTCTAAAATCAAGTTAAATAGCACTTCTTTTAATTGAAAATTATCAATAAATTTGATAAAAATTTTCTAATAGATATGAAACTGTTTCTATGGTATGTTTTACCATATATTTTAAAGCACTTTACACTCATTGTGTAAGTATTTCCCCACTTTCGGAGGACTTTCGTTTTGTGAAGCTTTTTGTTATACATATTTGTCTTTAAATTAAATTGAATTATACTAAACTCAAATTGAATTATACTAAACTTAAATTAAATTTCATCAGCAAAAAAAAAATGTACAGCAGGATATCCTGAAACGTAATAAATTGTGACAAAGTCAGATCCTTTTCGTAGTTTATTAACGGTTCTGCTTGAGAGAACACTAAGGGTCCTTTGTCTTCTTAAATTAACTAATTTAAGGATATTTTTGCAAAAATACAAAATGTCATAGTTACATTTCTAGTTATTATTGGAAAAAGGTCATAAGTTTATTTTATGACATTTTTAGATTAAACTTTAATTGACATATTAAAATTTTGACTTTTTTTATTATTAACTGAACAAAAAAAATAGTTTTGTGCCTTCAATAAATAAAAAGTTTTATAGGCGCAACGTCAATTGTAGGAAAGCTGTCATGCCGTAATGTATAAAATGTGCTTGCTATATTTTGTATTGTAGTCAGCAAACAAAATTATTACACAAAAGCGCAAATTCGAAATTTTTTACCTTTTGCTAACAAAATTTTAAAATATATTTTAAGCTATTTTTAGTTCAATATTTAAGGCTGTTAAGATTAGAGATGGGTACGTGAGTGGTTTTTGACTAACGCACGATCACGAACCAAAAATTACAATCATGCACGATCATTTTTTTAAAAGGTTACTTTAATTTCTTTGCTTTCACAATATTTTTTGGTGAAAATTAGGAAAACTAACTAGTTTCTTTTTAATTTATTGTTTTTTTTTAAAGAATATTGAAAATAATTGAAACGTTTTCAAAAAAAAAAAAAAAAATCCAATACCGGTTTATTTTTTTTTTCAAAAAATAGAAAACTTTTACTTGAAAAAAAGTTATATTTTTATTAAAACTTATCTGAACTAAGTTGTATAAAAATTTTCCTTAGAAGAAGTTCATCAGTTTTTTAAACCAAATAAATTGTTATTACTATAGGATTCTATTAATATTTATGTATTTTTTTATTTTATAGCAAATTTTATTGTTCTTGATTGTAAGTTAAAATTAAAATAAAAAATATTACAAATTCTTTTTAAAATTAATTCGAAGTTTTTAACAATGAATGTATGAATGCAAAGTATGTAGGGGAGGAGTACCTACAATAACATAGAATACACTTTATTACTTTTTGTTTTTAATTGCCTAAACTAATTTTTAGAAAACAATTCTTAAAAATTAGAAAGTGATAGACTTAAAAACTGAATTTAGAAATGGCTTTCTAAAATTTAGTTAATTTTACTACTCGCAAAAAAAAGGAACACACATTGAGTTCAAGTACTTTCTCATTTTAAGTTATACACTTTTTTGAACTAAATGGGAGTAAATTATGTTCTATTTTTTTAACTAAACTTAATCTTATTACTTTTAGTATGCAAATTTCTTAAAACTGAGATGTGTTTTTTAAAAATTGATCAATTTTTATTTAATATACGAGTACTTGTTTTTTATAAAATCAAGAAATATTATTTAAGAAAGGTATGAACTATTTCTGAGTATATAAACTATTTCGATTTTACCCAAACATAGGAATTTTTTATTTAAGAAAAAATTTTCTAAGTTTTAATAAAGTTTTACTTAAATTTTGGATTAAATTTTAGTTTGTCTGTTTTTAGTGTATAAATCGACATAAAACTAATACATACAAAATTTACATACCAAACGCAGGGTATGATGTAATAATATATAATCTAATAGAAGAGACAACACTCAAATATGTTGTGTTGAAAAATATAAGTATACAACCCAGGTTCCCAATTCGTTCCAAGATATAGAAACAATAGCAGCTTGACTGGCAACCCAGACAATTATTGCTTTTAAAATCAAAAGTTATTGGCATAATTTTTTAAAAATATATGGAAAAGGCTCATTTGTACAGGTAATCAATCATTCATTAACTGTGTAAAAGTAATTTCGCATATCGCTTTTCCCTTGAATGTTTGATATATAAGTCTGTTTACACAATGAGTTGTTGGTGGTGATTCAGAATGAGGCTTTCGACCTGGTCGCTCAGGCAAAAGTGTGACTCTCCCTTTAGTGCTAATCCTCACAAATTTGTCCGTCTTTTCTTTAATTTATAAATAAGTGTTTTCTATTCTACATTTTGCATAAAAAATTGTAGTAATTATTATGCTTTAAATTAAGCTTATAAATATAATTAAACAATTTTCGCCATTAATTCAACTGGTTTATATTATTTCCTATATTTCTCACAAATTGCCCGATATACGTCTTAAATACATTAATATATCCTTCCGACTTAATATAATTAGGTATCAAGTTATATAGTTTCAGTTCTTTGAAATAAAACCATATTTGCATTGCTGTTCTTGTCACCATTTGCAATCTAATGTTTTCGGTGTTTCTTAAATTATGTGGTTGTACTTCTTCCACGTAATTAAGTTGAACGATTAAATAGTCTTTTGCTATTTTTGTTTTCTGGATAAAATTTAGTGTATTAAATTCCAGTCTTTGTTTTATATCTAACCATTTCAGTATCTCAAGCATTGCATTTTAGTATAGTCTTTCTAATTGTGTTGTGTGCAGCAAGTGTATATAATTGTGGAGCTAAATTCAAAGTGTGGTTTTATCATTGTATTATATATGTTTATTGCCGTTATTACTATCCTATTATTGGGTATACAAGTTAATAATGTCGATTTGGACAGATGGCATAACTATCACATATGGTTTGTGTCAATAATAACAAACATGGTATTTTGGAGGGTAAACATCTGTCATTATAATTCAGTATTCGATAGACGCCAAAGTGTAGACACATTTTTTCAATCGCTGTAATAATGTTGAATGCCTAAAAAAGATGTTTTGGTAGAAGCTTACGGTCAACATGCACTAACTCAAAAACTTGTGAACGATGGTTTGCGCGATTCAAAAGTAGTGATTTTGACACAGAAGACAAGAGAGGCCTGGTCAGCCGAAAAAGTTTGAAGATGAGGAATTGGAAGCATTACTCGAATGCAAGAAGAACTTGCATTATCATTGGGAGTCACACAACAAGCCATTTCCCTAAGTTTAAAAGCATTGGGATTCATTCAAAAGCAAGGAAATTTTGCATGTCGGAAATGCTGCTTAAACGCTACAAAAAGAAGTAATTTTTGCATCGTATTGTTACTGGGGCTGAAAAATGGATACATTACGATAACGCCAAGCGCAAAAAGTCATATGTAAAGCCCGGCCAACAGGCCAAATCAACGCCGAAGCCGAATATCCATGGCGCCAAGGTAATGCTCTGTATTTGGTGGGATCAGAAGGTGTTTTGTATTATGAGCTGCTGAAATCGGTCAGACCATCACAGGGGACTTGTACCGAACACAATTGATTCGTTTGAAGAGAGCAATCAACGAAAAACGACTAGAATATTCTACCAGACACGAGGCCGTAATCTTTCATCATGACAACGGTCGGCCACATGTTGCACGACCGGTCAAAACCTATTTGGAAAACAGTGGATGGGAAGTTTTGGCTCAGCCGCCTTATAGCTCAGACCTTGCCCCTTATGACTACCATTTGTTTCGATCGATGCAGAACGCTTTTACCGGAATACGCTTCACTTCAGAACACGGTATCAGAAACTGTCTTGATTCATTCTTTACTTCATTACTTGATTCATTCTTTACTTTTGGCGCGAAATCCATATGCCACCAGAAAGATAGGAAAAAGTAGTGGCTAACGATACTTTGAATAATGTATCAATTTATTTTGTTATTATAATAAATGCATTTTTCAAGCAAAAAAATCGACATTATTAACTTGTATACCCAATACAACGTTTATTTTAGCTTCTCACCTATCAAATACATGACTAGGTATATTCCTAACAAGCACAAAATTGCTTTAAATTTGAAAACTAAAAAACAGTTTCACTTAAAATTCTATGAAAAAATTTATAAAAACTAAAAAATAACATGGAATTTTGTTTCTAGTTTGATTTATCAACTAATTAGAACTAAGTTGTTTAATTAAAAAAATTAGAATTAAGTTGTTTAATTAAAAATATTTAAGAGTTCGCTTATTTCAATTCTAAATTGCACAAACACAGAAAAATTGGTGACGACTTGTCAGGAATATGCGTGATTTTTATATTTTTTCTATCAAATTGTTGTTTCATACGTTCAGCATGGCCGCTTAATTTAAGATCGTCTTGTTGATTTGGTGGCGGATGCAGGAGGTCCAAGTGTATACGCATTTTCCTGTTATACAAAAGTTCCGATGGTGATTTATTGTTGTTACAGTAACGATTTGGAGTCGAGCGGTAACATTGGAGAAAGGTTTGCAAATTATTTAATATATTACCCTCTTCTTTGAGTTTTTTTAATGCCCTCTTAATCGTATCGACGAAGCGCTCCGCTTGTCCGTTCGACATTGGGTAATATAGACTTGAAAAAAATTTTTGAATTCCTCTTACTGCTGTGAATTCTTGAAATGATGCACTTTTAAATTGTGTTCCGTTGTCGGAAACAGTTGTGTGGGGCGGTCCATGTCTACAGAATATTTCATTTAAAATATCTATTGTTTGTTGGGCACTAGTGGTTTTAGTTGGAACGATTTCAGGCCACTTTGAGAGGGCGTCAACTATAACCAAAAAATAAAATCCATCAATCGGGCCGGCGTAATCTATATGAATACATTTTCGGGTGTTGGCCAAGGACTAAGTGCGGTTTTAGTTGGCATTTTTGCTGCATTTTTGCATTTAGTTGGCATTTTTGCTGCACATTGGTTGCATTGTTGTACCAACATTTTTATGTCCTGGTCAATACCTGGCCAATACACATAACTTCGAGCAATTGATTTAGTGCGTTCAATTCCTGGATGGCCTTTATGAAGTTCTTTAAAAATACGCTTACGATAAATTTTGGGTACGACTACTCGATCCCCTACCATGATACAATTTTTGATTATACTTATTTATCTTTGCGTTGATTGTACGCCTGTAGTTCAGAATATTTCCCAATATTTATTGGCCATCCCTTTTGTTATTAGTTATTTATTAAACTCAGTGTGAGTAATGGGTAATTTTTCAATATTGGTAACCAAAACTTGATTAACTTCTTCTTCAAGTTGTATTGAAGCAATGACAAATTCCTCAGATTCGCTACTTTGCTTAGTAATTAAGCGTGATAAGACGTCTGCGTAGCCGAAACTGCTTGTTGATTCAAAACTTATTTCGAAGTCATATGCTAATAATTTTGTTGCCCACCTTTGAAGACGATTTGCTTGATGGGGGCTTATGCCGCTCTTTTTGTCAAAAATTGCTATCAACGGTTTGTGGTCTGTTTTTAATTTGAACTTTCTGCCGAAAATCATTTTATGGAATTTTGTGGTTGCAAAAATTAGGGCCAAAGCTTCCTTCTCAATGATTTCTTCGCTGGTGTTAGGGACCTTGAGGCATGTGCAATTGCTTTAATTGATCCGTCTTAGAATTCGTGAAATATACACGCACCTAGACCGTAATTTGATGCGTCAGCTGCAATTATGATGTTTTTGTTTGGATCATTATGACATTATGATTTCCTTAAGTTTCATAAAACTATCACGGCGCTGTGAATTCCATTCCCATGGTGCATTTGCTTCTAATAATTCATCCAGAGGACCACGATTTTTATGCATTTTATTGACGAATTTCCCGTAAAAGTTTATAGCTCCTAAAAAAGAACGTTACATTACTTGGCTCCGGCATATTGTTTATTGCTGATGCTCGCACAGGGTTTGGTTTTATACCATATTGGTTAATTTTGTAACATATTTCATCAGTAGAAAAATTGCATTTTTCGAACTTTAATTTAAATCCATATCCTTGGATTCCTGTTGATTTTTACCAGACAAATATATCATCTATGTATGCTGCCGTGCCCTGTAAACCTGCCAGCATTGTGCATGGGTCTAAACCCATGTGTGTGTTTGTAGTCAAGAGATGTTTCGAATGTTCATGTACTTCTATTTGAAGAAAAGCGTCTGCTAAGTCGATGTGACTGAACATCTTAGCACCGGCCATTTTCGAGGCGGACGAAAAACTGGTTGTTTATTTGGCTTGATCATCACAGAAGCAGTAGTTTTGTTGCACAAACCCACTTTCCCGTCCGAAAGATCTGAAAAAGTTTTTTTTAGATTTATAAGTTTGATGTTTTCATTAGTGATACTTTCCCGATTTAATACGATATTTTTACAAATGCTGTTAATAGACATGTTTTTAACTGTAGTTCTTCAATCCAATTAAGACCGAAAACGTTTAAATTGTGTATTGATGTAACATAACCTATTGAGTTGATTGTTTTGTTGTGAGACGTAACAGTGCAGTCAAATTGACCAAGGAGTGGTAAATCATCTTTAGCACTGCGAGCAGTTTTTGTTAACTTTTGCAAATTGGTGTTAAGTTTGTTGAAAATGTCCTCTGATACAATTGTTATGTCGGATCCAGTGTCAAGTTGTAAATTCACTTCTACTCCCTTTATTTTGACTATTACATATTTCCTCAGTGAGTTGCTGATTGCATTACATGTAAAAATACTTCTTATCTCTGCGTTGGAGTTGTTTTTGTTTGATGTATATTGCTTTTTATTGTTTGTTGCCTTGAAGCAATAATCGTCTTTATGACCGATCTTGATACATTCTTGACACTTGTGTTGTCTGTTTGTGCACTCACGGGCAAAGTGAATACTGCCGCAAAACCAACAGGGAGATTTTAGTTTATTTTTGCTATTGTTGTTGTTTTTGTCCCATTGTAAGCGGTGCACTTGATTTTCGCCGTGTGGAGTTTCAATGAGAGCTGTATCAGTTTTTAAGTTGATGATTCTTTGACATTCTCTCGACAAAATATCAAGTGTAATTGAGCTGGATTCACTATCTAGTTTGTTTAGAAGCTTGGTGCGTACAGCGAAATCATTTGTTGACTTAAGCCCCATGACAAATATAAGGCATTTAAACTGATCCAGAGTGAGATCGTTTAGTTTAAAATTTTCGCATTGCTTATGAAGACAATTAAAACGCATGTTAAATATTGAAATTTGGCTACCGAACAATTGCTTTAATTTGTCGGTTGTTTCTTTGAAATTAAAATACTTTGGATGTTTCGGAAGAATATAATTGATGTATTTATTGTGTACTATTGTATTCATTTTACGTAACAATAGTCTGACTTTTGCTGCGCCATCTAGCTTTTTCGCATCTATTTCAAACAAATCCTCATACCGTGCGTACCACGAATCGAAAGTGAGGATAAGGTCGGCATCATAACAAGATTCTGTTATTTGTCCTCGAGGACAAATTCATTGCCTTGTACTTTTAACTACAGTACTATTATTGGTTGTAGAACCTCTAGTCTCTTTCGAAAGTATTTGCGACATAAGCTGATGCAATGCTCTATTATCCTCGTGATTCTGTTTTTGCTGAGCTTGCATTTGCTGTAACATAGCCTTGACAGTTTCGTCCATGTTGCTTGCACTTTGTGTAAAATGTATACGAATATATATATATTTCATTTATCTTCGTCGCCACAATGTTATGATTTCAAATTATATTTATTTTAAAAGTTATTTTGTTTCAATACAATAAAATGGTAGACTTTAATTACATGTGTTTCTTTTCTGGGTATTTCTTACTTCCAGCTTCTGCTTGTTTTTGTTACACACCTAGAGTTACCAGATTTGCAATACCCATTTGGTCGTTGCCAACACAAACTTTATTGACAAAATGTCCCACTTCGGTAAAACACTATCTACACTGCGTTTTTAAGGATTTACTTCTACTGGAAACACTAATTGATCCTAAAACCACTTCTGGAAATATTCTTTGTAGCTATATCTTTCATGTGTGTTTATGTAAACGGGTTCGAATTCCATGGAATTGGTTCCAGAGGAATATGGTGTAGAATTGATGTGGTTGAATTGATGTGATTGGAGGAAGAAAAGGAAGAATTGCTAAGGAATTAAAGTCAAATTCATTGTATATTAGTTAGTGTTTTCTTCGTAAGAATTTCTTTTAACTTCTTTGCCCAAAGTTGCAAAATTAGGAAGTTTTGAGAAAAATAACGGCAAAAATATATTTCAAAAATTTAACCGGTTATTTGACCTTTTTTAACCGATTAATCGGGTCGACTAATTATTTGAGTTTTCAATTATTTGTTTCGTTTTTTACCGCGAATGAGGCGATTAATCGAGGAAACGGTTAATCGATTAACTGAATTGGAAACACTAATCATAACAGGAGTGAATATTTCTTCAAAATATTTCAAATTCAATACAGAAAAAGTCTGTGTACAAGTAAAATACCTAAAACAAACATACAAAAAAAAATAGAATAAAGTATTTTTGGATTTAGAATTAATTTATTACCTAAATAATAAAGTTCAGCCTTTCCAGTAACAAAAAATAGAAAAGAAAACAAAAAGATAAAACTACAACAAAACAAAATTTTATACTAAGAAAAAGTTGGAAATAGTCTGCGTACAAAACAAATATTCATTTTTCAGAGGCAATAATCTTCACTTTCCTTAATGCTTTAGTAGGGTGTAGGATTTTAGCCTTTTCTTTGGAGAACCTCTGTCAATCTTTTCGGCGTAGATTGGACAAGTTTTGAGGTTTCGTCTGTTGTTATTTTTTCCCATTCTTGCTGCAATACGTCTTTCAGCACACTTTTCGATTTGATTGGTTGCTTGCAAATTTTTCTTTCCAATAAGTCCCGCAGATGCTCAATTGGGTTGAGATCTGGGGACTGCGGAGGCGTACGCAATTGTTGTGGAACGTTGTATATCCACCAGAGCTTCACAATGTCGGCAGTGTGCTTGGGGTCATTATCTTGCTGAAACAAATAACAGGTTTTAAAATTGCCAAGCTCTAAAACGCAATGTCATAGAAAACCATTCGCTCTAAAAATTTATAAGATCGTCGGATGCTGCAAAAACTGCATATCGAAAATTGATGGCTTTTCCATTGTTACCAGCAAATTTAATAAGAACTGGCTGGGAGGACACACTCACGGAGAAAGAGCAGAAATTTTCTTAATTTTTGAACTATTTTGAAAGGCAGTGGTTGCGCATCACTAAAATATTTGATTTATATAAAATGGTTTTTATTCTTTAAAATATTTTAATTTAGGTTGGCCCAAGTAACTTTAATGTTTAAAAGGAGTACATTCGGATGTTATTGATTCCATGTAACAAAAATGCTGTGCATAAGCAACATTTCTTTGCTTTTCATATTTTGGGGTTATTTTTATTTTATCATATTTGGGGTAAATTTTTATTCCTTCATCATATTTTTAGTGTTAATCTTGATTATAAAATTTTGCCACAAAAAATGGGGCTTAATTACATTTTAAGATTGGGGTCATATATCTTGGGGCTATTTTTCACAACGCCACCGTGAAAAAAATAAAAACAGAACAGATATCATGGTAACGTGGAATAGCCAAGTGCAAATTTGCAGTCAAATTCAAAGACCATTTCAAAAACGTTTAGATTGTTTCAAAAACTTTCTGAATGACTCCAAATGTAATTTATAAAGCATCAATTGAAATTCAAAAACACCACATTAAATAAAATAAATATTTGTTGAATTTCAATAATTATTTTTAATTGCGTTTGGTATTTTCTATTTTTAATTGATATTTTTAAGTATCGATTGCTAATTTTTGAGTATTATTTGTAATTTTTTGAATTTAAATTGTATTCTTTTATTTTAGATTTGTTTAATTTTTAATTTCAATTGTAACCTCGGTTAACACAACCAATAGAAATTTTGGGCCGTTGCGAAAACTGAGTTGTTGCCAAAACCGAGTCAAAAATTTCTGTGCCTGTTTTTCGATTAAAAAGCTTATTTAACACAAAATAAATGGTTTATTTAGAAAAACAAATCTTAACTTTTAAAATAAATGCATTTATTTAATTGAAATAAAGAAAAAACAATAAAAAAACAAAAAAAAAAAATGTTAAAATTAAATAAAAAATACACATTCTAATGTATGTAAATTTGTACTGATATTTTTCATCAAGTTAAATATTCAGGTTTTTAGCGGAAAAAGTGTGAAATGTTTTGACTGTGTTTTTTAGAACACATATTTTTTTGAACTGCAATTTCTCGAAGCTTTTGCAAGATCATTATGTCTTCCAAAGAGCTGCTATTCTCATTCGCCCATTGAAGACAAACGTCAAAGCTTTCGATAGTATTCTGACATTTTATTTTTGCAGATATTGGATCTAGAACAAAATTTTCATTCTCGTCTTCAATTTCACTTTCTTCCAATTTGATTTCTTCTTTAATTTGAATGTTTTGACCGCTGTCATATATCCCAGAATTTATTTCTTCATTTGTGATTTATGGAGTTATTTCTTGTAGATAATCAGTCATTGTTGAAATGGTCGATTGTTCATTAATTATCTCAGCTCTTATGATACTTAGTGGCAATTCATCGTCATCAGTCCATTCATTATTTGAGCACAGCAATATATTCCAGCATTTTTTGATTGTACTGGGCGTTATTTCATTCCAAGCATTTGCCAAAAGGCAAACAGCATTACGCAAATTAAAAGACTTTATTTTTTGCTCAATATCGGAACACCTGCTTCCAATTATATGGGCCAAAAGACTTTTCTTATACAGAAGTTTAGTTATCTTTATCACGTTTTGGTCCATAGGTTGGAGAATAGCCGTGCAGTTTGCTGGAAAACACATAATGGTTATCATTCCATAATTACTTCTTATTTCTCCCTCTTTGGGATGACAAGGCGCATTGTCCAAAAGTAACATAGCTTTTAATGGAAGTTGTTTGGACGATAGAAAGGATTTAACCTAAAACAAAAATTGCAAATTAAAAAATCTAAAAAAATTTAAGTTATAATTTTACCTCTGGCACAACATTTTCGTGAAACCATTGCTCGAAAAATACTAAAGTCATCCAAGAATTTTTATTGGCTTTGAAAACAATCGGCTTATTTTCGAATGCTTTAAATGCCCTGGGGTTCTGGGCTTTACCAATTACAAAATGCTTTACCTTATGCGTTCCTGTTGCATTGGTGCAGGCGAGAAATGTTATTCGTTCTTATGCTTATTTTTCGACCAGGGGCAGATGTTTCTTTAAATGTTACTAGAGTTTTATCTGGCATTATTTTATAAAATAGACCAGATTCATCGGCGTTATAAATTTGATCCGGTGTTAATTCAAGTTCTCGTATTTTTTTCTTAAAATTTGCAAACCAGCCGTTGCTTGCATTAAACCCTCCAGGCTCGTTAGCAATTTTTCTATGCAACTCGCGCGCTTTTAGCTTCAAAATTTCAGCAGAGATTGGCAAGTTTCTCCTTCTTTGTTTAATAAACCACCTGTACAAAGCTTTTTCCATTTCAGGATATTCAGATGGTCTTATTGAAACGCGCTTACCCGATCCAGATTCAGTATTTGCCACGATTTATTGATTGCTCATTTTTTTTTAATTCTGCATACTGTTGATTTATGAATTTTGTATTCATTGCAAAATGTTTTTACAGGTATGCCACTTTCAAGTTTCATAAGAATTTCGCTCTTTTGCTTTATTGTAAGTTTAACAAATTTTGTCACTACAGGCATTTTTGTTTATTCAAGAGAACAACCCTTTACAAAGAATTTTTTTTAAACTGAGTTGATTTTAAAAACAGAAGCAACACGCAAAAATTCTTCGTTATTCCTAGAATAGCGGTAAACTAAAATAATTTTTGTACGTAAACATAAAATTGTATGTGCGTACGGTTGTAGTTTTCAATTCATTTATAAAAACTAAAGTAAAAATCAAACCGAAAGAGAAAAACTAAATTTTTTTGTAAAGTTGCGTTAATTGAGGTTTTGTTTTTGAAAAGTTGCGTTAACAGAGTCATCAATGCTAAGAGTTTGGGTGTTGCGATTATCGAGTTGATGCGTATATCGAGGGTTGCGTTAACCGAGGTTACACTGTATATCTTTATCTATAACTACTTGTTTTCATATATGGACTTCAACGGAACACGAAATGTAGCAATTATATTGTATGCCCTGCTCTACATTTACTAACAAACATATAAATTATTTGTTGGCTTTTAATAGTTTATCAAATTACAAATAGGAAAATTTCAAATATTTTTATGACAAATGTTTTTGTTTACATTTAAAAATGAAAAGCCAAGACTTGGCAGCATTTCTTTAATTTCAAACTTTTTAACTACTATAACTACTTCGAAAGTCTAAATAAAATTAATACAATTGGAAAAACGATTTTTTTGTTTTAAAAGAAAGTATACAAATTAAATAATGCCACTTAGGACCTGTGCGAGGTAGCCACATAAATTCTAAACTAAATACAAATTAACAAATTCTTTCTTTGAAAAAATTTTAAAATTTCATGGAAATTTAGACTCCTAAATATAGTTTAGATTTTATTTAGCAAGCTCACACCCACACAAAATACAACTTTTAAAAACAAAAAACTACATATATTTTTTTCTAACGTTTTTATTATTTTGTTGTTTTGCTGATTTTTGAACCCAATACTGAATTATAGCAGATAAGGATAGTCGACGTGTAATCGAAACATTCGAATAGAGATAAAACGCGTTAAATAAAATAAACAATTCAATTGATCCGTTTTTAGAAACTTAAGTGTATTTTTGGTTGTTTTTACCCAAATAATATTAGGAGTATGGAAAAAATTTATAATAGAGGAAGGCTAAGTATAGAGATTTCATCGAAAGAAGATGCCAAATAAATTTTTTTTACGTATTACAAGGTTCGGTAGCTGAGAGGAAATTAAGCAAATTTACCTGATGTCACAGCAATTTTTTTTCATTTCTGAACAAATTTCAGCAAAATCTGGTAAAACTCAATGGGACTTGCAAAAAATCAATTGGTCTTGCAAAGAAAATCAAATTAAAACAAAAAATACAAGCTATTTTGTATATATGTAAACTAAACTTAGTAAAAAAAATGTATTTTGGAAATAACTCCGGGGTGGGAGGTGCCCGGGGTCCTTGCCCCCCCCCCCCCTCCTTCTGGGCACGCCACTGGTGAGGGTATATATCAGTTTGTCATTCCGTTTGTTACATGTCGAAATATAGGTCTAATGCCCCATAAATATATATACGTGATCCTAATGCAATTTTAAGTCGATTTAGCGATGTCTGTCTGTTGAAATTGCGATCACAACGCGAAGACTCAAGCAGGGGTGCTCAGTTTTACCCAGATTAATGGACATCCTCTCGAGCAAAAACGGTCCAGCGGTCAAAAAGTTATGACTGAAAATGTAAAGGTACCTCTAAATTTTCCATATAATTTGTATGGGATTATTCGACCCTGCCGGTTAATCTGTTTGGTCATTATTCAATAAATGAAGAAAATTGATAAATCGGATTGCAATTAATCGTTTAGTGCAAAATAAATGTGTTTCTTTCATTAATAAGAACACAAAGAGCTGCTGTTTGCTGAAATATCAAGTTAAGTCTATTTGCATTGGTTTCTAAAGTGTTTGTTAAGACAAACTATTTTTTAAAAGAATTGTGCCTTATAATCTTGGGGTTTTTCAGAGGAATCTGACGACTCTTTCAAAAGAAATAAACCCTTAAAAATGCCACTGTTCCCTTACTTACTACCTGGTTTAAGCTTAAAAGTTAAAGAGGTTATCTATTAGTAAAAATATAAAAATCACGCATATTTCCGACAAGTCCTCACCGAATTTTCTGTGTTTGTGCAATTAAGATTTCAAATAAGCGAATTCTTAAATAGTTTTGACTAAACAACTTAATTCTACTGAAGTTCCTACTTCATCAAAATTTGTTGATAAATCAAATTAGAAACAAAATTTCATGTTATTTTTTAGTTTTTATAAATTCATATAATTCCAAATGAAACTGTTTTTTAGTTTTCGAATTTTAAGCAATTTTGTATTCTTATAACATAAGTAACGTCATTGTGCTTGTTAGGAATATACCTAGTCATGTGTTTCATTGCAAAGGAGAAAAATACATATTTTAATAGGTTTTTTTGTTAAAGCTCTGCTTAGAGGCTCTAGCTGTTCTAAAACTTCGCGTTCTGATGAGATCTTTTGTCAGCTTGAAATGCTCGTATACGGAGTTTGAAAGCTCTTATTCAATTGTATGGACATGCAAATAAATTTTTTTATTATTTAAATTTTTTTTATAAAGGAGTTGAAACAAAAAAAAGATTGCCTATCATATTTCCTAAACCCTATATAACATTTGCTTTGATTCAGTCGATTTGAAAAGAATTTGATTGCATTTTATAAATTGATGTCTTTTCTACGATTTTCTTGCCAAAGTTAAGAAAATTACGAAGTTTTAAGAAAAAAAAACAGAAAAATTCATATTAAAAATTCAACCGGTTAATCGACCTATTTTAATCGATTATTCGGGTCGAATAATTATTTGAGTTTTAAATTATTTGTTTCGACATTAAATTAGAGGCGATTAATCGAGGAATCGGTTAATCGATTAACCGAATTAGAAACACTAATTTTAGTACAATTTAATAGTAGCTACTAGTACATAATATATTTTCTCATATTTTTTCACCAGTCGCTTAGAAGTGAATAATATTTTGTATTCACCTCAAATATTTTTCCCTTCAAAAATTTTTTTCACCAATAAAATTTTTTTTGACCTCAAAAATTTTTTTACACCAAAAATGTGGTCACACTCAAAAAGTTTTTCACCTCAAAAAATTTTTTTCACTTTCTTAATTTTACTTTAAAAAGTTTTTTACATTATTTGTATCAAACCTACTAGGAACTTTCTTTTAGGATATTGGTGGAGGGTATGCAAAGATTCGGCACAGCCGAGTTTACGCCTTTTTATACCCTCCACCAAATATGGTGAGGGTATATATCAGTTTGTCATTCCGTTTGTAACATGTCGAAATATAGGTTTAAGACCCCATAAAGTATATATATTCGTGATCCTTATGCAATTTTAAGTCGATTTAGCGATGTCCGTCTGTCTGTTGAAATGGCGATCACGACGCGAAGACGCAAGCGGGGGTGCCTATTTTTACCCAGATTATTGAACATCCTCCCGAGCAGTTTGGTATTTAAAATGAGCAAAATCGGCTAAGCGGTTCAAAAGTTATGAGTGAAAATGTGAAGGTACCTCTAAATTTTCCATACAAATTTGTACAATTTTTCTGTATCTATTTTTTATACCCTCCACCATATATGGTGAGGGTATATATCAGTTTGTCATTCCGTTTGTAATATGTCGAAATATAGGTTTAAGACCCCATAAAGTATATATATTCGTGATCCTTATGCAATTTTAAGTCGATTTAGCGATGTCCGTCTGTCTGTCTTTTGAAATCACGATCACGACGCGAAGACGCAAGCGGGGGTGCCTTTTTTTTACCCAGATTATTGAACATCCTCCCGAGCAGTTTGGTATTTAAAACGAGCAAAATCGGTCAAGCGGTTTAAAAGTTATGAGTGAAAATGTGAAGGTACCTCTAAATTTTCCATACAAATTTGTACAATTTTTCTGTATCTATTTTTTTTTCTGTTAAGTAAATAAAAATGTTATTAAGTCTTCTTATTGTTCGATTACATTTATTGTCTTACATACTATGATAACTAAGTTAACGTAAAAATGAACAATGTTAAAGTCGCTAACAGAGCAGACCTCTGTAAATAAGATTGCTAAAACTAAATAACCAAAGTTCGTTACATAAATTGACAAAACATATTCATATTACAGTTCATGCAAAATTTAGTATATACGTATATCATCGTCAATCCCTTTGGTAGAGGGTTTCAAAGATTCGGCACAGCCGAATTTAGCCCTTTTTTACTTGTTTTCTGTTAAGTAAGTAAAAATGTTATTAAGTCTTCTTATTGTTCGATTACATTTATTGTCTTACATACATACTATGAGAATTATAACATTCTTAGAGCTATATGTGTGTTACTCTGATAACTAAGTTAACGTAAAAATGAACAATGTTAAAGTCTCTAACAGAGCAGACCTCTGTAAATAACATTGCTAAAACTAAATAAATAACATTACTAAAACTAAATAACAAAAGTTCGTTACATAAATTGACAAAACATATTCATATTACAGTTCATGCAAAATTTAGTTAATACGTATATCATCTTCAGCCCCTATGGTGGAGGGTATTCAAAGATTCGGCACACCTGAATTTAGCCCTTTTTTTTACTTGTTGTTACTTGTTTTCTTTTTACTTAGCTGGGGGCCAAAACAAAAATTATGCTGTCATAACAAAAATATTTTTTGTTTCTTTTTATATGATGTACTTTGTATAGGTTAGAGTCTGTACTATTTGGTATTAATATTATGTGTTAGCATTAATTCTTTCGTCCTAATTGTGGTTTTTAATTTTACAACTATATTATACAAGAGGCCTGAATTTTAAAACCCGGGAGGAATGCGAGCCAAGGTTATTCATACAGCCCAATCTCCTTATTGCCTTACTTGAGGTACTTCTTCTTCTTAAGTTGATACAGCACTTACCGATGGCTTCATATAAGCATGAATTCCATAAACACCGCATCACGACACAAATCTGAGCGTGCGTTCCCAGTTGCACTAGACGTACGATCCCAGTTACACAAGACATGGATGGCCATACAGCCCTCTTTTTCTACATCACCAACTCAAATTTGCTAAAACCATAAAGATATGTGTGGTCAGTTATATGTGTAGAATCGGAAGATGAAAAGTCCGTAGAGTTAAACAAGGAGTATCTCAATGTCAAGTTCTTTTGTTTAACTTTTAGCTCTCTAAACTCTCGGCACCACCGAATGGAATGGAAATAACATTCGACAGTGTGTATTCATCCTCAGTACATGCCACTCCAACTTGCAACAAGTTGCGATCCTCAAGTCGCTGGGCGGTAGCTTTGAGGTACGGTTGACTACGTTTCGATCAGGAATCTTATTATACCCTCCACTATATATGGTGAGGGTATATATCAGTTTGTCATTCCGCTTGTAACATGTCGAAATATAGGTTTAAGTCCCCATAAAGTATATATATTCGTGATCCTTATGCAATTTTAAGTCGATTTAGCGATGGTTCGTCTGCCTGTCTGTTGAAATGGCGATCACGACGCGAAGACGCAAGCGGGGGTGCCTATTTTTACCCAGATTATTGAACATCCTCCCGAGCAGTTTGGTATTTAAAATGAGCGAAATCGGTTAAGCTGTTCAAAAGTTATGAGTGAAAATGTGAAGGTACCTCTAAATTTTCCATACAAATTTGTACAATTTTTCTGTATCTATTTTTTTCTGTTAAGTAATTAAAAATGTTATTAAGTCTTCTTCTTGTTCGATTACATTTAGAATAATAACATTCTTAGAGCTATAAGTGTGTTACTCTAATAACTATGCTAACGTAAAAAGCAACAATGTTAAAGTCACTTACAGAGCAGAACTCTGTAAATAACATTACTAAAACTAAATAAATAACATTACTAAAACTAAATAACAAAAGTTCGTTACATAAATTGACAAAACATATTCATATTACAGTTCATGCAAAATTTTATCTTCAGCCCCTATGATTGCCGGAGGCTGGGCTCATATAGAATGAGGTAAGGTCCAGAGGAGCTGGATCGTCGTTAATACGTCCATTAATTATACCGACAGGAGAAAGGTATGTAGATCCAGCCCAGATGGTGTTTTTCTCGCTTTCGTATATTTAGCTGACAAGCATATTATCGTGTAGCGCAAGTTTCTCAACAAATCTGGCTTGCAACGACATGGAGTACCTAAGAGGGGTAGAACTTCGGCATTTTCATAGACGTAACTATTTGAAAATAGTTTTATGAAATTATCATAATTTTTTCCGATGCATTTTCTTAGGATTTTCCGTTCAAATATCTCCAATTCTTTGGCTACTATAGGAGATATAGTAAACCAGATTGGGTTTTTCTGTTAAGCTTTGTTGGTTTTTCGTTTCATTCAATAAAATGTATTTTTTGTTTTTGTAACCAAAGGCATTTATATCTAAAGAATGAGCAAAATATATAATTGCTTTAGTGCCGCTACTTTTGAATAGGTGGCGCTGAATTAACTAAAACAATACCCTGCCCCATTGCTAGGTCCAAAGAAATTTATATATAAAGAAAGAGCATAATGCATAATTGCTTTACTGCCGCTACTTTTGAATAGGTGGCGTAGAATCACATTAAAACTATATCCTGCCCATGGCGATATAGCCTTGGATTAGGCTTTGAATTAATTTATTTACCAAAAATATTAAATTAACTACATACTTTAAATTATAATGCATTCAGATGTTGCTAGTAGACTTATTACATAATTTTAAAGTCAACTTTTCAAATGTTTGACGTAATAAAAGCATTTGTTTCACATTTTTATGTCAAAAAAGAAATTTTCATAGTGGAAAATAGTATTTTTTTTATTCCATTTGTATTTTTGAGAATTGAGGGATTGGCAAATGTATATTTATGTTAATTTTTTCTTTTATAAAAAAAATACACATGAATAAAGTGCAATATTGTGTTCTTAAACATCTAAATGAATATTGATTTAAAAAATTAAGGTATAATATGCACATAAAACATATATTTTTTATAGTTTTTGGCAAATATTCATTTATGTTACGAAGAAAATATAAAATCAATAATACTCTACTGCATATTTTAGCACAATATGCCTAATGGAAAGAATGTACTTTCTGATGGGCCATCTATTGACAAATAGTTACAACTCATGTTCTTTCTTTAACAAATTAATTTCTTTGCTGTCTTCTCTCGATTAGGCATATTGTCCTACAAACACACTTCAATTTTTTTAAAGAAAGAACATTCGTTGCAAGTATTTATCAATACGTATTTATCAGAAAGTGCATTCTCTCCATTAGGCATATTCAACTGCAGAGCTAGTTCCCATTAGCCGGAACAAAATTTAGTATTTGACAAAAACTATGCTTTAAAATGTGTTTTTTGTGAAGTCCATGTTTAAAAAAACTAGTGAAAATGTAAAGGTGCCCCTAAATTGCCTATACAAATTTAGTACAATTTCATAGTAGCGACTGGTACATAACATATTTTCTCATATTTTTTCACCAGTCGCTTAGCAGTAAATATTTTGTATTCACCTCAAACATTTTTTCATCACTAAAATTTTTTTTCACCACAAAAAATATTTTCACCTTAAAATTTTTTTTCACCTCTAAATTTTTTTTCCACCAAAAAAGTTCTTTTCATATCTTAAAAAGTTTTTCACCTACATAATTTGACTTCAAAAGTTTTTTTATATTATTTGAATCAAAAACAGAAGAGAACGTCTTTTTAGGATATTGGTGGAGGGTATTCAAAGATTCGGCACAGCCGAATTTAGCCCTTTTTTACTTGTTTAAAAAATAAATATGATTTCAAAATTGCATTTGATATTAAAAAATAACAGTTGTAATTTCAAAATTGTAAATAAAATTCAAACGATTCTATTTGTAATTGAGAATAATAATTGTAATGTCAAAATTGCATTTGGTATTCGAAAAATAACAATAATAAATCAAAATGATCAAATTAAAAAATGCAAATGTAACTCGAAAAAACACCAAATGTTATTAAAAACTATCAATTAAAATTTAAAAAATATTCTTACACGTGTAAAATCAGCTGTGTGACCTGCTTTTATTATATGCTGTGGCAGTGCTGTATTTTTTTCGTTCTTAGCAATATCCATTTGATGCTTTCCAATTCTCTTTTTAACTGTGCTTTTCGTTGTGTCTACATGCAGTAGTGGTCTAAACATTTGGAACTGAGATTGCATTTTAACTTTTCAGTGGTTCATTTTCTCCAAATCACATTTCGTTACTAAACATAAAAAACAAATTCCGTTTGTCGCATTGTTAATAGTGGTAACATCCATACAATTCACAAAGGAGGAAGACCCCGTACTACTACTGTAAAAGAAGACAGACAAATTAAGAATTTTTCACTAAACATCCTAATCAGTTCCTAGAGAAGTTAAAACTGAACTTTCAATAGATGCCAGTCTTTCCACCATTACATAAAAAGCCCGAGAATATGGTGTTAGAAGTTTTAGATGCACAAAAATGCCCTTTGTGCCTTATTGGCTTTATATTAAGAAACTGAATAAATAAATAAATAAATAAATAAATAAATAAAAAATAGAAAAGCTCGGCTTAACTTTGGGCGCACCCATTTAAATTGGACTCAACAGCAATGGAAGAACGTACTATGGTCCATTGAGTCCAAATTAAACATCCGGGGTTCAGATGGAAGAGCCTACATTCGACGATCACGAGGCGAAAAGTTTTATTCCAGATACACAACCGCTACAGTGAATCAAGGAGGTGGAAACATTATGGTGTGGGGGTGTTTTTCGGAAAATAGGATTGGCCCAATTCACCGGATTACTAATACAATGACGGCCACAATATATAGAGACCTTTAAATCTCAGTTATGCTTCCATATGCTGAATGGGAAATGCCACTTTCATGGACATTCCAGCACGATAACGACCCTAAACATACGGAAGGGGTTGTAGAAGTATGGTTGGATATTATTATCAGAGTCGTATTGTGACCGCACGATCTCAACCCGATTGAAATGGTGATGAACTTTTCGCCGAGTTGGAAAAGCAGTGGAATAAAATTCCCGAAGATTATATTAAAAAGCTTATAGCCTAAAAGATGTTCTGAGGTAATAAAAAATAACGGCTATGCTACTAAATACTGAATATTGAACTCAATTTTTGGTTTTATATAATAATTTCTTTAAGAGTTGCAAATGTTTTGAACACTTGTATTTAGACTAAATTTGTTAAACTTAATTTGTTTATTGTTTTAAATTTATGAATATTTTTTTTATTTTTGTAAAATAATATGCAATAACTGAATTTAATAAAAATATAAAAAAACGTATGAATTAGTCAAATGTGATTCCAGTTGCAAATGTTTTGGCCACCATTGTGTGTAAATTACATTGTTGATCGTCGCTGTCTTTACAATGTTTTATAGTTAAGATGGTTTTACGCACTATGTACCTTACAATAAGGTTGTTCACGGTAGGTTGGTTATCAGGTTATGTGGTTAAATGCTTATATCAACAACAACAAAATACATTAAAAGAAAATAACAAACTTTGCGCAACCCTTGTTTACAGATTATGTGCTTATTTGCAGTGTTGGAAAATAGTATAAATTTAACTAACTGGCAACACAAAAAAGGTACTTTTCAGCAAATGGCATCTCAAATTTTATATTAAATGGTGGTAGCATTGGCATTCACATTTGGTTTTTGTTTATAAAAATTAATAAAAATGAGAAGAAGTATTTACACTCATAATTATCCATAGGTAAAAAACACAGAAACTGTGGTTCATTTTTCCAAGGATTTGATTATTTTGACATTACAAAAAATTTTGTAATATGCACAAATGACATCGCAAATAATAGTAAATTTGTATTTCTATATTTTACGAAATTTCATAAAAATACTAAACATATTTATAAAAATATGAATATTTTGTTAAAATGCAAAATAATTTTGTGTTAAAACAAAACTTCGTTTGTATTATTTACGAAATTTCTAAACTTAAGAAAGTTATTACCATCAGCTGAGTACGGAAATTTTGTGATGTTATTATTTTATACTAAAAATAATTTACAGAATCATTGTATTATTTACAAAATTTATATCTTTATGAAATTTGTAATATATAAAAGTTTTGTAATATTTATATACAAAATATTTGTATATTGTACGAAAAGTAAATTTGTATTTTTAAGCATGGATTATTATGAGTGTAAGCCAGTCACGGGACTCATAGCACACAAAACCCGAACACAACACGAATGTCAACAAATCTCACAGCTAAAGCACAAAAAATACATATTTCCTTCAGTAGCATGCCAACTTTCAACAGAGCATGTATATGCCGCTTTGTTGAACAAAAAAAAGTACACTCTAAAAATTTGTTTTTTTTTTTATTAAAGGTATTTTTTTATTGTAGGTATTTATTTTGTTTTTTATTTACATTTTAAATTAAAAATGTGGAACGTTGAGTGGGAAGAATTATTTTTATTTTCTTTATATATATTAAATGAGGCAGAGTGCCCCTTATGTAATCAAAAAATTATTATTATAAATTATTTTTTATAATAAAACAAAACCATGAACTATTTTAATTCAATGAATACGGATATTCTCTTACGATTAATTCATTCATTTATCTAGAAAGATAAAATAATTTCTTACGGTGTTACACACCATACATTCATATTCTTTCTTTCTCTGGTGTAAGCACAGCTGATTGAAAAACATAAGCAGATAACCAACATTAAAGGGTGTTCACGGTGCCCAGAGGTTATTTTTAATTTTATAACTAAATAAGCTGATAACCAACCTACCGTGAACAACCTTAATGGATTTGTCAGCTGTTCTATCCATCTGTAATTGCGCATGGCTGTCAAAATTGACAATTTACAGACGGTTTATAATTTTTGCTTTCACAATAGTTCTTAACAGCTGTTTTTGTTATGGCTTTTTTTATTTTCCGCGGGAGTTTTGTGGTCTTGAAAATAAAGTTTGAAAAATACATTAAAAAAATTAAATAATTGCAATTTGCAGCATTATTTCAATAATAGCTGCCATAAAATTGAAAAATAAAAAAAGCAAGAAAAGTTAAAGAAAAAACGTGCTTTATGGACTTTTACATGCTCCTTTTCTATTTAAATATACTGGTGGAAAATTTTATACTCATTTTTATATTTATATTTTATATTATTAATATTATATTTAATATTATTAATATTTTATTTAATATTATTAATATTATATTTAATATTATTAATATTCTTGGCGCCACAAACAATTGACTTGCAAAACAGCTTATTTCAGGTGCTTTGTCAATTGAAAATAGAACACGCTCTAATTGAAAGTTTTCACACTGTAAATGCAGGCTGACTACAAAAGCATATTTTCTTCGCTTTTACACACAATGTAAAATACATACAGCCGTATTTATAACGAAAAGTTAGCCACTGTGTATACATCGCAGCCAACAATCTGCTTACCGATTAGGCTAAGTAGAGAGTCAGCATATACATAGTTTATTTATAATGATTTTTTATCTATCAATTAATGGTTTGTAAATCAACTCTGAAAATTGTGATGCCATCGTGGTTTTTCCCCAATCTGTAAAATGCTTTGTGAAGAAAGTATGAAAAAACAAGAAAAAAATTGTTAAAACATCGGCAATGATCCAGGTTTTCCATAGTTTTTAAACAAAAAATATTGTTTTTCGCAAACAAACATTTTTTTATATATTTTTCACGATTATTTGCAAAATCATTTTGACACAGTGTTTGGTAGTTCGTTAACATGAATTTAGCAGAGGAGATAACAAGTGCATTATAAATAACACGCATGTTAAATTCATGCTAATTTTTGGTTATAAATACGGCTGATAGTGTGTAAAACCAGCTTTATAGCTTTGTGTTTAGTGTGTAGGCAAAGTTTATATTAGCTGTATTCCCATATAATCTTGACATAATCCAACGTTTATTATTAACGCTTAACGTTACTTCGATGGCTTTCCGCATAAAATTGTTATGTTTTTTGCTACCTGTCAGAGCTTTGAAAAATTATTCTGAATTCAGTTCCAGAAGTTAATAATAAAAATTGTTGTTAATTCTCGATTTATCTCTTCTTTTTCTTTTTTGAAGCGAATTATATTTTTATTTACGAATTAAAATTGTTTGTTAATAATTTGCGAATTGATTGTAGTCCTTAATATGATTGATTATGATCAGGGAAACTGCAAATATGCAATATCATGTTTTTTCCTGTGCATCGTATGGACCCAATGATAAACTATTTGTCCGATTCAGAACAATTTTAAGAATTCTGGCATCGATTTGTTAGAACATATTTTATCCTTAAGAGCATATTTTTGCATATTTCAGCATATTTTGAGGTCGAAGCATATTTTTAGGGGTATGTCTACATTTTTAGAGCATATTTGTGTCTTTTAGGGTATATTTTGACTTCTTTTATAAACGTACCAGGATGCTATACCAAAAAATATAATAAGAACAAACTTGAACAGATTGTAACCTAAAACGGTGGTCTGCAAGTAACAAAAAGAATAAGCAAACAGCTGACTGGATCTTTAATAAAATCAGTTTTGGCATATGATGTTAAAGAAGTACTAGCTTTTACTAGCGCCCATTTCATCAGTTGATGTTGAAAGAACTTTTTCAATGTACAAAAATATGCTTAGATGTACAAACGTTTTTTATTCAAAAATTTAGTTTTTAAACATTTTGTTTTAATCAGAAAAAAGAAACCGTTTAAAAAAGATTTATAAATAAAAAATAAAGACGCGAAAATCAGACACGAAAGAGTCCCGAAGATTCATCTAACAAAATAAAAAAAAAATATTTATATATTTTTTACTTAATGTAGAATTGACTAAAATATGGAAAAATTCCTATAGTTTTGCATTCCTTTGTTTGCTTATCTTATTTTTTTAATGCGCAAATTTTTTGTGAACTCACAATATTATTTAATTAAAAACAATCTAAAATACATATTAAATTAATCGAAAATGTAATGAAAAAAAGGGATATTGATTTTTCATTATTTTCAGCCCATTTTGTTGTTCATTTTTAAATATTATTTAATAATTTACAAAAGCCGTAAAAACAAAAGTGGTTTAAAATAACCATCAATTTTAAATTGACAAAACGGTAGAAAAAACGATTTTTGTGGTTTGTTTTTCAAGTGGAAAGTTTTTTTATATGTATGAAATTACAAAACACAACACACACAGATGATTGATTTTCTATACGTGTATGTATATTTGAATAATTTCTTGTAATTTTTTTTGAAATAAATTTGTATTTAAACATACTCCTTTCACAAAAAACAAAAAGAAATTATTTGCATTTCTATTTTTAGAAACAGAAAACAAAAAATTTTACGTTTAACTGAAAATATCAACTTCTACGGAATGTCTGTATTTTTTATAGTTTGGTTTTGTATGATTGATTCAAATAATTAAAAGATATATTTCTATGAGTTTCAATTGATTCTTCATTTACGTATTCCTTTTAAATATACTACAGTCAGTAACAGAAAATATATTATGAGTGTGTATATTAAATAAAATTATTTTGATTTTTTAATAAAAAAATATTTTTTGTTTAAAATTTATTTTTATTTTAAGAGCATATTTTTTAAATTTTAAAGGCATATTTCTCTATTTTTTGTGCACTTTTTTAGAGCATACTTGCGGTTTCCCTGATTATGATACTTTAACTGAAATCATTGATTTAATTTAAATTTCAACTACAAAATTAAATTTTTTTCTTAACAAATTAATGTTTTATACTGAAATCAAGACTTTCTAACAAATTAAAAATTTACAATGATTCGCAAATCAAAAAAGATTTTTTCTTATTCGCAATTAAAAAAATTGTTTTTTGAATCAACTCTGCTACATATGAAGCGTACATTGTACAGTTTTTAGTGTTTTTTTGTCACTTTTCTTGTTTCTATTGTTTTGCAAGTTAAATCAATTAATGTTATTAAATAGTATCGTATTAAATTTGCTTATATTTTTATTGTGGTATTTTTCATCGGAAATATTAAGTACGTACGTAAGTAAAGTACTATAAATATAAAGCTTTTTTGTCATGTTGTCATTATTCTGACTGATTATGTCTTCTTTAGTCAACAAATAAAGAGATATTTTAAAATTTTTCCTTCAATCCTTGATATTATTTTGTTGATCATTTCCATTTCAATAGTAACTTGATGTTGATGGTTGTTGAAAGTAGTTTAGATTTCATATTTGTCGTCAAGTTTAATAATGAAAAAAATATCGTTCCTTTTTTATATCATAAGCATCGCCAAGTAATGTGTAAATTATGATATCTGTTATAGTAGGCGAGATGGAATTTCCCATTGGCATGCCAAAAGAATGATTTTTAAATTACTATTGATATTTTTGAAATCAACATGTGATTTTTTGAATAACAATTGTGTAGGCAAAATTTATTTAGTAAAAACTTGTAAGTTCTTTGGCATCGAATTGAGTATTTGTGTAAAACACCATCCAGAAAAAACTAAGCAAACACAATTTTTTTAATAAAAGTAGTGACCAGAATTTAAGTACCCTTATAGGCTTTTTACACTGAACAACATCTTTGTAAAACGCATGGAAGATGTTGAAAATGTGAAACAAGTGTTTACATTGGCAACATCTTACATCGGCTATTTATTCAGCTGTCAATAAAATTAAATAAAAAGACGCACAATTTTTGTTTAAAAAATGGATATGGAGTAGTTGTTGCTTTGCAAGAACAAACCCGAATTTTAATGCAGTACATTGAAATATTAAAGGCCATTCTGGAAGAAGATGATGATGAAGAAGAATTTTTGGTAGAAATAAGTATAAGCTCATTTTCCTTTGTTGAATTATTTTTTTTTTTTGTTTATTTTCTGCAATGTCAGTTTGCTAGTGATGGCAAGTAGTATGTAATTGGGGACTCATATTGATTTAATTGCTTTTTGATGTTGACACAAAATGCTTTAATTGCTTTTTGATGTTGAGTCAAAATGCTTTAATTGCTTTTAGCTGGGGTACCAGAATGATTTAATTGCTTTTAGCTGGGGTATCAGAATGCTTTAATGTTTTTTTTTTGTATCACGCGTGTGTTTTCATGCGCTGCCCTAACTAAATTTTTCTTGTGTGTGTTTGGCTAGGTGTGATGTGACGAGGATCTTTTTGAATTTGTGTTGTTAGTGTGATTGTCGGTTGTATGCTTATAATATAAAAGGGTTGTAATACAAAATTTTTTTTGTGTGTGTTTTGCTAGAAGGTGTGATGTGACGAGAAGTTTTTTTTAATTTGTGTTGTTAGTGTGGCCGTCGGTTGTTTGCTTATAATGTAAAAGTGGTGGTTATACAAAAATTGTCATGTGTGTGTTTGGGTAGAAGATGTGACAAGGATCTTTTTTGAAATTATATAGGGTAGCGTTGTCGTCGGTTAATTCTTTTTATCTCTTGTGTTTTTTTTTCTATTCTTTGGTGGTATATACATTCTACATGCGGATGTTTTTTTTTTTCAAGTATGTCATAAATTGAATATTTATTAATAGGAGATTTGTTTTGGACTACACAATTTTTAGGATCAAGTGAAAGTCATTGATCTACATATTTGTTTTTTGTATTAAGAGGAAATTTGCATTAAGTGAAAGTCATTGATCTACATATTTGTTTTTGTATTAAGAGAAAATTTCCATTTTTTCTTTCTTGTATTTATGTTCTATTTTTGTTTTTTTTTTGTGTTTGGTATATACATTCTACATATAAATGTACAAGTAGGTCATAAATTAATTATTTATTAATGTGACATTTTCATTAATCTACAAATTTTTATGTTTTAATGAAATTCGAATCTGTTTGTGTTTTGTTTGTTCGGTTTTGTTTCTCGTAATAAAGCGGTAATTGGAATCTGTTAGTGTTTTGTTTGTTTGTTTAGTTGTGTAAATTATACTTGTACCTCTCGCTATGCGAGCTGATTAATGTCGTTCAATAAAAGTCACATATATCTTGTTTAATTTTATAAATTTTTATTTTTCCAATTTAATCTTTTATAATTCATGAGTGCCAATACAACTTATAGTTCCACATTACAAAATTTACTTTCAACTTATAGTTTAACAATACAAGATTTACTTAAGTGTTATTTTTGTTATTTAACTAATTCCGTTAATCTCGCTATGCGAGCTCGAGTACTCTTTTAATACTGCTCTTTAATAAAGAATTCTACAACTTAAATCGAAACAAACCCACAGCAATTATGCTCGTCAGAATAAAAATGCAAGGTAGCGTCTGCTACCAAATTAATGTCATAATAATATTTTGAGTGCGCGTGTAGCGATAATATTTCATAAAAAGTAAAATTGCAGGGTAGCACTTATGTTTGCCACGAATATTCTGTAGTGTTGCAATGCGTATCTTAACTGTCCCCCCCTTTAAGCATCGGACGTCCTCGTCTGATCATAACTGCTAAGAACATTGTTAATTTCGACCTTGCGTTGCCTTTTTGCGATAAGGTATGTAATACAAATTACTAAAATTAGGAAAAAAAGAGAGACTGAGATGTACCACGTTCCCCTTACTTTTGAGTGTAAGTGAGAAATGTGGTCCAAATTTTTGATGTTCAGATCGTGAAGGTACTGGAGTGATAAAATAGAGGTATGATCCGTTAGGTTTACGGTATGAGCCATCGGGATCTCGGGGCTTTTGAAAGCAATTTTTCGCAGGTTTTTGAATGTTGTCGAATTAACAGTCAAAACGTTCTCAAATGTTATCAGATAAGTACCCTTCTGAAGGGTCTTTGTTACGTTTTCATAAATCATTTTGGAGGGTTGGTCATTTATGATGACGATGCCATCGTCAATTTCCCTTAGGGGTGGCACCTCGTGCGCGGAACTTGTGCTACAAGCAGCTGTGTTATTATTCAATAGATTGCTGAGGCACGACTTATTTTCGTGATCAAAAATTTCACAAAATGAAGTTGTAGATTTCTTTTTACACTTTTCTAACATAACATACTTATAACCACATTTTGCCACATTGTCAACTTCCAATGATATAATTATATTATTGTGGGCAACTGCAAAAATTAATTTTTTACTACAAACTAATACAACTTTTGGAAATCTTATTAAAAATGTAATAATATCTTCGTTCTGTAAATTTTTCAATTTTGAATTAATGATTATCTCGCTAACGCTAATATTCAAGTCTATTTCGGATTTTAGAATAAAATTTGGTTCTGAGCTGTCTAGCAAAATAGGATTTATCATTTGTAGTTTCCCCAAAGTTATGGATAGAGCCAAATTATCCAGTTCCCTAAGTATTACTCTATTCCTTTCGCTTAACAGACTATATAGGTATCCCGAGTCGATTTCAGTGGCCCTAGTTTTATTCAAAAGTGCGTTGACGGTCGTAGTTAAGCTATTTATCCGAGACTGCATCTCGGTATTTATGGTCATTTGCGCATTACTTGCCGTAACTAGTTCATCCTGCTTGTTACGCACTTCATCAAAGTCATCGTTATCTGGCGTGCCAGCTATGTATTTCAGCGCGGTCTCAAGAATGTTAATACTACGTACGTGTCTGTGGTGTATGCGAAGAGACTCTATTTCCTTCCGTATCTCGTGTACATCTGATTCCAATAGCTTTCTCATATGTGTTTTCGGTAGTAGGGCTGTTAAATTTTCGGTTTCCTCCGTTATGGTTATAAAACTTGTTAAGTTCGTTACATGGGCCAAAACTCCATAACCTTTAAAAATTGCCACGTTGCCATCCGCTATCGGGATATAGCGTGAGGAAGTATAATCCAGGATAGTAGCATAATTGGTGGATATAATGACTGCCAATGTTAGGGTGCTGTAATGAGAAAACGAATGTTATCCTTGTGCACTATTTTGTTATCGATCTTCACGGTTGTCCCAAGATCTTGCTGAACTATTTTTTCGGCAAACATTCCATTAAATTTATTTCCTAAGCGTTTATTGATCTTCACATAGACCTTTTCACCAGGACTGTACGTTTTTACCACAGTTCCTCTATTGTGATAATCCAGATCGGACTTCTGCTTAGCCAGAATTTTATTCCGGATTCTCTCCCTTAAATCATCCGGTATAGATTGAATTATATCAATTGGTTTCAGTCCGGTGGTTGAATGAATCGACCTGTTGTACCTTGTGGTGGCCATAAGAATCAGATCAGTGGTATCCTCGAAGGCACATTCCAATTTAAGGCATCTAGCGATTTCTGTCAGTGTTCCGTGGAACCTTTCAACCTGGCCGTTAGAGGAGCTGTGCATCGGAGGAGTTTGTGAATTCAGGGATTTTTCATTATCACAAATTATTGTCTTCGTGTCTTTGAAAAAATTCAAGATTTCCATGAGCGCCGGTTTGATATCCACTATAGCTCTGGAGGCTATAGAGTGAAATCGCAAATTTCGAAAATTTATCTATACAGGTCAGGAAATATTTCCTGTCTGTGTTATAAAAGTCAATGTGAAGTATCTCTCCTGGAAAAGAGGGTATAGGGGTTTCGCCAAGTCTCTGTTTTCTTGGGTGTCTGGTACTTTGCCACATGACAGATTTTGCAGTTTCCCGTGATCTCCTTCAGTTTTTTTTTTAATATCAGGAAAGTAATAGTCTCGAAGGACTTGTTTTGTATTTTCTGATACTGAACGATGTGCCCTATTGTGTTCGTTCACCAAAATTTCGATCTGATCATCGGGATTGAAAATATCCGTCACAAATTTATTCGCGTATCGCAATTTTACGGATGGGTAGCTCGTTATGAGTAAATGTTGAATTTGGGCCAGCGTATGTAAGTCGCAATGAATCGCGTTGACCACTTGTGGATTTACACAGTCTTTTATTATACTTGAAAGGTTTCCAATTTCGTCATATGTTACATAGTGTAGTATACGGTCTCTGAAGATAATTTTGGTCTCCTTTTTACATTCGGCACCTTGGGTGAGAGTAATTTGGTTTCTAAAGCAATTGATTGGATTTTCAACAGTGGGGATAGTTTCAGTGAGTGAAATTTCGCTACCGCAGGCTAGGAGTGACGCCGTAGATTCAGAATTTTCGATCATATGAACGAATTGTCTGGAAAGGGCATCGGCAACTATGTTGTGCTTGCCAGGTTTATAGAAAAACTTTGGAGAGTACTCCTCAATAAAAGCTCACCAGCGTTTCAATTTAGAATTAGGGTTCTTGTCGGAAATTGAAAATGTGAGGGGTTGGTGGTCGGTAAAAATGTTGAGTCTATTAACTCCATATAAATAATGTCTGAGATTTTTTAAAGCCCACACAATAGCTAGGAGCTCACGTTCATTTGTGGCGTAGTTCTCCTCAGTGGGAGACAGAGTCCGAGATATCATCGTGATAGGACGTCCGTTTTGTGAGAGAACAGCTCCAATAGCATGGGACGAAGCGTCCGTCGTGAGGTCAAACGGTTCCTCAAAGTTCGGGTACAAAAGAAGAACATCCTCAGATGATATGATTTTCTTTATTTTCTCGAAAGAATTTATGGCATCTTCGTCCAAGCATATTTCGATGTGCTTCGAATGTCTAGTGCCGACATGCCCATTTTCGCCAGGTAAAAATTTAGTAAGGGGCTTCGCAATGGCTGCGTAATCTCTGACAAATCTCCTATAATAACCTGCCAATCCTAGAAATGACCTCAGGCCCCTCAGTGTATTAGGGACCTTGTATTACATGATGGCTGCAATCTTCTTCGGACAGGTTTTTATTCCGTCGGTTGAAACAACGAACCCTAAATATTCTACGGAGGTTTTAAAGAACTTCGACTTTTCCAATGATACCCGCATGTTAGCATGATAAAGCTTCTTCAGTATCCTATCAATATCATCAATATGTTTCTGCTCAGAGTCAGAAAATATTATGATATCATCGATGTAAACGTGACAGGATTTCCCTATTTCCTCACGTAAAACATCATCGATAGCCCTTTGGAAAATACTCGGCGCATTTTTAAGACGAAATGGCAAACGGCAAAACTCGTATTTTCCAGTATTTACGCTAAAAGCGGTTTTATCGCGATCGCGCTCAATCAGGTTTATCTGGTGAAATCCACTTTTTAAGTCCAAGGTTGTGAAAAACTTAGACTTTCCGAGATTCGATAAGATAAAAGACTCGAGGTATTTCAGTTTTTCCCGTCCACCATTAAAGTAGATAATATCGTGTTCAGTGTCGATAATCCCTTTTATGCCCTTTATGAAATTAAATCCAATGATGCCATCAAATAAAGATAAATTTGGAAGAATACAAAAAGTTTCGGTTTATTAAAAATGTTTACTAATGTTTTCTGATTGACTATGTCAGCTCCGTGAATTGATTTTACCAAGAAAGGGTTCTCCAATCCCTTAATATTTTTTAGCCCGATAATGTTCATAATATAACTTCGTGAAGCTCCCGTGTCAATCAGAAGTTTTATATTTCTACCACCTATCATTCTCTCAATATAGGGGAGTACCGACCTTCCTCTAAAAAATTAACCTCGTCCACAAAGACTGGGTTGGTATAGGCTCGGTCCCCTGACGGATCTTGATAAGTTTGGACATCCGGGTCCCCTTGACAATTATAAGTTTCCCCAAAAGAATCATCTTGGGTAATTTCATGTTCAAGGTGGTTGATCCTCTGGATCTTTCCAGGTATCTGTCTATCGGATGCCATGTCTCTTTTCCGTGTCTGAAATCCCTGGAAATTATTACTTCTCACTGTTCGCATGCTCACATCGGTATCAACTGGAGGGTTGAAACCCTGTTGATTCGAATTTTGGGTAGTGTCCTGGGCGAAACCGCGAGGATTCGAGTGAGGTTGGAAATTAGAATTTACAGTGCCATGCCGCTGTGACTGGCCGTACGGTTCCTGGGTGCGATTTTGGTAAAATGGGACGTTTCGTTGCCCAAAGTAACCTTGAGAAGGTTGTGTCTGGGTTGGTTGTTGGCCAAAGTGGTTTTGCCTAGCTTTTTGCTGGCTTTGTCCCGAAGATGGTTGAACTGTAGCATTCTGCAACGTTTTACTGAGTCCGTTATTGTAAATGGCCGCAAAATGGTATCGGTTCTGGTTCCTTTCAAGCTCCTGGGCTAGAGCCAATGCAGTTGGTAAGTCCGAAGGCTTACCAGAGACAAAAATTCGCAATGCGTCCCCCCGATATTTCTGATTTAGCGACTTAATCAAAGGATTGTCGCCTTCATGTGACATTATGACCTTATTTACGATAGCGGTCAGTTTTCGTTCTACTTCGTCATAGAATTGAATTATCGTTTTCTGGCCTTGTCTGAGTGTGGAAAGCTCCTGTTCCAATGTAAATATGGACTTCTTGTCCATATAAATGAAATCTAATCTTGTTATAATGGCCTTAAAATTTAGGACCGTATTATATGTGCTTAATGCAGCATCCGCGTTCCCTATGATTTTATTTCTAAGGATTGCCACCGCTTGATAGTACTTGGAGCTTCCCGTGTAGGGTTCGAATAATTTGTGTGCTGTGATGGCGGCTTGGCGCCAAGAAACGTATCTCTGAGTTTCTCCTTTGAACTCAGGGACTGACTTAACTATGTCTAGAGTTTAGTCACACTGCGTACCTGGAGTGATCTGTATCTCCTTATACTCTTCCACAGCGGACGGTGGTTCTAAACTATTTATCCTTGCGGATAAATCGCTAATAGTGGCCTCGAAATCCTGCACGTTCAATGGCAGTATCTAAAAATGTCTGAAGATTTGCTTCGTCCATACTATCTGCCCTTTCTACCGGTTTTTCTGAAATTGCCAACCTATCTATTATGGCCGAAAGTTCATCCATTAACTTTGGGAAAACTAGCAAGATTTTCTGACCGAGCTATTTTGAGTCTGAAGTGAAATATATTCCAAATCCGAAATTGATATAAAACAAGGTTTATTCTTATATTTATTTTATTGTGTTAAACGGTTTCTAATCTATAGGAGTGCCTAATTATTCTTAGTATTTTTTTTTAATAATTCTTTTGTTTCCAAAAAAAAAAAAAAAAAAAAATTCTAAGAACTACTAATTTATAAAATAATATTCTTATTCTAATGGTTACACGACCCTTATCATATCGTTGTTGTGCATGATGATTCCTTTTAGATGTGGGGGTTGTTGCCGAATTTCCAATTGTGAATTACTTCCACTTTTCTTTACTGTTTTGTGTTGATTTTTTTTCCTCTATGAGGATTTTTCTTTATTATCCTCTATGAGGACTTTTCACTTATTTTTGTGTTAGGCGCCAATTATACTTGTACCTCTCGCTATGCGAGCTGATTAATGTCGTTCAATAAAAGTCACATATATCTTGCTTAATTTTATAAATTTTTATTTTTCCAATTTAATCTTTTATAATTCATGAGTGCCAATACAACTTATAGTTCCACATTACAAAATTTACTTTCAACTTATAGTTTAACAATACAAGATTTACTTAAGTGTTATTTTTGTTATTTAACTAATTCCGTTAATCTCGCTATGCGAGCTCGAGTACTCTTTTAATACTGCTCTTTAATAAAGAATTCTACAACTTAAATCGAAACAAACCCACAGCAATTATGCTCGTCAGCAAATCGGAAATCACACGTTTTGTGTGAACAAGAATAAAGAATAAAAATGCAAGGTAGCGTCTGCTACCAAATTAATGTCATAATAATATTTTGAGTGCGCGTGTAGCGATAATATTTCATAAAAAGTAAAATTGCAGGGTAGCACTTATGTTTGCCACGAATATTCTGTAGTGTTGCAATGCGTATCTTAACTTGTATAATAAAAAACAATACTATAAATTAGTTTTATGTATTCGGTTTTATTTTACTTTCTTTTAAATAATTCTTAAATTAAAATCTCATAAAATATTTCTTATAAATTTAAATACGTATAATATAATAATATCGGTTATTTTTTTTTTATTTAATTAAAAATTTAGATGTTTATGATAGAGATTTATAAGATCGTTGACTGAATTTTCTCTAAATTTATAGATGATGCAACTACATGTATCAGATCCTTCAGTACATCTGTCGTCAGACCATATGCAATCCTCAAAATGCTCTCCATGCGCTGAATTAAGAATTCTTTTATTCTCATATAATTCGAAATAATCAGCGTTCTTTAAAAAGAAGTGTAAATCTTCTAGACATATAAACTCCTTATATTCATTAAGGAATTCTACAATTTGTTCCCGCATTGACATCTTAATCGTCTGAGTCGTTCTTTCTGTCTGAATCCAGAAATTATTATTTATTGTACCCTCCGCATTTATAATGTGAATATTTAAACTATTTGACAATACTATGAAAATAAAGTGAGCAATTTATTGTAGTATCTTTAGGATACATTTCACAATATTTTGAAATAAAGAGTGAAGAATTAATCCGTCTTTGAAAAAAAAAGAGAAAACAAATTTATTCCTCTTTTCATATTAGTCCATGCAATTTATTGTAGTAATTTTAATATATAACAAGAAGTTAATTTAAAATTTAATTCATGTGAAAGTTTCATTCTTAACAAAGTCTTCAAAGAAACAACAACCATGAGCGCTGTATCAAAATCATTAATAAACAAATTTGATGACCTCAACAACAAACCAATTCTCCATATTAAAGATATGGAGGATCTTAAATTATACAAAATATTGAAAGCAATTAAAATGCAAACGAAATATGGGGAAAGTATCCAGATTGAGGGAGAAAATTGTGTCATCTTTCTGCCAAAAAGATTTAATGCTATAACTGATGATGAGATAAAGGAGTTATCATCTGGCAATTACTTCATCAAAAAATTACCTACAGTAGACGATAAACACTTCCGATTAGAGTTGGACTTATTTGATCTAAATGAATATATTGTTCCTGAAAGTGGCAAATATCCGCTTTGGAGATGAAATTGTAAATTTGTATTAAACAACAAGAAATAAAAATATTAAAATACATTGAAAACAAAAAGAAAAAAAAAATTGCGTTTTTATTTATTAATAATTTCATACAAAAATTATATTTTTGATGTCTTCTATAATTGTACACTATACGTTGAGTAGTGATTTATATTATGCTTTTTCATCAATTTACTAAAGTTTTTATTAAAGAATTCCTTGCCATCATCAGTATGTACCCAAATTGAATATATTTTCCATTGCTTTGCAAACATCCGATGAACTTTTAGATTTGAGAGGTGCTGCCCAAGCATATTTTGAAAACGTATCAATGACCATTAGCAGATAACGATAGTCCTTGTTATCCGATGAATAAATACCCATTTTGACTAGATCTGCTTGCCATAAATCATCAATACCTTTCATTACAACTCCTCGATGCTTAAAATTTTTTCGAGCCTGTTTATGCAACTCTTTTACCAGAATTCTCTTTGTATTCATTATCGACAACATATATTAGTTTATTATGTTATCAGTGTTAGACATCATATGTAACACATCTTCCCTCGGCATCAATTTTAGTAGTAAACTCTGCAAAAGTTTAATTCGTTGACGCAACAACTCAAGTTCTCTGTCAAAGTACGATTTTTGATTATGATTTATATCAGAAATTTTCTTATATACTACATCATTATTTTTATCTACATATATTCAAAAGTATGTCTGTCTGCATTTTGTTGACTTGTAAGAGTAGAAAGTCTTTTGTGACGGCGTCGTTTTCTTCCACAGGGCTCGCAACATTTTTAATTCTTTTGTTTTGGATATTAAAGTTCTTATCGCTATCCAAAATGGGGCCAAATATTTTCGAATCATTCTTTCTTATTATATTATTATAGTTCAGCTTAGAATTGTAATAGTGTCCGAACTTGTCGACAGACATTTTCAATATATATCCTTAACTCACAAAACTTTATATATATTATAATATTATATCAGCTTCCTGCAGTTCTTCGATAATAGAAACAATTTCATTGTTATGATTGTTATGACCAGCAGCTTGAGAGGCGATTAATAATCTGAGGCGGTCAACTAAATCATTCGGATCATTCCAATATACATAATTAGGTTTATTAGAATTTAATTTCATTAGACCACTTCCTGTTTTGTCATTTTTAAATAATTTGCTGATAATGTTTACATATTTGTAGGCCCTTGTCCCTTTAATTTGTCCGTCTGATTTATAGTCTCTTCTGTGAGCATTTGTCTCCATTAAAATCTTTTTGTAAATCTCCAATTCTGTTTTATCATAATTTTTTGGAGTTTTATAAAACATTAACTGAACCAAACCTGGTGTTAGCAACCAATTTTGATTTCCTAGCATAATTTTATCATCACTCAACTTAATGTAGCTATTCCCAAATTTCCACTCACCATTCGAATCTTTGTGAGGACCATAAAGCGTTTCCAGTTCATTTTTTCGAGCTAAATGCGATAAATCGAGTGAGTTTATTATTGTATCGTTTGTAACATCAACGGGGGATTCAGTTTTATAGTAAATATCATCATCATCATTTTCATAAATTGTTTTGTATTCATCACTCGTAAAATCTTTCTTTGGGGTACTTGTCCCCAGTTTCATTGCTAATTTTCTAAACGATAAACCCGTTATAGAAGACATCAAAAATATAAATTATTTAATTGTGGTCACTTATGCCTAAATTTTTGTATGAAATTATTAATAAATAAAAACGCAATTTTTTTTCTTTTTGTTTTCAATGTATTTTAATATTTTTATTTCTTGTTGTTTAATACAAATTTACAATTTCATCTCCAAAGCGGATATTTGCCACTTTCAGGAACAATATATTCATTTAGATCAAATAAGTCCAACTCTAATCGGAAGTGTTTATCGTCTACTGTAGGTAATTTTTTGATGAAGTAATTGCCAGATGATAACTCCTTTATCTCATCATCAGTCATAGCATTAAATTTTTTTGGCAGAAAGATGACAAAATTTTCTCCCTCAATCTGGATACTTTCCCCATATTTCGTTTGCATTTTAATTGCTTTCAATATTTTGTATAATTTAAGATCCTCCATATCTTTAATATGGAAAATTGGTTTGTTGTTGAGGTCATCAAATTTGTTTATTAATGATTTTGATACAGCGCTCATGGTTGTTGTTTCTTTGAAGACTTTGTTAAGAATGAAACTTTCACATGAATTAAATTTTAAATTAACTTCTTGTTATATATTAAAATTACTACAATAAATTGCATGGACTAATATGAAAAGAGGAATAAATTTGTTTTCTCTTTTTTTTTTTCAAAGACGGATTAATTCTTCACTCTTTATTTCAAAATATTGTGAAATGTATCCTAAAGATACTACAATAAATTGCTCACTTTATTTTCATAGTATTGTCAAATAGTTTAAATATTCACATTATAAATGCGGAGGGTACAATAAATAATAATTTCTGGATTCAGACAGAAAGAACGACTCAGACGATTAAGATGTCAATGCGGGAACAAATTGTAGAATTCCTTAATGAATATAAGGAGTTTATATGTCTAGAAGATTTACACTTCTTTTTAAAGAACGCTGATTATTTCGAATTATATGAGAATAAAAGAATTCTTAATTCAGCGCATGGAGAGCATTTTGAGGATTGCATATGGTCTGACGACAGATGTACTGAAGGACCTGATACATGTAGTTGCATCATCTATAAATTTAGAGAAAATTCAGTCAACGATCTTATAAATCTCTATCATAAACATCTAAATTTTTGATTAAATAAAAAAAAAATAACCGATATTATTATATTATACGTATTTAAATTTATAAGAAATATTTAATGAGCTTTTAATTTAAGAATTATTTAAAAAAAAGTAAAATAAAACCGAATACATAAAACTAATTTATAGTATTGTTTTTTATTATACACAACTAAACAAAACACTAACAGATTCCAATTACCGCTTTATTACGAGAAACAAAACCGAACAAACAAACAAAACACAAACAGATTCGAATTTCATTAAAACATAAAAATTTGTAGATTAATGAAAATGTCACTTTAATAAATAATTAATTTATGACCTACTTTACATTTATATGTAGAATGTATATACCAAACACAAAAAAAAAAAAAAATAAAAACAAAAATAGAACATAAATACAAGAAAGAAAAAATGGAAATTTTCTCTTAATACAAAAACAAATATGTAGATCAATGACTTTCACTTAATGCATATTTCCTCTTATTACAAAAAACAAATATGTAGATCAATGACTTTCACTTGATCCTAAAAATTGTGTAGTCCAAAACAAATCTCCTATTAATAAATATTCAATTTATGACATACTTGAAAAAAAAACATCCACATGTAGAATGTATATACCACCAAAGAATAGAAAAAAAACACAAGAGATAAAAAGAATTAACCGACGACAACGCTACCCTATATAATTTCAAAAAAGATCCTTGTCACATCTTCTACCCAAACACACACATGACAATTTTTGTATTACCACCACTTTTACATTATAAGCAAACAACCGACGGCCACACTAACAACACAAATTAAAAAAAAACTTTTCGTCACATCACACCTTCTAGCAAAACACACACAAGAAAAATTTTGTATTACAACCCTTTTATATTATAAGCATACAGCCGACAATCACACTAACAACACAAATTCAAAAAGATCTTCGTCACTCACACCTAGCCAAACACACACAAGAAAAATTTAGTTAGGGTAGCGCATGAAAACACACGCGTGATACATGCAACATAAACAATTAAAGCATTCTGATACCCCAGCTAAAATGAAGACAATTAAATCAATATGAGTCCCCAGCTAAAATGAAGGCAATTAAATCAATATGAGTCCTCAGCTAAAATGAAGGCAATTAAATCAATATGAGTCCTCAGCTAAAATGAAGGCAATTAAATCAATATGAGTCCTCAGCTAAAATGAAGGCAATTAAAGCATTTTGTGTCAACATCAAAAAGCAATTAAATCAATATCAGTCCTCAATTACATACTACTATGGCACAAAGAAAATCGATTCTTTTTGTAATTTTTTTAGTGATGACACTTAAAATAACGAAAGATGTAAGATGGAACAAAATTAGAAAGGATCATCTTTTGTAGATGTAGAAAGATGTAGAATTTTTTTCCTGTATAATTTTTATGGGAAGATGTTAACATCTTTGCAAATTGATGAAAGATGTAGCTCAGTGGAAAAAGGCTATTACAAAATGCAAAATTTATGCATAACAAACACACCAACAAATATCAAAAATGTAATTTTATAATTCATGAAGTGTGGCTTTCACACTCGCTAGATTTTTTCTAAAAAATTACCGCAATTAAACAAAATATCAAATAAATAAATACATTTTTTTTAAATCACCAGATTTTTTTCCAAAATGTGGATCTTAATTAACCAAAACAAAAGGTATCACTTTTTATTTCACTTCTAACTTAAAAAAGTTAAGGTTAAAATTTTTTTTCAAAAACAAATAAAAATCGTCAGAACAGTTTCCTACAACAAAATCACTCAATTTCGTACCAATGTTTGACTTTTACCCCATCTTTGTATCTAAAATATAATTAAAATGTGAATGCTATGCAAATTATTAATTATAAGAAATTTATTGTTTATTTTTTTATAAAATTTCTTTATTATAAAATTGAAAACCAAAAACTATGTGTAAATTATTTTACCTCTAAAATACAACTAACTAAAAAACCAAATTTACATTCTTCAACAGACAACCATACACCCGATATATGCTGTGTCAGCGTCTGGCTTTCAATGTGCAACACGAGCTGTTTGTTTTTATTATTTCGCAATGCTTGATAATACTGTTTTGTTCAACACTATAGACTCGTGTTAACTCCTCCCTCACTCAAGTGAAGGGCGTCCCCGGACTTCCTTATGTCTTCAACAGCAGATTGAATAGCGTGCTGCTGACGGGTCTTATTAAACTTCCGGTGCAATTTAACGCAGACAAAGCCCATAGCTAAAATCATCAAAATACTACAGGTAGACAACAAAGGTCCGGTTATGAGCTTCTCTTCAATCTTTTCAATATGCTGCAAGTTTTCTGTATTCAGCCTATTAAGATATGGCAAACTTAAAATTGTTTGATGTCTTGTTATGTTGAGAAGAGTAGATGCTGGTGATCCCGGTAACATCTTTATGATATTCCTTTGGTTTCTGTATACGGTGTCGTTAATTTTTGCTTCATCACTGAAAGTAAGAAGAAATGTCCCAGTGACAGTTTTCTCGATACCATCACTTGTTCTAATGGTAACAGTGTTGTCGTTGATAATGACAACACCCTCGTCAATTAATGTAAGAGGTTCGAGATGTGAAGGCCGAGTAGCGCAGTATGCGTGACCGCTAGAATGTAGCTGCAGCGCGCATGTTGAATAAGCCAACTTTTTACAAAAAGATGTTGTCAGTGTAGTGCTGCATTTTCCGATCACTACCACTTGATTTCCACAGTCTGCCACATTATTTTCACCATCAAAATGAAGAATTGTATTATTATGTTGAACCGGGTATAAGGCTATCTTTTTGCAAACTAAATCTGGTTTTGGATACTTAATTAAAAAATGTAAAAACTCATTATCTAGTAAAACTCTTATACTAGCAACTTGGATTAAATCCGCTACGGTTATATTTGTAGAGTGCTCATTTATCAGCGTATTTAAATCATTAGAATCCAAAATTTGTGGGTTAACTATACCAATCTTTGTAAGGGTAATCGATAGCATCAAGCTTTCCAGCTCTGAAATCAAAATTCTTCCTCTTGCAAGTAGAGTCTCATACAAGTGGTCACTATCAATTATATTAGCCTTTGTGCTTTTAACAACGAAATTAACAATGTCCGTAAGGTTGTTTATTTGTTGTTGTGTTCTTGTATTTATGAGAATCTGCCTATTTTCGCCGTCAATGAGCTCCCTCTGTTTAAATTTTAAATCTTCAAAGTCCGGTGTCCCAGCGACCACCTTAAGGGCCTCACCTAAAAGTTTTATGGTTCTTGCGTGCCTGTGGTGAACACTTATTGTGGCCAGCAGTGTCCTTATGTGCCCTATGTCTGCGTCTAGTATCTTCTTCATATGCGACTGAGGAAAATGTTTCTTAAGTTTCTCTGTGTCCTCAGCCATCTCCGAATTTTGCCAAATTGTAGCATAGCCGTCCGACACGGGAATGTAGTCCGAACCGGAATAGTCAGTCAATTTTGCCGTCGCTGCGATGACAAGAAGCAGTGCCATAAGAATCCTAGGTCAAACAAAAAAAAAAATAAAAATGAATAAAACTATACTATCTCAAATTGTCCTTATGAACCACCCTCCCTTTAATGAGAACCGTTGTCCCCAGGTCGGCCTCAACAGTTTCTTCAACATACAATGGTGTAAGCTTATTGCCCAGTCTACGATTTGTTTTCACAAGAACTTTTTCGCCCACCTCAAATGCTCGATTCTTTCTTGTTTCGTTAAGTCGCTGCATTTGAACTTCCTGCGCTCTTTGTAACCTACTTTTTATATCGATTTCAATCTCCGGAGACGTCGAGTGAATTACGTCAATAGGTCGCTTATTTGTGACACTATGAATTGTTTTGTTATACTCGATGGTTGCCAGAAGTATTAATTGTACTGTGTCATTAATAGATTTTTCGAGCTTAAGACACCGGGCAATTTCCAAAAGGGTACTATGTATCCTTTCCACCTGACCATTTGAGGTACTGTGGAGTGGTGGTGCATTCGATATTTGAACGTTAAAACTATTAGCTAAAAGTGACCTTATTGTCTCCGAATTAAGAGAAAGTTCATTGTCACAGAATATTGTTTTTGTGCGATGATAAAAATTCATTAGTTGTAGAATCGGTAATTTCACATCCACTATAGTCCTCGAAGCTATAGGCTGAACAATTGCAAACTTAGACAGTTTGTCTACACATGTTAAAAAATATACTTTATCTGTGGAGAATATATCTACATGTAGAATTTCCCCAACACATGAGGGAATAGGTGTTTCACCGATTACCTGTTTTTGTGGATGGCGATTGTATTTTGCTTTTTTGCAAATTTTACAATTTGTGACCACCTCATTTGCCAAATGGGTCATTTTCGGGAAAAAATAATCCTCCAAAATCTGTTTTGTATTTTCCTGAGCCGCTCTATGAGCTCTGTTATGTTCCGCTACAACAATTTCCCTTTGTTCATCTTTGTTAGTAATATCTGTTACCATATATTTCGCAAAACGAAATGTTGTTGAGGGAAACGCTTTGACTAATTCATGATGTATGAATGCCAAAATTGGGAGTTCGCAATGGATTGCGTTTACTACGTCCTCCTTTACAACATCAATTACCTTCTTCATTAGAGTTGTTCTATCTGAAAAAGTAATGAAGTGTCTGGTTTTCCTCCCGAAAATAATGAATGTTCGTGTTAGTGATTCTGTGCCCTCTTCGATTACTATTTGATTCCGAAAGCAATTGAGAGGTTTATAAGTAGATTCAATAGTATAAGACAGAGAAATTTCGCTATGTATTGTAGCAATGTCAGAATTTGCATTTTCCTCCAAATTGTGGTCGCTTTGCAAAGCATAGATATTTTGTAAGGCATGAATATTTTGCCGTGACAGCGCGTCAGCAACGTGGTTCTCCTTTCCAGGTTTATAAAAGATTTGGGCATTGTGCTCATCAATAAAGGCTTTCCACCTTTTTATTTTTGCGTTCGGATTTCGGTCCGAAACCGCAAACGTAAACGGTTGGTGGTCAGTAAAAATATTTAAATCTTTTACTCCATAGAGATAATTTTTAAGCGTTTTCAGAGCCCAGACAATAGCGAGTAATTCGCGCTCGTTGGTTGCAAAATTTTGTTCCTTCTCCTTAAGAGTTCTCGAAATCATGGTTATAGGTTTCCCGTTTTGAGACAAAACCGCCCCCAGACCGTAAGCGGAAGCATCCGTTGTTAAGTCAAACAGTTTTTTGTAGTCAGGATAAAGTAACATAACATCTTCGGATGCTAAAACCTCCTTAAGCTTATTAAAAGCCTGAAGTTGTTTTTCGTTAAACTCTATACTAATTTTCCTGGACTGACCGGAACCAATTTTACCGTTTTCACCCTTTAGAATGTCCGTCAAAGGTCTTGCTATGGAAGCAAAGTCCTTAATAAAACATCTATAATAACTGGCCAGTCCCAGGAAAGATCTGACATTGAAAAGCGTAGTGGGCTGTTCATAATTTCGAATTGCCTCTATCTTACTAGAGCTCGTTGTGATTCCCCCTCGAGATACCACGAAGCCCAAAAATTCCACCTTTTCCCTAAAGAAGTTCGATTTCTCACGAGAAACCCGCATATTGGCATTGTACAGCCTATCCAAGACCCAAGCGATGTGGTCAACATGGTCTTTCATATTTTCTGAAAAAATAATTACGTCATCGACGTAAACATAGCAAGACTTTCCTATTCGTTCCCTTAGCACATCGTCGATGGCTCTTTGAAAAATGCTTGGAGCATTTTTCAGTCCGAAAGGTAATCTGCAAAATTCGTATTTGCCGTTTCCGACCGAAAAAGCGGTTTTTTCCCGGTCCGTTTCCGCCAGTAAAATCCCGACTTGAGATCCAATGTGGTAAAGTACCTGGCTTTGCCCAAGTTTGACAAAATAACATTTACGTTTGGAATAGGATATTTGTCAGCAAAAGTTTTGGAGTTCAGTTTCCTAAAATCCATAACAAGTCGTTTTTTAGTATTCCCCAACTCGTCAGTTCCTTTTTTGTCTACCACCCATACAGGGTTGTTGTAGGGTGATCTAGATGGTCGGATGATGCCATCTTTTAAAATGTTACGAATTTTCTTATTCACAAAATCTGCTACACCCATTGGATAGGGATAAAGCTTGGAATATATAGGATCTCCGTTTTCTGTGCGAATGGTTGCAACAATATTCGTGTTGAAGGGTAACGCCCCATCAGGATCAGCAAAGACACCCATTCTGTCCTTAATCATTTTCTGAAAGTTTTCAGATATTTCCTGAGGGACTTCAATTTTTTCCACACTTGTGAAATTTACATTTTTGCACTTAAGAAACCTAATGGGTTCTGACCCAGTATTGGTTTCCAGTTTCTTATTTTTAAAATCCAGTTTTGAATTTGTGACGGTTGGTAAATCGAGCCCGATTATTCCATCGAACGTTGTGAGATTAGGCAGAATGAAAAAAACTGTGTTAGTATTGAAAAGATTTACAATGCATTTCCGTTCGATTGTATTAAAGCGTGAAGCGACTTTACTAAAAACGGTTGATCTACCCGTTTTATGTGTTGCAATTCTTGTAATGGTTTGATATAATTTTTTGACGCGCCTGTGTCTATCAACAATTTAATAACCCTCCCTGCTATCGTTCTTTCTATGTACGGGAGCAGGGAGTCATGATTAAAAAATTAATTTGGTCATATTCCGAAGATTCACTATCAATGCTCTCCACCTCTTTATTGGCCTCAGCCCGATAAGTAGAATCCCCTTGATCAAATGTATTCTCATTTTGTACCAAGTGATTAATCCTTTGGTGTTTTGGCCCTGTGAATCTTGCCGTGCCACTATTCGGCCTTTTTACGGTTTGATTCATGTTATTTTGTGGTTGGGGTTGCCCCCGATTATGAAATTGTTGAGGCGGTTTGAACCGTGATGATGAGTCAACATCCATGGGTTCCGCCTCCTGTTTCTGTTGATTTTTAGAACCAGGTTCCTGGCGTTTGTTAAAATAAGGATTCTTTTCCTGTTGGGTATTATTCCTATCTTTACCAAAATTTTTGTTATTTGTTTGGTATTTTTGTTGAGCCCTATCCTCCAAACTCTTAGCATAATTATTAGCAAAGACATAGCGCTCATGATTCGACTCAACTTCTTGAGCCAATGCCAAGGCTGATGGCAGGTCTTTCGGTCTTGCCGAGAAAAGTACATCACTCAAAGATTTTTTTTGTACCAGATATAAACACGCGTAAAGCGTCCATCCTATACTTTTCATTCAGAGACGCGGCCAGAGTATTATCATACGTCATTATTGTTTTATTGATAAGAAGCGTGAGCTTTCTCTCGACTTCATCATAATATTGTAGAAGAGTCATATTTCCCTGCCGAAGGGTGGACAATTCTTGTTCTATCAAGTATATAGGGCGCTTGTCAGCGTAAGTGAAATCAAGCCTATTTATAATAGCTTTAAAATTTAAAGGGGTATCGAAGGAAGCCAACACCATGTCAGCCGGACCTCTTATTTTATTTCTTATAATGCCAAGGGCTTGGTAATGGGTGGAACTGCCCATATACTTTTCATATATTTTGTATGCGGTGTGAGCCGCTTTTCTCCATGAAACATATGTTTCATGTTTACCTTCAAAATCCGGCAAAGATTTCACAATATCTAGGGTCTCTTTGCAAAGCACCCCCTCACTAATTTGTGCTTCTTCATATGTTTCTATTTCCGGTGCACTAACAGTCAGACTGGTTAATTTCTGTTTTATTTCTTCTAACCTTCTTTTAAACTGCCTCTCTTGCACTACAAGAGCACTGCTAACAGCGCTTTCTACAATGGCTTTTAATTGATCGGGTGTTATAGACATATTCAAATTTAAGGTTTCTGAAACAACCAATCCTTCGAATTCTTTCAACAAACTATCTATCTCACTGATCATAAAACTATCGATAATCTTACAAAGATTGCCAGTCTTTTTCAATCTTTCTTCTTTTCTTACTCTTATTTTAAACACAACACAAATATTTGAGCACTATACTTACATGTTATTAATTTCTTAATTATTCTTATCCAAATTCTAGTCGTTGGTGTTGATGCTTGCTGCCAGCTTGTGTTGACAAATGCTGTTTTCTGTTGATGCTTCACTTCAAGACAATTTGTAATACGTTGTTGTCCTTTAGCTTTTTCCTTTAGGTTGTAGTTGTCAGCGGTCTACTACAGCTACAAATTTGTTGGGTTTTTTTTTAAACCTTGTTTTTATTATTTCGCAATGCTTGATAATACTGTTGAAGAAGCATATTCTTGTTGTTGATTTTCTTTCTTTTTGTTCAACACTATAGACTCGTGTTAACTTGCATACAGGTTTTTAGGGTATGAGGCTTAAATTTTGTCAAAAACCTTACAATTCTTTTTTTCTATAAAAAAATTAGCTTTTTAAAAAGTCTCACATCATTCTATTTATAAGTAGAAGTAGAAACGTCAATTCAAGATAGAAACATGCGGATTTAAAATTTAAATTTAACTCAAAAATCTAAGCATAAGGTTGTTTGTCGATTTAATGCTCTGCGACTGACGAATCGTCGTTTTGAATTAAAAAAAATAATTATACAACCTACAAATATAAAATATATAAAATAATATTTTCAATAGGTTTACAAAACGAAAATTGGAAAATATAAGCCGTTGAAATGGTTTCTGGTGTTCTACCACATCAGTGGAATTTTAATATATGGCACTTCAGTCGCAGAGGGTTAAGACGGTTTGTCAAATATCCACAGGTTTGTTTTGTTTATGTTTTATGGATGTATAGCTCACTTGGCTTCTTTTAATAACGACTTTTTACATTCTATTACCTATTATTTTATATACTCGCAAAACATCGAATTTGAAATTCTCTCAATATTATTAAATAAAAATAACTGCTCGAATCGGGACGAGTCTGTCCGTTTTTAGCCACTCACTTTGAAATTTCTTAATAAACATATTAATTTATCCCTAAACAAAAATTAATATCAATTAAGAATAGCTTACATTATAGGATTGAGTATTAAAATTTGTCAAAAAATCGTATCACATTTCTCATTTTTAAATTTTTTTTAAGAAATCGTTCTCTCATAAGATTTGCTATCTCGTTAGATTAGGCTCTCTCACATTTAAAGTGTTTAAAGCCCGTTAACACAATTGTCGTTATAATTTAACCATTTTAAGGGTTAAATTAAAATTTTATATGGTAAACAAGAACAAATGTAGTTAACTTAACATTTTGTTAATAGGGCAAAGATTTTTATTTATATTATATTGATGAGTAATAACCCAAGACAATAAAAATATTGTCTACCAATTCATAATAGATTTTGTTAAAAAATGTACAAATTTGCGTTGTATGCTACATCATTTCGTAAACGCCACTAATTAAATCAAAATTAAAATTTTTTATTTTTCATAATATTCAATGGGCCATAATCGCAGTAATGGATATAGATGCTAGTTATGCTGGAGATGAATATTTCATTTAATTAAATTTGTAAATGTTTTATTTTGTTATTTAATTTTATTACATATCTATGCAAATAAATTTAAAGAAAAAAACTATAATTTGTTATTCCAAATTAAAAAATTTATGCATTTACATAAATCCGTTTTTTGTTAAAAAAAAGGGTAGGAATACGGATCCGTAAATGGTCCGCCATTGACGGACTTTTAACGGACAACTCCGTTTTTCATCCGATATATCCGGTCCGTAAACGGTCGGTCATTGACGGTTTTAAAACGGATTCGAATCAGTTTCAATGTTCCTTAAAATCCGTTTTCTGGTCCGTTTACGGATAAAGAAAACGGTACGTGAACGGAGTTGGATTCCGTTAATGACGGACCGAAACTGGTAAGTAAACTGTACGTATTGTTTGTTGGGAATTCTTTTACTTAGAATCATGTGACTCAATGCTATAATGTAAACAGTTTTTAATATTTAAATTTGGGTTATATTAATAATACATTTTTTTACTTAAAATCATATGACTAAATGCTTTCATGTGAACGGCTCTTTAGTACGGATAATATATTTTTTCACAAAATTGTTTAACATTTTAAGCTTCTTGAATTGAAATTTACAAAGATGTACTGATTTAATTGAGGAGGTTACATATGACCCATTTTTCGATTCGGTTTTTTTATTTGTCCGATCAAAGTCAATCGTATTAGACACAACAAAATATATGTAACTTTTTTACATACGAATGGTCGAAGAAGGCGGTGTAAGATACACTGTGGTGCAATATTATAGCCGCACCCAAATTTTCGGCATTTTTTATCTTTAACGGTGTATTTAAAAAAACTTAATAATATCAAATTGTCGGCAATAATAACGCTATAAATATTCAATATAGTTTTTTAAAATAAGTTAATTTTATTTACAGTTATAACACAAAGTTTGTTTTTTTCTTGGTGCAAAATTATAGCCGCACTTATAAATATTAATAGAAAATATTAAAAAAAATAAAAAGCAATGAATTATTTTAAAATTTTTTATACATTAGTAGTGTGTTGGGCCTCCCTTGTTAGAGATGAGCTCAAAAATTCGTTGTGGCATACTGTTGACTAGATTTAAACGAACTTCACTTGTGATGGATTCCCAAGCTTCAATTACCGCGGCTTTAAGATCCCCAATCGTGTCATATTGCTTGTTGCCACCATATATTTTGTGTACAATTATTCCCCAGATATTTTCAATGGGGTTCTGATCAGGGGAACATGCTGGCCATTGCAATTGAGGGATGCTGTGGGACTCTAACCACATGCGAGTATGGTTACTCTTGTGAACAGCTGCATTATCCTGCTGGAAAATCATATTTTTGTCACGATTTCGATCAAAAAATGGTTTTAGGTTTGTCTGGAGAAGAGTTGTGTACTCTGCCGAATTCATTTTGGTACTTGGGAAAGCCAACTCTAGCATGTCCGGCACAAAACGCTCCCCAAACCATCAATGATCCACCACCAAAATTTCTTTTGGAAAAATATAGCGGTTCCTTACGTAAATCTCTCCAATATGAATTGTACCCATCCGGACCGTCTAAGTTAAACTTTTTCTCATCCGAAAAAATTATCTGTAAATATAAATTCATATAAATGCTGACTAGAGATAGCTAAATGTGACTTACCTTATTCCAGTCCGTATTCATGTTATTTTTTGCAAAATCCAAGCGTGCACTTTTGTGCCGTGGCAGTAATCGTGGTGCATTCTTCATTTTTTGGCGGCAGATAACTGAAGACTGCTTTAGCACACGATTTACAGTCCAACGGGACACATTTAAATCATATTAGTGTGCAATTTGTTTGGCATTTTTCGTGGAGTTGCTAGCGCTTCTGATAATCTTGCGTTTATTACGACCTGAAAGTTTGGGTTTTCGTCCAGCATTTTTTTTCTTTTGTCCGTAATTTGAAGGATTTTTTAAAAAATTGCGTACCACCTTTCCAGATCGCTTTATTCTCCGAGCAATTCCTCGAAAACTAACGCCTTCTTCTTGAAAAGCAGAAATTTTGCATTTTTCAATATCGGACAAATAACAACCGCGTGGCATTTCGAAAATTATCAAATTATTTATTATTTGCAAATTAGCGAATAATAAATAATCAAAGCAAATAAGAATAAAAGAAAAAAAAAACTAAAACTGGCTTAACCGTTTGCTGAGTAAATTGTTTTTATAATCTGCGGCTATAAGTATGCACCAACAAAAAAACTAAGAATTTGTTGTAACTGTTTTTTTATATACAAAAACAAATATTTGTTTGTCGTTTTTGTTATTATTTTTCAAGGTCTTTCAGATGTCATACACAGATTTCTGCAATTTTTTATGTAAATGCACAAAATTGGTAAAAAGTACATGCGGCTATAATTTTGCACCACAGTGTATTGCAAAATTATTTTATTTATTCTCTTTAGTAATCCCCAGCTTTTTGTGCGGGCTATCGTTTGATATAATATATGGCTAAAGTATATTTCAGCGGGTGTATCTCAAAAAAATAGAATGATATGACCTGCGGACCTTAACACTATTAAGTGTTAAGGGGCTGGGACACTGGGGCCCCAGGACTGAAGAATTTTTAGAGAAAAAGCTTAATTTTTGCCTGTGGATCTTTTTACATTTTCCTAAACACTAAAAGACCATTAATTCTACACTATTTTTCATATAAATTTTGTGTAAACGAACCAAACACACACTATTTTTGGAAACCTGAGGAAATTTCCCTTCATTGGAGTACTCGCACTTATATGTAACTAGTCCGGGTAAAGCGCAATTTTGTCAAATATATGTATTTCTAATCTTTGTCTAAATATTTAAACTAGAACAACAAATTTATTCATATTAAAATATTTTTTTTAATGAAAGATTAGAAAGAAGTTTATGAATTTTTGATTTTTTTTTTTAATTTCTTCATAACATTGTTCTGGAAAAGTTCTAAAGTTTTTATGCTTCATGACTGGCCTATCGATTTCATATAAAGTTTTAGAACTAGACTACTTGTCCGTTTTTGTAAAAAAATAAGAAAAAGTTCCATGTTTTTTAGATAGGACAATACTTCTGCCAAGTTTGACTTCGTTCGTACAAACTTCAAAAAAGCAAGAAGGTTTAGACAAAAAAAAAATCAATTTTTCTGAAATAAACAGATAAAATTATTCTTTTTAGGTACAATATTTTATTAGGGTGGAATGCATAAAATTTTTAAACAATTAAAAAAAAGGTTTATAAGCTAATTTGGCAAAAACAGTATGTGTAAATTGTTTAATAACGAAAAATAAATTAATTTGCTAAAGTAGGTTTATGCTTAAAATAAGCAATTAATAAAGTTTGGAAAATGAAACTCGTTTTTCAAATTGCATCATATAATCCTTTTTTTTACAAAATTTCTCAAATTGCTACATAAATAAATGAAAAATAAATTATACAAAATAGTGATATTGATTTATTAAAAACATAATCTTCATTCGAATACTTTCACTATTTCTAGTAATAATGTGTCTTTAAAATATTACGTTTCCACTAATACTTCTTAGTTATGTTTAAAAATTGTTTTTTTTTTATCATGTTTTGATTTATCATAAACTAATTTTATTCATAAAATCTGCAAAAAAAATGTATTATTTTACGATTAATGAGTCAATCGTTTACTAAGATTATGAATCACTAAAAATTTATTTGAGAGTAAAGAAAAATTTAATAAGAGTGTGGACAGAATAAAACGAAATATTATTATTATTTATTATTTATTATTTTACGATTATGCATGACATTTTCTGTTAAAAGTAAATGGAGAAAATGTGATTTTATCAAATGTATACATTATCACAAAATTAAAAAAAAATTTTTTCATTCCACCCTTAATGTTTATAATTTTATACTTGGAGAACATACAAACAGTAAAACATACATACATATATTGCAATTACATATATAAAATATTAAAAAAAAAAATTATGTGAATTTAATTAGTAAATTTAAATTTGTTATGAGTATCTATAGATACTGTGGTATACTATAGTATAATATAGTGTAATATAGTATACTATATAAACTATAGTTTGTTACGCACTAATATTGTTAACCTCTGTATATTTCTTCTACTTAATGTGTTACGTTTTTATTTTAAATTTTTATTTATCATAGATTATTATAGTAAGGATCATTATGTATGAATATACATTATATTTTATGAATATATTTTACATACCACATACATATGTATATTTAGTATATTACATACAAAATTTATTAAGTTATATTTACTCTCCCTTTTTTTCTTATTTAATAAAACCAAAATCATGGTGATTTTGTATTAACATTTCATTCCACTAAATAAAGGACAAAATACACAAAAACAAAGCTTACACATAAAGACCAAATACAATTATTATTATTATTATTATTATTGAAAATTGGTCGGTTTATTGTTTGTATAAGATAAACTAAAATAATAGAGATAGTTAAATAAAAAATATTTGTTTTTAAATGCAAAAGTGTTTATATGTATACAAGCGGGCCCGGAGTCCCTGGATGATAAAGGATTATAAATAACCCAGCAAAAAATGCTGGTAGTAAGTAGTTCGATTTTAGTACATGTAATGGCAATGTGTTGGATTTGTATCTTTCAGAGTACTGGCAGTCTCGAAATGATAACACATATACTCTTGTCCGTAAGTATTTGCCTATGTTGGCAAAGCGTTGGATTTTAGTATTTCCCGTACTTTAAATTAAAAACATCTAGTAGTCCAAAGTAGCCAGTACTATAAAAACACTTAAAATGTTAATACAATAATAAACCCTAAGGGTGGAATGCATACAAATTTTCAACAATTTAATAAAACGTTTATAAGCAAATTTGGCAAAAACAGTATGCATAAACTGTTTAATAAAGAAAAATTTATTAATCTGTTAAAGTTGGTTTAAGCCTTTAATAGGCAATTAATAAAGTTTAGAAAATGAAAATAATTTTTCAAACCATAAATACAGTGTTTGCAATTTATTAATGACTTTTTCAAGGGTCATCCACCCTATAATATGTAGAATCTAGCATTTTCTATCCACATTCATTCACTAATTTTTCACAAAATTTCTTAAATTGCTACATAAATTAAATAAAAAAAAATATATATAATTGTGATGTTGATTTAATCAAAACAGAACATCTTATTCTTCTACGATTAACGAGCATATGCATACCACCCTAAAATGTTAATAAAATAATAAAAATTTATATAAAGATTTTCGTATGAAATTTATTTTATTATTTTGAATTTTTAACAAAATATTGACTTAATTATAAAAGACCTTTATACATTTTTTTGAGTTAACGCTAGTTTTTTTTCAAAAATTGTTAGGTTAATTAATTTCGCAAACCTGTCAGGTATCAGACTAGCTTGATATTTAAGTAAGCCAAAGGTTTTCCTGTCTTTGCAGAAGTTAGCCACACTAAAAAAACGAACTAAAAATTAATCAAAAATTTCCTTTAAAATAGTATAAAAATTTTCCTCAATTTAAGTAAAATTTTATAAAAACTTAGAAAAATTTTCTTTAACTGAATAAAAACTCTTATGTTTGGGTAAAAACGAAATAGTTTATATACTCAGAAATAGTTCATGTCTTTCCTAAGTAATATTTCTTGATTTTTGGAAAAAACAAGTATTTTAAATAAAAGTTTATCAATTTTTAAGAAAAACATCTTAGTTTTAAGTTTCAAGTTCAAAAAAATATTTAGAACATAATTTACTCCCATTTAGTTTAAAAAATGTGGCTAAATTAAAATAAGCAAGTACTTGACTTGATGTGTTTTTTGGAGTAGTAAAATTAAGTAAATTTTGGAAAGCCATTTCTAAATTCAGTTTTTAAGTCTACTACTTTCTAATTTTGAAAAATAATTTTCTAAAAATTAGTTCAGGCAATTTAAAATAAAAAGTAGTACATTTTTTGCTATGTAATAATAAAAATTAATGTGTTTTTAGGAACTGATGAACTATTTCTGGGAAAAATTTTCATGCAACTTAGTTCAGATAAATTTTAAAAATTTTAATAAAATACTATTTTTTTAAGTAAAAGTTTTCTAATTTTTGAGAAATAATAAATTTAGGAATATGATTTTTTCCCTAAAAATTTCTTCAGATAAATTTAAAAAAAAGTATATTTTTCTTAAATCCAGGAAAAATTTAGTTTTTGTGGAAAAAGTTTAACTTATTTTCAATATTTTTTTCCAAAAAAAAAAACTAGTTAATTTTCCTAATTTTAAAGAAATTATATTATTAAAGGAAACAAATTAAAGTATCCATTAACCTCCTCAGTCCCAAGGAATTCTTCAAAAATATTTTTTTATGCTTCTGAATGAAACAGTAGAAAAAAAATTTGTTCAAGGACGAAAGGATTCTGAGGTGCAGCTGGCTGGACATTTGTAACTAAGTGAAATGAAAAACTTTTTTATTTTTTAAACATATTTATTTTTGAATTCATGAAAATAATTATACACCTGGAAGGAAATTAAAAAAAAAAAAAAACTATTATATATATTAATTGATTAGGAGTGAAACTCCTTGAAGCACTGCCGATCATTTGTAATGCATAGAAGCATGTTACAAGAAATACACTTAAAACGTGTTTTTTGGTTACATCCTTCTTTACGACAACGCATAAATTTATTTTTATCAGTAACGGCGCATAGGGGTAAGTGTTTATTTTCTGACACACGGACATCTTTAGGTGACAAAGGTTTTATTGACCTTGTTTTTTTTGTGGTGGTTTGTCTTCCAACTCTGTATTAGATGCTCCTGCCTTTTTCTGAGAAGCACCAGCAATTAAACATTCCACGATATAGAATTAAATGTCTAACAAGTCCATCATTTTTTTTCTGTTTTCTCCGCATGCATGTTTGTCTTTTTTGGTTCGAGTAGCAATTCTATTATACGAAACGAACCTGTCAGCTGTATATCAAATTTGGGCAATCAATGTTTATGAATTTTTTTTCAACTTTGTCCCAACGTCGAGTGGAATGGATAGGGAGTGATCCAATTGATTTTGAGGCTGTTAGTACCGAGCGGCTATCCATCCACTTAACTACACACATTATGTCATCTTCTCTGACGAACTCTTCGTAGCTGCCTCTGCCTTTTTAGCAACGTTTTGTCCTTAGATAACTTTGAAACAAGTTCCATGTGCACTCTGTTTAATTGAATTGTACCTGTGCAAATATACCTTTTTCCAACAGGCACTCCAGTATATTTATCGAAGTAAAATAGCGATCAATGAATACTTTGCTACCTTCATTCACATCTGCAATGTTTATTAGGCTTACCATCAGGCCATGTGTTTACTCCTTGGTATATAAAAAAGTCCAGCATTAATCCATCAGGTGACGCTAAAACAAAGTTTTTTAATTTTTTTACATACTGTTTTAAGCTTGTCATTCCTGAAAATGGAATCATTTGTTCTTCGATGCTACATTTTTTAGGTTTAGGAATCAATTTACATCTTTTTAACACAACATCAAGTACTGGTTGAACTTTCCAAAGCCTATCTTTAACAAAATGCATATTATTTCTCAACTTAAAAAGCCTATCCCTGGGACCTTTATTTGAGGCCGATAATACATGCGTATTCTTAAAAGTTTCATTCACCCCGCGACAATATGAGCACCAACAAGCTTTTTGTACTCGGAAGGAGTTGAATTCAAAGTGCGGTTATTTTGCAACGCATACATATTGCTCTTTTCCGAAATAAGACTCCAAACACTGTCATCAAAATACTCCAAAAAGTAATTAAATGGTGTCCACAAATGCCTATTTGCAACCTCCCAGGCTTTCTCTTCGGAACATTGAGAAGAATTTAAAAGGGTTTTGGAAAGCCATTTTAACCGCCTGACTTGTGTTTGAGGCAAAACTTCGGGTGTTGGTGGCTCTTCTCTTTCCATTAACTCTCGCTATTTCCTCTTCAAAAGCCAAGAAGTTTTGTTCCTCCTCATTTTCATCATCATCTGACATCTTCAATATCGCTTTCCTTGAGCAAGTCAAGAATCTCTTGCTCTGAAAATTTACGTGCCATTTTTTTTATTAATAGGTTACAAATGTGCAGCAGGCTGTACATGTAAGAAAAATGCTAAAATAAGGGCCGAGCAATAAAAATAATGAAAAATAATATGCTTTACCTTGTTTATTGAATTGTTAAAAACAAATTATGTATTTCTCTTAGTTTTTATATTTCACAACTTTAAAAAATTTTATTAAAATGATTAAGTGGTCAAGAAAACCTGTTCTACGATCAACTGATCACAAATGTAAAGCAAAATTTTTTATAGTGGCCAGCTTTCAAATAAAAGTCTTGGTTTTTAGTACAAAAAACATGTCCAGTTAGCTGTTCAAATGGTCATAAGATGAAAAATAATTTTTTAATACCCATCTGCAGACATTTGAAAAATGTCCAGTAGGCTGCACATGAGGAACGAAGAGGTTAAAAAAAATTGTCGTGTATGATTGTAATTTTTGGTTCGTGATCAAGGAGAACCACGAACAACGAAAAGGATCTGACTTGCTAAGAAAAACGATAAATTGTGACTTAATGTGACTTGTTTTTTTTTCAAGAAATATTACTTGGAAATATATGAACTATTTCTGAGTATATAAATTATTTTGTTTTTACCCAAACAATGGAAGTTTTATTCATTTTAAGAAAATTTTTCTAAGTTTAAATAAAATTTGACTTAAATTGAGGAAACTTTTTAAACCATTTTAAAGGAAATTTTGTATTAATTTTCACGTCTTTTTTTGAATTTGAATTTTTTTTATATTAGCTGAAGAACTTTTTATGAAAAAAATCCTATACCTAAGTTTATTATTTCCCAAAAAATTAGAAAACTTTTATTTGAAAAAAAATATATTTTTTTATCTGAGAGTTGGTCCTTACGCGTAAGTTTTTAAAGTCTCTAGAGTTATCTTTTCTTTAAATTACATGTACATTTACTTTTGTTAAATTTATAAAACAAGTTGCAAAAAACAACAATTTGGTTTAGGATGTCGAGTAAAAACAGTCGCAGCACAAAAAATTAAAAGTTTTATGTGGTAAATATAGAATGGAGGTGAAAGAGAATTATGATTGCATTGATTGATTGTGACAAATGCGCCAAAACGTATCATGCACAATGTACCAACTTGGATAAACGTCAATTTGAATATTTGCTAAAAAATTACAGTAATGTATATGTAATGTATGTAATGAATGTTATGGAACAATAAAAATAAAATTATTGGAAATAAAAAAACCATGCACCCGAAAACGTTTTATTTTTATACCCTCCACCATATATGGTGAGGGTATACATCAGTTTGTCATTCCGTTTGTAACATGTCGAAATATAGGTTTAAGACCCCATAAAGTATATATATTCGTGATCCTTATGCAATTTTAAGTCGATTTAGCGATGTCCGTCTGTCTGTCTGTCTGTCTGTCTGTCCGTCTGTCTGTCTGTTGAAATGGCGATCACGACGCGAAGACACAAGCGGGGGTGCCTATTTTTACCCAGATTATTGAACATCCTCCTGAGCAATTTGGTATTTAAAATGAGCAAAATCGGTTAAGCGGTTCAAAAGTTATGAGTGAAAATGTGAATTTTTCTGTATCTATTTTTTTTTCTGTTAAGTAAGTAAAAATGTTATTAAGTCTTCTTATTGTTTGATTACATTTATTGTCTTACATAATATGAGAATAATAACATTCTTAAAGCTATATGTGTGTTACTCTGATAACTAAGTTAACGTAAAAATCAACAATGTTAAAGTCGCTAACAGAGCAGACCTCTGTAAATAACATTTCTAAAATTAAATAAATAACACTACTAAAATTACTACGTCTTTTACGATATAAATTAATTATTTTTAATTCTCTATCAGCTGCAAGAAACAGTGAACTTCATGTCACACCACTTCGATAAAAAAAGTAAATACAAGCAGTAGAAAAAGAAAATTGTTTTTTTAAAAATGAAGTAAAAGATCTTAAAGATTCTGTGAAACTATTAAATTATGAACGAGTAAAAAATAATTCACCCCTAGCGTGAATAAAAAGTGAAATGTTTATTCCCATAGAATTTTCATTCCCCTGTGAAAATTGGTATCGTGAATTTCCCATGTAATTGTTGTTCCCTTTGAAGAACGTGTACTATCAATGTTCACTGAATGAAAAAACTAAAAAAAAATTAAAATTACAGAAAAATTAAAAATATTAATATTGAAGATGCATTTTTTATTAAGAAAAGAGAAGCATCTAATAAAAATAAATACCAAAAGCAAACTATGATCTTAAAGTTTAAATCAAAAAAATGTAAAGAAAAGCTTATGTCAGCAAAACCAAAGTTTAGAGAAAACGATTCAACTAAATCGGTTTACGTTTTTAACTTCACTAAAACTTAAAAAAGTGGATATTAGTGAGTTTGTACGTTAAAAAGCAACCCAGCAAAAATGAAGCTGCGAAAGAAGCAATAAAAGCATCACTACTATGGCAAAGGCATCACTTCTTTTCTGATAGTTCCATCGATGAATTTAACATTAGCGTGTCATAGGATGGAAGTATTCAAATGTAGCTACTAGCATTACTCATACTTTACTCTAAGCAATGATAATACAATAATTAGGTATTCTGATGCATGAGTGGAAAATGTTTATATACTTTGGAGTATTTAAGCTTTGATGAATACTTAATTCATAAGAATGCAGAAAAATAAGTTTAAAGAAGCGAACTTTATTCATTGATATACAAATACTACTTATAAAAGCAAATAAATAATTCTGCATTAGTGAAAAAGCATTTTTTAAACATTTTTCAAAAACTTTAATGAATTTTTAGACAAATTTTAAAATATTTTTCGATCATTTAAAAACTGGTTGTACAATTTTGAAACATTTTTAGACAATTTTAAAATATTTTGGAACAATTTTAAATAATTTTTGCACAATTTTAAAATATTTTTGGGCAATTTGAAATAATTTTTACACAATTTTTAAATTATTTTGGTAAATTCTGAATTAAAACTGGAAATGTAGTATTAAATAAAATACATAATGCAAAAATGCACAGATTGCGTCGTCATAAATATTTGAGGCTGAAAAATGCAAATGACAAACCAGCTAGTTTCAATTAAAGGTAAAAAATCAGTTTTTCTTGATTTTTCAAAACTTTTAAAAAATTGCAAAACTGTATAAATTCTAAATTAAAATATAAAAAATGATTTAATAAAAAAAGTTCATCAAAACTATTTTCTCAATTTGAATAAATGCTTAAGGTTCAAAAAAATATACGATATACTATAACTTATGCTTTAGAAGTAATGAGGAGTAGTATTTTAAGATATGCATCGGGTTTATATCCAGATCACTGCATTTGAAATATGAACACATGAAAAATCAACATTTTTTAAATTTTTAAAAGTTATCAAATAAATTTTCCTACCCAAGAAACATTTTTACGGACTCTCCGACACGTACGGATTCATTAATCCGGCTTCTACTGTACGTTTTCGGTCCGAAAATACGTATCCGTCAAAGCTTGTACGTAAACAGAACATTAGCGAACCGTATAATTGAATTTTCGAAAACAATACGTTTTGACTCCGTTTTTATGTATCCGTATCTGTACCTTCAAATACGGAAAACCATTTTCCATCAGTTTTTCTTCCGTTGCTTTTGGATTTGTTTCGTTTTCAAAATCAAATACTTAAATAAAGGGTGTCCCAAGAAGAACGCAATTTTTAAATTTTAAATAAAACACAGATATTTAAAAAAAATCGTGAAACTTTATTATATCGTAAAGTAGACAATATGAGGTTATGTATGGAACAATATATCGTGCAGATGGCCGCCGCGGCTTTGCTGGCATGCACGCGATCTTTTAATGAAATTTTCAATGACCGTTTTGCATGAATGCTGCGGTATTTCATTAATACAGCGTCCGATTTCCTCTTTTAAGGTTTGAGTCGTCGTCGGCTTATTCGCGTAAACCATCGACTTTAAAAAACCCCAAAGAAAAAATCTAATGGTGTTAAATCGCACGATCTAGGCGGCCAATTCTGATCTCCAAAACGCGAAATAACACGACCGGGAAATGACTGATGCAGCAATTGAATTGTTTCTCTGGCTGTATGACATGTGGCGCCGTCTTGTTGGAACCACATGCCCTCCACATTCATTTCTTCAATTCTAGGCAAGAAAAAACTGGTTATCATTTCACGATACCGAACATCATTGACTGTTTGCGCTTGACCTGCCTCATTTTCATAAAAAAAAGGTCTAATGATTCCTCCAGCCCAAAAACCACACCACACAGTGACACGTTGAGGATGCATTTGCTTCTCGTGAATCACTCGAGGATTTTCCTCACCCCAAATGCGACAATTCTGCCTATTGACGAAGCCATCAAGATGAAAATGGGCCTCGTCACTGAAGATGATTTTATCGGCAATATCAGCATTTTCATGTTGTCTCTCCAATACCCAATTAACGAACTCCCTTCGCTGTCCATGGTCAGCTGGCTTCAGTTCCTGAGTCAGTTGAACTTTGTATGCATGAAGATGCAAATCTTTCGTCAAAATTCGCTGCAAAGTGGATTTGGAGACACCAATTTGCTGAGCTCGGTGTCGAATTGAGGTGGATGGAGTTTGAGCGACATCATCATGTACAGCTGCGACATTTTCGGTCGATCGACCTGGTCGATGGCGCGTTGTTGTCTTTACATCACCAACAGACCCAGTTTCGGCAAATTTATCCATTAATCTCTTTACAGTTGACTCTTTTGGAGCATTATTGTGACCCCAAATTGATCCCGATTTGGGAACTGTAGCCGCAAAACTTTCACCATTTTGGTAAAACAATTTCACAATGAGAATGCGTTGTTCATTCGTGTAGCGCTCCATTTTTACTAACCTCGTACCTTCTACTAGCAAACAATAACAATTGTTCAAATGTCAAACAATGACACTTCGAATGTTGCCAGATTTAAAAATTGCGTTCTTCTTGGGACACCCTTTATTTATGAGGTAAATATTTATGAAATTTTAAACTATTTTTACGATGATGTGTACAAATTTATGCAGATTTGCAAATAAAAATATTGCCTGACAGTTTTTAATAGATTTTGTGAAAAAATTTGCAAAATTTGCATGGTGTGCTACATCATCGTAAATATAACCATTTAAACCAAATTTAATTTTTGTTTAATTTTTCATGTTTGATGATGCTAAAGGTGCTGGAGGTGCTAAAGGTGCTGGAGATAAATATAGTATTTGCTTGTAATTTTGTTTGGTATTTGTTGTATTTAGTTTTTAAAAGTTTTGTTATTTTATTTTAAATAGTTTTGTAAATAAATCTAAAAAAAATAAAATTTGATATTCAAAATTATAAAAAAAAAACATTTCCACAAATCCGGGTTTTGTTGAAAAAACGGACCGAATACGGTTCTGTAAACGGTCCGTCATTGACGGACTTTTAACGGACAACTCCGTTTTTCATCCGATATATCGGTCCGTAAACGGTCCGTCATTGACGGTATTTAAAGGGATTCGAATCAGTTTCGATGTTCCTTAAAATCCGTTTTCTGGTCCTTATACGGATCCAGAAAACGGTACGTAAACAGAGTCGGATTCCGTTTATCACGGACCGAAAACGGTATGTAAAAGGAACGTATTGTTTGTTGGGTAGGTTAGGTCGAAAGAAGGATAAAGAAGGATGAAGCATCGAAATACAACCTCATATCGTTACGATATACACCTAGGCCTCTGCTGGGTCTGTTGTGCGCTCCTTAAGAACATGGAGATTCATTGTTAACGTCCGGTATTCAAAAACCTGGTTTCCCGGACGTGACTCCTCAAGGTTTTCTAGTCGACGTTCCTCAGGGATTCTAGGTCCGATATAACATCGCTCCCGAGGTGCCTGGATCTTAATTTTGCAAATGCCTGACAGTGGCAGAGAAAGTGCTCCAGCGTCTCACTCCTCTCGCCACACGCTCTACACTCGTCAGAATCTGCCCGTCCAATCCGGTACAGGTGTACCCGTAATCCTGCATGCCCAGTCAGGATACGTACCATCATACTGACCTCGGACTTACTCCCATTAAGGAGGCCTCTAGTCCTCTTCTCGTCTGGGCTACCTCACAAAATGTTAGTGGTCCTGGCCACCGTTCCATTGTTCCAACAGACCGTGTGGGTTTCTCTTGCCCACGCCTTTAATTCCGCCTTCGTTGCCTCAAACGGTTTTGCGTTCGCCAAGTTAACTGCTTCGAGTTCTCCTCCGCCGATGGCTAGTGTATTGGCCCTTTCGTTACCGGCTATCCCCGAGTGGCCCGGTACCCATATAATATGGATCCTGCCCCCAGAGGAAAACTCGGTAATGGCCCTTCTACAGTCCAGTAAGGTTCTGGACTTAACCCTACTAGCTGATATCGCCTTAATCGCCCTTTGGCTATTGGAAGCTGGTGTTGTGATCAGGAAGACGGTAGGATATCTCGGTTTCCGGGTTCTCAATATAGACCCCCATACCCATTTTATTCCTCAACTTATATCCGTCTGTGTAGCAAGAGATCTCCACGGGCATCTGCTCCAGAGTTCCGTTCGACCATTGTCCCCTATCAGAGATCATAATCTCGCAGTTTCCGACAGTTTCCGTCTCCGGTATGTGGCCGGGCATGTCAGATGAGTGTGTATCCGGACAACGTGCCCAGTATACACTGATGACCTGCTCTAAAATCACCTGCGTTTCGATTGGTGGTATATCCAGCAGTGTCTCCAGAGCCTTGGTTGACGTGGTGCACATTGCACCACTTATACCCAAGCAACACGTACGCTTAACCCCACGAAGTGGTCTTATGTTGCACCTTTTGTCCAAGGAAGTTCACCAGATTACAGAGGCATAAGTTAAGATCGGTCTTATTACACTCCTGTAAAGCCAGTGTATCGCATTCGGACTTAGGCCCCATTTCAGGCCTATGGCCCTCCTACATAGCGCCCAACACCGGCTCGCCTTGTTGGTTCTATCCTCTATGTGGTGTTTCCATTTGAGTTTACGATCAAGGATTATGCTTAAGTACTTAATCCTGTCGGTCACTGGTATCGTCCTGCCTGAGAAACGTGGTTCCCTGTACACAGGAATTTTCGTTCTCCACGTGAACAGACATATTTCCGTCTTCTCCGGGTTAACGTTTAGGCCCCTAGGCTGAGCCCAGCCGAAGGCCGTGTTTAGGGCCGCCTCGGCCCTTCTGCACAAATAGTTTGGATCCTTGCCCCTTAGAAGTATTTCAACATCGTCTGCATAGCAGACTGGTTCGAATCCCTCTTCGGTTAAGATCCTTAGGAGACTATTTATCGTGATTACCCATAGCAGTGGAGATAAAATCCCACCCTGTGGCGTTCCGCGAAGTACTCTTCTTCTTATAGTTACAACGTACATTTCGCAACTTATCCATCTATTCCTTAGCATGTGGGTGATCCAGTCATTAAGCGCCTGGTCAGCCCGAAACTGGCCCAAGGATCGGATAAGAGTATCGGTCAGTACGTTATTAAAGGCTTACTCGATGTCAATGCACACCGCCAGTGTGTACAGTTTCTCCTCGAAGGATTTCTGTATATAGTATATGACCTCATTTAATGCTGTATCCACTGATCTGCCCTTTACATAAGCATGCTGCTTATATTTCATGTCTCTGTCCGGTATTCTACTTTTAATCATGCCATCGACTATGCGCTCCATGGTTTTAAGTAGAAAGGACGTAAGGCTAATCGGGCGATAAGCGTTTGGTGTCGAATAGGTCGTCTTCCCAGGTTTGGGTATAAATACTACCCTAGCAACCTGCCATCTAACCGGAGTGTATGCGAATTTTAAGCACGCAGTGTATATCACTGACAGATGAGTTGACACTAAGTCCACCTCCTTCTGTAAGAGTACCGGGAATATACCATCCAGCCCAGCGGCCTTGTATGGTGCGAAACTTCTGATCGCATTCTTGATCATTTCAGTCGTTACGACCATCCCTACATTTTGGTCACCCTGCCCCCATAACGTTTCCTCCATGGCGTCCTTTTCAGTCGGCGGGAAATGGGAGTCCATTAGGAGTTTCATAATCTCCTCTATATCCTCCAGTCTCCTCCCAGTCTCATCGACCATTGATCCTGGTTGAAGATGGGTTTTGGATAAGAATTTCTTAATATTTGAGACGTCATTAACGCTACCTGTTCACAGAAAAGTTTTCAGGAGTCTCGTTTGGCCTTTCTTACACCTTGCCCGGTTGAAGAGTTTGCGAAGATTCCTCCCCAGATCCCGAATCTCCCCCGGTACCCACGGCTTTTCCTGTGGGGATCTCCGCTCTCGTAGGGGGCAGCTCTCCTCAAACGATTCAACCAAGGCGTTTGTGAGCGTTTCCACTTTGGCGTCAATGTCCTCCTTATTCCGGCATTGACATGTGCCCAATCCCAATCGGTTCCCCAATCCGGCCCCGAATTGTACCCAGTCGGTCTTAGCCCTGTTCCGAAATTTTATCGGTTTCGGCGGTGGCCGAAGAATTTTGAACCTCATACACCGGTGGTCCGAGAAGGAGTGTTCATCCGAAACCCTTCAATCCTGGATCTCGTCTATAAGGTCCTTAGAGCAAAAGATTATATCTAATACTTCTTCCCTGATCCTATTGACAAAGGTGGCCTTATTCCCTACGTTCAATGAGGGCCTGTCCCCTACGATTGGTGTTAGTACTACCCCAAGCTACATGGTGAGAGTTAGTATCACAACCTACTATAAGTTTCATACCTTTTCTTTGCGTCTCCTCAGTCAGTTTCATCAACTCCGACGTGGGTGGAAGTGTCGGAGAGTCGAATGGTAGGTAAACAGCCGCCATCAGCCGTCAGCACCGTTGCATCCGACGTTGACAACCCTGTTGAGAAAAGAAAACATGTTTTTATGACATAGGATACAAGTTCTCGGACGAAAAACTGTATCACAGTAAAGAAGTTGATAATTGACATGGTTCAACCCAGAAACCTTGTTCCGAGTGGTCCAAGGTTCCTGGATTAAAGCTATGTGTATCTTTCTTTCATAAGAAGAGTACCATCAGAGTCCTATTTCCTGTGAAAAACTCCCATTTCTCCACGGCTAGTTTAGCGTTTTGGCTGCCTAGAATTTCTAGTATGCGCTTATTCGCCAGTTTGCTGCCCCATCCTTTGATGTAGACAGTGGACTTCAAGAGCATTATAAGTTCCTTCCTCTTCACTAGTCCTAGCTTAGCGCCGTCCCTGGGAGGAGGGATGCTCTCCACTAAGTCCTTCAGGGTGCAAGCACATTGGTGTGATGCCAGCCTCATGATCATCACACCCCTGATGAACTCACTTCTAAGGCTATGTATGGGATGTTTGCCCTTAGACGCGATTGCGTGGTCCACTATCTTATTATTGACCAATTATTCGACTTTACTCTGTTGGTCTGCTGGGATTTTGCTTTTTGGATTACCAGCGTCATATACTGCATAGCATAGATCGTCCTGCTATTTCTTGTTGGCATAAGATGGCTGCTCTTTTCCTGTTTCAGCGTCTAGCTTCCTCTTCCGCGTCGGGGGAGGCTCCTTAACAGGTTCCCTACCCTTCGGTGTTGATTTAGCCGACGTGCTCGCCTTCTCAATAGCTAATTTTGCTTTGCCTCCCTTACTCGTCGAATTCTGGCAAGAGCCTTCTTTGAGTAAGGTATGACTTGGCTCAACCATTCTATTGATGGCGGGGAGCTCTTTTTCTTCTTGGGCTTGTTTTCAGTATTCAGCTCCTCAGGAGATCTGATTCTCTTTGTCTCACAGACTGAAGGAGGATCCGATACCGTGGAATGTCCCGGGATTGGCCCAATATGTTTTTCTGGTGCATCTTCTTCAGCTTCCTTCGTTGTGCCCCAGATAGCCGTTTTTTGGTTGTTGATAACATGACTATGCTATCGCTCACCTCTTCCACCATACGATCTACCTCATTCTTGTTGGGGTTTGGTATGATGGTATTGTTGTTTTCGTTTGAGGATTCGGAGTCGGACCCCTGACCCTTATTCGAGGGCTGAGGTTGCTTTAAGCCCCCTCTGAGTGCGCCCTTCTCTTTCACCTCTACATTTTTGCCATAGGCATTATGTACACGTGTCACATTACTTACTACTGAGGCCAAGGTACCCAACTCCGTAGTAGTTTTATGCTCACGATGACGACGGCACATGACTCGTGAGCAGATCAACGCTTGCCGCCGGTACTGGGTTATTAAAGCCCTTCACCGTAACTTTTATATCTTTATTTCCATGTTTTGTTGTCAATTTTTTTGGCCCGCGGGGAATACTAGATTCCCTAAGGTAATGGGCATTCTGCCCCCTCTCCCCATAGATGTAGCCATGGTTGGGAGAGGACAGAATGTCCATCACCTCCTCCTATCCGCCACCTGAGGACGCGTCCGGTAGGAGAAATTGGCAAAAAACAACCCGGAAATGATATATACTTCTAAAAATATTTTACGACTACTTACACTATTATATATCTACTGTTACCTTGTATAATCATAACACATTTATTCCACACCATATATTTTCATTTACACAAATCTTATATCAAATCGGGGTCACAACGACCTATAATTGCTCTCTGGTTTTTAGCTCGGGGGCTCTTAATTCTTTATCTTTTACAGTCTTATTTTTTTATTTTTTTTTACACAACCCTTATAATCTAATCGAATCTATCTACAGCATTAATATTTAAAATTTCCCCTCATTTCACAATACTAACCGTACTACTAAACTTACACTATTTAAATTTGTTCATTCCCTCAACTCAAATCCCAACTATCTACATGCATTAATGTTTTTACATTTATGCCGCACAAATGACTTTTAATGTTATTCAGTAATTCACTGTGCTACAAAAAAAATTGCAAGAACTTGCGAAATGACCTAGTGAAGGTTGTAGGTTTAGCTGAGTGTATTATATAACCGGTTTTATAAGTTGCAATATACCCTCAAAATTTCGAGATATGGGGAAAAGAGTATTTTGTTGGACTGCCGCACTTAAACTTTTCTACCACGGCCAGATTTCGAAACGGTCAACGGCATTAATTAGAAATGAACGTGCTCTTTCCAAATTTATATACTTCCCGTATACTATTAATATTGTTACGATTTTACCCTTTATAAAATCGTTGATTTATTTACCTTTTAAATAAATCGAGTTCTATCTATATTGCAAAACACCGTTTGAAATTATTTATAGCTCTATTTATTTATAACCGTCACTAAAAATTACAGAAATACACTTTAATAGCACCCTTTATTTACACGATTTAGATAAACTAAACGTTAGCCACACTTTAGTTCTTCACACTTTGCGTTTTACTTATAAACTGAACTACTGCGTCACCGAGTACCAGTATTTATATGAGTAGTCAGGTATTCTAGTCATTTCTAGTTTATTACGACACTAGATTTTTCCAGCTGTCAAAATTAGTGTAAAGAAATTTCTATTACTAGAAATAGTTGGCTAGTCGTTCTAAATGAACAACCTTCATTTTGGGCCTTGGGCTCTGATCTTTCTGTATTCTGTATACCACATCATTCAACCCTTTAATTACTCTATAGGGTCCGTCCCAATGCGCTTGTAGTTTGGGAGATAATCCTTTCTTTCGTTGCGGGTTAAATAGCAGAACCAGCTAACCCTCATTAAATCCTTCAGAATTTGCTGCCCGATCGTACCTCGCCTTCATCTTATCGCTGACTATTTTAATTCGATTGCGCACAAACTCATGAAGCTCGTTAAGGTCTTCTTGTTCCTGAAAAGCGTTGTCTTTATCTATAGCGGCGGGCTTAACACCAAATTCTAAATCGCCAGGCAATTTAAGTTCCGTTCCGAAAATTTAGGGATGTGTTCGTCCCAGTCCTTCTGATGTGCACTGACCACTTTTCTTAAGTATTCCTCTAAAGTGCGATTGAATCTTACGACCATACCATCAGATTGTGGATGCAGTGGGGTGGTTCTTGTTTTTCTTATACCATACAACTCACACATTTCCTTAAAGATAGCAGATTCAAAATTCCTTCCCTGGTCAGAGTGTAATTCTAATAGAACACCGTAGCGGCACACCCAATTGTTCACAAATGCGCTTATTACCGTTCTGGCTTCCTGGTGCGGTATAGCGTATACCTCAGGCCATTTACTGAAATAGTCGATCACCACCAGAACATAGCGGTTTCCGGAATCACTGACGGGGAAAGGGCCTGCTACATCCATTGCTATCCGCTCAAATGGGGCACCCGAGTTGTATTGTTGAAGTTGCCCACGACTTCTCCTTACTGGTCCTTTAGCTGCGATGCATTGCGCGCAATTTGCTATCCAGTCGCTTACAGCTTGCTGGCGGCCGACCCAGTAGAATCGTTGTTTTAACTTCTCTAGGGTTTTAGTGACACCGAGATGACCACCACTGGGACCGTCATGGAACTCTTTTAACACTTCGTCTATTTTGCTTGACGGCACCACAATTAGCTTTGTCTCAGTTTTGCCGTCCGCACTTTCCCATATACGGTATAAGCAGTGATTAATTACCCGTAGACTGTTCCACTGGGCCCAATACGCCTTCATTAGCGGACTTTCAGCTGATATTTGTTCACTGGTGGGCCTCATGTCCTCTGCTTTGGCTGACATAATTTTTGACAGTATGGGGTCATTTTGTTGCGCCGCTGACCAGGCTTCTCTTGACTCAATATGCGTTATTCTTATATCAACGATGCACTCTTTTCCTTCAGCCCTCGAACAATGTTTGCCATGTTTCCTACCCTTGCTGTGCTCAATGGTAACCGGGTTTCTTACTTGAGCCTTGTGCTCATATCCAACATCAAGGGGTATTTTAACATTCCGCCAAATCATAACTTTTTGCCCCATATGCAGATTAATGCCGTGACTAATCATGAAATCTGCACCAATGATTACTTCATCCACAATATCGGCAACAATAAATACATGATTGACGCTTATGTTGGAAATCGTTAGTTTTACATTCACTTTGCCATAGACAGTACCAGTTTCCCCAGTAGCTGTGCGCAGTCTCACCCCAAACAATGGTTCAATTGCCTCCTTAACTAAATCGGGTCTGATGACAGACTGTGGTGCTCCTGTGTCTATAGTGCAAATGTGCTTTCTGCCGTTCATATATCCGCAAGCAGTAAGACTGCTTTTTCCCTGCTGTATTCCAGATATGGAGATTGTGGGGCCCTCGCATGTATGAGCTGGATCGTGTTCCGCAGTGCTAGCTGTTTTTGGTTTTAACGATGACTCCAGTGCTAATTGATTAACCGGCCGGAAGCTTTTTCTTGGTGCTCGGCAGTTCCGCTGAAAATGTCCCACTCTTCCGCAGTTATAGCATTCGGCTTTAACTTGCTTTCTCCCTAATGCCTGCATAACTGCCTCTTTTAGATCTGTGAGCATCTCTTTGAACCCATCAGCTAACATAGTGCTCATATCTTTTTCTTCATTTACTCCGAGGTTTCGCACATTAAATATTTGCGGCTTAGCAATTATTTTCGCCGTCTCCTGTGACAGCGCGAATGAAAGAGTTTCCGCAAAAGATGATTTTCGTGTAGCACACACTGCGTACATTACATCAGGATCATGAATTCCCTTCACGAATGCTTCAATTTTGAATTCATCTAATAATGGATGATTTTCGCCCGGATACGACAGCTGTACCAACTGCTCAATTTCTGTTGCAAAATCTTGCAACGACTCATTTGCTTTCTGCAGTCTACCTCTTAGTTCCATTCTGTATATTTCTTTTTTGTGTTCGCTACCATACTTCCGCTGCAGTGCCACCATTATGTTTTCTTCTGTTATTTCTTCAATGTTCCACATATTTCTGGCGGCAACTGTCTCGAACTGGAACTTAAAAACATTAAATGGTACGCTGCCGTCAAAAGTAGGGGCCTTTGCCCTACCAGAACTTTCCTGAATAATTCGTACTGGGCCCTCTTGACATTGAGAATTATTTATTTTACTTTCCAGATCTTGCAGTTTTTTCTCGACGTCATTCTCCAAGTCAGAAACTCGTTTTTCAACCACAGAAATTTTTTCATTAGTAGCTTTAGAAGTTTCCTGAAGCTTTTCTTCTACCTTATCTAACAATTTCTCGTTGTCTGCTCTCGATGTTTCTAGCAGTTCCGTTTTTATCTTAGTTAGCAGTTTCTCGTTGTCTGCTCTCGAAGCTTCTAACATTTTCATGTTGTCTGCTCTAGAAGTTTCTAGCAGTTTCATTTCCATTTTAGTTAGCAGTTTCTCGTTGTCTGCTCTCGAAGCTTCTAGATTTTCCATCATAGCAGCCAACATTGCGCTTAACTCCATATTACCGTCAGTTTTACGAGTACTAACCTCCATTGCTTCTTTATCATCAAATTCGTAAGTTGCAATGTCAATGTTACGCCGCTCAAATTCCTCTATGAGCCTCTTTTGCAATTCGACCTTATTTCCTGCTGTGGGTAGCGCCAATTTGCTCAAGCTGTTCCATATTATTTTGCAATCCCACTTTTGACACCAATTGTTACGATTTTACCCTTTATAAAATCGTTGATTTATTTACCTTTTAAATAAATCGAGTTCTTTCTATATTGCAAATAATAAACACAGTTTAAAATTATTTATATCTCTATTTATTTATAACCGTCACTAAAAATTACAGAAATACACTTTAATAGCACCCTTTTATTACACGATTTAGATAAACTAAACGTTAGCCACACTTTAGTTCTTCACACTTTGCGTTTTACTTATAAACTGAACTACTGCGTCGCCGAGTACCAGTATTTATATGAGTAGTCAGGTATTCTAGTTATTTCTAGTTTATTACACTAGATTTTTCCAGCTGTCAAAATTAGTGTAAAGAAATTTCTATTACTAGAAATTTCTTGTAACAATATTAATATGTAGAGATTTTTTCAATAATATAAAAGTTTTTAATTTTTTTTAAACTTTCATTTTCTACGAGGGTTTTTTTCGAATCTTCTTTTAAAACAACAATAATCTCAAAGTCAGTGTCCTTCTGAGTAAAACAAGCTTTTATTCGTGCAAATCGATTAAAAAATGACAATGTTATAGTACCTTTTCTAAACAACGGAAATCCGATTTCGATTATATGATTCAACAAAAAGATATAATTTAAAGTACGAACTTTTTTTTTAATTACGTTTATTTTTTTTAAATCTTTACCTAATCTACCACGTTTGTAAGACAAATCATCAGTTTCACGTTTTAGCGACCAGCAGTAATTCGCTAGCATTCTGATCTGACTTTTTTCTTCGAACAGCTTTTCTATTGTTGATAGCTATTGGTGTAAGCGTTCGCCTTGCTCCTCAGTAAATTAACCCAGATTTTCTGGGAAGAACTCCAAGTGAGAATGAAAAAAATGTATTTTGATTGACATTCTGCATCGCATTTCTCCATACGCCTCTAGAAATTCACTAACAACATCAGTGTAGTTCTTTTGTTACCCAAAAAATGTTTAGATAAAGATATAAAACTCATCCATGCTCTAACTTTTCATAAATCAAATGATTTTTATTAACACTTAGCTTATAACACAATTAAATATTTTAGTTAGCTTTTTTTAAGAAAAATATGTTGTTTTTTAAAGCTGCACCACTAATACTAACTAGTAAACAACTTTTTTGCAAGTATCAAAAAAAAGTAACGGTATTATTACAAAAATATTTTAAATAATGCCTTATTTACAATGATAGAGTACTAAACTATACACAGTGGATTTTCTTTATTTCTCATTCGCACTTATGTATTGTTTGTATCATACTAGCTCTTTTTTAGTACACTCGTATAATAAGTCCTAAAGCTAGAACTGTAATTGACCTAAGTTCCTTAAGTTGGCTTTGGCATACGCCGAACTTGAGTAACAATCTAAAGTAAAAAACAAAAAAAAATTAATTTCTTTGTTTATTGAAACTCTCGATGTTTCTAGCAGTTCCGTTTTTATCTTAGTTAGCAGTTTCTCGTTGTCTGCTCTCGAAGCTTCTAACATTTTCATGTTGTCTGCTCTAGAAGTTTCTAGCAGTTTCATTTCCATTTTAGTTAGCAGTTTCTCGTTGTCTGCTCTCGAAGCTTCTAGATTTTCCATCATAGCAGCCAACATTGCGCTTAACTCCATATTACCGTCAGTTTTACGAGTACTAACCTCCATTGCTTCTTTATCATCAAATTCGTAAGTTGCAATGTCAATGTTACGCCGCTCAAATTCCTCTATGAGCCTCTTTTGCAATTCGACCTTATTTCCTGCTGTGGGTAGCGCCAATTTGCTCAAGCTGTTCCATATTATTTTGCAATCCCACTTTTGACACCAATTGTTACGATTTTACCCTTTATAAAATCGTTGATTTATTTACCTTTTAAATAAATCGAGTTCTTTCTATATTGCAAATAATAAACACAGTTTAAAATTATTTATATCTCTATTTATTTATAACCGTCACTAAAAATTACAGAAATACACTTTAATAGCACCCTTTTATTACACGATTTAGATAAACTAAACGTTAGCCACACTTTAGTTCTTCACACTTTGCGTTTTACTTATAAACTGAACTACTGCGTCGCCGAGTACCAGTATTTATATGAGTAGTCAGGTATTCTAGTTATTTCTAGTTTATTACACTAGATTTTTCCAGCTGTCAAAATTAGTGTAAAGAAATTTCTATTACTAGAAATTTCTTGTAACAATATTAATATGTAGAGATTTTTTCAATAATATAAAAGTTTTTAATTTTTTTTAAACTTTCATTTTCTACGAGGGTTTTTTTCGAATCTTCTTTTAAAACAACAATAATCTCAAAGTCAGTGTCCTTCTGAGTAAAACAAGCTTTTATTCGTGCAAATCGATTAAAAAATGACAATGTTATAGTACTTTTTCTAAACAACGGAAATCCGATTTCGATTATATGATTCAACAAAAAGATATAATTTAAAGTACGAACTTTTTTTTTAATTACGTTTATTTTTTTTAAATCTTTACCTAATCTACCACGTTTGTAAGACAAATCATCAGTTTCACGTTTTAGCGACCAGCAGTAATTCGCTAGCATTCTGATCTGACTTTTTTCTTCGAACAGCTTTTCTATTGTTGATAGCTATTGGTGTAAGCGTTCGCCTTGCTCCTCAGTAAATTAACCCAGATTTTCTGGGAAGAACTCCAAGTGAGAATGAAAAAAATGTATTTTGATTGACATTCTGCATCGCATTTCTCCATACGCCTCTAGAAATTCACTAACAACATCAGTGTAGTTCTTTTGTTACCCAAAAAATGTTTAGATAAAGATATAAAACTCATCCATGCTCTAACTTTTCATAAATCAAATGATTTTTATTAACACTTAGCTTATAACACAATTTAATATTTTAGTTAGCTTTTTTTAAGAAAAATATGTTGTTTTTTAAAGCTGCACCACTAATACTAACTAGTAAACAACTTTTTTGCAAGTATCAAAAAAAAGTAACGGTATTATTACAAAAATATTTTAAATAATGCCTTATTTACAATGATAGAGTACTAAACTATACACAGTGGATTTTCTTTATTTCTCATTCGCACTTATGTATTGTTTGTATCATACTAGCTCTTTTTTAGTACACTCGTATAATAAGTCCTAAAGCTAGAACTGTAATTGACCTAAGTTCCTTAAGTTGGCTTTGGCATACGCCGAACTTGAGTAACAATCTAAAGTAAAAAACAAAAAAAAATTAATTTCTTTGTTTATTGAAACTCTTCAAAAATTATAAAAAAAATAGTTTAAGGAATTATATTATAAAATAAATAATCATTATTTTTTGTAAAAGATCGAATAAATATAGTTTAAGGAATTTTAATATCATAGAAAAAGTATTATAACTTTGTCAATTCTTAACCGATTTACACGAATAAAAGCTTGTTTCACTCAGAAGGACACTGACTTTGTTTTAAAAGAAGATTCGAAAAAACCCTTGTAGGAAATAAAAAGGTTAAAAAAATGAATAATTTTTAGATTATTGAAAAAATTTCTACATATTTATATTAATAGTATACGGGAAGTATATGTGTATATTTGGAAAGAGCACGTTAATTTCTAAGTAATGCCGTTGTCCGTTTCGAAATCGGTTAAAAAATAACAGGTAGAAAAGTTTAAGTGAGGCAGTACAAAAAATACTCTTTTCCCCCATTTCTCGAAACTTTAAGGGGATAATGCAACTTATAAAACCGGTTATATAATAAACTCCGCTAGACCTACAACCTACACTAGGTCATTTTCCTAGTTCTTTTTCAGTGTATCACCGTGTATTTATAAAGAACTATAGATACTAATAAAAGAACATAACCCAAAATTCTTATCACTCCAAGAAACCAATATCCGTAACTACCCTAATATTTCAATTCCAATTAACTATTCCTTTTATTGTATCAATACTTCGGTAACTCGCTATGGTGATGTTGCCTTATTAATTCACAACTCTTTAAAATATAATAAGATTAATACAGCTAATCACTTAAACACTTTCCGTTTCGAAATAACCTCTAAATTTAAATTCTGCATTACTGGTACATACATTCATCCTGACCACAACTTTTCTGCTAGAAATTTAGGAAATGTTTTCAATGACACAGCTCTTACCTGCCTGATAACAGATGACTTCAACAGCTCCCACATGAATTGGGGTTCCAATACCAATAATGAAAAAAGAGGAAATTGTAGCAAGTTTTATAAACAACTTTCACTATATTCTATTAAATGGCAAATCTTCAACTCATCTAAACACACACTCGATCTTCTCTTACCTATCATTTTGCTCTTTCAGCATGGCTAACAGGGTAGAGTGGAAAACTGAAAACGACCTATGTGGAAGTGACCAGTTCCCCATAATCATATCTCTTTTCCCACTATCGGGCGATTCCAAATTTTTTAGACCAAAATTCAGGACTCAAGATGTAAACTGAGAAAAATACCGTAAAAATTGCTTAAATTCGATAGGACCCGCCCAATCAGTCACAATATTTATAAAGAAAGCGCAAATATCTCTAAAATTATTATACAATCGTCTAACACAGCTATACCTTAAACAAACAAAAACATTGTGCACAGAGTTCCATGGTGGAACAAACAATTGGATAGCTGGAAATCTCAATTTCAAAAGGATTACGAAGTCAGTCTACTATTAACTAGAAATTAAAATTTCGAAAAATATCAGCTTACTAAACCTTACATTTACCATAAACCCATCAACACCAGCAGAAAAAATCTAGAATAACATAAGATCCTTTATCGTGTATAAAGCTTCCCAAAAAATTCACTGTGTCAGATCTTTAGAAGACCCGAACAAAAATATATTAACTAGGGCAGAAATGGCCAATGAGTTTGCTATGTTCTGGTCTACAAACTCTTCAGACTGTAAATTTAGTAGTAATTTTTGTTCAAACAAAAACAAATTTAAAACAACACCACCATCGCTTGCCACAGTGCAATGCAAATTGAAAATAACCGAACTTTTATTAAACTAGAATCAGTTTTAGCTAAATTAAAAGGTAAAACACCAGTCATTGATAAAAATGTTACCCTAGAACACAAAACTTAAAGTTTTAAAACATTTTAACGCAATATTTTCTGCCCTATGCTCCAGTGGGAGTTAGAGGAATATAAATAAAAAATAAATAATATACCTCAAAAAGCCTCATTATCCCTATCCTCAAACCTGGTGCAGACAAAACCACGATAAAATCTTAGCGACCCATTTCACTTAACCTTTGTATTTCTATAGCTAAAAGGTCACAACGCTATGAAAGCATGTCATCATAATATCACTTGATTTTATGTAAGCATCAGATATAATAGGTATGTATTCAGTTCTGGAACAACTTGTCGATTGAAAAGTAGGTTCAAAAATAAAAAACTATCATCAACTTCATATCTAAAAGAAAAATAATTGTACAAATCGCCAACCAATTCTCCTTGACTTTTCCCTTATACAGGTATCCCCGTTATCTGTTATTTTATTCCGCATAGCATATAAATTATATGGCTTGATATCCATAAATAAGGAAATAAGTATCTCAGCATATGCTGATGATCTGAATTTGATCATAAGATCAAACGAAAAAAACCCAGTATTATTACACATAGTCATTGACATATCAGTCTTTTTGACAACATCAATAACTGGTGTAAGACCTCTGGAGCAACATTATCCACAACCAAATGTAAATATTTTCTATTTCTGAAGTCAACAAATACTTTTAGAAGTTATAAGTGGAAAGATCACATTGAAAAACCGGCTAAAAATTATAAAATACCTAGCTTTAAACTCTACTGTAGCACAAATGCCCTTATTTCAATCACCAGAGCACTTATTTTATCAAATATAAATTACTGTTTGTCTATTTACCTAAAACAATTATTAAAAATAGCAACAATCGTCAATACGGCCTTAAGATATGCATCCGGTGCTTTCCTCCAATAAACAACCTACTATTCGAAACCAATATTCTACACATAACCACCCAAAGAGATATTTTAACTACAAAACTATTTCGAACTATTATCTACGACAACTATACGCCTCTCAAACCAGTTTTAAAAATATTAATAATTGCAGCAAGAATCCCCTCAGTCGTTTACCACACCATTCAAAATTGTTGTACATTAGATATACCTCTGAAAACGAACTTACTAAGAATCAAGAATTTCCTCCATTCGAAGGTATAAAATACCTGAAATCAATCACTTGTAAATTCGTCATTTGCACCGACGCACTTTCGGCATTAAAATCCATCATGAACACAAACAACAATAATTTTTACGTCTCACAAATAAGGAATATATTATCCGATAAATACCTAAATATATCATTGATATGGCTAACAGGGCACAGTAATATTAAAGCCATTGAATACGCTGACCTAACAGCTAAATTTGCAGTCAGGGATCCTACTATTTCTAGTCCTAATTTCGACCACAAAGACCTTTTCAAATTCATATACAATAAGTACTACACCCTAAACAGATATCAGATATTTGACATGACATCAAGCTGGTACAAGGCAATTAATAGCGAGCGTAAAACCATACGAGATACACTACCCTCAAATATAAATAGACTTAATGCCGAAAAATTAACTAGATTTCGAGTTTGACACCAGAATCACCCACGGAAATTAAATAGGTGTATACGACACACCATATTGTAACTGTGATTCTAACAAAACTAGTCCTCTTCATAATTGTCCTCAATTTTATTCAGAATAACGTAAAAACACTTAAACTGTCATTTGAGCCAATGATATCTCTGAACAACCAGAGAATCGAAATTGTACACAAAGCTAAGAATTTTGGCATTATTTTTAATAAGACATTCACATGGTCTGACCATGTTGCTGCTGCCTCTGGGAAAATATATTCAGTGCTGCGAAATCTATGTCATACTCAACCCTTTACACCGCTTAATATTCGCATGTTACTAGCAAAGACGTATATCATGCCAATTCTATTATATGCACTCACCAAAGTCTGTAATAACTGCAAATTTTGCTGATTTTACGGAAAAATTTGCTAATTTGAGCCCAGCGGTATTTTTTTGCTAATATTAGCAACACATTTGTGCTAACGTGTAGTAAAATGAAATAAGTAGAAAAACTTAGTAGTCGCTACTAATTTTAGTAAACTTTTTGTAAAGTGGAATTTAAAATCGGTTTGCTAAAATCAGCAAAAAACTTACTAAATATTATTTATGTTAGTACAATCAAATTGGTATAAAAACTTAGTAAGTGCTACTAAATTGTAGTAAATTGCAATTTAAAATAGATCTACTAAAATCAGCAACAAATTCTACTAAATATTAGTGAAATGGAAATAGCAGGAATGTTAATAACCGCTACTCAAGATTGGTAAAAATATGTACAAATGTTATTAAAATAAATTATCTCGAATTAAAAAAAATCATGATACACATTAGTGAACTAAACTTAATAAAATGTAAAATATAGCAAAATTTAAATTTTTAAAAAATATATATTAAAATGCACAATTTAACTTAATTATTTTTAGATCCACTTGTTACTTTTTAAAGCTGCCAATTCTTTTGAAATTGCCTTACGAATTCGAATATACCAATTTATATTTTTTTATCGAGCAACATTTTATTTACATTTTTCAAAAAATATTATAGAAAAAAAATTCAAAGGCTTAAAATATGGGCAAATACTGCGTGACGAACGCTACATTCGTACGCGTTTTTGTATTAAAATATGGAAATTTCTTGGTCTTTTAAAAGAGACATCTTCTTCTTACATATAGTATTTAGTGGGATTTAAGTGCACTTTCGAATGGCATAAAACTTAATTTATTATCAGGTATTTGTTGCGAAATAATTAATCACAAAGTTTTGTGACGCACGCTACAAAAAATGGAAGTAACTTTGAAAGTTGAGGTACGTTTTCGTAATTTTTAGCGAATTTTGCATAACAAAGCACACAAAATCTAATACCTAATAGAAAGATGAATATAAGAGAATTCTAAAATAATTTATTTGCTGCCAAAAAATTTTAATCTTAATACGAATTTTTAATATTTTTAACCAATTCAAAGCAAGTGCTGGGTGGCCTTTAGGAAATACAATCGACAATTTTTAATATTTGTTCTTCTTCCTTAAAAAATTCTAAATCATGTAAATTTTATTTTGGTGTATTTTAAGACAAGGTTGCACGGATGTCATAACAGAAAAAAAAATTTTAACTCTAGGAATACTGCCAATTAATCCTTTTCCTTAAGGTGGTTTTACACACTATGTATTTTACAGTGTGCTTGTCAAATTTCCCACTGCAAAATATATGCATGTCAGCCTGCATTTACAGTGTTAAAATTTTAAATTATAGTGTGTTCTATTTTCACCTGACATCAGCCTTCTTTAACTTCTTTAACTTTTCTTGCTTAATTTTTTTATTTTTCAATTTTATGGCAGCTATTATTAAAACAATGCTGCAAATTGCAGTTTTTGACAAAACTTTATTTTCAAGAACACAAAACTCCCGCGAAAAAATAAAAAAAAGTCCTAACAGATGAAACTAAAAATGTAAGTGTGCGCAGCTGTCAAAGCCACTGTAAAAAACATACTGTGTAAAACCACCTTAACCAAATTTATTCTACAACATTCTCTGTTAGAACAAATTCCAGGGAACCAGAAACCGTTTACCTTGACCTGAATAATAAGATGCAATATAACTAACTAGAATTAGCTCCAGAAGTGTTTCTAGGAATATATGGTTACTTTTGGAATAATTTCCAACAAAAATTATCGGTGTTAAAACCGACATAAAAATAGATTCTATAGGCCAAGAAGTTGCTCAAAAAGTTGATCTTAGAAAATTTGCCTGTTAAATTATTGATATATTGTTCAGATCCTATAAGACGAGCGAGGATTATTGTCCACTACTTACCAAACTGTTGAACCATAAAATTGAAAATTACTATCATTTATCAAATTTGTAACAACAGTTTACATATTCATGTAAAATGGTAGATATTTAATTTCGAAAGTGGACGATAAACGTCTTATATAACCTGGCACAGGGTCCGAGAAATAATACTTCACTCTCAAAAATGCTTAATTTATTACAAAAGCTAAAACCTCCAGAATAGGCAGATGTTAAACAAAACATTTTCAAATGCATATTTTGTTCCAATAAGTCAAACACATGTCTAAGTATTTTTCTAAAAAGCACTAAGACGTTACTGCTTTTTATTTATTTATATTTACATTTCATGTACAGTTATAGATCAGTATTATTTTGGCCTCCGCGCCAAAACAACATATAAAAACTGTTTTCAATTGGAAATAACAAAATGTTTAAGAACTGAAAATAGTTGATTTGTCAAAAAATTTTTAAAGAATAGAAAAGCTTAAGTAGAACCTGAAAAAGAAATCGTTACAATTTACTAGGAAACGGGTGTGGCAGGAATATGCGTATTTAAAAGTTTTATAGACACCGAGGATTTCTGAGCTTTTTTAATAGAAAACCTCTTTAACTGAAACCCAAACCAGAAAATTAAAGAGGCAGCGACAGTTCTATCAAACTTTGTAAATTTCGGAAAAACAATACAATATTTTTAAAATTATTTATTGAATAGTGTTTTAGTACAGCTCTGGTTTATTTAGAAAAATTTTCTACAATAATTTATCTGCTGTAAAACACTGTATACATTGCATGTTTCTATGTTAGATTTAAGGGTTTACTAGAGCACTTTGTGTTCTTACTGGTAAAAAATATACTTTTATTTTGCATTTAACGATTAATCGCCAATTTTTCCGATTAATCGACCCGAATGATTGATTAATCAATTTTCGTAATTTTTCGAATAATTCCCTAACTGGTTAACCGGCAATATCGAATAATTGCAATTTTTGAGAAAACTCAAATCGTGACGCACGCTACATAAATTAATATGCTTATATAATTGTATTTGATTTATCTCTTGCGGCTATAATATGATTCAGTTCAAACACATAAATCTGAACTGAGATATTATTTGCCTTAATTGTCCTCAAACTTGTAGAACGCTAACAGATTTAATCAATAAAACACTTTAAATGCCATTCCCGTCCAGAAAAGGAGATAAACCACTTATTTGACTTGATTTTTCGATTTCACGCCCTTTCCTTAACTTGTTGAGCTCAATTTTGAATTCTGACGCCTGGCTTTGGTGATTAGGTTAGTTGCTGAAGTGAGTTCGTGTCTTAGCATTTTGGATGAAACGAAGTGTATATGCTATAGAGTAAAAACCGGTTTCGGTTTTCTATATATATATATATATATATATATATATATATATATGCACAGCTCATGTTGCGGGGACGGATTTTCGTTCCTCAAGTTACTACGAAGACATTTTGCTACTCTGAGGACCGTCCTCAAACTTCTCATTTATCTACTGTATAAACTGAAGACATTTTACTGGATACAGAGCATATTATAGGGACGTTTTTGGCTGTATATACAGATGTCTTCAAAGAATGCGAAATGAATATATATATATATATATATTCATTATATATATATAAAGTAACAAAATGTCTTCATAGTAACTTGTGGAACGAAAAACCGTCCCCGCAACATGTGCTGTGCACATATATATATATATATATATATATATATATATATATATATATATATATATGCATTTCACATACTTTGAAGACATCTGTATATACAGCCATTTTATTATTCTACTGTTAACACTGAAGAATATATATATATATATATATATATATATATATATATATATATGCATTAGACATACTTTGAAGACATCTGTATATACAGCCAAAAAAGTCCCTATAATATGCCCTGTATCCAGTAAAATATCTTCAGTGTAAACAGTAGAATAACGAAAAGTTTAAGGACAGTCCCCAAAGTAACAAAATGTCTTCATAGTAACTTGTGGAACGAAACGAAAAACCGTCCCCGCAACATGCGCCGTGCACATATATACAGTGGCTCACAGCTTATTTCGTGTGTATCATTTTTAAAACAACATTACTCAATATTTTCTCATTTAATGCAATTACAACAAAAAAATCATTGATTATAAGAGAATTATTATCTCTTATTATAAATACTGGAAAAAAAACCGTTAGAATAATGCACTCTTAGAAAATATTCAGACCAACAACAAAATTTATAGAAATGTGATCTCACAGCTTATTTCGTGTGTACGAATTTACCGTTATTAAATCAATTGTTATATTTTTAAATAAGAAGAATTTGCATAGAATGAAGGAATAAAAATTGAAAAAATGCAAATTTGAATAATAATCAGTTCAATTGGAATGATAATCAGTTAAATTTTTACCATGGGTCGCCGAACAACATTAGAAAAGCGTGAACTTGTAATTCAGCATTTTAAAGATGGAAAAACTCAAAAACAGATTGGCGAAATGGTAAACTTGAGTGCTTCTACAGTTCAGTATATAATACAACGCTTTGTTCGTGAAAATAGAGTGGCTGATAAAATCCGAAAAGCCCCAAATAAAATTTTTACGGAATCAGACGAACGTTGGATCTTGCGAAAAATTAAACAAGATCCCCATTTAAGCGCACCAGCTCTAGCAAAAGAAGCAGAAATATCACTGGGAAAGACATGTAATCCCGAAACCATCAGAAGAATACTGCGTCATGATAATTTCCATGGAAGAACAGCCCGGAACAAGCCGTTTATCAGCCCAAAAAATCTTGAGAGTAGATTGAAGTTCGCTAAGGACCACGTAAACAAAGACCAATCTTTCTGGAACACCGTAATATTCGCTGATGAAAGCAAATTTAACCTTTTTGGGTCTGATGGTAAGTCATATGTTTAGCGAAAACCAAATACGGAACTGCAACCTAAAAATCTACGTGGCACAGTAAAGCATGGCGGAGGCCATGTGATGGTGTGGGGATGCATGTCATCAGCTGGGGTCGGAAAATTGGTCTTTATCGACGATACGATGGACAAACATGTTTATTTAGACTTATTAAAAAAAAACCTGTTGCAAAGTGCCGAGAAACTGGGTGTTAGAGAAGGCTTTAGATTTTACCAAGATAACGGCCCCAAACATAAGTCGCAGCTTGTACAAACATGGTTAGTTTGGAACTGTCCCCACATCGTTAATACTCCCGCCCAATCGGCAGATTTAAATGTCATTGAGAATCTATGGAGTGTTCTGGAGAGAAATATTCGGAATCACAAGATTAGCAATAAGCAGGACTTAAAAATTGCACTCAATATTGAATGGCAGAAAATAACCACTGACTACACACAAAAACTTGTTAATTCTATGCAGTCTAGACTTAAAGAAGTTATTAAACAAAAGGGTTATCCTACAAAATACTAATTCTTTTTAAAATATGAAAAAAATTTTGTTATTTTGTTTAAAAAATTTTATTTTGTCTAATATAAGATATTTATAATATGTACACGAAATAGGCTGTGAGGCTGAATTCTTATGATTTTTTTTTCATGTTCTACGTTTTTTTTTGTTAATGAATTTTTTAAGTTTTTTTTTTTTGTAAATATAATAAAAAATAATAAATATTTAAAAATACGTCTCATTTTTTTAAATATTTAGGATTATGTTAAAAATATAAACATATATGTGTTAAAAATTTAGTCACACGAAATAAGCTGTGAGTCACTGTATCTTTAAGTAGCAATCTTGTACTGAATAAGAAGAGTTTAGAAAACAAAAGTATTTGTTTTTCATCTTTTTTCTTGTATATTTATTTAAATGTTAAGTAATAAAATAAAAAGTTTCAACAGATTTTTTTTTTTTATAATTTTACTTTACAACTATTTCAATGTACAGATAAAAGAAAGAAATATTTTATATATTTGAATGAAACACCTGGAATTGCTTACAGATACAGTGGCTCACAGCTTATTTCGTGTGGGGAACTTTTTTAAAAAACAAAGCATAAAAGTGGTATATTTTATTCTGAACTCTACAAATAAATGATGCAGTTTTGTAAATTATTTAGTCTTCAATATAAAACACTAAAAAAAATTACACAAATATTAAGATTGAACGATTTTTTAAAAGCAAAACTAAACAAACATATAATTTTCATGTCACTCACAGCTTATTTCGTGTGTTGATTTTTATTCTTATCTTTTTTGAAATAACGGATTCTAAAAACTAACTGTAGATCAAAACATAAACAAGAATAATATCATAAATAGTTCGTCTATTCAAAAGTATTAAAATCAGTTATATTTCCGTGGTAGAAAATGTGAGTTAGTTCTCAAAAACTTCCAAAGTGTGAAAACATAAAAAGAAATTGCTGAAATTGTTGATCGAAGTCCATCTACGGTTCAGTATATTGTTCATCGTTTTTTCCCAGATAACGTGTGCACAACAAAGGAAGAAAGGCAAAAAAAAAAAATATTAAAAATGATGAGGGGTGGATTTTGCGAAAGATTAAAGAAGTTCCCATGTTGAGTGTGCCAGCTGTGGCCAAGCATGTTGAAATGTTTGAAATGTGAAAAAATGCCATCCAGAAACTGTACGCAGGGTACTTAGATATGATAATTTTCATGGGCGAACATCAAGATGCAAGCCGTTTATTAATAAGCAAAATCAAAAAGTCCACATACATTTCGCAAAATACCATGAAAACAAAGATTTAGGGGATGAGGGCAATTTTAATATTTCGGCATCAAATGATAAGGTATATATGTGGCGTCAACCAAATACTGTGCTCCAAACAAATAATTTACATGGATACAAACCTATAAAGGTTTGGGGTGCATATCGTCAGCAGGTGTTGATAAATTGTTATGCATAGAATCCACTATTACTAAAGAGGTATACCAAGATTTGCTTAATCGAAATTTACTCCAAAGTGCTGAAGACTTGGGCATACGTGACAAATTCCGCTTCTACCAAGAAATTGATCCCAAGCACAAAACCGGTATAGTGCAAATTTGGCTAATTTGAAATTGCCCACACGTCATCCAAACATCCACCCAATCACCAGGTTTAAATGTGACTGAAAATTTGTGGCACAATCTAGAGCTGGGTATTTTTAAAAAATCGGTCAATGTTGATATTTGTGTAATTTTTTTTAGTGTTTTATATTAAAGACTAAATAATCTACAAAACTGCATCCTTTATTTGTGGAGTTCGCAATTTATATATATATATATATTAGGGCGGGTCGATTTATTTTTCGACAATTTCCCTATGATTTCCGTATTCTATGGGTTATTCCATGAAAATTTGCCGAAGGAACCATACCTCTATCGTTAAAATCGAGTCCCCTACTTTTTGTTGGTAGATTTTTTCCCAAATTGACGTTCGTATGAAATATTACCTTCACGTTCACATCCATAACTCAAAAACTATCCATCGGGTTTAATCGCCAATAGGCGCGTTGGAAAGGTGAGCTCATTTTGATAAATTTATAAAAAAATCTCCAACATTGGTCCAACGGTTCAAAAGTTACGGGCATTTTTGTCCAAATTTTTGAGCCTTTTTCCATTTTTTTCATGATTTTGTCCAAGAATATTACTTGAATGGCCATTTTTTTGGCTCAATCCATTATTTAATTCAATTTACAATTCAAAACGAAGAGTTTAAGCCCAAATTTATCGAATTCGGTTGATTAATTCATGCGATATTGCTAAAACAAAATAACACATAAAACCAACTTTTTGATTTTTTTTCCCTTTTTATTTTTGCTCTCTTTTTTGGGTTTGCATACGATTTATAAAGAATAATTCTTCGCTGACGTCATTTTGACAACAACAAATACACAGCAATTCTAATTGGACGAAACAATCAGCTGTAGTTGGCGGGGTGGGGATTCCAGTGTATGCTAGTTTTGTTTGAGCGTCATTTCAGTGAAGTGTTACTTGAAATAACTAACAAATAATCAAACTATTATGAAATTTAGAAAAGATTTAAAGGTAAGTGTAAAAACATTGCTAACTATTATAGTTAATAGTTATATTATTATTCTATGAAAAACATATATAATTCTTTTAGTGACGGTTTAAAAAATGGATTCAGAGCCTGGTTCATCGCAAAATCCAACAGATACCCAACGCAGTAGTTTGCAACATTTGGTCTCTCATGATGTTTTTTCTTTTGGCGTGGGTTGTGAATTACCTGATATTAATCTGTCAACTAAACGAGATATATTGAAGTACTATTTTTTCTTGGCCGAACGTTCAAAAGCCCAAAGCAAAATGTTTTCGTATAAAAGATTTACTCCCCAAGTAGCAGACAGATTGTTAGAAATTTGGAATCAACTTAATATTGAACTTATACTCAAAGGTAGCATCATTAGAAAATTAAATAATTTGCTTGACGCATATAGTAATGCAGATAAACAACGAGTAAAACGCGCAACAGAATTCAAAAAATTCGTAGAATCAACAAACCAATTATTCAACATTGGAAAATGTAAATGCAACTTGAAAGAAAACGACTGCTCTTGTGGATCTATCCCAGAAAACTTAAAAGATTTCATGCGCGATCAATATAATGACAGAATACAAACGATACCGGAACGATACCCAGTGAGCAACGATCCTACATACGAACCACATCATGACGAAATGGAAGTTGATGTGAGAGGAGGTTCAGAATTAGTTCTACCACCACAAACATACACTCCCAGATACAATACTAAAAACTATGCAATGATGTGTGACAGATTTGGTGTGCATGATAGAATGGGATCAGCATTGGCAACAGCTCTGATGGAAGACCTGGGCGTAAAAGATGCTCATGGCAATCTTGTCATCATGGATAAAAGTAAACTTCGTAGAGAAAGAGAAAAATGGAGACAATACGCACTTCGTAAGCGGTATGATGGCTCGAATTTGATATCATTTTCATTCGACGGCAGGAAAAATTATGCTCTAACTGTAGAAAAAATTGATGAGAAGTTGCATCCAAGGATGGTTAAAGAACCTCATCTAGTTGTTTTGAGGGAACCAAATTCTCAATTGATAGGCTACACAAAACTAGAAAGTGAAACTGCGGCAAGCAAAGTCAAGAAATTGATCGAATTCTTCCAAGAAAAACAATTGTCTCTCGATTCATTAATTGCCATATGCGCTGATGGTGAACCAACAAATACTGGCGTACACGGTGGAATTTTGCGACTATTCGAAAAACAGTTAAAGAGACCACTGCACTGGTTTGTGTGTCTTCTGCACTTTAACGAGCTTCCGTTTAGACATTTGTTTGACACTTTAGACAAATCAACCACCACTGGACCACGATCAACTACCGGAAAGTTGAGCTCAAAAATTGCTGATTGTGAAAATCTTCCGGTATGTAATTTTTATAGCTAATTCTTTACCATTTTTTATTCTATTTTTTAGCTTTTATGTTTTCTTTTCAGGTGGTAACCGATTTTGAGGAAATCGCTTTGGAAAATATGCCTCCTGGTGATTTAAATCCAGAAGAATTATCTACTGATTCGAGGTACTTGATGTTAATGGCCAATGCAATTTCTAATGGTGTGGTTCCTGCGGATTTATCTCACATAAAACCAGGGCCAATTGCACATTCTCGTTGGCTGACCAAAGCCAATAGATTATTACGGTTGTATGTGACAACTAATAATCAAACTGAAAATTTAAAAATTCTGGCTAACTATATAATAAAAGTATACACGCCAATGTATTTCAATGTTAAGTATTATAGCTCTGCCGCATACGGTAGTACATTACTTTTTAAATTTATTACTTGGACACGATTTTTACCACGGAATTTACTTGGAGTTGTAAATACAGTAATTCAAGATAATCCATATTTTGCACACTCAGAAAATATCTTGCTATCTATGTTGTTTGATGATAGAATGGAAAAACGAAACATTGCTATAAAGAAGATTTTACATTACCGAAGAGATATTGTCGACCCAACGGAACTTAGAGTTTATAAAAAATCTCTTATAAACTTTAATTGTACGGAATATACAAATATGATTGATTTAAATGACGATACCATTTTATTCGAACCACCGTTTACGCAAAGTTATTCGTATGAACATTTGGAGGGATATTTAAATTACGAAGTGCCACCGTTCGATGATCCACAAATTCCTTTACACATTCAAGGAACGGAAAGACATGTCCAATTGCTGGCTGCCACTGCTAAACGAGTTGCAGGAAAGAATGTAGAAGGCGCTATGGCGACGACATTAGAGAGCCGTACGAAAACACCCAGACTTGAAAGCAAACAAGACTTTCAGAAAAAATAATGTTTTTTTTCACATTTTGTCTTTTACTACACTCAAATTGAATATTTTTTTTTGATAATAGATTGATAGATACTTTATAATCTCTTAATTTAAATTTTTGTAGAAAAAAAAATAAAAAGGGAAAAAAAATCAAAAAGTTGGTTTTATGTGTTATTTTGTTTTAGCAATATCGCATGAATTAATCAACCGAATTCGATAAATTTGGGCTTAAACTCTTCGTTTTGAATAGTAAATTGAATTAAATAATGGATTGAGCCAAAAAAATGGCCATGAAAGTAATATTCTTGGACAAAATCAGGAAAAAAATGGAAAAAGGCTCCAAAATTTGGACAAAAATGCCCGTAACTTTTGAACCGTTGGACCAATGTTGGAGATTTTTTTTTGTAAATTTATCAAAATGAGCTCACCTTTCCAACGCGCCGATTAAACCCGATCGATAGTTTTTGAGTTATGGATGTTAACGTGTAGGTAATATTTCATACGAACGTCAATTTGGGAAAAAATCTACCAACAAAAAGTAGGGGACTCGATTTTAACGATAGAGGTATGGTTCCTTCGGCAAATTTTCATGGAATAACCCATAGAATACGGAAATCATAGGGAAATTGGTGAATTTTTTCTCTCCCTACAAATCGACCCGCCCTAATATATATATATATATATATATATATATATATATATATGTGCACAGCACATGCTGCGGGGACAGTTTTTCGTTCCACAAGTTACTATGAAGACATTTTGTTACTTTGAAGACTGTCCTTAAACTTTTCGTTATTCTACTGTTTACACTGAAGACATTTTTTTGGCTGTATATACAGATGTCTTCAAAGTATGGGCAATGAATATATATAAATATATATATATATATATATATGTGCACAGCACATGTTCCGGGGACGGCTTTTCGTTCCACAAGTTACTATGAAGACATTTTGTTACTTTGGGGACTGTCCTTAAACTTTTCGTTATTCTAGTGTTTACTCTGAAGACATTTTACTGGACACAGCGCATTTTATAGGGACTTTTTTGGCTGTATATACAGATGTCTTCAAAGTATGGGCAATGCATATATATATATATATATATATATATATATATATATATTCATCGCGCATACTTTGAGGACATCTGTATATACAGCCAAAAAAGTCCCTATAAAATGCGCTGTGTCCAGTAAAATGTCTTCAGAGTAAACACTAGAATAATGAAAAGTTTAAGGACAGTCCCCAAAGTAACAAAATGTCTTCATAGTAACTTGTGGAACGAAATCCCGTCCCCGCAACATGCGCTATGCACATATATATACAGTGGTTCACAGCTTATTTCAACCAGCAAATATTTAGAACTTAAAGTGGCTATAATTTTTAAACGAAACGAGATATCAAAAAAATTTATATGCAGGCTTGCAAAATATTTTCATAGCTTAAAAAAAGCAACTTTATTCAGTCTTCAAGATTCATTCTATAAAACTTACAAACTAAAATAAAAAAATAAAGGAACATAAATAGTCACAGCTTATTTCAACCAGCTAACATAAACAACAAAAAAAACTAAAAAATACTATAATTTTTAAACATTTTAAAACTTAGTATGGCCTCCTTTTTGGTCTATAACAGCTTTAAGCCTTTTCGGCATCGATTCCACTAACTTTCGGGTAGTTTGAGGAGTTATTTTTGCCCATTCTTCCATTAACGCAGCTTTAAGGTCATTTTTGTTGGAAATCTGGTGTTGGCGGACGTTTTGATCTAAAATTGCCCATAAATTCTCAATGCAATTAAGATCAGGTGATTGTGCAGGCGGTTGCATCAAGTGCGGGCAATTCCAAATAAGCCATGTTTGGACAATTCCCGACTTGTGTTTCGGGTCATTGTCCTGATAGAACCGAAATGACTTATTTATACCCAGATTTTGGGCACTTTGCAACAAATTTGATTTCAATAAATTGAGGTAAACATTTTTGTCCATCGTACTCTCAATAAACTCCAAGTTTCCGACCCCAGCTGCTGACATACAGGCCCAAACCATGACGCTGCCCCCACCGTGTTTTACTGTAGCCTTTAAGTTTTTGTTTTGGAGCTCTGTATTGGGCTTACGTCATACATATGTTTGGCCATCCGAGCCAAAAATGTTAAACTTAGACTCATCGGCATATATTACTTCCTCCCAAAAGCTTGAATCTTTCGTAATATGATCTTTGGCGAATTTAGCCGCGCTTGTTGATTCTTGTTATTTATAAACGGTTTTTTGCGTGCTACTCTACCATTAAAACCATTGCTGCGAAGCACACGACGGATAGTTTCTGCACTACACGTTTTATTTAATTCGTTTTTAACTTGAACAGCTAGTTTTGGAGCAGATAATTTGGGGTTTTGTTTTATTTTTCGAACGATATAGCGCTCGTCAGTTTCATTAAAAATTTTCTTGGGTGCTTTTCTTTCCTTATTATGAATTCTATTTTCACGCACAAAGCGAGATATTATGCTCTGTACTGTAGAATCACTTAGACAAACCATTTCGGCTATTTTTCGCCGCGAGTGGCCACTTTTAAAATGTCTGATGACCAACTCACGCTGTTCTATGGTAGTACGTCGACCCATTGTAAAAAATGCACCTGTTAACCACTTGACTGCCGAAAGCATACTAAAAACTGATCTTAATCATTGCAAACATGACAACAAAGAATACACATAAAAATTTACCGCTATTCCTAGAAATATAATATGTATATAAATGTAAATAACTAGCTGGTTGAAATAAGCTGTGACGTGAAATTGTGTTTCATAACTACGTTTCATATTCTAGCTAATTTGGAGAACCACTTTTTTAGTTTTTTATTTTACATATTCTCTCAAAATTTTAATATTTATAAAACTGCATTTAAATGGTTTTGATATTTTGCTTTGCATAGAAGTTATACACAGTTAAATAATTTAATTTTAAGTGGTTGAAATAAGCTGTGAACCACTGTATATATATTATATATATATATATATATATATATATATATATATATATATATATATATATATATATATATATATATATATATATATATATATATATATATATATATATATATATATTCATTGTGCATACTTTGAAGACATCTGTATATACAGTCAAAAAAGTCCCTGTAATATGCGCTGTATGACATTTTGATTCTTTGGAGACTGACCTCAAACTTTACATTAAGCTTCTATATACACTGAAGACATTTTACTGGATACAGCGCATATTATAGGGACTTTTTTGGCTGTATATACAGATGTCTTCAAAGTGTGTGAAATGCATATATATATATTTATATATATGTGCACAGTGCATGTTGCGGGGACGGGTTTTCGTTCCACAAGTTACTATGAAACATTTTGTTACTTTGGGGACTGTCCTTAAACTTTTCGTTATTCTAGTGTTTACTCTGAAGACATTTTACTGGACACAGCGCATTTTATAGGGACTTTTTTGGCTGTATATACAGATGTCTTCAAAGTATGGGCAATGCATATATATATATATATATTTATATATATATATATGTGCACAGCACATGCTGCGGGGACGGTTTTTCATTCCACAAGTTACTATGAAGACATTTTGGTACTTTGGGGACTGTCCTTAAACTTTTTGTTATTCTACTGTTTACATTGAAGACATTTTACTGGATTCAGCGCATATTATAGGGACTTTTTTGGCTGTATATACAGATGTCTTCAAAGTATGCGCAATGAATATATATATATATATATATATATATGTGCTCGGCGCATGTTGCGGGGACGGTTTTTCGTTCCACAAGTTACTATGAAGACATTTTGTTACTTTGGGGACAGTCCTTAAACATTTCGTTATTCCACTGTTTACACTGAAGACATTTTACTGGTTACAGCGTATATTAAAGGGACTTTTTTTGCTGTATATACAGATGTCTTCAAAGTATGGGCAATGAATATATATATATATATATATATATATATATATATATATATATATATATATATATATGTATATATATATGTGCACAGCACATGTTGCGGGGACGGGTTTTCGTTCCACAAGTTACTATGAAGACATTTTGTTACTTTGGGGACTGTCCTTAAACTTTTCGTTATTCTAGTGTTTACTCTGAAGACATTTTACTGGACACAGCGCATTTTATAGGGACATTTTTGGCTGTATATACAGATGTCTTCAAAGTATGAGTAATGCATATATATATATATATATATATATATATATATATATATATATATATATATATATATATATATATATATATATTCATTGCCCATACTTTGAAGACATCTGTATATACAGCCAAAAAAGTCCCTATAATATGCGCTGTATCCAATAAAATGTCTTCAGTGTAAACAGTAGAATAAAGAAAAGTTTAAGGACAGTCCCCAAAGTAACAAAATGTCTCCATAGTAACTTGTGGAACGAAAAACCGTCCCCGCAACATGCACCGTGCACATATATATATATATATATATATATATATATATATATATATATATATGTGCACAGAGCATGTTGCGGGGACGGGTTTTCGTTCCACAAGTTACTATGAAGACATTTTAGTACTTTGGGGACCGTCCTCAAACTTTTAATTATTCTACTGTTTACACTGAAGACATTTTACTGGATACAGCGCATTTTATAGGGACTTTTTTGGCTGTATATACAGATGTCTTCAAAGTATGGGCATTGAATATATATATATATATATATATATGTGCATGGCGCATGTTGCGGGGACGGGTTTTCGTTCCACAAGTTACTATGAAACATTTTGTTACTTTGGGGACTGTCCTTAAACTTTTCGTTATTCTAGTGTTTACTCTGAAGACATTTTACTGGACACAGCGCATTTTATAGGGACATTTTTGGCTGTATATACAGATGTCTTCAAAGTATGGGTAATGCATATATATATATATATATATATATATATATATATATATATATATATATATATATATATGTGCATGGCGCATGATGCGGGGACGGTTTTTCGTTCCACAAGTTACTATGAAGACATTTTGTTACTTTGAAGACTGTCCTTAAACTTTTCCTTATTCTACTGTTTACATTGAAGACATTTTACTGAATACAGCTCATATTACGGGGTCTTTTTTGGCTGTATATACAGATGTCTTCAAAGTATGTGAAATGCATATATATATATATATATATATATATATATATATATATATGTATATATATATATATATATATATATATATATATATGTATTCATTGTGCATTCTTTAAAGACATCTGTATATACAGCCAAAAAAGTCCCCTTACTATGCGCTGAATCCAGTAAATTGTCTACAGTGTAAACAGTAGAATAATGAAAAGTTAAAGGACAGGATGTGCATGGCGCATGTTGCGGGGACGGGTTTTCGTTCCACAAGTTACTATGAAGACATTTTGTTACTTTGGGGACTGTCCTTTAACTTTTCATTATTCTACTGTTTACACTGAAGACATTTTACTGGATACAGCGCATATAACAGGGACTTTTTTGGCTGTATATACAGATGTCTTCAAAGTATGTGCAATGAATATATATATATATATATATATATATATATATATATATATATATATATATATATATGTGCACAGCACATGTTGCGGGGACGGGTTTTCGTTCCACAAGTTACTATGAAGACATTTTGTTACTTTGGGGACTGTCCTTAAACTTTTCGTTATTCTAGTGTTTACTCTGAAGACATTTTACTGGACACAGCGCATTTTATAGGGACATTTTTGGCTGTATATACAGATGTCTTCAAAGTATAAGTAATGCATATATATATATATATATATATATATATATATATATATATATATATATATATATATATATATATATATATATATATATATATATATAATTAATTTAATTTTTTTATTGTATTTCATTTCAAGATTTTATTTATTGGTTTGATTATTTTTTTAATATAATATCTCAAAAATTCATTAAATTTGTAAATTGAACGTTTAAAACAATTGGCATCAAATAAGTTTTTTTAATATTACATTTTAAATATGTAAAAAGAAAATCTATTTTTCAGTTCTAAAATAATATTTTAGAAATAATATGCAATTTTAATGTTTCGTTTTAATGTTTCGTTAAAATACTCTTTCACTAATACTAGATGTTGAACAAATAGTCAAAAGACAATTATATAAATTTTCCAACTTTTCAGTTCTTTTGTCGCATTTATCAAGATATATGAAATCATCATAAAATGATGAATGATTTTGTACAGTCCCTTTTTTAGGATTTTGAATACTGTTTATTGTGTTATTTAGATCAGAAATTAAACTATTTGAATTTGAAATATCCAAAGTTAAGTCTTCATCGGAATCTATCAGACCTACATCTAAATCTTCATAACCAAACAAACGATTATAAAAGTGTTCGAAAATATAAAAGAGACCAGTTGGTTATGTATTTAAAAAAAACCGGTTAACCGAACAAAAAAGACCGGTTTTCGGTTTTCATTGAATTTACAAAATATTCGAAACCGATCGGTTTTTGAATACTCTAATGTGCTACCACCCTTTGAAGAGTCTTGAATGAGTCGTGATTATTAATTTTGTAGATTATCTCTTCCAATCCAGGTGAAGTGGTAGATAGAGCCGTTACAGGGTTTAGTTTGAATTCTTCGGAATGAGGAGGTGATTGAGATTTATTAAATTCTTTAGGCCACACCTTTTCACTGCCATGTAGGAATATTGGTCCGACGAACCACAGGTTGCATTGAGACAGTTTCTCTGGACTTATACCTCGAGAAATTAGATCATCTGGATTTTGTTTCGAACCAACATGTCTCCACTGGATGTTTGTTGTTTGCTCTTGAATCTTGCTTATCCGATTTTCGACGAATGTGCGAAGTGACGATGTTGACAATGTAATCCAATGAAGAACTATTTCTGAATCCGACCATAGGTATGTTGGGGTGTTTTCAGCTCGTATTTCCTTTTTTACTCTCTTGGTAGTTTCGGTCCCAAGGAGAGCAGCGCATAGTTCTAATCTTGGTAAGGTTACCTTCTTTAAGGGTGCGATTCGTGATTTGGAACATAACAATCTGACTATGATTCGATTATCCTTCAATTTGGAACGTATGTAGACTGCGGCCCCATAAGCTCTTTTGACGCATCTACAAAAGTGTGTTTTTGCGTGTCTTTTGAGACTTGGCCATCACAAATATGTCTCTTAGTAGATAAATTGTTTATATGTTTTAAGTTTTGCCGGAATGACCACCAATAGTTATAAAGATCTTCTGGGAGTACGTCATCCCATGCTAGTTCTAGCTGCCATAGCTGTTGGATAAACATTTTTGCGGCAACTACTACGGGACCAGCGACGCCCAATGGGTCAAATATCCGGGCCACATCTGATGTTACTGTTCTCTTTGTGATTCCTTGGATTTTTTGGATATCTGCCTTGAGGCAGAAGACGTCTGCTTTAGGATTCCATGTAAATCCCAAGATTTTTGTGCTTTGATCGTCGAAGTCTAGGTTTAGCTCCACGTCTTCAGAGTGTATTCCAGACAGTAGCTGAGGATGGTTTGCGCACCATTTCCTCAGTTTAAACCCAGGCTCTTGTAACAAACTACTTAGTTGTTTTTTCATATCGACTGCTGTTATTAAACTGTCTGAGCCACTCATGCCATCGTCGACATAAAAATCGTATCTTAGACTTTTAGCGCCCAGAGGATATTTCTCCATATTTTTGTCTGCGAGCTACTGTAGGCATTTTGTATCTAAGTATGTGGCTGCAGACGTTCCATAAGTTACCGTATTAAGCTTGTATGTTTGCATTGTCTCAGTCGGATCCCTTCTCCAATATATGAGTTTCATATTTCGGTCAGCCGGATAAACCAAAATTTGCCGATACATTCTGGGCAATCGAAATCGTAACAGCATGCCAAAGAGATTTCTTTGAGTTGGAGGGCCAATGCTTAGTATATCGTTAAGAGAGAGACCTGTCGAGGATTTTGCTGACGCATCAAATACAACTCGAAGCTTCGTGGTCTTACTTTCTGGTTTCAGTACATAGTGATGGGGGATGTAGCAATGGGGGTCATTCACTTCAGAAGTATCTATGCGAGTCATGTGGCCTAGCTTTTCATATTGGTCCATAAAATCAACATATTGAGCCTTGATGTCTTGGTTTCTTGCTAATCGATGTTCCAGGGCTATAAATCTTGAAAATGCAAGCTTTCTTGTGCTACCTAAACTACTTGGGTGTTCACGAAATGGTAGTCGTACTACGAATCGACCTTCAGAGTTTCTTTTTGTGGTTTGAATAAAGTGTGTTTCGCATCGCCTTTCTCCCTACGTGAGAGTGTCATTTGACTCAAAACCATATATTTTGCAAAAACGCTCGATGAGTTCGTTTGTGTCTGGCTGCCTTTAGTATTTATTGCACATGTTGCTGATAGAATGGAACCTTGTCCTAGCCCTCCGCTAACGACCCAACCGAGTCTTGTATTTATTAAACTTGGTAGTTCCGGTGATAACTTAATTTTACCGGAAATCATCAGATCATGGTAGTATTCGGCGCCTAAAAGAACATCAATGTTGTTGGGTTTGTTAAACTCAGGATCAGCTAATTGTATATTTTCTGGAATTGGCCAGGATGTGCAATTGAATTCCTCGGAAGGTTGAATTGGAATAATGTTGGGGAGTACAAACGCTTCTAGTCTTGTGCTGAAGTTGGTTGAGGTGGAATGAAGCCCTACGTTGATGCGTTGATTTGTTCTGCGTGATTGACTGCCGACACCTTCGATGCATATAGATTATTCTGTGGGCTTGATGGACAATTGATTTTCTAGTCGGTTTGTCACAATGTTGATTTGTGAGCCTGAATTCAATATTGCTTCGAAAATACCAGATTGCACGCTATTGGCAGTGATTTTTACGCGTGCTGTTGCTAGCAGGGCGTAGCCTCCCGGGCCCCAGCCAAATGAGCCGACGCTACTGTTGATGGTGTTGATACATTGGTCGCTGGTGTGTTACTCACAGAGGTCACCTTTTTTGATGTCGATGGTGCAGTGTTTGTGTTGTGTTGATAAATTTCCAGGTGAACTAGCGGGTTGTGCCTTTTCTGACATTATCTGCAGCAACTTGTTGTGCAATGTCTTGCTATGTGACCAGGCTTGAAACAGTTGACACATAGTTGCTGCTGTTGAATCCATTTTAATCGCTCGGACGCTGACCTTGATAAAAATTGTTTGCAATGATACAACTGATGATTTCCATTGTCGCATAATTTGCATGAGTATGTATCTTGAAACTGGTTGCTGCTGAAACCGTTTTTTTTTTTGGCGTGCTTTGAATTCGACCGACTGCTTCTAGTGACTGGAATCTATTTTCTAGGAAACCCAATAGCTCTTCTAAAGATGGTAAAGATTTGGGAAGCTGTATGGACTGCTCAAACAGTACATGCATTCCTGGTCTAGTTTTTAAATCAATATATTGACTATTTTTGGATCCCAAGTCGATTTATTGATGTTCAAATTGTTTAGTGCTGCAATGCATTCGCGCGTCGTATCGTGCAGCCCTTTTATAGCTGCAACAGAGGGATTTTCCGGTATTTTTTGCTGGCCTAAAAATTTATTTATAATACTATTTGTTAGAATTCTTGGATTGTTAAAGCGGTTTTGAAGTGTATTCCATATTGTCTCATAATTGGTTTCTGTTGGAGATAAATTTTGTATTAGTCTTGCGGCCTCATCTGTTATATTTGTTTTTAGAAACCACATTTTTTGTATGGTTGGCATTGCCTTTTTGTGTATCATTTCGTTGAACATGTCATAGAATGGTTGCCAGCTCAGATTGAATTTTGGTATTGTTATTTTGGGAAGATGATGGGGGTGGGTATCTTGATTAATTCTTACTTGGTTAATAGCTTCTGGCGTCAAACTAGCTTTTATGTCTTCAATTTGCATTATCTTCTCCGTTATTTCTGTTTGTTTTGCCAGAAATTGGTATATATCTTGCTCGATATTCTCCGTATAAATCTTATCCTGCAACTGCTGTATAGTTTTCATATTGTAATCGACTTCCTTTAGTTTTACCTCAGTCTGCTGCCTTGTATACTGAACACCTATGGATAGCATATCGTCCAATGTGCTGATAATATTGGATATGGTGGCGTTCTGTATGTTTATCAAATTGTTCATTATTGTCTCCGATGCCTGTTTCCCAGTGATGTCTGAGTTGCTTGCTTGCATCTTTGATTGTTCCTTTATAATTTGAATTTGTTTTTGGATGTAGTCATTAGCCTCTCTAAACCTTTGACCCGTCTCTTCGCGTAGTTTTTGTTAAAAATATGGATGATCTTCCTTTGCTGTCGAATCACATCTTATGCGATTGTCTATCTTTTCGAAGTTCTTCCACAATTCTTCGAGCTCCTTAGATTTTCTTTCATAATATTCTACGGATCTCCTTTATATAGGTGTCTTCCTTATAGTACTAATCACCCGATTTATTTCTTCCGCCTTTTCGTCTTGTATCTTTACAAGATCGTTTAATGACGTCATTTTGTGTTATATGCTACTGTTGTTTGTTTTGTTGAAAAGTTTTTTTGTGTAGCTCTTGCACTACTGTTTGTATTGCTTTTGTGTCTTTGCTCCAAATTCCGAAGGGTTCACCAATGTTTTTGGTGTTTGAGGATTGTTGCACGTTCCGCCTTTAGAGTTAAAAGTCCCTTACCTCTAGTGGGGGGAAACTTGAAATAACTAAAGTCTCTGGGGTCACCAATGTATAATTGGCTGTAACATGATTCAGTTCAAACACATAAATCTGAACTGAGATAGTATTTGCCTTAATTGTCCTCCAAGCACCTTAACTTGTAGAACGCTTACAGATTCAATCAATAAAACACTTTAAATGCCTTACAGCAATTAAACGTCTTTCTTTATTTTTGTTCTTTCTTATATACTAAAATTTAATACATTAATTAAAGTTGAATGCCACTATCGCACAATGTGGAAATGACCCAAATTAATTGTTTTCATAATTGCTGACTAAACATTTCAATGGACAAAAAATAAAATTATGCTTAACAATTTTTTGGGATGATTGAACTTCAAGTAAGCAAAATAAAATAATGCTATGTCAACAATTGTCTATAAACAAAAAAAAGGTAAAAATAAAATAAAGTTATGTTATGTCAGCGATAAAACTGAACTTATGTAGTTCATTAACATTAAGTAAAATAATAACAAATAAAATTAAAAATAAATGCATGTTGATGTGAATGTCAACATTCTCCCCCGCGTTGACCACTGGTCAATGATAACCCATGTGGACTGCTGAGATTTCTACTTCTGTAGTGGAAGCAAAAATCCAGTTGTTAGGATTTTTTAATTGTGTCCATGTTGTGTTGGATGGAATTCGGATAAGTTGGCAGTTGGCTGTGTTCCGGTTGTTAAACATGTTTATTTCACAGGAATTTGCAAGTGTGTCCCCCTTGAGCTTGACTTGCTTGTTTTGACATATGTATTCATCGGGTTTAGACATTATGCAGCTGGTAACGTCTTCAGTTGAAAAGGTGATATATTCATCTCTGTGCGAATTAATTGCTAGAAACGATTCCTTAGAGTTGATAGATATTAGAAGGTTATTTCTTATTGTTGGAACCGGAATTATACTGAAGAGTTCTAGGAATTGCTGGTCGACAAGTGGCAACATAATTTCAAAGATAACTTCGCTCTTTGTTATCGCTCCACTGGCCTTCATTAGCTTATAAAATTGTATCAGATTATCGTTTTCTACAGGAAGTGCACGTTGTCTTAGGAGATGTGCCCTTATTACGGTCAACTCATTCCTAAGTTGATGAGGAGCTAATAGAAGCGGACTGATTTTTCCATGATGAGCATCGGTTAATACGTCTATTACTTCCTTTCTATTCTTTGCAGGTTTAAGGCGGTTAAGGTCAATTGGTTGGCGAGTAGTGACATTTGTTGTGTTTGACTGATTTGTTCGGATTCCTTTGCTATTTCGTCTGTTGCTTCGTTAAGATTTTTGACAATTTCTCTTAATTGGTTCTGTGCATTAAGCTCATCCTGTTTAATGATGTAAACAGTAGAATCAATGATGGACGTTTGGTTTTTTAGTAGCTGGAAAAGATAGTCTGTTTCGATCTTGGACCTTTTAATCGTATCTGACATTTCATTTGCATAGTTTGAGTCCAGAACACCAAACACTGACTTTGCTACATTTCCTTCAATGTTAAATGCGCCTCTCTTTGTACTACTAGTAACGAAAAGTGCCTTCTCCTCTAGTAAATCTTCCTTAATTTGAATAAAGTTGTTTACCAATATGTTGCATTTTGACAGGTGTTTAATGGATGAGCATAGCTGCTGCAAAGTGGATATTCCAGACTGAAAAACCCTTAGCTCAGACGAAAAGGGTTTTAACTCGTAGTATACCATGAGCTTCCATTCAGCCGTAACGAGTTTTACAGTTCCAATTCCTTCAAAATATAGTCCTGGATCAGAGCGAAAGTTGGTGATATTGACCGCTGAGATGAGAAAGATCGCTATGATCGTTGTGAGAAGGATTATGTTACTATTAGTCCTGGCCCTTTTGACTGGTGGAATATCTGCTTCGTCAGATGGCAATTGTGGCGTAGAGTGGGATGCTTCATTTTATTTTAATTTGTCTTCGGGAAGTAGTGGGGCTAAATTGTGAATTGGCCGTCTTTTTATTCCTAATGCTGTTTTTACGTCTGTTACGCGAACCTTGCCATCGTTTCCTTCATAAGATTTAAGAATCCTGCCGAGTGGCTATTGCATAACCGGTAGATTATCCTCCTTTATTATGACTAATTTACCTTCTCTTGCATTTTCGGTTAACGTTTCCATTTCGTTTCTCTTGGAGATGGTGCAGGTATTGCAGTGACCAGCGTTTCCAAAATTCATGTTTCAGTTGGGAGATAAGATTCCACCTTTTTGACAGTGATGGGTTGGTAGGGTTGGGTGCTCTTGAATCTATGAATTACTTGATAGAGGCGTTGGTGGTCGCGAGTTTAGTATTGCCTCAATTTCGACAATGACAGTTTCTAGTTTTTCGTATGTAAGTGAAGCTGTTGCCATACTTCTAAGCAGCAACTGTTTAGCGGATTTCACTGCTGCTTCCCATAATCCACCGAAATGTGGTGCCCTTGGGGGTATAAACTTGAATTCGATACCACTGTTGCTACAAGATCTTTTGATTGTTTCCTGCGAATGCTCAGAAAAGATGACGTCATTCAATTCTTTAAGTTGGTTTCGTGCTCCTACAAAATTTGTAGCGTTGTCTGAGTATATGGTTTGGCAGCGTTCTCGGCGGGCAATAAATCTTTTCAGAGCCCCAATAAATGCTTCTGTTGTAAGGTCGCTTACTACCTCTAAATGTATTGGCTTCGTTGAAAAACAAATAAAGACTGCTATGTATACCTTGTGGGGCCTCTTGCCTCTTCACTTGTAGTGCACCCAAAGTGGGCCACAGTAATCTACACCTGATATCATGAATGGCCTTGTTGGAGTCACTATAGTGGCGGGTAAGTCTCCCATAACTTGCTGCATTAGGATTGGTCTTAATTTTGTACATTGGACACAGTTTTGGACGATGCTTCTGGCTACCGACTTACCCTTGACGATCCAAAACTGCTGTCTTGAGATGGCTAACAGCGTTTTTGGATCGCAGTGGTGGTTGTCGATGTGTAGCATCTTCATTATAAGCCTTGAGATCAGGTCATTGTATGGAATGAGTATTGGGTGTTTTGCGTTGTATGAGAGGCAGGAGGCCTCCAGCCTTCCCCCTACCCTTACAATGCCATTTTTTTTTAATTGTAGAATTTTAATTTTTGTATTTACTTAAAGCAGTATATAAAATTGATTTAAAATTATAGATGACTTTCAAAAAAAAAAATTTCATTCTACTTGCAATATAAAAAAAACCTTATTTTCCGTGACGCACGCTACAACGCATGGATCTAACATTTCAAAGCTAATTTCAATATTTCCAAAATAGTGGAAAAAAATTGTTTTTTAGTAAAATTGAAGAGAATTGAATGAATTAAAATATGGCCTTCGATCGGACCATCTATGTTAACACTAAGGTAATGATATAAACACCCAAGAAATGTTAATTTTTTGTATAACATTAAGAGATCTGAGGTAGTGTAGGATTTCGTATTTACAATATTAGATGTCTAGTCTAATGTTCCATTAAGAAAAATATTAAGTTGGATACGTTTCAAGTTGGTTGGTAGACTGTTTTTGGGATTTGCCCATATATTAAAAAAAAGGATTTCATCATTTTGTTTTAATTTGCTAATTTTTCTTTTGAAGAATATTTTAGTAAATTTTTTGGACTTTAAGGTCAAATTTTAATTGCTTTAAGGGCTGATTTTTAGATTTAAAAGAATGTTAGTGCTATTTCAAGTGGAGGTCCTATTTTTGGACATGAGTCGGATGTGAAAAGTATCTTCTCTTCCAATTCCTTTTTCAACCTATGTAACATTTTAAGGCAATTTTAGTTTGTAAAGGGTGGTTAAATTTTAAGGGCCGATGATGATTTTGAATAAAACACAAATTATTTAGGAAATTATTGTCATTTCTTTTTATTATGATAATATGGTATGGTTCAATTATGTATGGAACAAAATATCGGGCAAATGGCCGCCGCGACCTTGGCTGCACACCTCCATCCGATGGTCTAAATTTTCGATGACGCTGAGGCATAATAACTCCTCAAGGTTTTCGAGTCGACGTTCCTCAGGTATTCCAGGTCCGATATAACATCGCCCCCGAGGTGCCTGGATCTTAATTCTGCAAATGCCTGACAGTGGCAGAGAAAGTGCTCCAGCGTTTCGCTCTCCTCGCCACACGCTCTACACTCGTCAGAATTTGCCCGTCCAATCCGGTACAGCTGTGCCCGTAATCCTGCATGGCCAGTCAGGATACGTACCATCATACTGACCTCGGACTTACTTCCGTTGAGGAGGCCTCTTCTCCTCCTCTTGTCTGGGCCACCCCACAAAATCCTAGTGGTTCTGGCCACCGTCCCGTTGTTCCAACATGCCGTGTGGGTTTCTTTTGCCCACGCCTTTAATTCCGCTTTTGTTGCTTCAAACGGTTTTGCGTTCGCCAAGTTAACTGCCTCGAGTTCTCTTCCCCCGACGGCTAGTGTATTGGCCCTTTTGTTCCCGGCTATCCTGAGTGGCCCGGTACCCATAAAATATGGATCCTGCCCCCAGAGGAAAACTCAGTAATGGCTCTTATACAGTCTAGCAAGGTACTGGACTTAACCCTACTAGCTGATATTGCCCTTTGGCTGTCGGTGAATATGTTAGCGTCTACTCGCCCCATATTCGATTTAATCCATCTCACACACTCCGTAATAGCACGGACTTCCGCTTGGAAGCTGGTGTTGTGATCAGGAAGACGGTAGGATATCCCGGTCTCCGGGTTCTCAATATAGACCCCCCATACCCGTTCTATTCCTCAACTTAGATCCGTCTGGGTAGCAACAGATCCCCACGGGCATTCGCCCCAGAGTACCGCTCGAATATTCTTCCCTATCAGGGATCATAATCTCGCAGTTTCCGACAATTTCCGTCTCCGGTATGCGGTCGGGCATGTCAGATGAGTGTGTGTAACCGGACAACGTGCCCAGTATACACTGATGATCTGCTCTGAAATCACCTATATATAGCTCGCCAAGAGATAAGAGGTGTTCGGCCGCGAATGCCGCCTCGTACCTCACTTGCGTTTCGATTGGTGGTATATCCAGCAGTGTCTCCAGAGCCTTGTTTGACGTGGTGCACATTGCCCCACTTATACCCAAGCATCACGTACGCTGGACCCCCTGAAGTGGTCTTATGTTGCACCTTTTGTCCAAAGAAGTCCACCAGAGATTGCAGAGGCATAAGTTAAGATCGGTCTTATTACGCTCCTGTAAGGCCAGTGTATCATACTAAACTTAGGCACCATTTCGGGCGTATGACCCTCCTACATAGCGCCCAACACCGGCTCGCCTTGTTGGTTCTATCCTCTATGTGGTGTTTCCATTTTAGTTTCCGATCAAGGATTACGCCTAAGTACTTAACCCTGTCGGTCACTGGTGTCGTCCTGCCTGAGAAACGTGGTTCCCTGTAGACAGGAATTCTTGTTCTCCCCGTGAACAGACATATTTCCGTCTTCTCCGGGTTAACGTTTAGGCCCCTAGGCTGAGCCCAGCCGAAGGCCGTGTTTAGGGCCGCCTAGGCCCTTCTGCACAAATAGTTTGGATCCTTGCCCTTTAGAAGTATTACAACATCGTCTGCATAGCAGACTGATTCGAATCCCTCTTCGGTTAAGGTCCTTAGGAGACTATTTATCGCAGTTACCCATAGCAGTGGAGATATATTCCCACCCTGTGGCGTTCCGCGAAGTACCCTTCTCCTAATAGTAACACCGTACATTTCGCAACTTATCCATCTATTCCTTAGCATGTGGGTGATCCAGTCACTAAGCGCCCGGTCAACCCGAAACCGGCCCAAGGATCGGATAAGAGTATCGGTCAGTACGTTATTAAAGGCTCCCTCGATGTCAATGCACACCGCCAGTGTGTACAGTTTGTCCTCGAAGGATTTCCGTATATAGTGTACGACCTCATTTAATGAGGTCACCACTGATCTGCCCTTTACCTAAGCATACTGGTTATATTTCAGGTCTCTGTCCGGTATTCTACTTTTAATCATAGAATTGACTATCCGCTCCATGGTTTTAAGTAGAAAGGACGTAAGGCTAATCGGGCGATAAGGTCGGCTTCCCAGGTTTGGGTATAAATACTACCCTACCAACCTGCCATCTAACCGGAGTGTATGCAAATTTTAAGCACGCAGTATATATCACTGACAGATGAGTTGACACTAAGTCCACCTCTTTCTGTAAGAGTGCCGGGAATATACCATCCAGCCCCGCGGCCTTGTATGGTGCGAAACTTCTGATCGCACTCCTGATCATTTCAGTCGTTACGATCATCCCTCCATTTTGGTCTCCCTGCCCCCGTGACGGTTCCTCCATGGCGCCCGTTTCGGTCGGCGGAAAATGGGAGTCCATTAGGAGTTTCATGATCTCTATATCCTCCAGTCTCCTCCGAGTCTCATCGACCATTCATGCTGGTTGAAGATGGGTTTTGGATAAGAATTCTTAATCTTCGAAACATCATTGACAAAAAAGTTTCCAGGAGTCTCGTTTGGCCTTTCTAGTGATTTTGCTATATTCCTTCAGCTTACTGTGATATACGTCTCAGTAGACTGCGGTCTTCTTACGCTTTGCCCGGTTGAAGAGTTTGCAAAGATTCCTCCCCAGATCCCGAATCTCCGCCGTTACCCACGTCTTCTCCTGCGGGGATCTCCGCTCTCGTAGGGGGCAGCTCTCCTCAAACGATTTAACCAGGGTGAGCGTTTCTACCTTGGCGTCTATGTCCTCCTTATTCCGGCATTGACATGTGCCCAATTCCAATCGGTTCCCCAATCCGGCCCCGAATTGTACCCAGTCGGTCTTAGAACCTTATATACCGGTGGTCCGAGAAGGAGTGTTCATCCGAAACCCTCCAATCCTGGATCTCGTCTATAAGGTCCTCAGAGCAAAAGGTTATATCCAATACTTCTTCCCTGATCCTATTGACAAAGGTGGCCTTATTCCCTACGTTCAACGTAATCAAGTCTTTTGTATTCAAGAAATCTATGAGGGCTGTCCCCTACGATTAGTGTTAGTACTACCCCAAGCTACATGATGAGAGTTAGCATCACAACCTACTATAAGTTTCATACCTTTTCTTTGCGCCTCCTCAGCCAGTTTCATCAACGCCGACGTGGGTGGAAGTGTCGAAGAGTCGAAGGGCAGGTTAATAGCCGCAGGGTACGTATTGCTACCCCCTTGCTTCAGCACCGTTGCATTCAACGTTGACAACCCTTTTGAGAGAAGAAAACATAAATTTTATGACATAGGGTACAAGTTCTCGGACGAGACCCTGTACCAGAATAAAAAAAATGATAATTAACATGGTTCAACCCAGGAACCTTGGACTACTCGGCAATGTGTATCTTACCTTTGTTTATTTTAGACATCAGAGCGTTGGTTGCCGTCTCGCTCCGGTGGAGGTTTATTTGGATTACTTCAATCATGGCCCTCCAAAAGTATGTCTTCCTGCGAGTTAGACATAACCCCTTCGCTTTTAGGATCTGAGGCCTCCGTGACTGCTGGTGTTTTTGGCACCGCTTCCTGTGTCACCTTGTCGGGTTTGACCATGACAGCCCTTCCAATGGGTATCTTCCCGTTTTTGAAGAAAACAGCTTTTGAGGCGAAATAAGCCATAACTTTATTCTTGGCAAGGCTAGCCGTGGAGTTCTGGTCGATACCTATCACAAGAAGTGTACCCTTAGGGTCCTCTTTCCTATGAGAAACCTCCCATTTCTACACGGCTAGTTTAACATTTTGGCTGCCCAGAATTTCTAGTATGCGCTCATTCGCCAGTTTGCTGCCCCATCCTTTGATGTCGACAGTGGACTTCAAGAGCATCGGAAGTTCCTTCCTCTTCACTAGTCCTAGCTTAGCGCCGTCCCAGGGAGGAGGGATGCTCTCCACTAAGTCCTTCAGGGTGCAATCACATTGGTGTGATGCCAGCCTCATGATCATCACACCCCTGATGAACCCGCTATTAACGCTCTCTATGGGTTGTTTTCCCTTAGACGCGATTGCGTGGTCCACTATCTTATTATTGACCAAGTCTTCGACTTAGGCTGTTGCTCTGCTGGGATTTTGCGTCATATACTGCATAGCATAGATCGTCCTGGTATTTCTTTTTGGAAATTTTGGCATAAGATGGCGGCTCTTTACCTCTTTCAGCGTCTAGCTTCCTCTTCCGCATCGGGGGAGGCTCCTTAACAGGTGCCCTTCCCTTCGAGGTTGATTTAGCCGACGTGCTCGCCTTCTCAATAGCTAATTTTGCTTTGCCCCCCTTACTCGTCGAATTCTGACAAGAGCCTTCTTTGAGTGAGGTATGGCTAGGCTTAACTAGTCTATTTGATGGCGGGGATTTCCTTTTCTTCTTGGGCTTATTCGCAGTATTTAGCTCTTCAGGAGATCTGATTCTCTTCGTCACAGAGACCGAAGGAGGATCCGATACTATCGGAGTGTCCCGGGATTGGCCCAATATGTTTTTCTGGTGCATCTTCTTCAGCTTCCTTCGTTGTGCCCCAGATAGCCGTTTTTTTGGTTGTTGATAACATGTTTGAGGATTCGAAATCGGACCCCTCCCCCTTATTCGAGGGCTGAGGTTGCTTTAAGCCCCCTCTGAGTGCGTCCTTCTCTTTCACCTCTACATTTTTGCCATAGGCATTGTGTACACTTGTCACATTACTTGCTACTGAGGCCAAGGTACCCACCTGCCTATCAGCTTTGTGCTCACGATCGCAGGATGACGACGGCACATGACTCGCGAGCAGGTCAACACTTGCCGCCGGTACTGGGTTATTTAAGCCCTGCACCGTAACTTTTATACTATTTTCGTTCATTTCCATGTTTTTGTTGTAAATTTTTTTGGTCCGCGGGGAATACTAGATTCCCTAAGGTAAAGGGCATTCTGCCCCCTCGCCCCCATAGGTGTAGCCATGGTTGGGAGAGGACAGGATGTCCATCACCTCCCCCTATCCGCCACCTGGGGACGCGTCTGGTAGGAGAAATTGTCAAAAACACCCCCGGAGCAAAAAAATTTACTAAATAATAATTTTTTTACTAAAAATCAGTACAAAAATAGTAAAGTGGGATTGAAAATCGTTTACAAATTTTTCTACTAACTTTTTTTTTCTGAGTGTGATGCCAGTTATATCAAGCCTAAGAAAACTTGGAAAAACTTTCAATGTCGTTTCTGAGTATTCCAATAAACTTTACACTCACCAAAAGAAGTCTGTAATGGCAACTGAAAATTTTGCTGTTATTACGGGAAATTTTGCTAATTTGAGCCCAGCGGTACAGTTTGCTAATCTACAATTAAATTTGTATAAAAAACTATCTGCCGCTACTAAATTTTAGTTAACTTTTTGTAAAGTGGAATTTAAAATCTGCTAAAATCAGCAAAAAATTTACTAAATATTAATATTAGTACGAAACTTCAAATTTATTTTTTTTTATCGAGCATCAAAATTTTTTTATTTCATTTATTTTTTTCAAATAATATTTTAAACAAAATTAAGAAAAAATCAAAGGCTTTAAAATTGTTAAGGCATAAACGAATTTATCATTTTGTTTTAATTTTGTAATTTCTGTTTTGAAACATATTTAAGTAATTTTTTTTTTACTTTTAAGGTCAATTTTTAATTGTTTTAGGGCTGATTTTAAGAAATAAAAAAACTTTTTAGTGATATTTTAAGTGGATGTCCTTTTTTAGACATGAGTGTTTAATCTATGTAACTTTTTATGGCAATTTAAGTTTGAAGGTGTAAATTTTAATTAGAAATAACATTTCCTTCAATATCCACTTTTTTAAAATTAGTATTTTTTTTCTAATTGTAGCAAATCGGTTTTCAAAAATTTGTAAAATGATTTCTGAAATTAGCAACAAAAATTTGAAAATATTCTGTAAAAATCATGTAATTTGTAAAATGTAAATATCAAATAGACTTGCTAAATAATAATTTTTTACTAAAAATCAGTACAAAAATAGTAAAGTGGGATTGAAAACTACAAATTTTTCTACTAACTTTTTTTCTAAGTGTATAGTGTTTCACTGAGTGTCCTGTATAAAATACGCGCTTTAATATTATTAGACAAAATTATATTCAAACGTGAACCAGTGTATCTTTTCGCTAGAATAGCATTTACACGTTCAAGAAAATCTAATAATATTATTATACCCTTCACCACAGGTGGAAGGGTATATATAAATTTGTCATTCCGTTTGTAATTTCTACAATATTGATCTTAGACCCTATAAAGTATATATATTCTGGGTCCTTATGAAGAGCGAAGTTGATTTAACGATGTCCGTCTGTCAGTCTGTGTGTTGAAATGGGTTTTCCGAAGAACCCAGACATGATGAGGACTTGATTGTTTTTTATTTCTGTTACATGTGATCCATTTCTGTTTGCTATTAAAAATCAGACAGATCGGTTAATAAATGGCTGAGATATTATCAAAAAACCAGGACTACCTCTAATTTTTCCAGTAAAATCCCTTTGTTTAAAATGTATGTAGAATTTTGAGCATAACAACACATCCAGGTGTTAAAATTCTTTTCTTTCATCTCCACCTTTTATACACAAACAACACACATACAAAGATTTGTCATTTAAATAAAAACTAACAAATCCCTAATGAATGAAAAATTTTATATATGTACCTCTATTGACGATGATTCTGTGTGAGCTTCAATAGCTCAGTTGTCTAGACGCTGTGTCACAAATACTTTTTTTTTCTCTAAGGCCGCGGGGCTCGAGGTTCGAATCTCGGTCAGGTCAATTCACTTTTTTTTTGTACATTTTTTTTGTTATTTTCTTAAGACATTTTTTTTTTTGCTTAGTTTTGGTTTTTTTTTAACATTTAATAATTAATTAATATAAAATTTTATATTAATAATTAAAATTCTTTTCTTTCATCTCCACATTTTATACACAAACAACACACATACAAAGATTTGTCATTTAAATAAAAACTAAACAAATCCCTAATGAACGAAGGCTTTTATATATGTACCTCTATTGACGATGATTTTGTGTGAGCTTCAATAGCTCAGTTGTCTAGAGGCTATGTCACAAATACTTTTTTTCTCTAAGCCCGCGGGGTTCGAGGTTCGAATCTCGTTTCAGGTCAATTCACTTTTTTTTTTGTACATTTTTTTTTATTATTTTCTTAAGACTGTTTTTTTTTGCTTATTTTTGGTTTTTTTTTAACATTTAATAATTAATTTATATAAAATTTTATATTAAAAATTAAATAATCCATAAATAGGCTAAAAACATCAACATTTTTATAAAAACCCTCTGATACAAACAAAATACTAACGTTTTTATACCTTTCACCACAGGTGGAAGGGTCGCGGGTTCGTTAAGATTTTTTTTTTGTTTTTTTTACAATTTAATAATTAATTTAAATAAAATTTTATATTAATAATTAAATAATCCATAAATAGGCTAAAAACATCAAAATTTGTATAAAACCCTCTGATACAAACAAAATACAAACGGTTTTATTTCTATTTTTTGCTCCGATTTAAAAGAATTTATAAAAAGATTTTTAAACCATTTTATTTCTCACATATTAAGAAAATTTTATACATAATTTACCTTTGAGTGCAACTATTTTAGGTCATAACTTATAATAATTTATAAAAAAATTATAAACTATTTTCCTTCAAATTTTTAAAATTAAGCTAAAGAAATTACAAATATTTCTAATAAAAAAGCGAAATAAAATCCCAAATGCAAATTTTTTAGTAGTATACGAACCATATTTGGCCCAGAGGGCTTGGTTCTTGAATATTTGAATAAAATAAAAATAAAAAAAAATAAATTTGCCAGCTAAATCAAACTATCTTGTAGAAATAAAACACATGCAGTTCTAGTGATTTCTTTTAACGATTTGTTGAAATTCTTTTCTTTCACCTCTTCACCTTTTATACACAAACAACAAACACTATTCTAGAGCTGTATTATGACCTATGGATACGTCTTATATACCAAAAGATCTAAAATCTTTAGTATAACATATTTGCTGAAAAACTCGGAAATATCGGTTTAGATACAAAAAAGTTATGCCCAAAACATAAATTTTTTTAAAATACCTATTTTCTGGAACCATAAATCTTCCCGAGTCCAAGTTTTATCTCCAAACTAAATGGTTAATTTCCTCTTAAAGGCGTCCGTATATAAATCTGTCCATTTCATATATGTCCATATATAAACTTCAGTTTTTTCCCAACCATGGTGAAGGGTATATAAGATTCGGCATAGCCGAATTTAGCCGCTCTTACTTGTTCATACTACAATAGATACAACTGATAGCACTGTAGGACATTTTTCAACTTCATAATCTTGAACCAATTGAGAACTCCATAATCTGAAAGCTTATGATAGTAGAAGAAAAACCCTAGCTGGGTTTTGAATTATTAGCTAAGGTTTTTTTTTAATTGATTTTTGAAGTTTTCGACTGGGAGGAGCATTTTAGTACATTTTTCAATGAACATGTACTGATTCTTGAGCCTATATCTCGTGAAATATTCGAAATATTGCTTTTCTCTCTTTAGCAAATTTTTACCTCTTAATTAGATCTAAAATTTTTGTCTTGAGATAAAATCAAAAAAATAACAACATCTTACTCAAAACAGCAAAACTGTCAAAAAACGTAAAATTTCGTCATATTGTTCTATGGTTTTTCTCACTTATTTCAGAAATTGTAACGAACTCGACCGGACATTATATGACAAAAAGATAGCCAAAAGCAAAACAAACAACTCTTCTTAACAAGCCGATTTCATTTGATGACTCCTTCACATAGTTATAGCCCGACAAAGTCATAAAAATTCAATAAAGGTCCAAGAAATCACTTTCAATTGTATGTGTATCGAAATTAAAAATGCTATGCTTTTTTAAATGAAATAGGTACAAAATAGAAATAAATAATGAAAATGTTTGAGGCCCTTATATATGCACCGCGTAAACACCGTCCACGTGTCGCAGAGAAATCTGTACCATGTAAACACCGTCCGTTTGAATCATTGTTTGACGCAAAATAATGGCATATTTCAAATGTCAAAAAATTTGTGTTGATTGCACGTTCGAATTGAATAAATTTGGGGAATTTAAATATTACGGCATACATTGCAGAAAGAAAAAGTTGATATGGAAAAGTGTGCCAAAACGTTCAATGAAAACGCAAAAAACAAATTTTTCAGCTGAATTTAGAAATGGGTAACCGTCAAGCGGAATTTCAAAAGTTTTACAGTGTTAACGACGAAAACTCTTACACCTACTGCAACAACATAAAAGTCTTAGCCAATGATATGGGATTATAATATATCGCTGAAGACTGGCGACTGTTCATCGATAGCTCAGTCACTAGCTTAAAAGCAGTGTTACTGCATAAAATGAACCTGAAGCCCTCAATACCTTTAGCATTTAGCACAGACTTAAAGGAATGCTATGCAACAATGGAAATTTTGCTAAGAGACCTTAAATACGCAGATCATTAATGGAAAATCTGTTACGACCTTAAAGTCGTCAATATTTTGCAAGGCATAAAGGGTGGATGGCCAAAGTATTATTGCTTTCTGTGCCGTTGGGACACACGAGTAAAAGTCGATCACTACTCGCACACTTGGGAAAAACAAAAGTCGGGATTGAAAGATGCCACTTTAGACATGACAACAGAGCCACTAACATATTGTTGCCACCGCTGCATATTAAGTTTGGCATAACGAAGAAGTTTATAGAGACGGTAATGAAAATTAAGGACAACGTATTTCACTGCCTTAAGAAACTTTTTAAAAGACTCAGTGATCAAAAAATTAAAGCCGGTAATGTACTTCTTATCTAATCTCTTCAAATTTTTATTAATTTTTTGTGCATTTTTTTTTGCTTAAACCAGGTGTACTTAATGGACCAGACATTCGAAAGTTGCTAAAAAGTGAAGATTTCAATATGGTTTTGTACGGAAACGTCTTAATTGCTTGGGATGCACTTAAGGTAGTTATAGAAAGAGTCTTTGGAAATAATCGAGACGACGAATGGAAAGTTTTAGTAAAAAATATGCTTAAGTCATTCCAATCGGTGTAACCATGACATTAAAACTTCACTTTTTAAATAATAATTTTAAATAATCATTTCAAAGTTTCAAAGGGGAAAAAATAGATGCGAAATACGAAAATAAAGCTAACGAAACGGTCGGAAACATATTTTCAGATGATGAAACTAGCTCCGAAAGCGACGACTAAAGTTCAATATATATTTAAAAAGATTTGAAGTGTCCTTATTTTTTATTCCTTATGTTCAAAATCATCAATTTTTCTAAGAACCTATTTTAAGATATTTGAAGTGTCCTTATATTTTCCATCATTAACAATATAAATCTATAACGAAATTTTACGATTTTTTGACAGTTTTGTTGTTTTGAGTAAGATATTGTTGTTTGTTTGATTTTATCCCAAGGTAAAATTTTTAGATCTGATTAAGAGCTAAAAATTTGCTAAAGAGAGACAAGCAATATTTTGAATAGTTCACGAGATATAGACTTAAGAATCAATACATGTTCTTTGAGAAATGTACTTAAATCGTCCTCCCAGTCGAAAATATCAAAAATTAATTTAAAAAAACCTTAGCTAATAATTCAAAACAAAGCTAGGGTTTTTCTTCTACTATTATAAGCTTTCAGATTTTGGGGGTTTCATTTGGTTCAAGGTTTTAGTGCTGCACTGTGTAGTAAATTTGATCGGACGTGTTTAATCGATCCTTTGCCTAATTTGCCTAATTCTGTTTGTGCTAAGTGTTCTAATACGCTGAAACCTAATTATATTGTTTGCCACTTATGTAGAGCAAAATTTAATTTTTCGTGAGTCAATATTGACGACAAATTGTGCCCAGTTTTTAATAATAATAAAACATTGGCGCGTAATCATAGTCCCGCACTAAAGTCGGCTTTTTTAAAAACAAATTTAAATTAAAAACTTGTTATTATCTATTTTGCTATTATAGTCAGAATTAAAGCCAGTTTTAAGTTGAACCGGCTTTAAATGGGTATCACATCAAATGTACCAAATGCCCGCATATATTTTGTACAAAAAAAAAGAAGCAGGTGGCAACATTGATCAGCTGATTTTATATTTGCCGAAAAAAATGAAAAGTGTGTAAATCAAAGTTTTGCAATTGCAAAATGTAAAAAGGAAAAAACTTTATAAAAAAAGGATTGAAAAGTGTATTTTTATTAATAAAAATTTATTAACTTAATAAATGTTATGCAAAATATCTTATTTATTGATATAACTTTCCTTTTAATAATTTGCAATTCAAACAATTTTTTTCACAAAAATTTTCTTGACGGAAAACAGCTGTTGTGTGTTGTTAAATTGGATAGAGTCAACTTCAGCTAGTTTTAATTTTAAAGCAGACTTTAACGATTAAAAGTATACTTTAGGAATACTATAGACAAGTAAAAGTATATTGTTGGCTTTCGATGTATAAATTAATAATTGAAAAAAAATCCTTGGAACAGGACAAAAAAGCCAAAAAAAAAAATCTTCACCTTACTTTTGGTACATGGTGTCTGGCCAGACCCCTGTGCATTTTGTATGAACGCATAGGCAAAGCACATGGCACGAGTTGGAAATTTGTATTTACTTTATTCTTTTATGCTTCTTTCTTTCTTCTGATTTTGTTTGTGAGTTAGTTATTCATTGAACGTTGAACAGTGAAGAAGTAATCTAGTTTTTGTGCGGTAATTTTGAACTTGTGAATAATTTTACGCAGGTAGATTTGTTGCGTTGTTAGTATATTATGGCTGATGAACTGGAATTTATTTATAATACACGCTTGCGTAGCGCGAATTTGCAACCCCAATTGTCAGAGGCATTAGTGCGTGATTTTCAAAGTCAGGTAGAAGCTGATGAAAATTATGATGTTTTTGAAAACGATGGTGACGACACTGCTGATTATGTGCCAGAAGATGATGCATCAGACATAGAAAATGATTTGGAAATTGAACCTAACGAACTTTATGATAGTGATGAAGACGTAGATGAAGAAGAAGAAAGTGGAAATGATGCTGAAGCAGCAAATGAAGTCGACTCAGTCTGTTTTTATGGTAAAGACGGTACTAAATGGAACGAAACTGAACCCCCTGCATCTCGTTTGCGCCAGCATAATATCATGCGTTTTCGATCTGGAACAAAAACAAGGCTCACCAATCCAGTTGAGGTATTCAAGCTATTTTTTCGCAACCAATATTACGTTCGTCATCATTAGTGAAACAAATCGGCATGGGCGAGAATCAATTAGAAAATGGAATGAAGAACATCCAGAGTCTACCCAAAGAAAATGGATTGATTTGACAAGCTCTGAGCTAGATGCATTCATTGGGATTTTGTTGGCTTCTGGTCTTAGCCATAATAATATGCAAGACTCCAGTATATTGTGGCGTTCTGATTCGCTGCCCATATTCAGTGCGGCTATGTCGCACAAACGATTCATTACTCTGTCCAGATATATTCGTTTCGATAATAGTCGTAGGCGGGCATTCCGACAGAAAACAGATAAAGCAGCTCCTATCCGGGACCTTTGGAAATTTCTCAATGAAAATCTGCAAAATTATTATGAACCTTATGAAAATTTCACCATCGATGAGCAGTTGTTTCCGTATCGTGGGCGCACAAAGTTCACCCAATATATCCCATCAAAACCTGCAAGGTATGGGATCAAAGTTTGGTGGGCATGCGATGCTAAGACTAAATTTCCATTGAAAGGAAAACTATACACTGGAAAGGAAGGAGACAATCGGGAGATAAATCAAGGTGAAAACGTTCTAATGTATTTCGCAAATTATTACGCAAACAGCGGCAGAACAATTATTTCTGATAATTTTTTCTTCTCATTGAACGGCGCTAAACGACTGGCTGCTATGGGACTGGCATTTTTTGGCACCATTCGAGCAAACAAAAGATGTCTTCCTAAGGAAGTTATGAAGAGCACCAGACGACCAATTCTTTCAAGTGTGTTTGGTTTTCATGAAAATCTTGTTGCACTTTGCAGCTACGTGCCCAAAAAAAAAATAAGGCAGTCAATTTAATTTCAACCGTGCATTTCACGAAATATGTTGAAGGCGTAGCCATGAAAACGGAAGCAATTTTATTTTATAATTCAACTAAAGCCGGAGTTGATACGATGGATCAAATGCTAACTCATTACACAACAAAACGGTCAACCAGACGCTGGACATACGCGTTTTTCTGCAACATGATTGATGTGATGGCATTGGCAAGTTACATTATATGTAAGCTAAATGATGAAAATACAAGAAAAGAAAGAAGACGCATATTTTTATATAAACTTGCAAAGCAATTGGTACTGGCCAACGTTGAAAATCGCATCAATAATCCGCACATTGTGGCTCAACCAACAACTCGTATAGCATTTGAAGCGTACTTTGGGAGACCTCTCAATATAGCAAACCGTAATGAGGCTTCACGCAGTGGTCCAGACACACTAGCTGCCAAAAAAGATTGCAGAATTTGCCTGCAGCAAGGTGACAAAATACGCCGTAAGACACGATTTTTTTGCTGCAAATGCAACAATCCTGTTTGTCAGCAACATTCAAAAGTAGATTATTTATGTTTTTGTTGCCTTCCGCAAAATTCTGAATAAAAAAATCAATGTATTCTTCATAATAATTTTCTATTTTGTCATAAACATTTATTACTTTATCCATAATAAAGAGAAATATATATAGAACAAAAAAATTGTTGCCCTTTTCATTCCAAAGAATTTTTCAGGTATATTTATTCTTCCTCAGGTAGCTAATAACATAGTAAAAAGAAATAGAAACACAATATATAACAAAGATTTTCCTATATTAGTAAAAAATTTAACGGCAAACAGCCCTTATTTCCATACAAATGCATGTAAATATATAGGGGTCTGGCCAGACACCATGTGCCAGAACTAAGGGCTCAAAATATGTGCCTGACGAAGGGTTAAGAAAAGTTGACTAGAATTCTTAAAGTATACTTTATTTTAACTATGATTATGCGCCATTGTTTTTAATTGTTCTCAGTACTTAAATGTTACATTAATTTAATTTCCAACATCACTTCTTTATCTAATAAAATGAGAAAACTTAAAAATTATCCAAATATCTTTGATAATCAAGAATTGAGTGAGTTAAAGCAACACTTCGTTGACTTAAGTAAAAATAAAGAAACAGTAAAGTTTACGAAAAATCAAATAATAACAAAAAGTCTTACAAAAACAAAAAATTAAACAACAAAAAAGAATAGCAGTAATATTCACTATGCTAATGATGGTGTTATTGTTAAAGGTAGACAAAATACAACAAACAATCAAGCTACAACTACTGGTCTAATAAGCAATGCTAATAATCAAAATTTTTTGTCTGCTGCTTCATCTGTTTCATCTTTTCCTATTGTTGAGTCTAATTTAGATGATGCTAATATTGACAATGCCAATACAAATAATTGGGTTGTGTTTGGGGTAAAAACTTTAAAAGATCTGGAAGTAATAATTAAAAAGAAATCTCTATATATAAAGGAATAACGTTACTGATGCATTCAACATCGCCCAGCCCAAACCGCAAGAGGTGGGAGGCGTAGACATCCGCTAAGATGGGGTTTTTGGAAATTCCTACGGGGAGGGGCAAAAAGGGGGAAAAGCTCCCCTTTCACGGCCTGCCCAAACCCCTTTAGCTAGAAACCTGAAATTTTAAATATGCCTTCGTGGGAGTATGTGCTAACTCCTTGATAAGGTATATTTTAGATTTTTGGCCAGTAATGTTGTAAAAATGGGGGTTTAAAGGACGAAAAGTCTCCCCCTTTATGGCCTGACCAAACCGTTGGACCTAGGAAGTTGAAATTTTGTATGCAGGCTCCTTCTCCAGTGTAGATAACAGCCAAGACCTGATTTTTGAAAAATCCAAAGGGGAGGGACAGAATAGGGTGAAGTTTTCCCGCTCGACGGCCTTCCCAAACCGTTCGACATGGGAAGGTGATATTTGGTATGCAGGCTCCTTCTCTAGTGTAGATAACAGATAAGACGTGATTTTTAAAGAATCAAACGGGGAGGGGCAGAAAAGGGTTAAATTCTTCCCCTCGACGGCCTGCCAAAACCGTTAGAGATCAAAGGGTGAAATTGTGTATATTGGTTCCACCGGAGGTGGGATTTTTGTAAATTCCTACGGGAAGGGGCAATAAGGGAAAAAGTCCCCCGGACGCCCTACCCAACCCGCAGAAACTAAAAAGTTAAAATTTGGTGTGCAGATTCCTTCTTCAGTGTAGATAACAGATAAGACGTGACTTTTAAAAAATCTAGCGCGAAGGGGCAAAAAACCGAAAATTCTCCCCCTTGACGGCCTGCCAACACCACTTGAGCTAGGAAGTTAAAATTTGGTACATAGATTACTCCTCCAATGTTTATGTAAATGTACAAATGTGCTTTTGTCCATATGTGTAAATTTGCAAAAGTGCAAATGTGCGAACTTGCAAAAGTATAAATGTGAAAATTTGCAAAAGTCCACCTCCATTCCTCCTCCGGCGTAGACATCCGCTAAGACGGGGTTTTTGGAAATTTCTTCGGAGAAAAACTCCCCTTTCAAGGCCTGCCTAAACCCCTTTAACTAGAAACGTGAATTTTGTAATATGCCTTCCTGGGAGTATGTGCTAACTCCTTGATGAGGTACCTTTTAGAATTTTGACCAGGGATGTGGTAAAAATGTGGATTTAAAGAGCGAAAAGTCTTCCCCTTTACGGCCTTCCCAAACCGTTGGACATGGGAAGTTTATATTTGTATGCAGGCTCCTTTGCCAGTGTAGATAACAGATAAGACGTGATTTTTGAAAAATCAAACAGGGAGGGACAGATAAGGGTGAAATTCACCTCCTTAAAGGTCTGCCAAAACCGTTAGAGCTGGAAGGTTGAAATTGTGTATATTTGTCCCACCTGAGGTGTAGATATCCACCCAGGTAGGATTTTCATAAATTTCTAAGGGGAGGGGCAAAAAGGGGGAAATATCCCCTTAACGGCCTGCCCACACCGAAATAGCAAAATACCTGAAATTTTATACATGTATTACCTGGAGTATGGACTAACTCCCTGATAAGCTACATTTTAGAATTTTGGCCTGGACATGGTACAAATTAGGGGCTCCGGGTAATATCCGTATATTCCCGGGCTTTAGCCCGGCCAACTCTAACAAAGTAGAGGCTTTGCCCGCTAGTGGATTCATATTTCATCTTTTAAGCCAACAGTTTCTACCGATCAAATAATTAATAATGTAGAGTAAAATACTGAAATAAGTAAATATAGCTAATAAATTGAATCGGTTTTTAGACCTAATTAGTCAAAAAATATACTGATATTAATGAGCTTAAGCGAGTTAACTTTATACTTGGCATTTCTCCATGCTTTTATAATAAAGTTTTTAATACTGAGCTTTGGCCGACTGATATAAGGGTCCGACCATTTGTAAGTTTTCAAAGAAAGGAAACGCCAACAGGGCAGCGTTAGCATGTGTTAAATCTGGCTTTAAAATTTATTACCAGAATTTTTCTGGTATGCGTACTAAATCTAAAATTGTACATGACTTTTAGTCACAGTGCTAATATGAAGTTTTTGTTGTAGTAGAATCGTGGCTGAACGCTGATTTCTTTGATGCTGAATTTTTTTATACAAGGCTTTACAATGTTTATCGCAAAGATAGAAATCCAAATTTAACTGGCTGCTCTAGAGGTGGTGCTGTTCTTGTTACTGTTAAATCTCTATTTAAATCATATTTATGTTCTATTAATGACGAAAATGGTTTGCTAGATCAACTTACTGTTTGTATTTTGGGTTGTAATGTGTCATTGACATTATGTGTGTCATATATTCTGCCTGAAAGCCCGGATTATCTGTATTCGTCACATATTTCTAATATTTTAAATTTGGATATGAAATTGGCAGTAAATTCGCATTTGTGTATATTAAGTGATTTTAAGCTAAAAGATGTTCTTTGGTTCAAATTTGCAAATAAGTTTTTAACACTATTCAACGTAAATAAGAATCATGAAATTGATTGTGTTGATTGTTTCCTAAGCCTGAATTCAATTCAGATTAATCATATAGCTAATAAATTGAATCGGTTTTTAGACCTAATTTTTGTTCCTCATGATTGTAATTATAAATTTTACGATTGTTTACTGCCAATTTCACCACCAAATGTTCACCATTCTCCTTTAGTTATTGATTTAGATTTATATGCTTTTTTTTAAATTCTCTATCTGCAAAATCCTATAATTTTAATTTCCACTTATGTAATTTTGATGTGCTGAATGTTATATTAGAATCCTTTGATTGGATGTCAATTTTTGATGGTAAATCGATTATGGTTTGCTATGAAGAACTTTTAAAGAATGTTTTAAGTATTTGTACCGCAAATATGCCTTTTAAAAGAGCTAAGCCTTATAAGCTTCCGTGGTATACAAGTGGCCTAAAGAAACTTAAAAACCTTAGAAATAAATTTCTTGAACGCTTTATTGACTCAGGAGATCCTTACTCTCATGCTTAATTTATTTATTAATCAGTTAACTCAAAGTCTATTTGGGCATTTATCAAATCGAGGAAACAATCATCAGATATTCCATTTACAGTTAAATATGGTCGAAACGTTTCTCAATTTTGTGATGACGCTGTGAACATGTTTGCAAACTTTTTAAATCTAACGTTGAATCCTTGTTTTATAATCATACTGTGTTCTCAGGCTCTGTGTCCACACTTGGCTATTTAATAGTCTCTGTAGAGGAAGTTTTTAAAGTTATTTTGCAAATCAAGAACAGCTTTAAATCCGATGCTGATGGTTTATGTGCCAAGTTATTGAAAAAATGTGCATCTTCTTTTACGGGCACCCTAACATTTATTTTTAATTTATCTCTTAGAGAAGGTATTTTTATAGATCGATGGAAGTCGGCTTTAATTACACTGATTTTTAAAGATGGCAAAAAGGATGATGCAACTTGTTACAGAACAATTTCCAAGTTGTCTTGCATTTCTCAAATTTTTGAGCATGTTATCTCTAAGAAATTATTTTTTATTACTAAATCATGGATTTCTGCTAATAATGTTAAGGACTTTCGGGACTTTGACGTCCCAGTGGAATATGCTATTGGCAAAGCTGTCAGGTGGTGTTGCCAGACCAGAGCCGGTAGAGAGCTGGGTGCTCTAACAGCATAACCACAAGTCATATGAGCAAAAAAAATAAAAAAAAAAATATTCACGATTATATTTCATATAAAATAACTGTATGCTTTCACCAGGTAAGCTGCTAGGACACGGAAGTTCTTACCAAAAACTTGATCTTTCACTTTTTACTATTATTATGAATTCGAGAAACTTCCTTGCCCTAGCAACTATATACAAAAATTATTATTACTGCTTTACTTATGAACAGTTAGCAACGGTTCCATTTTCTACATTTTTAATATTTTCCCTTTCTTTCCACAGCCATGTTTTATTTTTCTTTGGTCGGCAGCAATGTTGGAATTTAATGCCTGACCTGTCCACCCTCTTTCATGGTAATCCGCGGTCACATTTAATGGAGAGCCCCTAAACAATACCTACAGTATCTGTAACTCACTTACCTTTGACTTGTCTTGACTGCATTTCGTTAGAGTATTCAAAAAACCGACCTTTTGAAAAAGCCCGGTTTCGGGTTTCTTCGAAAAATCTAATTAAAAAAACCGGTTTCGGTTTTGGCAGAAAAAAACCGGTCAACCGGGTTTTTCAGTTTTTTTTTTTAATTTGAATAAAAAGCTTATATAATTTGTTAATTGTTTGAAATTTAAAATATAAAGTAATAAAAATAAAAAATATATTCTTTGAAAGAAAAAAAAAGAAAATATATATATATATATGTATGCATTTCTTTGAAGACATCTGTATATACAGCCAAAAAAGTCCCTATAAAATGCTCTGTATCCAGTAAAATGTGTTTAGTGTATACAGTAGAATAATGAAAAGTTTGAAGACAGTCCCCAATGAAACAAAATGTCTTCATAGTAACTTGTGGAACGAAAACCGTCCCCGCAACATGCGCTGTGCACACACATATATATATATATATATGAGTGCATTGCGCCTACTTTGAAGACATCTGTATATACAGCCAAAAAAGTCCCTATAAAATGCACTGTATCCAGTAAAATGTCTTTAGTGTATACAGTAGAAAAGTTTGAAGACAGGCCCCAAAGAAACAAAATTTCTTCATAGTAACTTGTGGAACGAAAAACCATCCCCGCAACATGCGCTGTGCACACACATATATATATATATATATGTATATATTAGGGCGGCTCAAATTGTATGGAACGATTTTTTTTGATGAAGCGTATAGCAAAAACGTAATCTATAGGTGATTCTGAGAAATTTTGCTCAAGAGACTATAGCTCTAAGTAGGATTTGGAGCCCCCAAAATTTCAAAATATATATTTTTCCATATATACATAGAATAATTTAATTAAATTCGTCATAAAATCGGATAGAATTATAGTAGATTTCTCTGGGCTTGTTTGAAAGGTATTTTTATCACCTTTCAGAATCTGTATTGATACCAATATTTTTTTTATTTTTGGTAGAGATATTAGGAATTTTTTGTCGAAAAATAGCCTAAAATAACTGATAAATTCTGAATTTTCTTCGATTTTTTTCGAGATTTCCAACAACTTTTATTACGATCGATTTTTTTGTTTTCGAACTCCTTTTCGTAGGAAAATCGATCTGAAAAAATCAACATTTTCAAGGATTCAACAAAAAACACTTTTTTACATTTTTTATTCAATTTATTTTTAAATATTATTCTCGACCTACAATTTAATGTTTTAACGTGGTAATATTATTTTTTAAGGTCCTTTTTACTTTCCATTCGAGGAGTTTTCTTACGACTTTCTAATGTCACTGCCATAACTCCTTCACGATTCTTTTCTATAACTCGTTTTGAAGCACTCGTTTATAATTGTACATGTCTTTCTGTTCCTTGTATGTGCATTGGAATTTGTGGATCAGCCAGTGGTGGTTCATCTAAGTATTCTACCAAGTGATCATATGGAATCTGTCGAGTAAATGCTGGTTCATATTGGCATAATCGGTAGCATCGAAATTTAAGATATATTTTTTGTAAACTCTGAGTTTAGTTGGATCGTACAATTTTTCTCGAAAGTGTAAAATCTTTTTGATAGCTCTATCTCGTATTGCTTTTCGATCATCAAATAACATTGTTAATAAGACATTTTCTGGATGTGCGTAATATGAGTTGTTTTGAATTACACCATCTACAATATTACGAAAGTTTGGTTGTAAGTATCGTGTCCAACGTATAAATTTTAATAAAAGTGCACTGCCGTACACAATAGAGTTATAAAACTTCACATTGAAGTACATTGGCACATAAACTGTAATAATATAAACTGCCAAAGTTTTTAAATTATTCGATGGTGTATTAGTTGTTACATATAATCGTATTAATCTACATGCTTTGGTTATCCAACGAGAATGTGCAATTGGTCCTGGTTTAATGTTAGCTAAATCAACTGGAACAATACCATTCGAAATTGCTTTAGCTATTTGATATAAATATTTAACATCTGTTGATAGTTCGAGCTCATGGTCATGATCCATAATTGCAGGCATATTCTCCAGTGGTATTGGATCAAAATCAGCTACTACCTGAAAAATGAAATGTTTAGATCAATTAAAATGCAATTATTTTATTTTAACTTTATTCCAATCGAAAAAGTAAAATAATGACAATAAGTAATGATAATAAATGATGATACTAAATAAAATAAAGTGTTACATACCTGCAATTTCTCACATTCTTGAATAGCTTTGAATAACTTTCTACTTACTGCTCGTGGTCCACTGGTGACTCTTTTGTTCAATGCTTCATATAAATGACGAAATGGCAGTTCATTGAAATGAAGCAGACATATAAACCAGTGAATTGGTTTATTTAACTGTTTTTCAAATAATCGTAAAACACCATTTTCTGTTCCAGTATTTGCTGGCTCACCATCACCGCATATGCCAATTAATTAATCAACTGTTTATGTTTTATTGTTGAAAAATTTATTCAGTTTTTTGTGTTTGGTTTTTGCATCTTCTTGACTACCCAAATTTACATATCCAAGTAACTCATTATAGGGCTCTTTCAGAACAACTAAATGCGATTCTTTTACCATAGTGGTATGAAATTTGCCATTAATTTTCTCTGTAGTTAATGAGTCATCTTTTCTACCATCGAAAGAGAATGCAGTTATGGAAGAATTTGTATGTCGTGTACGAAGCACTGCATCTCTAGATTTAACTTTTTCTCTAGCCACTTTTGATTTATCCATAATAACAAGATTACCATGAACATCTCTAAAATTTATATCTTCTAATATGGCTGTTGCTAAACATGAAGCGACTCTATCTGAAACACCGAATCTATCACACATCATAGCAAAATTTAAGGCATCGTATTTTTGAGCATAATGACCTCGTCTAATTTGAACAGTTGCTTCTGGAACTTCTGTTGTTGCTTCATTTTCATCTTCATCCATGTGTAATTCAGGTTTTTCGTAACTTGTATCATCGATACCAGTTGTAAGTGTTGGTATTGTTGTAACTACTTCTTCAACATCTTCCGTATATACAGGTATTGTGAATTTTCTATCATTATGCTGGTCCATCATAAGTTCTTTTAGATGTTCTGGAATCAATCCACACGAGCATTCTGTTGTTTTTAATTTGCAATTACATTTGCCAATATAAAATAATTCGTTTATTGAATCAAAAAATGCTTTAAATTCATCTCTTTTGTTTCTATGTTGTACATGTTTCTGGTATTTATCAAGCAAACCAGTTAATTTTTTTAACACACGCTTTCTATCAATGATTTCAATATTTAATTTACACCAAATTTGGACGAGAACATTTTGTTTACAAATTTAGCACGATCACTTAAACAAAAATAATATTTTAAAATGTCACATTTAGTAGGCAAACTAAAATCATTTAAATCACTTGATAAACCAAAAACAACAACATCTTGATGTTGCATGTTGTCAATGTAGAGTCAAAACTTGTTGATGTTGTTGCTTCCATTTGCGAAGACACCGCAGACGATGTTGATGGTTCTTGATTATCCCTAATAACTTTGATATTATCACTGCACTCTTTGATTGTAACACACTAAATTTAAAAATAAAAAAAATATTGGTATTGTGATAACCGAGTTTTTATTTAAGTATTTTGGCAAACTGCGTGCGCATTGCACGATGAACGATTAAGGACGAAGGAAAAGCAAGCTTGGCAACGTTTAGTGTTGGTAAACGTCATTATTTTGTAACGTCATTATTCAGTGTTACAAAGTTGTTTAATTGAACAATGCTGCCAGGTATCAAAAATACCTTTCAAACAAGCCCAGATTGAGAAATCTTCTATAATTCTATCCGATTTTATGACGAATTTAATTAAATTGTTCTATGTATATATGGAAAAATTTCTATTTTGAAATTTTGGGGGGCTCCAAATCCGACTTAGAGCTATGGTCTCTTGCGCCGTATATACAGATGTCTTCAAAGTATGGGCAATGAATATATATATATATATATATATATATATATATATGCATTGCCCATACTTTGAAGACATCTGTATATACAGCCAAAAAAGTCCCTATAAAATGCGCTGTGTCCAGTAAAATGTCTTCAGAGTAAACACTAGAATAACGAAAAGTTTAAGGACAGTCCCCAAAGTATCAAAATGTCTTCATAGTAACTAGTGGAACGAAAACCCGTCCCCGCAATATGTGCTGTGCACATATATATATATATATATATATATATATATGCACAGAGCATTTTGCGGGGACGGGAAAAAGTTTGAGGACGGTCTCCAAAGTAACAAAATGTCTTCATAGTAACTTGTGGAACGAAAAACCGTCCCCGCAACATGCGCTGTGCATATATATATATATATATATATATATATATATATATATATATATATATATTCATTGCCCATACTTTGAAGACATCTGTATATATAGCCAAAAAAGTCCCTATAATATGCGCTGTATCCAGTAAAATGTCTTCAGTGTAAACAGTAGAATAATTAAAAGTTTGAGGACGGTCCCCAAAGTACTAAAATGTCTTCATAGTAACTTGTGGAACGAAAATCCGTCCCCGCAACATGCTCTGTGCACATATATATATATATATATATATATATATATATATATGCTTTTCACATACTTTGAAGACATCTGTATATACAGCCAAAAAAGACCCCGTAATATGAGCTGTATTGTTAAGCTACTGTTTATTACTATTGTAACCACCCGCAAGAAATGTACGTTAGTTTTGCTTGTTACACCCGACAACAAGACAAAAATAAAGTTATAACGTTTTTAGAAAAAATTAATAACCCGCTTTTTTCTTTCTTTTTCAAAATAATTTTTGAATATTATTTTACGGACAAAAACATTTTTCAAACTGGATACCCCGGACCCGTAAAATAATTTTTTAAAAATTATTTTTATTTTCAGCTCTTCTCCAAAGTGTAACCCGAATACTTGGATTTCCTGTAGAGGAATAAGTACACCCTAGAAAACCCCCATTATTAATTTTCTTAAACCCATTTAAAATTAAAAAGGTATGTACTGTGTTTTTTTGTTTAAAGGAAATATATAAATAATATATAATATATATATTGAAAAAAAAAAACAAAAAAAGAAGAAAAGTGCAGTGCAGTGTAAAACATATACATATAGATCATCCCCCGTTTGATCATTATTAAACATACCAACAACAGAAAAAGGAAAAAATACAAAAAAATAAAAGAGACTGTTTTGAAAACATATAAAATAAAACACTGTAAAATATACCAACAAACCATCCGTTAATTTTTTTTTGTGTGCAAAAAATTTCTGGAAAAAATTAAAAAAATAATTGTGTACTTTTTTTAATAAATATTTAAAAGAAAGGAAATAAATAAACTCCGTTTTCTTTTTTTCTTCTCTTAAATAAAGTTCCGTGTTAATTCTCTTTTATTGTAAAACAAAAAAAAATAAAGTGCGAAAGTGCGTTTTAACTAGTACAAATAAAACATAAAAGAGAAGACAAAATAACATTAACTCGTTGTTGTTTTCTAAACAATCGGACGAACAATTAAATATATACACAAAAAAGTTGGTGTTATTTATTATTTTTTTGTTTTTTCTCGGTAAAAAAAATAATAATAAATAATTTAAAATAACTCGCGATTTTTAAATTATATTAGTGTGTTGTGAACATTTTTTACATTGTGTTTTTTATATTCAAAGTAAACAAAGCAAAACAGGTGTTTTTTTATTGTTGTTGTTGGTATGTATATGTTATTATACACAACATAATAGTGTTGCAAAGTTTTCGATTCGAACGAATATTCGAATAAAAAGGTTTTTTATAGTGATTTGTTATAAAAACTAATATTTTTCGCATTAATTCGGTGTGAAATATAATCTCGGTCCATTATTTTGGAATAATTTTCGAATATTTTTTAAATTTCTCGATTTTTTTTTAATTTTTTTTATACCCGTGTAAATTCGAAGTGAAACTTTGCACCACTTTTGTGAATTATATAAACATTTTGAACCTTTTTATACATTAAAGTGATTTTACACTGAGACAAAACATTGTCCCGAATTGTTTTGTGATCGATTTTGATCAAAAATTGGAAAATTTTCCCTGTTTTTTGCAGGTTTAAACCCGAATAATCGTGAAACAGTGTAAATTCACTTAAAATATTATCAATTTATTTAACTTTATCGAATATTTAACGATTTTTCTCGGTATTTTTATTAATTTTTTCGGTTTGCGATAAAATATTTATCTCGTGATTTTTTTATTTTTTAATTAAACCGACTTCCACTCGAATGAAAGTAATTTTTATTCAAAGTTAATCCCGTTTTAAATACCCGAGTAAATATTTTATTGAATCTTTTTCGATATTCAATAATTTTTTTGCATCCTTTACGGAAATTAACTATACTTTTTCTCGTTTTTACGTAATTATCTGAAAATAATATCCCCGAAAATGTCAGATATTTCTGAATTAATTAAATGTTCCGATCGATTGAGCGAATTTGAGGCGATTATTGCCGCAATAGAATCGGTTCCCTTATTGTTCACGAAAGGGAGTCAATTCGAGCATCATACGATTCTTTGAAAATGGAATCGGAAACGAAAAAAAGATGCTTAAGGAAATAAAGCATAGGTACGCGTCTTCGTACAAGACCTACATCCGAGCTATTTCCAACGTTACCAAACATTTAGAACGACTTAAGGCGGAAAAGGAGATGGATCTTACACCAATACCAGCTCCTTCTATTAATCTACCTCCTTGTAAGATTAAACCTTTTGATGGCACTTACACGATGTGGCCAACTTTTCGCGATTTATTCACCGCGATGTATATAAACCGCCCGATAAGTCCCGTTGAAAAATTGCTTCATCTTTTGGGATTGGTATCCGAAGATGTTCATAAGGTAATTAGTAAGTGTCCTTTGACCAATGAAGGCTTTGACCTCGCGTGGAAGAATTTGGTCGACATTTACGAGAATAAGAAAAGTCTCATAAATGCTCAAATTGCAACTCTTTTAAGTATTCCCTCGATAGACCGGGAAACCGGCCCCAAGATAAAAGAGTTGCAACGAACAATAAATGATATTATTTCAAATCTCGAATTATTAAAGGTTACCCCGGAATTATTTTTTCACGTAATCTTTGTTTATATTTGCTCTATCAAATTACCCGAAAATACTTTGACACTTTGGCAAGAGTCAGTCAAAAGTAATCCAGATACTCCGAAATGGGAAGAAATGGATAAATTCCTAGCGTCGCGGTATCATATCAAATCCGTTACCGATATACGACGCTCACAATTGGAACAAAAGCAGGTTGGAAATCCTATTCGGCACCAACCAGCTAGGACTCAGTCCACAAATCGAATAGGTCTTTTGGTTACCCGATAAAGGTTAACAGTTTTGTTACCAAGACTAAATCTAGTCAACCCGTTAGTCGTTGTGTTCTATGCCAAGAACAGCACCCGTTACGACTATGTGCTACATTTTTAGCGCAGAATGTTGAGGAGCGTATGTCAACGGTGAGAAGGCTTAAGTGTTGTACGAATTGCCTTGCTACCTCCCATGAATGTAAAAGCATTCACGTTTGCTTTATGTGTAAGCAAAAGCATCACTCGTTGCTTCACAGGAGCAATAATCCCACTGCGACAAATTCAGGTGGTATTGCACCACCGAGGGACTCAAGTACATCTGTCCAAATCACTGGCAATCGTGTTTTCCCAGCTCCCAATAGCTCTCGGACTCCGACGAACGCCGATGATGGTCCGTCTACTTCGACGGGAGTGCGATCCCATCAAACATATGCCACGAGGTTATCCTCTGACTCGAATACAACCGTGTTGTTGGGGTCTGTGGTGTGCAAAGTGCATAATCGTGACATTTTTAGCTCGGCTCGAGCTTTGATCGATCCATGTTCTCAAGTTTCCTTTATTTCGAAAAGGTTACAGGAAAAACTCGGTATACCTACTTTTTCTGTTCCAGTTACTGAAGTTTCAGGTGTAAAGGACAATTTGACGTCAACACCATCGAGAATGTGCTGTTTTACAATTGGTTCTCCAATTGACCCTGATTTTGCACTTCAGACGAGGGCCTATGTAGTCGGAAGGGTTACAGGCCGTATACCCTCCGGTTCACTTGCGAATGGCTTAGATAATGATTTCCCCGATGTTACATTATCTAACATTGATTGCACCAGAATGGATCTTCTCCTTGGGGGGGAGGTCTATCCCCGAATTTTGAAACCATGTGTGCGAATTAATCCGAATAGCAACCTGGTCGCACAAGAGACCGTTTTTGGTTGAATTGTCACCGGTGAGGTGTCTTACGATCGATTACTACTTTTTGTAACCATATAGGATTAAACGCTCAACTCGCGCTTTTTTGGGAACTTGAAGAGGTTCCCCCAGTTTCGCGTTTAACAGAAACTGAAGTGTTTTGTGAGGAACTTTTCCGATGCACTACTCACAGGGACTCCAACGGTCGATATGTGGTTTCACTCCCGTTTAAACCCGATTTTCCGAAATATTTATCTTTGGGCAATTCCCGTGATTTAGCTCTTTCTCAGTTTAAGAGAAACGAAAATAGACTTCTGAAAAATCCCGAATTGAAGTCGCAATACGATAAAGTGATCGATGAATATATGGTTTTGGACCATATGCGTGAGGTCGAACCACCGACTTCGGAGACATTTAATTATTATATGCCGCATCATGCAGTCATTAAACCCGATAGCGTTACTACAAAACTCCGGTCCAATACTTCAAGCGGACCTGACAATTTTGATTCTCCGTTGGCGTTTTTATCGTTTCGTATTTAATGCTGACATTGAAAAAATGTATCGGCAAATACTCGTAAGTCCCAATCAAACCACATTTCAAAGGATTCTTTTCCGTCGTAATCCTGATGATGAAATTAAGGACTATGAGCTAAAGACTGTAACCAGGGGTGAATTGTGCTCCTTACCTCGCAATACGGACACTACTTCAATTGGCCAGTGATTGTGAAGCTCAGAGTCCTGCTGCATCTGAGATTTTAAAAGATCATGTCTATGTCGATGAGGTGCTTGCCGGTTCTCATGAACTGGAAGATGGTTTGAGGAAAAGAGACGAACTTACCCGAGTTCTTGAATCTGCTGGGTTTATTCTCCGAAAATGGACCGCAAATCATCTTCGTCTTCTCCGAAAATAATCTGCTCGATGCAGATTTCTTAAAATTCTCAGATGCGAGCACTACAAAAACCCTGGGTTTGCGATGGAATGCTGATAAAGACAGCTTCTATTTTAAACTCGTTTCGCAACCAAGTCGAAATGTGGTCACAAAACGTGCTGTTTTGTCTGAAATAGCCAGATTATTTGATCCCGCCGGCTGGCTTTCCCCGAAGATTATCGTTGCTAAAATGATTATGCAACAGATATGGAAAGACAAAACAGATTGGGATGAGTGCTTGAGCTCTACCACTTTGACTCAATGGCACGCCTTTCTCGATGATTACCCGATTATTGAAAAAATTCAAATACCCAGATGGGTCAAGTACGATCCAAGTGGTGATTTCGAAATTCATTTTGTGATGCCTCAGAAAAAGCCTATGCTGCAACGATCTATGTTCGCACAATCTCTTCCCCGATTGAGATAACCTCGCACTTGCTAGCGTCAAAAACAAAAGTAGCTCCAGTTAAATATGAGACTTTACCCCGTTTAGAACTCTGTGGAGCGGCACTTATGGCAAACATGGTAGAATCTTTGAGTAGTCAACTGAATTTGAACAGAGATAAGATTCATCTTTTGACTGATTCTACCATTGTTTTGACTTGGCTTCAAAAACCCCCGTGCCATTTGCCAACTTTTGTAGCGAATAGAGTTGCATTAATTGAACGTAAAGTTGGAAATGATAAATGGTCCCATGTCGTTTCCAAGGATAACCCCGCCGATTTGGCCAGTCGTGGATCACTTGCTCGTGATTTGATCGATAACCCTTTGTGGTGGCACGGTCCTAAATGATTCGCTCAACCAAGGGATAAATGGCCTTCGAAATCGGTGAATATTTATTCATATTTAGAATGTGTTAAAACACATCAGATCCTGGGGAAACCATTTGATATTCTCGGAAAGTTCTCTGATTTACCCCGGGCAATGCGTATTATTGCCTATTTATTCCGTTGCTTTAATTTTCTGAAAACTCGTTCCCAATCATATCATACCCTTGATATTACACATTCCGAAATGGAATTTGTTCGAAACCGTTTAGTTCTCGTGTGTCAGCGCATTTATCTTCCGGAATATTCGTTTTTATCGAAGAATCTTCCTTTACCCCCGAAAAGTAACTTGTTGGCTTTGAATCCTTTTATTGATTCGAATGGATTCGTTCGAATGAACGGCCGACTTGTTCATGCCCCTGGTTTGACACATATTGAAAGATACCCGATACTCCTGCACTTTTACGAAATTATTCGTGAAGCACGTCCATAAGTGTACGATACATGGCGGACAGTCTTTGATGCTTCGGGTAATACAAATGGAGTTCTGGGTTCCGCACCTGAAGAATCTGGTGCGCGGAGCTATTCGTAGTTGCACTGTGTGCGCTTTACACCAGAAGAAGTCTGGCCAGCAGCTTATGGCAGCTTTACCCCCTGAAAGGTCAAATAGAAAACATTTTCTTTCCGACTTCAAACACCAACTCCTCTCCCAAAGCAGCCTGCACATTGTCCAATGGAATTTTATACCGCCCGGTGCCATATGGGCGGACTTTGGGAAGCGGGAGTTAAAAGTTTTAAAACTCATTTAAAAAAGATTTCTAACGCGCAGAAATATACATACGAAGAGTTTTCTACGATGCTCACCCGAATAGAATCTTGTCTTAATTCACGACCTTTATCCCCGATGAATGAAAACCCTCATGACATAGCCCCCTTAACACCCGGTCATTTCTTAACAGGTGGCCCCTTATTAGCTCCCCCCGAACCCAACTTATCAGGTTTATCCCTCAGTCGTGCCAATAGGTGGCAAAACTCAAAATTCTTCACCACCAACTTGCTCTGCGTTGGAAAGAAGAATATTTGAAGGAACTTCACAGGCGTGTGAAGTGGAAATATCTGCAAGTTCACCCCCCACATGGTTACCTGTGGGGGCCACGGTCGAAGAGTCCAAAGAGACGCCCGAAAAAGGACCGGCCTGTAAGTTATGCAAAAAGGATCATCCCTTGCGGAGATGTTTCCGTTTTAAGCAGATGTCGGTAGTTGACCGTATAAAGACTGTAAAACGGCATAAATATTGTTTTAATTGTCTGGCAACCACCCACCTCCTAAGGGCCTGTGAGAGCCGTGATCGATGTTTGGAGTGTCTGGAGGAGCACCATACCCTGTTGCACAGATCCCACCATTTGGCAAATAAAAAACAATCACAACGGAGAAAACCGAAGAAACAACAAAAACCCAAAAACCAACAAAAATATCAACAACAACATAAACATCAACAACGTCAACATAAGCGTCAACAACAGCAAACCCAACAGCATTCATATAATTGCTGCACCCGTAACCCCCGATCAGGTCCATTCAACAATAATGGACAGCCAGCCACCATCATCATCAACGTCCATTCGGGACAAATTGTTTGATTTTTATTTCGTTTTTGTACTATGTACATATTTTTTTGATTTCAATTTTTCATTTTTTGATTTTTTTTTTTTCAATTTTGTTTTCTGATTTTTATTTTTATTTTTATTTTCATTTAAATTTTTATTTTTTTTTACAAAGAAATGAATTATAAAATAATTTTGTAAATATTTAAATATTTTAATTGAATTAGTTTTAAGTATTTTATTGAACTTACCCGTTATAAATTTCCCGAACGCACTTATTCCTTAGCTCCTCTTGTTGCACCCGTGCAAGGGGGGCGGGATGTTTACGCGTAGAGTGCGTGAATACGCCTATTATTTAGCTTAACGAAACTTTTCTCTTGCTCTCTTTGGAATTTTTTGGTAGCCTTAGAGATCTTGTTTTGTTAAGCTACTGTTTATTACTATTGTAACCACCCGCAAGAAAGGTACGTTAGTTTTGCTTGTTACACCCGACAACAAGACAAAAATAAAGTTATAACGTTTTTAGAAAAAATTAATAACCCGCTTTTTTCTTTCTTTTTCAAAATAATTTTTTAATATTATTTTACGGACAAAAACACAAGGTATTAATCAAGAAGAAAGCAACTATTGTTTTAAACGATTTCACATCAAAAATTCTAATTCAGTGTATTTTTCATTCAAAGATTGCCTTCCAAATCTTTTCGAGATTCCATACGAGGCGCTTTCTTTTACCTTCACGGTTTTTGTCGATTGAGCGCTTAGCAACACTAGCTAGTAGCTGGACATGACGCTCCGTACCCTGAATATGACAAGGTATTAGTGGGTCTGGAAATGGTGGATCTTCATCATCTACACATTCGAGGTATTGTTGTAAATGCTCATACGGAATTTTCCTGGTAAATGGCGGTTCAAATAACAACGCTTTGTCCTCTAAATCGATCATGTGAACGTAATCCGTACAAACAAAATTGATGTTTGGTTTTACATATTCGCGAAGCTCAGTTAAATCGCATACGTTGTCGCGAATATACAATATTTTTTTGAGTGCCCATATACGAATTTCTTTACAATCATCGAATAACATGCTCAACAAAACATTTTCACTGTGTACGAAATAGAAATTATTCTGTATTACGGGATTTACGATGTTACGTACGTTGTCTGGTAAATATTGCGTCCACTGGATGAATTTTCCAAGCAGAGCACTACCGTATACAGCCGAATTGTAGTATTTGACGTTGAAATACATGGGAACATACACTTTCATGATGTACCTTGCCAAAATTTGTAAATTTTGTGATGGGTTTTCTGTCGCAATATACACACGGAGCAATCTACTAGCTTTTGTTATCCATCTCGAATGTCCTACCGGTCCAGGCTTGATGTTTGCAAGATTAATTGAGCAACTACCATTTGAAACGGCTTGGGCAATTTGGTATAGATATTTAACGTCCGTGGAAAATTGATCATTAGCATCTGTACTCATTGGAGGAATGTTTAGATTATTTCAATAAAAAAATTACAAAACTATATCGTATAGAGAAGGAAGTACATAAAGTTATGATATTTACTTGTAATGTATTGCAAATATCTAACCTTTGAGCTAACGATCCAGTGCTTTTTGTCGGTCCAGTAGTGGCCGATTTATCAACAGCGTTGTACAGATGTCATATTGCAGCGCGAAATATTAAGACAAATTTAATAGGATTTTTTTTAACCTACTGTGGCGTTTGGATTTTTTTTATACGTGTGTTTATGCAAGAAAATAATAATAAATTTTACTTAGCAACATCATAATTGTTATCATCATAATTAGTGACGTCATCATTCTACATCAACCATCGAGGCTGCTGATGCCTCATCATCGATAAGTTTTGAGTAGGTCGGCCTCTATGTGTACGGCGCCGGGAACGTGATTTAGTTGTTAACTTGTCAAAGCGTTTTGTCAAACTTGCGACAGCAGCGCGAAGGTCATCGACTTCATTGTGTGATACAACAGTACGTACCTGATTTGTTGTAACGGCATCAAGAATAGAATCTGCGATCTTGGTAAACTCGGAAGCGTTACCACATGATGCAGCAATAACAGGCTGTACTACGTCAGGCAACCGTTTTATCCAGAGACCTTTTAAAACAGCCTCACCAATCGTGATACCAGCGGTTGAGACGTCGTTGTTCGCTGTCAGCAAAATGCTCAGTAATTTTTAAACGTACAAAATTATACCTCTCGGCTTGGGGCATCGCTGATATCACGTCTGTTTACTGTGCAATCACACTTGGGTCCAAAGCGGCTAAAACGGTTGCTGCTTTTTGCCTGTCGGATAAAATACTAGAGGCAGTGAATCAAAAGTCAATGGTGACGGACCATGACTCTATATTGGCGCTGGCCATCTGAGGCAACGGGAGTTTGGCGTACACCACTGCGACATTGCTTGGAGGTGAATTAGAATTCAATTGTGGATTTTGCATTGCGCGTTGATTCAGAGCGTTGTCTGAGGCCAAGCCACTGTTATTTTACAAAAAAAAAATTTTTCTAAAAACTCCAATGTAGGTTGCATCTCTTTATTTTTTGAGGTTACGTTAAAAACGCTATGGAAAATTCTGGAATGTTCTTAAAAACACAAGGCAAATTGTTGTGGGGAAAAACAAATGCCGGTTCGATACCAGGTAATCACGTCAGGATCACACCGGGGTCACCACTTTAATGAATTTCTTCTCATTAATAAAATGTTTATTTTATTAGTTAATATTTATTTTATTTATAAATTTAAAATATGTTGCACAATTATTATTTAAAACGTTGTGACACCCGACCTGGTATGTGTGACATCCAAAATTAGAAAGAGAGTGAGTTACAGCATTGTACAAATAAAGTAACAAAAACTTCGTAGTAGCGTTGTATGCAAGTTGAAATGCATTCGTAGGTGTCAAAGACGAAATTTCATAAAAATACTGAACATATTTATAAAAATATAAATATTTTGTTAAAACGCGAAATAATTTTGTGCAAACACAAAACTTCGTTTGTATTACTTACGAAATTTCTAAAATTAAGAAAGTTATTACCATCAGCTGAGTACGAAAATTTTGTGATGTTACAATTTTATACTAAAAATAATTAACGAAATCATTGTATTATTTACAAAATTTATATTTTAATGAAATTTGTAATATACGAAAGTTTTGTTATATTTATATACAAAATATTTGTATATTGTACGAAAAATATATTTGTATTTTTAAGCATGGATTATTATGAGTGTAAGCGAGTGATCGGCACTCATAGCACACAGAGGCCGAACACAACACGAATGTCAACAAATCTCACTGCTAAGAGCCCAAAAAATACAATTATTTTATTCAGTAGCATGCCAACTATCAACAGAGCGAGTATATGCCTCTTTGTTGAAGAAATAAAGTACACTCTAAAAATTTGTTTTTTTATTATAGGTATTTTTTAATTGAAGGTATTTATTTTGTTTTTCGTTTACATTTTAAATTAAAAATGTGGAACGTTGAGTGGGAAGAATCATTTTTATTTTTATTAAATATATTAAATGAGGCAGAGTATGCAATCGGAAAATTATTATTATTATGAATTATTTTTATTTTTTATAATAGAGAAAACAAAAACAAGAACTATTTTAATTCAATCAAAACGGATATTCTCTTGACGATACATTCATTTATCTAGATTGGTGTAAAACACCAATCCATTCATATTCTCTCTTTCTGTCAACCACTTGTGTAAGCACAGCTGATTGAAAAAAATAAGTAGATAACCAACATTAAAGGGTGTTCACGGTGCCCAGAGGTTATTTTTAATTTTATAACCAAATAAGCTGATAACCAACCTACCGTGAACAACCTTATTATATGTGCAAAAAAATATTAAAGTTGTACTCCTGAAAATTAACTTTGACATTTTTTATGAGGATTGTAAAAATATTTGGGCTCTAGCAATAATCTCCCGTGAGCTAAATCGCGTTAAAAAAGTGCCCAAAAAGTTTTTTTTCATGAATAAAAAATTCGGTAATATTGGTTTTGTCCAATGAATTACAAAATATAATAGAGGTTTTGTAATTCTTCGATTCTGTATTAAAACATTTTAAAAATCTAACCACATACTCGAGATAGCGAGTTGTTTATGTCATTTTTTGATGCTTTTCAAATCGATTTTACTGAAAATTTAAAAGACTGCCATTTTTTGTCCGATTTTCACTTCTAATACATCGTTAGAAAGGTGTTGACCACCGCTTGGAATTTTAGTCAAAAATTAACTGCACTGTCTTACTTTTTTTTGACACATTTGCTTTTCTTTTAAAAACATTTGGGTTTGGCATATACATATGTAGATGTAGAAAAAGTTGTTCAATAGTTCTGAAAAAATACACTAAAATGCTTTTTATTCCGCGAAAATTAGATTCGTCCAGATTACCCACGAAATGCAATATTTAATATGATAATCTCAAAATAATTCGCATTTTGGGCTTTCAAAATATTTTAACATTGCTGTTAAGGATATATTGGATATATTCAAAGCTGTTGAAATTTCGGCAAAAGGAAGAATAGTCCATTTAAAACAAATCACGCAACTTACAAAACGTTATCGAGACACGACTAAAAGAATGGAACACAATTTTTTAGGTTTCCTCTTGCACTGCCCTCTCAATCCAAGTTGTTGATAAAAATCGGCCTGCTTATAAAGCAAATAAAATTGTGTCTCGCAAGCAATACACTGAACTAAATTGCAAAAAGATTTTTTGTAAGATATTTTTCGATAATTTATTTCAATTTTAATTATTTTTTTACTTGTTTACTTGCATTTTATAATTTTTTAAATTTTAATACTTTTATATTTTTTCAATTTTAATTATACTTTTTACTTGTTTTTAACTAAAAATTTATTATAAAAAAATTGTATAACCTTATAGAAAATCGACAAGAATCCTTGTTATTTAACTGTATTTTATTATTTGTTCAATTTTAATTCTTTGATATTTTTTTAATTATACTTACTTTTACCTAAAAGTTAAATATAAAAAATCGTCTTTGTTGTGATTTTAGGGAAGAACTTAATAATTTTGTCATTTCTTGATAAATAATAACTCAGCTAGGGGCACAGAAGAGTAATGATTCAATCAATGCCCATTTTTTATACTAAATTAACTGTTATTCTAAAATGGACTAGGATAACTATAGCACGTAAAGAAAAACAAACAAGCCCCTATATTATATTCAAAGTTTGAAAAAATACTACAAAAAACAAAGGTACTGATCATATATTGGTTGTAATTGATCTCCAGATGTTCTGAGATTCACGCCTCATAACCCTCTCCTACCTTTTCCTGGTGACGATTAATCCTTATTCCAGGAACCCACAAGAGTCTCCCCTAACATTCTACATTATTCAAGAAAACATAATATATTTTAGCAATTCATATTGTAAATCCTAGAACCGTATACTAAATATAACGATAACGATTACGGTTTGATCATTACCAAATAACAAAAGATGAATGAATTGGCAATTAAGTAAGAGAAAGTAAAAATTACAAATCGATTACTTTATCTATAACAAAAAAATCTACTGAGATCCATTTGATTCTCAAAAACAATTTGGTTTGACTACGCAAAACAAAAAAAATCAATGAATAACTCATTCATTGATTTTTTTGAGAAAAAAACTACACTTACTTTAAGAGAAGACAAAAAAATTACTTAATAGTAAAAAAACTAACGTTACTTTTATGACTTACTTTGAGAATTTATGAATGAATGACGTCATAATTGTTACTTCTTGTTTTAAGCAACACTCAAATTAAAGGTTACTAATATGCAAGAATATAAATGTAAATAACAAAAAATGATTTCAATTCAAAAACTCACCCAACCTTTTGTCGAAGAAGGATTAGGCATCAGCAGCCTCGATGGTTGATGTATAATGATGACGTCACTAATTATGATGATAACAATTATGATGTTGCTAAGTAAAATTTATTATTATTTTCTTGCATAAACACACGTATAAAAAAAATCCAAACGCCACAGTAGGTTAAAAAAAATCCTATTAAATTTGTCTTAATATTTCGCGCTGCAATATGACATCTGTACAACGCTGTTGATAAATCGGCCACTACTGGACCGACCAAAAGCACTGGATCGTTAGCTCAAAGGTTAGATATTGCAAATATCTAACCTTTGAGCTAACGATCCAGTGCTTTTTGATAGATATTGCAAATATCTAACCTTTGAGCTAACGATCCAGTGCTTTTTGTCGGTCCAGTAGTGGCCGATTTATCAACAGCGTTGTACAGATGTCATATGTTGTTTGTTTTTCTTTACGTGCTATAGTTATCCTAGTCCATTTTAGAATAACAGTTAATTTAGTATAAAAAATGGGCATTGATTGAATCATTACTCTTCTGTGCCCCTAGCTGAGTTATTATTTATCAAGAAATGACAAAATTATTAAGTTCTTCCCTAAAATCACAACAAAGACGATTTTTTATATTTAACTTTTAGGTAAAAGTAAGTATAATTAAAAACAAATATCAAAGAATTAAAATTGAACAAATAATAAAATACAGTTAAATAACAAGGATTCTTGTCGATTTTCTATAAGGTTATACAATTTTTTTATAATAAATTTTTAGTTAAAAACAAGTAAAAAGTATAATTAAAATTGAAAAAATATAAAAGTATTAAAATTTAATAAATGATAAAATGCAAGTAAACAAGTAAAAAAATAATTAAAATTGAAATAAATTATCGAAAAATATCTTACAAAAAATCTTTTTGCAATTTAGTTCAGTGTATTGCTTGCGAGACACAATTTTATTTGCTTTATAAGCAGGCCGATTTTTATCAACAACTTGGATTGAGAGGGCAGTGCAAGAGGAAACCTAAAAAATTGTGTTCCATTCTTTTAGTCGTGTCTCGATAACGTTTTGTAAGTTGCGTGATTTGTTTTAAATGGACTATTCTTCCTTTTGCCGAAATTTCAACAGCTTTGAATATATCCAATATATCCTTAACAGCAATGTTAAAATATTTTGAAAGCCCAAAATGCGAATTATTTTGAGATTATTATATTAAATATTGCATTTCGTGGGTAATCTGGACGAATCTAATTTTCGCGGAACAAAAAGCATTTTAGTGTATTTTTTCAGAACTATTGAACAACTTTTTCTACAACTACATATGTATATGCCAAACCCAAATGTTTTTAAAAGAAAAGCAAATGTGTCAAAAAAAAGTAAGACAGTGCAGTTAATTTTTGACTAAAATTCCAAGCGGTGGTCAACACCTTTCTAACGATGTATTAGAAGTGAAAATCGGACAAAAAATGGCAGTCTTTTAAATTTTCAGTAAAATCGATTTGAAAAGCATCAAAAAATTACATAAACAACTCGCTATCTCGAGTATGTGGTTAGATTTTTAAAATGTTTTAATACAGAATCGAAGAATTACAAAACCTCTATTATATTTTGTAATTCATTGGACAAAACCAAAATTACCGAATTTTTTATTCATGAAAAAAAACTTTTTGGGCACTTTTTTAACGCGATTTAGCTCACGGGAGATTATTGCTAGAGCCCAAATATTTTTACAATCCTCATAAAAAATGTCAAAGTTAATTTTCAGGAGTACAACTTTAATATTTTTTTGCACATATAATAAGGTTGTTCACGGTAGGTTGGTTATCAGCTTATTTGGTTATAAAATTAAAAATAACCTCTGGGCACCGTGAACACCCTTTAATGTTGGTTATCTACTTATTTTTTTCAATCAGCTGTGCTTACACAAGTGGTTGACAGAAAGAGAGAATATGAATGGATTGGTGTTTTACACCAATCTAGATAAATGAATGAATCGTCAAGAGAATATCCGTTTTGATTGAATTAAAATAGTTCTTGTTTTTGTTTTCTCTATTATAAAAAATAAAAATAATTCATAATAATAATAATTTTCCGATTGCATACTCTGCCTCATTTAATATATTTAATAAAAATAAAAATGATTCTTCCCACTCAACGTTCCACATTTTTAATTTAAAATGTAAACGAAAAACAAAATAAATACATTCAATTAAAAAATACCTATAATAAAAAAACAAATTTTTAGAGTGTACTTTATTTCTTCAACAAAGAGGCATATACTCGCTCTGTTGATAGTTGGCATGCTACTGAATAAAATAATTGTATTTTTTGGGCTCTTAGCAGTGAGATTTGTTGACATTCGTGTTGTGTTCGGCCTCTGTGTGCTATGAGTGCCGATCACTCGCTTACACTCATAATAATCCATGCTTAAAAATACAAATATATTTTTCGTACAATATACAAATATTTTGTATATAAATATAACAAAACTTTCGTATATTACAAATTTCATTAAAATATAAATTTTGTAAATAATACAATGATTTCGTTAATTATTTTTAGTATAGAATTGTAACATCACAAAATTTTCGTACTCAGCTGATGGTAATAACTTTCTTAATTTTAGAAATTTCGTAAGTAATACAAACGAAGTTTTGTGTTTGCACAAAATTATTTCGCGTTTTAACAAAATATTTATATTTTTATAAATATGTTCAGTATTTTTATGAAATTTCGTCTTTGACACCTACGAATGCATTTCAACTTGCATACAACGTTACTACGAAGTTTTTGTTACTTTATTTGTACAATGCTGTAACTCACTCTCTTTCTAATTTTGGATGTCACACATACCAGGTCGGGTGTCACAACGTTTTAAATAATAATTGTGCAACATATTTTAAATTTATAAATTAAATAAATATTAACTAATAAAATAAACATTTTATTAATGAGAAGAAATTCATTAAAGTGGTGACCCCGGTGTGATCCTGACGTGATTACCTGGTATCGAACCGGCATTTGTTTTTCCCCACAAAAATTTGCCTTGTGTTTTTAAGAACATTCCAGAATTTTCCATAGCGTTTTTAACGTAACCTCAAAAAAATAAAGAGATGCAACCTACATTGGAGTTTCTAGAAACATTTTTTTTTGTAAAATAACAGTGGCTTGGCCTCAGACAACGCTCTGAATCAACGCGCAATGCAAAATCCACAATTGAATTCTAATTCACTTCCAAGCAATGTCGCAGTGGTGTACGCCAAACTCCCGTTGCCTCAGATGGCCAGCGCCAATATAGAGTCATGGTCCGTCACCATTGACTTTTGATTCACTGCCTCTAGTATTTTATCCGACAGGCAAAAAGCAGCAACCGTTTTAGCCGCTTTGGACCCAAGTGTGATTGCACAGTAAACAGACGTGATATCAGCGATGCCCCAAGCCGAGAGGTATAATTTTGTACGTTTAAAAATTACTGAGCATTTTGCTGACAGCGAACAACGATGTCTTTACCGCTTATTGTCAGAATTGCCACTTGGAGACAAAAAACCATCAGAGCTATACTACGAGATGAAACGAGTCGCTGGTATCACGATTGGTGAGGCTGTTTTAAAAGGTCTCTGGATAAAACGGTTGCCTGACGTAGTACAGCCTGTTATTGCTGCATCATGTGGTAACGCTTCCGAGTTTACCAAGATCGCAGATTCTATTCTTGATGCCGTTACAACAAATCAGGTACGTACTGTTGTATTACACAATGAAGTCGATGACCTTCGCGCTGCTGTCGCAAGTTTGACAAAACGCTTTGACAAGTTAACAACTAAATCACGTTCCCGGCGCCGTACAAATAGAGGCCGACCTAATCAAAACTTATCGACAACAGGAAAGTCAACAGAAGAGTGCTGGTACCATCAACGGTATGGACGTGATCCCAAAAAATGCAGATCCTCTTGTTGACACAAGAAAAACCGTTCGATTAATACTGTGTCGTCTGATGCCGTTGTGACATCAGCATGAAGCCAGATGCGAGTGGCGAGTGCTAGGAAAAACTCGTTTACTAATCGCAAAATTTTCCGCTTACAGGTGAGAGACTTCTTTACTAAAACTAAATATTTAGTCGATACAGGTGCAGATGCGTCTGTCCTTCCTCTAACTGCAAAAAAGCAAGACATGAAACGAATCACTACGCTATTGTATGCAGCCAACGGTGTACCGATTAAAGTTTTAGGCGAAAAACGCATAACATTAGACCTAGGCCTTCATCGCAAGTTTGAGTGGCCATTCATAGTTGCTGATGTAACTGTTCCAATCATAGGAGCCGATTTCATCCGTTTTTATGATCTGCTTATAGACTTACGCCATATCTACCGCTCTACCTTATAAACGAATTCGCTGATATCACAAAATAAGCATCGGTTGGTTCCGTTACCAAATCAACGATTTTCCACCGCATCGAAACGGCAGGTCAGCCAGTTTTTTCCCGACCCCGACGCTTATCGCCTGAAAAGTTAATCGCAGCACGAGCTGAATTCGAAGAATTGAGGCAGGCAGGAATCTGTGAACCATCGAGTAGTAATTGGGCAAGTCCCATACACTTGGTTCGAAAGAGCTATGGTTCTTAGAGACCTTGTGGTGATTACCGTGCACTCAACGCACAGACAGTTCCTGACCGATACCCGCTGCCATATCTGACTGATTTTACGAGTATGTTAAGTGGCAAGAAAATTTTTTCTAAAATATACCTTCAAAAAGCTTTTCACCAGGTGCCGATCCATCCCAACGATGTCCCAAAACAGCCATAACAACACCTTTTGGTTTGTATGAGTTTAAATTTATGACATTTGGACTGTGCAACGCCGCACAGACGTTTCAAAGATTAATTAATGAAGTTATACGTGGTCTGGACTTTGTTTTCCCGTATATCGACGACATATTTCTCGCATCATGTTCTGCCGAACAACACCGTAAAGATCTCAGAATGGTTATAGATCGCATTCGAAAAACAACTTGGCTATAAATCTATCAAAATGTGAATTTGGAAGAACGGAAATACAATTTCTTGGCCATCAAGTTACGGCAGACAGAATTCAACCTTTACCTGAGAAGGTTGCTGCTGTTCAAAATTTTCTAAAATCAACGGTGGCTAAGGATTTAAAAAGGTTTTCAGCTATGATAAATTTCTACAGAAAAGTTTTGCCACACGCTCTTAAACAATAATCGAAACTACAAACACTTATGAAAAGAAACGTCAAAAACGACAACACGCTTATCTTATGGACCACAGAAACTGAAAATTCTTTTTTAAAGTGTAAACAGGAGCTTATGAACGCAACGCTTTTGGAACATCCAGCTAAAAACGCACAGTTGGCACATTTCGTTGATGCGTCTGACACAGCAGTCGGTGCAGCACTCAACCAATGTATATACGGCGAATTACGACCGCTTGGATTTTACTCTAAAAAGCTAACCGACGCTTAACTTAAATACAGCACTTATGACCGCGAGTTAACTGCAATGTATCAGGGTGTTTGCTATTTTCGATACATGATCGAAGGTATAAGCTGGTTTACTGTCACCGATCATCGACCTTTAACCTTCGCCTTTAAACAGAGTCTAGAGAAAGCTTCTCCAACAGCAACAGGAGGATGTAGAAATTCAGCAGTTGAAGTCAGGTATTTCTTCTAATTCACTTATACTACCTTGAAGTTATTTGCGAAACATCCACAAATAATGTTTGACGTTGATCCCAAAACAATTTCTCAGCCAAGTATTATCAATGGTACACGATTTGGCTCACCCGGGTGTACGTGCAACAATCAAGCTAATGACAAAAAGATTTGTGTGGCTGTCAATAAACAATGATAGCGCTAAATTCGTCCCAAATTGTCTCGCTTGCCAACGCTTCGAAGTGCAACGCCATAAAAAACAACCCCAGCGAGGTACGAACCCCTAAAACATCGTTTTTCCCACATCAACATCGATGTCGTCGGTCCGTTCCCATTATGCGAAGGACAGCGATATTGTTTAACGATGATAGATCGCTTTACGCGTTGGCCAGAAGCTGTGCCCATACCTGACATGACAGCCGAAGCCGTAGCCAAAGCCATTTTGTTTCACTGGGTTGCAAGGTTTGGAGTGCCTGCTAAAATAACATCCGATCGCAGCAGGCAGTTTGAATCAGTTGTTTTCACCGAATTAAGGACAACTATTGGTGCAACTCATCTACGGACCACGCCATACCATCACAATCGAATGGCAATATAGGGAGGTGGCATCGAGTTTTCAAAGCAGCCATACTTTGTAGTAAAGCATCAAAACAGATATACAGCCTACCGACTATTCTTCTTGGATTAAGAGTCGTCTTTAAACCCGACATCGGGGTCTCTCCTGCCGAACTCGTCTACGGTACAACATTAAGGTTACCTGGCGAATTTTTTGATACGATCAAACCAACCGAAATCACAAGCGAAACTGTTTTACAATTTCAAACGGCAATGCGAAATTTACGCCCAACACAAACATCTCATCATGGAGAGGTAAAAACCTTCGTCAACCCTGATTTATCTTCATCAAAACATGTCTTCGTGCGCAATGACTCAATACGTCCGTCTCTAACTCATTCGTACAATGGTCCTTACCCGATAATTCGTAAGGCTACGAAGTTTTTTACAGTCAACGTTAGAGGTCGTTCAGTCATTATAAGCATTGACCGACTCAAACCAGCGTTTACTACAAGTATGAACCTAGACATCGACAATTCTTCAGCAACAGATGCACAAAAAAAGACTGATCTTGGGTCTACAAATTCAGTCCCCGAAAAAGATAATACATTGGACGAATCGCGTCAATGTGAAGAAGCATCTAATCCGTTAGAAGACATCGGCATTAGACCTAATTCTCCGCCGTCAATCCAGCACGACACTTCTACAGCTCCACCGAAATTTACCCGTTGTGGTAGACGTGTCACCTTTCCAGCAAGGTTCAGGTAGCTTTCGTCTAGCGGGCGAGTACTGTGGCGCCCTGTCTTTGACACCTACGAATGCATTTCAACTTGCATTTATTTGTACAATGCTGTAACTCACTCTCTTTCTAATTTTGGCTGTCACACATACCAGGTCGGGTACGACAACGTTTTAAATAATAATTGTGCAACATATTTTAAATTTATAAATAAAATAAATATTAAAAATAAAATAAACATTTTATTAATGAGAAGAAATTCATTAAATATATTACAAAATTTTTCGTAATGTCAAAATAATCAAATCTTTGGAAAACTGAACCACAGTTTCTGTGTATTTTACCTATGAATAATTATGAGGGTAATTACTTCTTCTCATTTTTATTAATTTTTATAAATAAAAACCAGATGTGAATGCCATTGCTACCAACATTTAATATAAAATTTGAGATGCCATTTGCTGAAAAGTAGCTTTTTTTATGTTGCCAGTTAGTAAAATTAATACTATTTTCCAACACTACAAATAAGCACATAACTACATAATATGTAAACAAAGTTGGTTATTTTCTTTTAATGTATTTTGTTGTTGTTGATGTAAGCATTTAATCACATAACCTGATAACCAGCCTACCGTGAACAACCTTAATGTTAATCAGTCTAATGTGTAGTATTATGTTAAATACTTGCGCCACACCAAGACGCCAAAAGAGGTAGGAATTTTTTTAAAGACGTACTGTTATTTAATGGGCTAAGGAAAAATTAAACACTAACTAAAGAACACATAGAAATATCGGTTAGAACATCGATGATTTGTTTTTAAAAGGATATGCAATAAGAAAGAATTTTCTATGCCAATTATATTTGCTGCTTTAGAATTTCCCTACTTGATGATGGTAAGAGATTAACGCATTCCCAAAGCAAATCGTAGTCTTATTTATAGTTGTCACTATTACCATTAAGATGGAACTAAACTAAATTAGTTTAAAACATTTCATGTCACAAAGTCTGTTGTGTATCATATTATTTTTTTTTTGGGCGAGGGGGGGGGGGATATATCACCTCCTATTCACCCTCCGTGGTATCAGCCCTATTTAAAATTATTAGTTCTAGAACTACTTCTCAGAGAATAACTACAAATCCTTTAAAAGCATCGAACTAACTCCACGCGAAGGAGTCATGTTTGGATTATAACTACATAATTACATTTTCGGTGTGTTTTAGGAAAGTGTTTTATTTAGTAACTGATACTAAGTTTCAATAGAGCTTTTTAAGGAACTTTAAAAATTTTAAATATATCTTTCATCTTAAAAAAATGTTATTAAAATGTCTCCTATTAAAATAAAAAACTTCAATTATGAAAATAAACGTTACCGAAAGGAAGGAAGGAAGGACAACTTCATATAGATTGAATAACTAACTTCTCGAAATCTGCAAATATAGTCGTGGTCACACTATTAAGTCATATTACTATCATTATTCCCTCCACCATAAATGGTGAGGGTATATATCAGTTTGTCATATCGTTTGTAACATGACGAAATATAGATCTAAGATCCCATAAAGTATATATATTCGTGATCCTTATGCAATTTTAAGTCGATTTAGCGATGTCCGTCTCGCTGTTGAAATGGCGATCTCGACATGAAGACATAAAATTATTGGACATCCTGCCGAGCAGTTTGGTATTAAAAATGAGCAAAATCGGTCCAGCGGTTAAAAAGTTATTAGTGAAAATGTGAAGATACCTCTAAATTTTCCATACAAATTTGTGTACTTTAGTACAATTTCATAGTAGCGACTGGTACATAATATATTTTCTCATATTTTTTCATCAGTCGCTTAGAAATGAATATTTTGTATTCACCTCAAATATTTTCCACCACTAAAATTTTTGTCCCCACAAAAATTTTTTCACCTCAAAAAATTTTTTTCACCTCAAAATTTTTTTTCCACCAATAAATTTGTTTTTGCATCCAAAAAAGTTTTTTACTTCAAAAAATTTGTTTAGCATAATTTTACTTCAAAAGTTTTTTACATTTTTTACATTATTCGGCACAGCCGAATTTAAGCCTTTTTTTCTTGTTTTTCATTTAAAGTGGCTCCTTGACTTTTTGTTCATTTCAAATATATCAAATATATAGGACCTGTTAGTTTTCATTGGAAACAAAAAAGAATTGAGGGCTTTGATGTTGAAATGTTCAAACTAGCAATCAGTAAGTTTTAGAATATTGAGTGTTAAGTGGACATATAATTAAGTCACTTAAGTAGGTAACTAAGCTCAAAAAATAAATATTTGATTACAAAATGTATTAAAAATTTCAGCTACTTCAAAGTCGATCATATTGATTTTTTTAACTAACAGGTAAAAATAGAAGTGCTACTTCTGCAGGGAGGTAACTCATTTGGAAATGCTTCCAAAATTTTTCTTCGGTAGCTAATGTGGTAAAATCACTTTCATTATCGCGTGGAAAAGTAGTCAATGTAATAAAACATTATTAAAAATATAAGACATTTAATAATTATTCAAGAAAATAACCCCGAAAAACGTTTTCTTCTGCAGACAGGTTAATGACAAGAATAAGTAAAACTTACTTTTTCCTAACATCTACGCAAATAATTTTTAGGATGTACTCAGAATATTGTTACGATTTCACCTTTTAAAATCGTTGATTTATTTCCTTTAAATAAATGTTGTTCGTTTTATATTGCAAATAATAAACACCGTTGAAATTCGTTTATAGATACCCTTTATTTAAATACAAACTTAAAACGATTACACAAGAGTCTTTATCAGTGGCGTAGCTAAGTCATCAAGGGCCCATGTGCAAAACATCAAATTGGGCCCCTAACAAAAATCACTAACAAGTACAAAAAATACTGAAAAATATCATTAAGTGGTAAGTTTGAAAAATTTTATTTAAATTTGTTTGCGTACTTTTACATTTGCAAAATTTTCTATTAATTTTGATACATCTAATTTTGATGCCATTTCGTTTTCCATGACAATCAATGTCAGATTGGATAATCTGAATTGGCCTATTTTATTTCTCAAATGGATTTTAATTATTTTTTATTTATTAAATGACCTTTCAGCACTTGTTGAGGTCACTGGAATTGCTGTATAGACTTCCGTCATGTCGCATTCAATAAAATTTGCAATAATTTTTTGAAAAACGTGATGCATATCTTGGTCTACATTTCCAACATTTTGGCCTTGTTCGTACTTTTTAACGTTATTTCAAAAAGTGCTTTTAATATGTCAAAAAAACGAATTTTATATGCAGAGATCGTGGAAATATTACTTGACCAAGCGGCCAATAGACTCAAGCATGGTCAACATGGCTTGATGACTACGTGTATTTGTTTTTGTAATGGCCGTCAAACAACGCTATATGTTGTACAGCATGATTTATCGTCCAAGGCCCCTTTAACATATTATTTGATTATTAATATATTTAAGTCCTTTAAAGAATTGTATGAAATTTATTTTCTTATTTTAACGTAAAATTTTTTATACATTAAAAAAATACATAAAACAAAAAAAAATATTTACTACTCTGCACTTGTGCAGTGCACCATCCAGCGACCATGAACTTACGCCACTGATCTTTATTTAAACTCTATTAAATTTACAATTCCACAGAATACACAACTCAATTAATCGTCAATTCTTGTTTTTTAGCTTTATATTGTCAACTGAACTTGCCATGCCACCTTGCTGGCGTTTTTATATGAGCCGTGAATATCCTTAATAATTTTTAAGGAACAAATAAAATTCCAAATATAAGAATTTTATTTAAATTATTAAATAAAAAATGGTGGGCAGATTTGGTTTGTTGTTGTTTTGTGGTAGAAAAAACATGTCTTGTGGTTTTGGTTTTTAAATTCAACTGTATCATTTTATTAAGCAATATGGAGCATCAAGCTCCGTATTGTTCCAGTTCTCTTTCATTTCGGCGAATGTCGTTACAATGAACATATTAATCAAATTATAAAAGGTTGACGAAAAAAAATTAACATGGTTGTAAAATTCATTATTATGTTAATTTACGTTATATTTGAATTATATATTTAAATTCAAGATCCATTTAATATTCAATAAAAATTCAATTATAAAATCAATTAGCAAAATATGTTATTATTAAAAAGAATTATAAAAAGGTAAAAAATGTGTTTATAAAAATCCATTGCGATAACAATGTGGAGAAAACCAAAAAACTCCACGCTGGTCCTAACGTTCCGGCCCCATTGAAGGACCGTAGGTCTTCAAATTTCAGGTAGTGGTGCGAGCTTGGCTATCGGACGTTTATAAACGCCTCTTGCCGTCCTTTCCACCGCCACTCTGACCTTGCCGTCTTGGCCTTCTATCACGCGGACGACTCTGCCGGTCAGCCACTCTTGGAGTGGGGGATTGTCCTCTTGGAAGACCACTAACTGGTTGACTAGCAGGTTCGGCTCTTCGGTGTGTCACCTGACCTTGCATTGCAACCCCAGGACGTAGTCTTTAGACCAGGCCTTCAAATATGTTATTTTGTTCCTCTGACTTCTTCGACGGATTCTGGCGGCAGCGAACGCATATGAGCAGATGCGCCGAAGTTAACGCATCCCCGTCGTTGGGGTCCGGAGACAGCGGTGCGATTGGACGACTGTTGAGCACCGACTTTACCTCTGCGAGCATTGTTGCCATTTCTTCTTGCGTGAGCGCCGCATTGCCCACGGTTCGCTGAAGTAGGTGCTTCGCCTGCTTCTCACAGTCCTCCGAAGTGAGGAGCTCTGGGAGGTATGAAGGTGAACTCTACCCTGCACGATGCTGCGTACGATACGACGTGGTGGCGTTGTCGCAGTATATTTTCTGGGGAGTCATCTCCTGGCATCGAACCTTTTAAAAGAAAGGATAAATGCGTAGGAGGATAAATTGGAAACTAATTCTAAGTGAACAGGAGGTCTACCACGAATTCGTAATGAAATATTCACGGGACCACAAAAGTCTACGCCGGAAATTAAAATTGGAGGTAGCGCTCTTACACTGTCGGTGGGTAAATTTCCCATTATTTGGGTAATCCATTTTGGTTTAAAGCGGTAGCAATGAACACATTTACGCACTATTTTGCTACACTCTTCTCTGGCTATTAATGTTTTTGTACCAGCATGACAATTATTGAGTTGCAAATCGCGCAAATGTCGTCGCACAAAGAGAGTTTTCTCGGTAATAGAAGTGGGAATTTTGTATTATACGGTAATGGTGCATTAATCAATCTCTCACCTACCCTAATTAGTGAAAATTTTCCCGTATTTTCAGTGAACTTGTGGATAAATAGAGTTAAACGTTGATTATTCGAAGGCAACAAATGAGATTTATGTAATTTAGCAATCTCCTTAGAGAATTGTTCTCTCTGCATTATTTCCACAAACCTATAAAAGGCTTAGTTCATCTTCTTTACAGTAGGCCATACAGTTTTCGTGATTTTACGTTTGCTACAAAATTCAATGAATCTTAGCACGTAGCACATTACCCTAAATGACTTTTTGTAAGACAAATCATCGTCTATCAATTTCAAAAATATGTTCATGTGATTTTCTTCCGGAGAATTTCGTAATTCCGGAGAACTCTATACTGTAATGAGAACATTGGATTTTCTTTTCTCTAAAGACTCTTGATTCTCTGTTAACACGAAATGATGGTCAACAGGCCAGTTTGAGCTATCAAGGAAAAGAAACAAAGGACCAACAAACCAAATTGAATCTTTTAGATCATCAACATCAGATCCTCTAGATACAATGTAAGTCGGATTATGTTTTGTCGGCACATAGCGCCAAGAAACGCGGTCTGAGTATTCTTGTATTTCAGCAACTCGGTTCGATACAAAAGTTGCGAGATTGGATGGATGAGTTTAAACCCAATGTAAAGTGATTTATGAATCTGTCCAGAAATAAACACTCTCGATTTCAACGCTCATCATGTTTTTAATTCAAATCCACAATTTAGCGACTTTTGATTTGGCTGAGAAGCCTTCAAAAAACTACATTCAAGTTTTTTGTAGGCTCCAGTTAAGTTTTTGAATCCATGAGTCCGAGAGGTTCAAACAACCCAGACGAAATCACAAAATGTTTCTTTTTGTTGCTTTTAGATCATAAAAATTATCTTCCAAATGAAATTTAAATGAATCATTCTTCGGAACTCAGTGTATAGCTTTGGCCGAATCGTAATTTGGCAGCACCTTCCGGAAGCTGCATACTGGCAACTTTGAGAGTGTTTTTTGAAGATTAACAGAAGAAACATTAGTTATGGTGACGAGTTGCCATTTAACTGTTTTATATTTCAGGGCTAACATATGGGGATTTGTGTTTCTGCGATTAAATGGAAATTGAGGAATTGAATTTCTGTAACAATATATTGTAAAAATATCAGCAAGAACTGTAAGGCGTTTAGTCAAAATAATTTATTTGGGTGCATAGTAAGACGAAAGCCGAATGTGTCGAAAGCCGAAGCAGGGTCTAGAGTTTAGACACCACTGTGTCTAACATTTTTTGAAACTGTTTATCTGGAACGATGAATCTAAGTTTAATCTTCTTGGTAATAATCGCAGACCGCACGTATGATCTCCACAAAACGCTCAATTAAATCCCAAATATACAAAAAAAAAACTATTTAAGCACGGTGGGTCGTCGGTGATGGCATAATCTGGAGGTGGTTCGAAAGTTCGAATATTCGGCAAAATGGCAGGTGAAATGCATAGGCGTATCATAGAAAATAACTGGGATAGTGATTATGCTGACAATTTGTCGCTAGCATGGATATTCCAACAACATAACGTCCTGAAGCATAAGTCTCGGGTCGTCAAGTTTTGGCTGGAAAGAAACAAATTAAGGTTCTCGAGTGGCCAGCACAAAATCCATATATGTATCAAATAGAGAACATATAGGGAATCAAAAAACGGGCTGTTTCAGCAAGAAAACCTACAATTGTAAAATATCTGTAGAAGATTATTTAAAAAAAGTGGTATAATATCACCCCTGATCAGTGTTGTGAAGTTGTGAAAGCAATGACAAAGAAATGTGCCGAATTATATGTCAAGCATTAAAAGATACAATATACCATTAATTAAAATAGTTTTAATTATAATTAATTAAAATAATATTTATTAAATGACTTAATTATGTGTCCACAAAATTGTTAAAGTGTATTAGTAGTAGGAAAATAAGGAGCCAACTTGATTTAATGGCTTTTTTATAAGGGGCCAACTTGATTTAATGGCTTTTGTATAAGGAGCCAACTTGATTTAATGGCTTTTGTATAAGGAGCCAACTTGATTTAATGCCTTTTTGTATAAGGAGCCAACTTGATTTAATTGCCCTTCATTTTTGATGTTGACACAACTTGATTTAATTGCTGAGGACTAATATTGATTTAATTGCCTTCTAGTGTGGCCGTCGGTTGTATGCTTATAATATAAAAGGGTTGTAATACAAAATTTTTATGATCAAGTGAAAGTCATTGATCTACATATTTGTTTTTAGTATTTTTGAAATTATGTGGTTAGTGTGGCCGTCGGTTAATTCTTTTTATCTCTTGTTATACCCTCCACCATATATGGTGAGGGTATATATCAGTTTGTCATTCCGTTTGTAACATGTCGAAAAATAGGTTTAAAACCCCATAAAGTATATATATATATTCGTGAACCTTATGCAATTTTAAGTCGATTTAGCGATGTCTGTCTGTCTGTCTGTCTGTCTGTCTGTCTGTCCGTCCGTCTGTCTGTCTGTCTGTCTGTCTGTCTGTCTGTCTGTCTGTCTGTCTGTCTGTCTGTCTGTCTGTCTGTCTGTCTGTCTGTCTGTCTGTCTGTCTGTATGTCCGTCTGTCTGTCTGTATGTCCGTCTGTCTGTCTGTCTGTCTGTCTGTATGTCTGTCTGTATGTCCGTCTGTCTGTATGTCCGTCTGTCTGTCTGTCCGTCCGTCTTCCTGTCTGTCTGTCCGTCTGTCAATTTTTACCCAGATTATTGAACATCCTCCCGAGCAGTTTGGTATTTAAATTACATAAATTGACAAAACATATTCCTATTACAGTTCATGCAAAATTAAGTATATACGTATATCATCTTCAGCCCCTATGGTGGAGGGTATTCAAAGATTCGGCACAGCCGAATTTAGCCCTTTTTTACTTGTGTGTTTTTTTTTTCTATTCTTTGGTGGCATATACAGAACAACCGGCGGTTGTTTGCTTATAATGTAAAAGTGGTGGTTATACAAAAATTGTCATGTGCATGATTGGCTAGGTGTTAAGTAACGAGGGTCTTTGTTGTTAGTGTTGTCGTCGGTCAATTATTTTTATCCCTTGTGTGTGTTTTTTTTTCTATTCTTTGGTGGCATATACATTCTACTGTCGGTTCTTTGCTTGTAATGTAAAAGTGGTGGTTATACAAAATTTTTCTTGTTCGTGATTGGCTAGGTGTTAAGTAACGAGGGTCTTTGTTGTTAGTGTTGCCGTCGGTTAATTATTTTTATCTCTTGTGTGTTTTTTTTCTATTCTTTGCTGGTCATTGATCTACATATTTGTTTTTGTATTAAGAGGAAATTTGGATTAAGTGAAAGTCATTGATCTACATATTTGTTTTTTGTATTAAGAGAAAATTTCCATTTTTTCTTTCTTGTATTTATGTTCTATTTTTGTTTTTATTTTTTTGTGTTTGGTATATACATTCTACATGTACAAGTAGGTCATAAATTAATTATTTATTAATGTGACATTTTCATTAATCTACAAATTTTTGTGTTTTAATGAAATTCGAATCTGTTTGTTTGTTTTGTTCGGTTTTGTTTCTTGTAATAAAGCGGTAATTGGAATCTGTTAGTGTTTTGTTTGTTTGTTTAGTTGAGTATAATAAAAAACAATACTAAAAATTAGTTTTACATGTATTTGGTTTTATTTTACTTTCTTTTTAAATAATTCTTAAATAAAAATCTCATTAAATATTTCTTATAAATTTAAATACGTATAATATAATAATTTCGGTTATTTTTTTTATTTAATTAAAAATTTAGATGTTTATGATAGAGATTTATAAGATCGTTGACTGAATTTTCTCTAAATTTATAGATGATGCAACTACATGTATCAGGTCCTTCAGTATATCTTCCTCTGCCACTAGCGAATAAGACGCAGGCAGCGAGACGAATAATAAAGATGTAGAATCATGGTTGGACGAAAATCCCATCAGAAAATTAAGTTCAGTATCCTTTACTTCATCATATAAGTAGATTACTTTATCCGGTTTTTTGTGTTTCTTGAACTTTTTCTGTCTGTAAAATAAATTTTAAATAAAAAAGAAAAAACAAATATATCTCTTACTTCATCATCCGGTTTTTCCTGTTTGTTGGACTTTTTAAAAAAATTTTTGTTAAAACAAATTTTTAATAAAAAAAAAAATATCACTTATTTTTTCTGGGTGAAGTTATTTTTTAATAAAAAAATAAAAAACTAGCTCAAAATGTTTTTCTGCGTGATATGCCAAGCTGCTTTCAACACCAAACACAACATGCTTCAACATAAAAATAAACATTGTGTTGAGTGTGGAAAGTTTTTCCTTAAGCGCTCCACAATGAAGGAGCATGAAAGGACCCATGCAACCACCTCATCAAAATTTTGCGTTCCTTGCAATGAAGCAGTTAGTAGCTTAAACTATAGCCAACACTTGCGAACACTACAACATCGCAGCAATTGTGGGATGAAGACAATTAACCCTAGACTCACTGTAAGGAGCAGTGATTATAGTGAACGAATAGCAATTTATATGCTAGTAAATGAAAAAGATGAAATTCTCATGCCCGAGGAATTTTTCAAAAAAGAGGAATCTATTTTAATAGAACTCCTAAAGGATTGTCAAGCTAAACACATATCCTTTAAATTCAATATGGAGCTTGTGTGTGATTATATCAAAATAAGCGAGCAAGAAATGGTTGCAGCTACAATGACTCACTCAACAAAAATGGCAATGGTCACTTTAAGCGATGACTTGAATAATATCTATGACTCGCAAACTGATGAAATTAGAAATAAAATGTCTGAGTTCCAAGAAAGGGATAGTGGATGGTCTCTGGTTACCATAATATTTTTAAATATTAATGTGAATGAAGTTAATATTATAAGAGGATCACAATATATACCTCTGCCAAAGGAATTAGTCAGAAAGCGGGCATTTATAAATATCCAGAATGATGATGTCTACTGCTTCAAATGGTGTTTAATTGCTTCATTGTATTGTGAAAAAGAATTGTCTCGTTGTCAACAAACGGAATGTTCATCCTACAACATAAAAAGTATTTCTGCCGACATAATAATTGTAAACAATTTGCAATTAAACTTTTCAAACCTCACCTTTCCATTAAGTCTAAAAAGCTTAAAAGACTTTGAAAGGCAAAATGTAGATATAAGTGTCAACGTCTTCGGATATGAAGAGAAAAATATAGTCGGACCCTACTATCTAACGAAGGAGGAGAAGAAATATCATATAAACCTCCTGCTTCTCATAAAGGAAGAAAGGTCGCATTACATCGTTATAAGTGATATTTCAAGGTTAGTAGCAAAAAAAAAAAAAAAAAAATACATGTAAAACTTTATAAAAAGAAATATTTCAAATTTGCTTTTTTTTTTGTTCTTCTTTATTAAATAAAAGGTTTATTCGAAGCAGTTTGACTGGATACAAAGGAAAAATATTTGTATGTAATGCATGCCTTACTTACAAATATAGTCAACGAGATTTATCACTTCATAAACAAACTTGCAATAAAGTTTGCACAAGGATGCCAGAAGGAGCTGATGCTGTTCTAAGATATTCGAATGCTCATAAGGAACTAGATGTTCCGTTTACAGTCTATGCGGACTTTGAATCGATTTTAAGTAGCATAAGTGAAGAGGTTAGTACTAAAACTACAAAAATACAACGACATATTCCATGTGCTTTTAGTTATTTTATAAAATGTAGCTTTAATGATAATTTAGACAAGTTTAAAATTTATTTTGGAGAAGATGCACCTAATGTTTTTGTTAAAGATTTAGTTGAGGACTTAAAAGACATTTATAAAAATTATATTTACAAAGAAGTTGAAATAATAATGACTGAAGATGATATAATTTTTCATAATTCATCTAATATTTGTCATATTTGTGAAAAGGTGATATATTTATCCAAAGTTAAAGATCACTGTCATTTTACTGGCAAGTATAGAGGCCCTGCTCACAATGATTGTTTTTTAAAATATAGAAAACCTAAATTTATTCCAGTATTTTTTCACAACTTTTCTTGATATGATTGTCATATGTTCTTTAAATATTTAAATAGTATTCCAGATAGTGATATACGTGTAGTTCCTCTCAACAAGGAATTATATATATCTTTATCTATATATCTACCTTTTCAAGAAAACTCGACTAAGGAAAAATTCGAAATAAGATTTCTGGATTCGTTCAGATTTATGGCTTCAAGTTTAGATTCCCTAGCAAAAAATTTACGTGTTGAGGGTTTAAATATTGTCCGCAAAAATTTCTCTGATGAAAATCATTTTAATCTAATTAGGAGAAAAGGTGTTTTTCCATACTCTTATATGGATTCTGTGGAAAGATTCAATGAAACTGAGCTCCCCAGTCGAGATAAGTTTTTTAATGTTTTAATTGACGCAGAATGTTCTGAAGAAGATTATGAACACGCGAAAAATGTTTGGAATACTTTTAGATGTAAAAATATGTTAGATTATACAAAATTGTATTTAAAAACGGATGTGCTTTTATTGGCAGATATATTTCAAAACTTTAGAAAAATTTGCAAATCCATATATAAGAAAGATCCAAATCATTATTATACCGCCCCAGGTCTTTCATGGGATGCAATGCTTAAAACGACAAAGAAGGAATTAGAATTATTCACAGATAAATATATGCATCTGTTTATACAAAAGGGAATAAGGGGTGGTCTCGTACAATGTTCACAGAGACATGCCAAAACCAATAATACATATTTAGATGATTATGATAGTAGTAAACCATCTGAATATTTAGCTTAATTAGATGCAAATAATTTATATGGATGGGCAATGTCACAGTATCTTCCAGCTGGGGGATTTGAGTGGCTTGGCGAGGACGATTTAAAGAAATTTAATTTAAATAAAATATCTGATACTTCTCCTGTCGGTTACATTTTAGAAGTTGATTTAAAATATCCACACTCTCTTCATAAACTGCATAATGATCTTCCTTTTGCTCCTGAAAATAAAGTAGTTGGAAACTCAAAATGCAAAAAACTTATTGCAGATTTGACTAATAAAACAAAATATCTGATTCATTATCGAAACCTTAAACAATGCCTTGCAAATGGTTTAATTTGTACAAAATATCATAGGGCAATAAAATTCAATCAATCACCATGGCTTCAGAAATATATTAACTTAAATACACAACATAGAGCAGAGGCTCAAAATACATTTGAAAAAGACTTTTTCAAACTTTTAAATAACGCTGTTTATGGGAAGACCATGGAAAATGTTGAGAAAAGGGTGGATGTCAAAATCACAAGAAACTGGGAGAGTGAAAATAGAAATCGTAGAGGTGCAAGATATTTTGTTTCTCGCCCCAATTTTAAAAGCATTTCAAAGTTTTCTGAAGACTTATTTGCAGTTCAGATGGGTAAAGTTGATATATTATACGATAAGCCCATATACATAGGTTTTGCCGTACTTGAATTATCTAAATGGAAAATGTATGATTTTCATTATAGGATAATGAAGTCAAAATATGGTCAAAGTATAATTCTCAATTATATGGACACCGATTCATTTATATATTCAATAAAAACTGACGATTTTTACAAAGATATACTTAATGATTTGTTGTCTGAATTTGATACCTCAGATTACCCCGTTAATAATCCTTACGACATACCGTTAGTGAATAAAAAAGTTTTGGGTAAAATGAAAGATGAGAATAATGGTACTATTATGACTGAATTTGTTGGTCTTAGATCGAAAATGTATTCCATTAAAACTATTGACAACAAGGAAATTAAAAAAGCAAAGGGGGTTAAGAAGTCTGCTTTAAATAAATATTGTATGTTTGATTATAAAACTGCCTTATTTAATCGTAAAATCGTAAGCGATAATATGTGTTTATTTGCATCTAGATTGCATAATGTTTTTACAATAAATATATATAAAATCGTTTTAAGTTATAAGGATGAAAAACGAATAATTATGAACAATCAGATTCAAACAGTCGCTAGGGGGCATTGTGAATATGATCAGTATAATAAAACCCCTGACAATGAATGTCTAAAATGTAGCAATAGGAATTATATTTTTGATGAAGATGGAGATAATACTATTATGGGAGTAAATATTGACTTAGTACAATTCCAGAATGATTCTGAGGATGAAATATTTAATAGCATCAATTATTAGGGAATAAAACATTGTATTTTAATAGCTTTAAATTAAATTTGATGTATATTTTGTAATATAATTTAATAAGTTTAAGATTAAAAGAGATTCTTGAAAAAAAAAAAATAAATATTTTGTATTTTTCTCTTAAAATTTTTTGATTATTAAGCAAAATAAAACACTGGTATTTTAGTTTTCTATTTTAAGAATACATATTTTTATTTATAATTTTAAGACATTGTTTTTAAGTGAGTATTTTCTAAATATTTAATAAAGATAATAAAAATGGAAAATTGCCTTCATTTATTTTAAAGTTTAAAAATTTTTGTAGTAACAGAGCATTTTTCAGTGCACATGTTCCATGTTTGTGAGAACTACAACGGATGCAATCGGGATATTTTTCATCGAGCTCTCTTAAATTACAGCAGTTGATATTTTCTATATTGAAAACGTTTTTCCGCAGCATATTCTCCAACCACTTTTTCTTTTCCAAACCCTTGACAAAAATTAAAGAACCCTCTGTGTTTGATTTGAGAAATTCGCACACAGACTTGAATGATACGGATCCATCTTCCCATTGCAGATGATGATAATTTTTTGTTAACCAATTGACTTGTTTTTGATTCTTTGGTGATAAATAACTATAATCGAAGGGGGGTTTTATGATGAAATTTATATACTCCTTAGCGTTAAAAACCAATGCAATTTCTTTGGCAATAAAATTATTAGAATCTGCTCTAAAGCCTTGGAGATCAATAAAAACTATTTTTGGCATTTCCATTGCTTAAACAATTTTATGAACCTGTCCTGTCAAAGGCGTATATTCAATTAAACGATCAGGAATAGATCAGAAACAGACCAGGAACAGATCAGCAACAGATCTGTTGCTGATCTGTTCCTAGTCTGTTTCTGATCTGTTGCTGATCTGTTTCTGATCTATTCCTGGTCTGTTTCTGATCTGTTCCTGATCTGTTTCTGATCTATTCCTGATCTGTTGCTGATCTGTTCCTGGTCTGTTTCTGATCTATTCCTGATCTATTCCTGATCTGTTGCTGATCTGTTCCTGGTCTGTTTCTGATCTATTCCCGATCGTTTAATTGAATATACGCCTTTGACAGGAGAGGTTCAAAAATAGTTTTTATTGATCTCCAAGGCTTTAGAGCAGATTCTAATAATTTTATTGCCAAAGAAATTGCATTGGTTTTTAACGCTAAGGAGTATATAAATTTCATCATAAAACCCCCCTTCGATTATAGTTATTTATCACCAAAGAATCAAAAACAAGTCAATTGGTTAACAAAAAATCATCATCATCTACAATGGGAAGATGGATCCGTATCATTCAAGTCTGTGTGCGAATTTCTCAAATCAAACACAGAGGGTTCTTTAATTTTTGTCAAGGGTTTGGAAAAGAAAAAGTGGTTGGAGAATATGCTGCGGAAAAACATTTTCAATATAGAAAATATCAACTGCTGTAATTTAAGAGAGCTCGATGAAAAATATCCCGATTGCATCCGTTGTAGTTCTCACAAACATGGAACATGTGCACTGAAAAATGCTCTTTTACTACAAAAATTTTTAAACTTTAAAATAAATGAAGGCAATTTTCCATTTTTATTATCTTTATTAAATATTTAGAAAATACACACATAAAAACAATGTCTTAAAATTATAAATAAAAATATGTATTCTTAAAATAGAAAACTAAAATACCAGTCTTTTATTTTGCTTAATAATCAAAAAATTTTAAGAGAAAAATACAAAATATTTATTTTTTTTTTCAAGAATCTCTTTTAATCTTAAACTTATTAAATTATATTACAAAATATACATCAAATTTAATTTAAAGCTATTAAAATACAATGTTTTATTCCCTAATAATTGATGCTATTAAATATTTCATCCTCAGAATCATTCTGGAATTGTACTAAGTCAATATTTACTCCCATAATAGTATTATCTCCATCTTCATCAAAAATATAATTCCTATTGCTACATTTTAGACATTCATTGTCAGGGGTTTTATTATACTGATCATATTCACAATGCCCCCTAGCGACTGTTTGAATCTGATTGTTCATAATTATTCGTTTTTCATCCTTATAACTTAAAACGATTTTATATATATTTGTTGTAAAAACATTATGCAATCTAGATGCAAATAAACACATATTATCGCTTACGATTTTACGATTAAATAAGGCAGTTTTATAATCAAACATACAATATTTATTTAAAGCAGACTTCTTAACCCCCTTTGCTTTTTTAATTTCCTTGTTGTCAATAGTTTTAATGGAATACATTTTCGATCTAAGACCAACAAATTCAGTCATAATAGTACCATTATTCTCATCTTTCATTTTACCCAAAACTTTTTTATTCACTAACGGTATGTCGTAAGGATTATTAACGGGGTAATCTGAGGTATCAAATTCAGACAACAAATCATTAAGTATATCTTTGTAAAAATCGTCAGTTTTTATTGAATATATAAATGAATCGGTGTCCATATAATTGAGAATTATATTTTGACCATATTTTGACTTCATTATCCTATAATGAAAATCATACATTTTCCATTTAGATAATTCAAGTACGGCAAAACCTATGTATATGGGCTTATCGTATAATATATCAACTTTACCCATCTGAACTGCAAATAAGTCTTCAGAAAACTTTGAAATGCTTTTAAAATTGGGGCGAGAAACAAAATATCTTGCACCTCTACGATTTCTATTTTCACTCTCCCAGTTTCTTGTGATTTTGACATCCACCCTTTTCTCAACATTTTCCATGGTCTTCCCATAAACAGCGTTATTTAAAAGTTTGAAAAAGTCTTTTTCAAATGTATTTTGAGCCTCTGCTCTATGTTGTGTATTTAAGTTTATATATTTCTGAAGCCATGGTGATTGATTGAATTTTATTCCCCTATGATATTTTGTACAAATTAAACCATTTGCAAGGCATTGTTTAAGGTTTCGATAATGAATCAGATATTTTGTTTTATTAGTCAAATCTGCAATAAGTTTTTTGCATTTTGAGTTTCCAACTACTTTATTTTCAGGAGCAAAAGGAAGATCATTATGCAGTTTATGAAGAGAGTGTGGATATTTTAAATCAACTTCTAAAATGTAACCGACAGGAGAAGTATCAGATATTTTATTTAAATTAAATTTCTTTAAATCGTCCTCGCCAAGCCACTCAAATCCCCCAGCTGGAAGATACTGTGACATTGCCCATCCATATAAATTATTTGCATCTAAGTAAGCTAAATATTCAGATGGTTTACTACTATCATAATCATCTAAATATATATTATTGGCTTTGGCATGTCTCTGTGAACATTGTACGAGACCACCCCTTATTCCCTTTTGTATAAACAGATGCATATCTTTATCTGTGAATAATTCTAATTCCTTCTTTGTCGTTTTAAGCATTGCATCCCATGAAAGACCTGGGGCGGTATAATAATGATTTGGATCTAACTTATATATGGATTTGCAAATTTTTCTAAAGTTTTGAAATATATCTGCCAATAAAAGCACATCCGTTTTTAAATACAATTTTGTATAATCTAACATATTTTTACATCTAAAAGTATTCCAAACATTTTTCGCGTGTTCATAATCTTCTTCAGAACATTCTGCGTCAATTAAAACATTAAAAAACTTATCTCGACTGGGGAGCTCAGTTTCATTGAATCTTTCCACAGAATCCATATAAGAGTATGGAAAAACACCTTTTCTCCTAATTAGATTAAAATGATTTTCATCAGAGAAATTTTTGCGGACAATATTTAAATCCTCAACACGTAAATTTTTTGCTAGGGAATCTAAACTTGAAGCCATAAATCTGAACGAATCCAGAAATCTTATTTCGAATTTTTCCTTAGTCGAGTTTTCTTGAAAAGGTAGATATATAGATAAAGATATATATAATTCCTTGTTGAGAGGAACTACACGTGATATACTATTTAAATATTTAAAGAACATATGACAATCATGTGAAAAAATACTGGAATAAATTTAGATTTTCTATATTTTAAATTACAATCATTGTGAGCAGGGCCTCTATACTTGCCAGTAAAATGACAGTGATCTTTAACTTTGGATAAATATATCACCTTTTCACAAATATGACAAATATTAGATGAATTATGAAAAATTATATCATCTTCAGTCATTATTATTTCAACTTCTTTGTAAATATAATTTTTATAAATGTCTTTTAAGTCCTCAACTAAATCTTTAACAAAAACATTAGGTGCATCTTCTCCAAAATAAATTTTAAACTTGTCTAAATTATCATTAAAGCTACATTTTATAAAATAACTAAAAGCACATGGAATATGTCGTTGTATTTTTGTAGTTTTAGTACTAACCTCTTCACTTATGCTACTTAAAATCGATTCAAAGTCCGCATAGACTGTAAACGGAACATCTAGTTCCTTATGAGCATTCGAATATTTTAGAACAGACAACGAGACAATTCTTTTTCACAATACAATGAAGCAATTAAACACCATTTGAAGCAGTAGACATCATCATTCTGGATATTTATAAATGCCCGCTTTCTGACTAATTCCTTTGGCAGAGGTATATATTGTGATCCTCTTATAATATTAACTTCATTCACATTAATATTTAAAAATTTTATGGTAACCAGAGACCATCCACTATCCCTTTCTTGGAACTCAGACATTTTATTTCTAATTTCATCAGTTTGCGAGTCATAGATATTATTCAAGTCATCGCTTAAAGTGACCATTGCCATTTTTGTTGAGTGAGTCATTGTAGCTGCAACCATTTCTTGCTCGCTTATTTTGATATAATCACACACAAGCTCCATATTGAATTTAAAGGATATGTGTTTAGCTTGACAATCCTTTAGGAGTTATATTAAAATAGATTCCTCTTTTTTGAAAAATTCCTCGGGCATGAGAATTTCATCTTTTTCATTTACTAGCATATAAATTGCTATTCGTTCACTATAATCACTGCTCCTTACAGTGAGTCTAGGGTTAATTGTCTTCATCCCACAATTGCTGCGATGTTGTAGTGTTCGCAAGTGTTGGCTATAGTTTAAGCTACTAACTGCTTCATTGCAAGGAACGCAAAATTTTGATGAGGTGGTTGCATGGGTCCTTTCATGCTCCTTCATTGTGGAGCGCTTAAGGAAAAACTTTCCACACTCAACACAATGTTTATTTTTATGTTGAAGCATGTTGTGTTTGGTGTTGAAAGCAGCTTGGCATATCACGCAGAAAAACATTTTAAGCTAGTTTTTTATTTTTTTATTAAAAAAAAATTCACACAGTAAAAATAACTTCACACAGAAAAAATAAGTGGATAAAGTTCTCAGAGATATTTTTTTTTTATTAAAAATTTGTTTTAACAAAAATTTTTTTGAAAAGTTCAACAAACAGGAAAAACCGGATGATGAAGTAAGAGATATATTTGTTTTTTCTTTTTTATTTAAAATTTATTTTACAGACAGAAAAAGTTCAACAAACACAAAAAACTGGATAAAGTAATCTACTTATATGATGAAGTAAAGGATACTGAACTTAATTTTCTGATGGGATTTTCGTCCAACCATGATTCTACATCTTTATTATTCGTCTCGCTGCCTGCGTCTCATTCGCTAGTGGCAGAGGAAGATATACTGAAGGACCTGATACATGTAGTTGCATCATCTATAAATTTAGAGAAAATTCAGTCAACGATCTTATAAATCTCTATCATAAACATCTAAATTTTTAATTAAATAAAAAAAAAATAACCGAAATGATTATATTATACGTATTTAAATTTATAAGAAATATTTAACGAGATTTTAATTTAAGAATTATTTAAAAAGAAAGTAAAATAAAAACAAATACATGTAAAACTAATTTTTAGTATTGTTTTTTATTATACTCAACTAAACAAACAAACAAACAAAACAGTAACAGATTCCAATTACCGCTTTATTACAAGAAACAAAACCGAACAAAACAAACAAACAGATTCGAATTTCATTAAAACACAAAAATTTGTAGATTAATGAAAATGTCACATTAATAAATAATTAATTTATGACCTACTACATAATTTATAATTAATTTATGACCTACATTTAGAATGTATATACCAAACACAAAAAAATAAAAACAAAAATAGAACATAAATACAAGAAAGAAAAAATGGAAATTTTCTCTTAATACAAAAAACAAATATGTAGATCAATGACTTTCACTTAATGCAAATTTCCTCTTAATACAAAAACAAATATGTAGATCAATGACCAGCAAAGAATAGAAAAAAACACACAAGAGATAAAAAGAATTAACCGACGGCAACACTAACAACAAAGACCCTCGTTACTTAACACCTAGCCAATCACGAACAAGAAAAATTTTGTATAACCACCACTTTTACATTACAAGCAAAGAACCGACAGTAGAATGTATATGCAACCAAAGAATAGAAAAAAAAAACACACAAGAGATAAAAAGAATTGACCGACGACAACACTAACAACAAAGACCCTCGTTACTTAACACCTAGCCAATCATGCACATGACAATTTTTGTATAACCACCACTTTTACATTATAAGCAAACAACCGACGGTTGTTCTGTATATGCCACCAAAGAATAGAAAAAAAAACACACAAGTAAAAAAGGGCTAAATTCGGCTGTGCCGAATCTTTGAATACCCTCCACCATAGGGGCTAAAGATGATATACGTATATACTTAATTTTGCATGAACTGTAATATGAATATGTTTTGTCAATTTATGTAATTTAAATACCAAACTGCTCGGGAGGATGTTCAATAATCTGGTTAAAAATTGACAGACGGGCAGACAGACAGACAGACGGACGGACAGACAGACAGACGGACATACAGACAGACGGACATACAGACAGACAGACAGACAGACAGACAGACGGACATACAGACAGACGGACATACAGACAGACGGACAGACAGACAGACAGACAGACAGACAGACAGACAGACATCGCTAAATCGACTTAAAATTGCATAAGGTTCACGAATATATATATATATATACTTTATGGGGTTTTAAACCTATTTTTCGACATGTTACAAACGGAATGACAAACTGATATATACCCTCACCATATATGGTGGAGGGTATAACAAGAGATAAAAAGAATTAACCGACGGCCACACTAACCACATAATTTCAAAAAGACTAAAAACAAATATGTAGATCAATGACTTTCACTTGATCATAAAAATTTTGTATTACAACCCTTTTATATTATAAGCATACAACCGACGGCCACACTAGAAGGCAATTAAATCAATATTAGTCCTCAGCTAAAATGAAGGCAATTAAATCAAGTTGTGTCAACATCAAAAATGAAGGGCAATTAAATCAAGTTGGCTCCTTATACAAAAAGCCATTAAATCAAGTTGGCTCCTTATACAAAAGCCATTAAATCAAGTTGGCTCCTTATACAAAAGCCATTAAATCAAGTTGGCCCCTTATAAAAAAGCCATTAAATCAAGTTGGCTCCTTATTTTCCTACTACTTGTATTTAAAAAGCTGAAAATAGCAGTTAACTAATCGAGAATTGTTTTTATTTTTATGTTTAATTTAGTTTATAAGATTTTAGAAAAATTAATAAAACTTAATTTTTTCTTATGGCAAATAATATAATATTTATTCTTGATAGGAATTTATTGATTTCGAATGACTTAATTGTGTGACTACGACTGTATTTTAATTGTTTACACCATTTTTATATTGAACTAGCTGACCCGGCAAACTTAGTTTTTTGATTGAATTAATTTCGAGCATTCATGATTCCTCCCGAAATTTGTTTTTTTTTTGATCGAAAATAAGCGATCGTTAACAGATGACGAAATAATATAATTTTAATAGCGGATATCCGGCGTGTGCTTCTACGCTAAAAAAATAAATATATTTTGTTTTTGTTGTAAAAAATTTTTTTTTTTATTTATTACCTTAATTATGTTAATGCTTAATGTTAGCTGATTTTTTTTTACTATGTAATCGTTTAAATGAAAAGCGAATGAATGTGCAGGGGCACACTTCGTAGTGCAAAAAAGAAAATAAAAAAATCAATTCGAATTCATTTAAATCAGTAATAAATTGCTTTTTTTTTATTAATGGTAACCGCAAACGCAAGGCGAACAGGAAACTGAAGTCGTTTAAATTCAAATGGCATATCAGACGGAATCATTGGGATGCGTGGAATGTATACATCTCCGCCTTTGAATTTTCAAGTTAAAATAGTAGCTTCAATTACATAAGCCATCAACCTTTTAATAGCAAGTATTGTACCATTACACAAACGGGGTTGATTGATATTGCGAAGCATAATAATAGTGGCTCCAACTTTCAATTGGAGATTATGCGGAGGCAATCCTGGTAAGTCCAACGAATTCAAAAATTCTGTTGGGTAATTCACAACATCTTCTTTATTGGCAACAGTATCGACAGACAGAAATCTGTTGACTGCAAACAGTAGTCATTGGTCCAATTGAAACCTTGCCATGAGAAACGTAATCAAAGTTTGCATCATAATTGAATGCAGCACGCTCAAAAGTGGAGCTGGATTTCACACAGCCCTACCACGTGCCATGGTATTTCGAGCAGCCAAAGTATTATTTGCACGCTGTTCGTCATTTTGAGATGCTCTGGATGCCGCAATATTTCTAGCATTACATGTTTCGAAATGAATGCCGTGTTCACTAAAATGGCTATAACTCATGAACCAATACATTAAAAACTTGCTATTGACGTCACCTTTCATATGAACTTTGCAGAAACAAAATCGGTTCACGCATTCCAGAGAACATCAATTACTAACACAATGCAACTTATTTTTAAAAATTTAATTTTATGTGGTTACGGTTGCGGTTAAATAGTGCGGTTAACCGCGGTTACTGAAAAATCAAGACAAAAATCGACTCACGCACGAAATTTTTCTTACCGCTCACGCACGATTACATGAGTAATTTAAATTTTGGCTCATGATCACGCGTGATTTATATGAATCACGAAATTTCGTGTCACGTCCCCACTTCTACTATTAAAGCCTTAAATGTGCTATGGTAATCCTTTGACTCATTTGGTACTATTCTAATTATTTTTTTTTTATTTATGACAACTTTTGTGATATGTATCGTACATAATTTCTTTGAATTTCTGTTTGCTAGAAAATAATTGTGTCGGGAATGATATAGTTGATATTATAGTAGAATTTGTGCCTTTTTACACTGAACAACATCTTTGTGAAACGCGTGGAAGATGTTGCAAATGTAAAACAAGTTTTTACATTGGCAACATTTTTCATCTGCCATTTATTCAGCTGTCAAAAAAATAAAAGAAAAAGACGCATATTTTTTGTTAAAAATAAAAAATGGATTTAGAGAAAGCATTAATCATTGGAGTAGTTGTTGCTTTGCAAGAACAAACCCGAATTTTAATGCAGTACATTAAAATATTAAAATTCATTATGGAAGAAGATGATAATGAAGAATTTTGGGTAGACATAAGAATGAAATTCTTACATGTGCCGCTCATTTTCCTTTGTTGAATAATTTTGTTTGTTTATTTTCTGCTATGTCAGTTTGCTAGTGATGGCACAAAGAAAATCGTTTTTTTGTAATGTTTTTTAGTGATGATACTTAAATTAACGAAAGATGTAAGATGGAACAAAATGAGAAAGGATCATCTTTTGTAGATGTAGAAAGATGTAGAATTTTTGGCCTGTATAATTCTTATGGGAAGATGTTAACATCTTTGCAAATTGATAACAGATGTAGCTCAGTGGAAAAAGGCTATAAATGTACTTTTATATCTAGAAAAGATAAATATATTTATAAATGTATGTCTTTTCTGGTACTTAAGTTCTTAACTTATATAACATTGTAGATATTTGGGATTTGTGGGTTTTAGGCCCATTATTATAACTTGCCGATACCTAAAGTAAGGATGTTAACGGACCGACTATTAGTTTTTCGTTATTATAAGTATACTTTAACCTAAAAGTGACCGATAAGCTAAAGGTAAGTTCATCTTACCTTTGACTTTTAACGTAAGGTTTAAGCATTTTAAGTTACCACATTTTCTGCTCTGCAGTGTAGTTGCCGTGTAGTTTTTTGAGCGTATCTGCTGTTTGGTTTATTTCTGTGATCGGCGTCGACAATGTAAATTTTTAACAACAAACATTTTTATTTTTTATACAATTCGAGGAAATTTTGTTTTTTGTTTGTTGTAAGTAAATAAATAAATAAAAGTACGTCGTTGCCACTACGTATTTTTAAGATCCATTTTAATTTGTCAAAAGTAATCGGTTTTTGCTCTGGTAATGCCATATTTTCAAAAAACTTAATTTTATTTTATAAGGAAGTTGTAATAACCAAAAAAAGTTTTAGGTCACTTTATTCCTCACTTTAGCTAAAGCTACCTTAAACTAACACGCACCTTAAAGTAGTTACACAAAAAGTATTTAATATATAGAGGGTTAGTGTACAACATCAGCGGCATTTATCTGCAACATGTTTAGGTTAAAAGGCAACATTTTGAAAGTTGTAAAAGTACCATAAAGATGTTTAGTTGTTTATCGTAATTCTGAGATTCTTTTTTTTCACGAAAAGCTGTTATTCAAATCATATAGCCCTTAATACTTTCATGTCACAATGTTACGTATAAAAGTGTAACTGCTTTTTTTTTTTTAGCAATTTTAGTAAAAATAAATAGTATATTGAACAAATATCCTGTTTTAATATAAGAAATCTGAAAATATTCATGATTAAAAAAAAAGTGTTTACATGAAAAAACCTGAAAACTGTAAAACATTCAAAAAATAAAATAAATAGCCTAAACTGGCTATATGGCCCCATTGACACCAGCCAAAACTCACATTTGTTGCAGCTGGTGGTAAAATAATTTTTGTTTGAAACATTACAGGGGAAACTACGTGAATATTATTATTGTTGTTGTATTTGTATATGTATGAAAATGTATTTTTGTTTGGTTCGAGATCAGCGTGTGTCTAATAACTTTTTCTGTGTATTCTCCATGATTACTAAATAAAAAAAAATTTTCTATGATCTCGAAACAAACTGAAAATACATTTTCATACATATGTATAAGTATTAAAAAGATCAACTATAAAATATAAACTTCACTATTAAAATAAAACTAGATACGGTTAAAAAAAGAATTGTTTAAACCTATGTAAAAAACAATTTTAAAAAACACATGTCTTGAATATTAGCTAATTTGGACATACGGTAAACAAAGGAAAATATAAATAACACAAAAATAGTTAGTAAATTTCATCCAAACTCAATAATAAAAATCAACTGTATGTTAGCATAAATAGCTTTTTCCGTTAATTTGTAAGTTAAATAGAGATATTTACAATTGGCATTTCGGCACGAAGAAGGGCAAAAAAATGCATTACATTCAGCTTGTTCCTAATATCTTTTTCTGTGTATTCTCCATGATTACTAAATAAAAAAATAAGAAAAATTTTTCATTTGGAAAAAAATTTTCTATGATCTCGAAAAAAAAATAAAAATACACTTTCATACATATTAGTATCAAAAAGATCAACTATAAAATATAAACTTCACTATTAAAATATAGCTTGGCACGGTTAAAAAAGAAAGTCGTAGCGGGCCAGAAAATGCATTCCATTCAGGTTGTGTCTAATAACTCTTTCTGTGTATTCTCCATGATTACTAAATAAAAAAATAAGAAAAAAATTTTAATCTATAATATACATAATATTTTATATTCACATTAAAAAATATTTTTCACCACTAAATTTTTTTTTCACCACAAAATTTGTTTTCACATCCAAAAAAGTTTTTCTCCTCAATTTTTTTTCCCCTCCAAAATTTCACTTCAAAGGTTTTTTTAGATTATTTGTATCAACACTTTGGGTTGATCCAAGGTATTTAAATATCCAGTACAGCCGAATTTAAGTATTTTTTTTACTTGTTTGGTAGTTACATAAATCAGCACAAACTCATTATACTCTGATCGCGTAGTAAGGTGTTAAAATGTACGGGTGCGTTTATTATTATAAATGCTAGCACGAAGTTAATTTTTATTATGATGCTTTATGCAAAAATTGAAAAATTTACTAAACTGTAATTAGTTGTTGAAATAAGAGGGTATTCCACATTACCCGGACTTACTATTTATCTAAATATGGCACAATTTTCACTATATTTGACACATCTTGTTACCCAAGTAGCATATTAGATGTCACATTTTCTTTTTGGTTTTAAACCACTGTCCAGTGCACTATGGGTAAAATGTTAATATTTTTGGCATAAATTCAATTTTTTTCTGTTTAAAATTTAAAATCTGCTTTCGTTTTTTGAATTCGTATACTCTAACGGGTATATAAACGTTTTTTTTATAATTTTTATGTTGCAACCTGTTATTTTATGAAAGGAAAAAGTCAGCTGTTTCACGGTTGCAGTATGAACAGAAAATGCGTGCGAAATTGTTACTTATTTTGATCGTGAGTAAAACATTAATTGTAAACACTGTGAAAAAGTTTAAATATGGAAGAAGTTAGACAAGGTATGTAAATTTGTGATATAGTTTAAAAAATAGTTGTGAGTTATTGTCTAGTAATTGAGTCTGTTGTTGGTGTGTTATTATAGGTCAAAACTAACAAAAATACGTGTGTTGTGTGGAATATAACTTCTGTGTATAGAAAGGTATTTGCAATATTTCTGACAAAAGTTATTAATCAAACTGTATATAATCAAACATCATCAACACTTTTTGCCCCTTTTTGTTCCTTTTTGGAAAAAACTTCATTTTGTAGTTTCATACGAGTTTTGCCATTCAACACTGCTTGAAGTTTGGAGCAGCAAAAATCGACAAGCAGATAGTGTAAAAGAGTTTATTTTGGAGAATATTACACAACAAAACTTATCAGATGAGCAACACCAGTTAATTACACAAAAAGACAAGCAATTTATTGCTTTCATAAATTTAAATTTGCCAAAATTCAATCGAATGCTTGAACGATTTAAAAAAAAAAAACACTACCATTGGCTTGCATCCAATATAACTATTGAAATAAGTGATTGCGGCTTGCCCGGTAATAAACGAGGTCGGAGGCATTTAGACTATACTGATGCAGGGCCTCGTTTGAAGAGAAAGTTAGCATCTGTGCTTGCCGCAGAACAAAAACATTCAACACCTCTTTTATTGCACGCTGCTTCCGTTTCAGCTAAAAAATCAAACGAAAAACAAACTGCATTTGTGTTGAAAAAAGCTATTAGCAACGAGAACATAACAGGAATTATAAGGAAACTGGAAAGGAGTGATCCGTTGCCAATAAGTGCTGATAAGGCATTAGCGTTTTTAATTAAAAATGGCTTTACAAAGCAGCAATACATTAACATCAAAGCATTAAATAAGCAGCACGGATGTTTCATTTATCCCCCTTATTTCGAGATTGTAAAATCAAAATTGAAATGCAGACCTAAGGAAATCAGCTATTGTGATACTAAAAGAGAAGTAACAATCCAAAATTTACTGGACCATACAGCTGATCGCATACTTGAAATGCAAAAGGACGTTCTTGATGTTGCTGCACCAACACATTGCAAATTAATTGTAAGTTATGGGTTCGATGGTTCGACAGGACAGAGTTCATACGGAAATGGGTCTCAATGTAGACAAACCCAAACAAAATGGCAGTGGAAATAGCAATGATGGAAATACTGCAAGAGCATTTAGTAATGTTGAGCTCTTATCTTCCATTTTAAATTGCTATTTAAATATTCTCAAACACTTTTATATTATATTGATTGCCATCTCTTGTGAATATAAGATTGACACAGAAAAATTCAAAAGTTTTTGTGCCCAAACATTCAATATGTATTTTGAAAAGTATTCTCGGAATCCAATGTCTCCAACTGTGCACAAAATTTTGGTACATGGGCACCAAATAATGGATACTTGCATACTTCCTGTTGGAGTTCTAGAAGAAAATGCATCAGAAGCGAGAAACAAGCTGTATAAAAGCGACAGGAGATCGCATGCAAGGAAATGTAGCCGATTGGATAACATGACAGACGTTTTTAATAGAGCATTGGATTCTTCAGACCCACTAATGTCCACCCTAAGTTTAACAAAACGAAAAAAAGAAATCAACAAAAAGAAGAGCCTGCCCAGAGAAGTCATTGCCCTTTTCAAAACACCTGGTATTGACTTTTCAGACACATTAGAAGGTTATGAAAATGAATCAGAAGACGATGGGGCCGACGAAATTGACAGTTTTGGACTAGAGAATATTGAGTTTGAAGAAGAAAATTAAGACGATTAAGTTAGAAAATTTATATTCATATATGGTTTGTAAAATGACAAAGGCATATTAGAATTTGTCTCATATGATTTTTTTTTCAGGGATCCGGTTGAGCCAACCTTACTTTTATTCAACTAACCTTTATTCAACTAATCTTTTTCAATAACTTAAGCTTTAAAAAAGTTTGTGGAAAATAAAATGTAAGCATAATTTAAATATCTCCGGTCTTTGAAGGGTTAATGAGCAGTTTTATACCTTAACAAAAAGACTGAAGCCTTGTCTATCATCTGAGCTTATCAAAAAAATATAAACACATTAAACTTAAGTGGTTTTATCCAAAAAGTGAGGTTAAGAATTTGTTTTTTTAGTACTGGCCCCTAATGGGTTAATAAAATAAAATATTTTTAGATGCAAACTTACAGATTCTTGAAACAGCTTTCTAGTGACATATATTTCAAATAACGAAAACAAAAAAAAGCTGAGGTGCACCCATGCCGAATTTATGCCAAAACTTGACCGAATGTTTTAATGGGGATGCGGAAGAAGGCGTGGTCCAAAAAAAACCAAAATTCTATTTTGGTGTTAGTTAAATTCGTGCAAAATTTTAAGTGTGTAGCTTTAAAACTACAATTAATGCCAAAAATATCTCGTTTTTGCCCATAGTGCAGTGGTCGTTTTTATTTGTGTTAATATTGTATTATATTATTTATTTAAATTTATATTCAAAATATTTATTGGGTAAGGAGTTTTATACATATTATTTATGCACCTGTACACATTAAATGATCGTAGTTTGAAGCAATGTTTTTTTCCTTGTGTGCATTTTAAAGCATAAATCCACCAAAATTTTTCCCGCGACTTGTTTATCTAAAAGAGAAAAAAAAATATTGTATTTAAATTTAAATAAGTACTAAATTATTAAAACATAAAGAGTAAATACTACACTATATAAGTATTTAGAGATTAAGTATGATTTTATTCATGGATGGTAACCAAATACACGCGGTTATCGATTAGGGTAATGTTATTATAACTTTCCACCTGTGGTGGAGGGTATATATAAGTTTGTCATTTCGTTTGTAATTTCTACAATATTGATCTTAGACCCTATAAAGTATATATAAGGACCCGGAACCTTATGAAGAGCGAAGTTGATTTAACCATGTCCGTCTGTGTGTTGAAATGGGTTTTCCGAAGGCCCCAGACATGATGAGGACTTGATTGTTATATATTTCTGTTACATGTGATCCATTTCTGTTTGCTATTGAAAATCAGCCAGATCGGTTAATAAATGGCTGAGATATAAGCAAAAAACCACGACTACCTCTAATTTTTTCCGCAAAATCCCTTTTTTTATTTTATATGTATGTTGAATATTACGCATAACAAACACATCCACAAACAACAAACCAATACAAAGATTTGTCATTTAAATAAAAACCAAACAATTCTCTATTGAAGCGGATTCGATACCACCCCCGTCTATTCAACTTTTTTTTGTACAATTTTTTTTATATTTTCTAAGACTTTTTTTGTTTATTTTTTTTAACATTAAATAATTAATTTAAATAAAATTATAAATTAATAATTAAATAACCCATATATAGGCTAAAAACATCAACATTTTTATAAAAACCCTCTGATACAAACAAAATACAAACGCTTTTATTTATTTGCTCCGATTTAAAAGAATTTATAAAAAGATTTTTAAACCATTTTATTTCTCATATATTAAGAAAATTTTATACATAATCCCCCTTTGAGTGCAACTATTTTAGGTCATAACTTATAATAATTTATAAAAAAAAATTTTATAAACTATTTTCCTTCAAATTTTTAAAATTAAGCTAAAGAAATTAAAAATATTTCTCCCAAATGCAAATTTGCCAGCTAAATCAAACGTTTTTGTGGAAATAAAACACATGCAGTTCTAGTGATTTCTTTTAACGATTTGTAAAAAAATATTTTTTTGGTCGAAAAAAGTTTTTTTTACAACTAAAACGATTTTTGAAAAAAAATAATATGACAATTTTGATTGGCATTATGTTTGTGGTTCTTGTTCTTTTTTATTTTATTTGTTGAACTTCTTTTCTTTCACCTCTTCACCTTTTATACACAAACAACAAGCTCATACAAAGATTTAACTAAAAACCAAACAAATTAGTTTTAAACGAAAACTGTTTATTTACTTCTATTAAAGATGATTGCGTATGTGCTTCAATGGCTCAGTGGTCTTAGCGCTTTGTCATAAATAGTTTTTTTCTTTTGGTCGCGCGATCGATCCCCGTCTATTCAACTTTTTTGTACAATTTTGTACATTTTATTAAGACTATTTTATTTGTTTTTTTTTTTAACATAACAAATACTTACAGCACATTTGACTTAACGATTTCGGTCAGTTTTTATGTATATTTGGTTAACGGAAAGAGGAAAAGTTCCAAAATAAGGTACGAGCATCTTGGTTATCAATACACAACATATGACCAAATGTGGGCGGGATCTGTGAATTGGGCGTGGCACAAAATATATTACTTTATATCTTAAGAACGGTAAGACCGAAATTAAATAATCCATAAATGGGCTAAAAACATCAAAATTTTTATAAAAACTAAAATTTTAGAGCTGTAATATGACCTATGGATACGTCTTATATAGCAAAAGATCGAAAACCTTTAGTATAACATATTTGCTAAAAAACTCGGAAATATCGTTTCATATACAAGAAAGTTATGCCCAAAACATAATGATAACGGTATTTTAGTTATTTCGGAAACGGTATTTTAAGGGTAAAGGTTTATCAGTTATTTCGGTAAAAATATTTAAGTTTATAGTTTCAATGCACACATATATATTTACCCCCTTCATGATCAGACTTTGGGAAGTTAGATATATATTTAATCATATCATCTAAAATTGCTTTCATGCCTAATTTCTAAATTGAGAACCCAAGTTCCCATAATCAATTTGCTATACTGGGAAATGAAACGAATGAGCTTACAACATCAGTTAAACTACCAAACCTCCTCCAATGTATTTGAGGGAACCAAATTTAAACGAAGGGATAAAAACTATAGTCACGTTAAGGAGAAAATTCCTTTTACGTTATTTTATCACGATTATTAAATCACGAAAACGATTATCGTAAACTGGTTACTGAATTTGAAAAAAGCAAAAATAATTTTTAAACATACCAACTGCCAAAGGTCACCAGATCGTTTTAAAGGGCATTGACGTCTACGTTGACTCATAGGAAGTGAAGTGTGGTTTACAAATAAATGGATTTAAATTCAAAAATGTTTCTAATATTAAAAATCGAGAGAGGAACTCGCAACCACTATTTTGAGTTGAACTCAAAATTACCATTGAGGAACCGCATAAGCCATCAGGACCTATCTAATGCCAAGAATATGGTCATAGTACTACACGGTACGGCTCAATGCAACAAACCCAAAGAAGACTCAGAGGCTAAAAAATGCATTAATTGTGTGCGTCGAAAACTTTTACCAAAACTTCGTGATATCATCGTTTTATTCGCCTCCCAGGTTTTCAATTACGGAAAATCAATACAGTACATTTTTATATATTTCTAGGTCCCGTTTCTTGGCAGCTGGCAACTACAACGCTAAGCATACATTTTGGGGATCACGACTAGTTACCCGAAGGATCTTGTTTTATTTGATACGATATCCAAAGTAGGATTGAACGTGTTTTCAAGTGGACAACCAACGCACTGTGGGTTGAAATTGCCAAAAATGGAGATTAATTGAAAATGAAAATATGTTTTTTTTTAAGTACTTATTACTCGATAAAAGAGTACAAAATTCTACATCACTACTGAAAATTTCAATGTCATTAGTTGCTCACTTTTCCTGTTGTATAGTCTCAAAGTTAAGAAACTTTTAATTTTTTCGAGAAGTTGTGAAAATTGAAATTTGTAATATTTTGGCGCTTAATATTTTTATTTTTATCAGTCAAAAGTAATACTTCTATTATGGAAACTTCCACTTCAGCTATTTTTGCGTGAATTATAAAAAAGATCTGTTAACAAAAGATATGTAGAAATATTTTGTTAAAATATGTCTAAAGTTGGGCTATTTTTAAAATATATGTGGAGTTTTAAATGGGAATAAGGTAAAACTGGGTATAAATATATTAGCTTTTATATTCAACTAGAATATATTGCGCGTTTTTGCGCGAACAACATTTATTGAATAAATTGTGAAAATAGTTACTCTTAAAAAAGCGGCTCTTGTAGTCTTTAATTTGTTTGTCCTCGTTTTCGTTGTTATGATTGTTATTGCTGTTATTGTTGTACAGGTTGGTTGAAAAGTTCCTGCGCTCGAAATGAAAGAATACTGTTTTTGTTACGAAATATATTTTTTTATTCAATATAATCTCCTAGAAGCTCAATACACTTGTTCCAATGATCTTCCAATAATTTTATCCCATCCTTATAATGGTTTTCCGGAAGCTCTGCAAAATAACCGTCTACGGCTGCTATGGCCTCTTCATTCGACGAAAAATGCTTTCCACGAAGGAATTGTTTGAGATTTCTGAAGAGATAGTTGTCACAGGGAGCCAAATCTGGTGAATACGGTGGATGTTCAAGCAATTCGTACTTTAATTCTTTGAATTTAGCCATCGTCAAAACACTTTTGTGAGCAGGTGCATTGTCTTGATGAAAAATGATTTTTTCTTCTTTAAACCAGGTCTTTTCTCAGGAATTTTTTCATCCAGCTGATCCAAAAGGCTGCAATAATATTCAGAGTTGGTTGTTTTACCTTTCTGAAGATAATCAATCTACAAAATTCCTTTTGCATCCCAAAAAACTGATGCCATAACCTTCTTTGAAGATCGTTGTGACCTCACTTGCTTTGGAGCTGAACAACCAGCTTCAGTCCACTGTAAACGTTCTTGTTTCAATTTAGGATCATGGTGGTATATCCAAGTCTCATCCATAGTTATAAAACGATGCAAGAAGTCGGTTTTATTCAGCTTAAAACGCTCCAAATTACGCTGAGAAATTTGTTTTCGATCCAGTTTTTGTTGAATTGTTAATATGTTCGGCACTAACTTTCCAAAAAGTTTTTTCATACGTAATTCTTCATGTAAAATGTGGAGTATTCGTTCATCTGAGATGCCTATGGCATTAGCAATTTCACGCTTAGTCATACTTTGATCTTCACTAACCATATTATGTACCTGCTCAATGATTTCTGCTGTAGTTGCAGTTTTTGGTCGTCCTTCGCGTGGATCGTCTTTAAGGCTGGTACGACCACTTTTAAATTCACCAGCCCGAAATTCAACGGTGCGTTTTGAAGGTGAGGACTCCTTATACACTTCTAACAATTCTTCATAAATTTCCTTTGCTTTTAAACCCTTCAAAACAAAGAATCTAATGACTGCACGATATTAAATTTTTTCCATATTAAAAAAATCAATGACACGTTAACTTCAAATGGCTTGTAAACAAAGAAAGAATTGACAGAATGACTTGCAACTTTGCATGTGTTCTCAGGACAGTTATACCAACTTGAGAAAAAAAAAAGTTTGGAGCTAGCAGTGCTATCTCTTGGTGAGCGGAGGAACTTTTCAGCCAACCTGTACTAGATTTTTTTGTTTGTTTATTGGTAGCAGTGTTGCCATAAGACAAATGTGAAATGGTGCTCATACAAACAAGCTTTCCATGGTCATGGTGTATTGTTCCTCTTTGAATGGTGTGTCAAAACAAAGTCATTTGGCAAAATCCTCGCCCATCCTCAACAAGGTTTTGCAGGCTTTTAAAAATTGAATTTATTAGAGAATCTTCGAGTGTCTCCACACAAGAAAAAAGAAGAGTGGAAGACGAAATAAATGTCCTTGAAAATCCTCTATCATTCATAGAAGAAAGATCTGTAAGCGTGACTCATAAACTAATGTTAGTATTGGTAGATGGAAAAGTTTGCAACGCACTCACAGACACAAAATCAACCCAGAAGTGCTATTTATGTGGGTCATCGAGTAAAGAATTTAACGATGTGGAAAGAATGATCGTCAAGGAGGTAAAACAGATACATTGGATTTCGGCCTGTCTATACTGCATGGTTGGATTCGTTTTTATGAATGTCTTCTACACGTTTCGTATAAATTACTAATAAAAAAATGGCAAGCTAAAACCGATTCCCATAAAGCAATAGTTGCAGAAAACAAGAGTCGAATTCAAACAGAATTTAGAAACAAAACTGGTCTAATTATAGGCCAACCAAAACCCGGCTTCGGCAATTCTAATGATGGCAACACAGCCAGAAGATTTTTCCAAAACGCTGAAATATCAGCAGATATTACGAAAATAGATTTTGAAATGATTAAAAAGATGCACACAATTTTAAGTGTTGTATCTTCTGGTAATGAAATAGATGGTGAAAAATTCAGACAATTTTTGTATAATACAGCTCGACTTTTTGTAGAGAAATGCCCGTGGTTTAACATGCCTAAGTTTTTAATATATGGCACAGAAATCATTTCGCATGTTCTGTTGCCAACTGCCAGAGGAAGCCCAAGAAGCTAGAAATAAGGATTTTAAAAACTACAGGGAACACTTTTCGCGTAAATCTAGCCGGGAGAAATCGAATCGATATCCAATTATTTCTAAAAAAATTTAAATAAAACAAAAAAATGCAACTCCTTCCAAAATCAGCAGTAGAGCTTTTAATTTCACCTTCAATTTTGTCGAACGAGTCACCAGAAATCCAAAATGATATAGATGAGGATGACGGTGTCGATTGATGGGAGTCTGGCGAGTTTAGACACATATTCTAAAATAGCAGTTTAGAAACATTATGAATATTTTTTACTACTTTTTCGACAAAAAGGTTACAATTTAAATTTTTCCAATAATATAGGAATTCAGATTAAAAATGCAAACCAAGAATAACATCAAAAATTGGTCCATTGACGACACAAAATGGGTTAAAGATTCAAAATTTTGTCACTGTTACTTGTTGGTAAGGGACATTATTCATTGCAAATTTAATCATTATCGGAGGTCGTAAGGTTCGCCAGTTGGTTGATTTGAGATAGCTCAATACAATTTTTTTAATTTTTTGTTTGTGAAAATTAAATAAATAAAAAAGTTCCCATGGAAAGTATAAAATATTTGTGTTTTGTTTTTATAACTTATGTATATTTATTAAAAAAAATACTTCCTAATCAATTAGACCCTTCCTTGAATTAATCTCCATTTTTGGGTCATCGAACCCACTGTGCAACGTATTGGCCAACTAAACGAAAAAAAGTTCTAGATGTTATTGATTTTGTCGTAATAAAAAATATTCTTGGAGAAATGATCAAAGTAGAGGCACCATTAGAATCATCTTCAGACCATTCACCCACTATAGTTACCATATACAACCCTCACGATATCACATCTCCTATTGGTGATTTGATGTTAACGCTTGTGTGTGTGTTTACACATTGGTTAAAATATAGTAAATATCTAAGTACTCATTGTTCGGTGAACATACCACTGTATATATCGAGCGGCTTTTGTTTAAAAAAGAAAAGTCCGAAGACAGTGGCAACTGTATTGATCCCCTCAATTTAAACAAAGACTGAAAGAATGCGCAGAAAGCTATTAAAATGCCAAAGAAGTGCATCTTTCAACAAATATTTGGAAGATCTCGATGCAACTCCTCTTTCCAAATATATATACTTCCTGTATACTATTTATATAAATGTGTAGAGATTTTTTCAATAATATAAAATTTTTTTTAAACTTTTTTATTTTCTACGAGGGTTTTTTTCAAATCTTCTTTTAAAACAACAATAATCTTTAAGTCAGTGTTCTTCTGAGTAAAACAAGCTTTTATTCGTGTAAATCGGTTAAAAATTGACAAAGTTATAGTACTTTTTCTAATCAAGATATATTAGAATTCCTTAAACAATTTTTTTTTATTTTTGTTAACGAATCGCCGGTAAAGCCCAGTTGAAATTGGCTTTTGTTTTATTATTTGCGTTTCAATTAACAAAGAAATTAAAAATTTTTGTTTCTTACTTTAGATTGTTACTCAAGTTCGGCATATGTCAAAGCCAAATTAAGGAACTTAGGTTAATTACAGTTCTAGCTTTAGGACTTATTATACGAGTATGATACAAACAAGACATAAGTGCGAAGGAGAAATAAAGAAAATCCACTCTGTATAGGTTAGTACTTTATCATTGTATATAAGGCATTAAATTATTAAATTATTTTTGTAGTAATACCGTTACTTTTTTTCATATTTGCAAAAAAGTTTTGTTTACTAGTTAGTATTAGTGGTGCAGCTTCAAAAAGCAACATATTTTTCTTAAAAAAAGCTAACCAAAATATTTAATTGTGTTATAAGCTAAGTATTAATAAAAATCATTTGATTTATTAAAAGTTGAGTGTGTTAGTGAATTTCTAGAGGCGTATGGAGAAATGGGATGCAGAATGACAATCAAAATTAATTTATGGCATTCTCACTTGGAATTCTTTTCAGAAAATCTGGGTCAATTTAGAGACGAGCAAGGCGAACGCTTCCACCAAGAGCTATCGAAGGAAAAGTCAGATCAGAATGCTAGCGAATTACTGCTGGTTGCCTTACAAACGTAGTAGATTAAGTAAAGATTTTTAAAAAATAAACGTAATTAAAAAAAATAGTTCGTTCTTTAAATTATTTCTTTTGTTGAATCATATAATCGAAATCAGGTTTCGTTGTTTAGAAAAAGGACTATAACATTGTCATTTTTAATCGATTTACACGAATAAAAGCTTGTTTTACTCAGTAGTATACGGAAAGTATATATATTTGGAAAGAGGGCGTTCATTTCTAATTAATGCCGTTGACCGAAATCGGTTAAAAAATTACTGAGTTAGAAGAGTTTAAGTGCGCCAGTCCAAAACAATACTCTTTTCCCCATATCTAGAAATTTTGAAGATATATTGCAACTTATAAAACCGGTTATATAATACACTCAGCTAGGTCTACAACCTATACTAGGTCATTTCACAAGTTCTTGCAATTTTTTTTTTGTAGCAGCGTGTAATAGCAGCCCCTTGGTATATTAAAAATTCGAACATACATAAAGATCTAAACGTGCCATTGGTCAAATCTGAGATTTCCAAATCCATTAGCCCGTAACATCTCAAACTATGCTGAGCACAAATGCTTAATTTTCATCAAATTTTTACATTTTGTCCCTTTGGTACACTCTGATCTTCTTTTGGTTAATACTACGCCATGATCTATTTTACTCCCCTTTTATACTTCTTTGAAGGGAGTATTTACATAGATTATAAGTAATAAACCTCACTTAAGCGTTGTTTGCCACCTCCTTTTTGCTTTAAGTTCGTGTTAGTTCTATATGCAAAAGTTCGTGTTAGTTCTTTATACAAAACGATTGGTAATTTCTTTTACTACTTTCTACGAATGTAATATATTTTAAATAAATAAATACAGACCTTTTCTCTAAAACTTAATAACACTTTTTGTCTTTTCACTTTTTGTATTTACTCATCTTGCATTTACGTATAAATCTTAAGGGATATGCTCCTTATAGTTATGACCTCCCCCAAATGAACCCCCGGTAGATTTTCTAATGGTGTGATATTTCTTTTTATTTATCGTCGCAGTTTTTTCTTTAAAATCCAAATTAACTATAAACTTAAATATATACGTTTTATACTAAAATTTGACTTAAGTGCGTTCGCAGTAATTTTTGAGTGATCTTGACACATCTGTGACACACATGCATACATGTGTCAAGTACTTGCATGCGTCAAATATTCTTCCGGGTGGTCATTGTATCTAGCAGACACAATTGAACATATTTCGTTTATTGTTTATGGTGCCGTCATAAACAATTGAAATGAATAGACAAAACAATGTAATAAGAAACCCTTTTAGTTTGTCCTTAATATGGGTTCTTCTATGTCTTGTAGTTAACATATGTTTTTATACCCTTCACCACAGGTGGAAGGGTATATATATGTTTGTCATTCTGTTTGTAATTTCTACAATATTGATCTTAGACCCTATAAAGTATATATATTCTAGGTCCTTATGAAGAGCGACGTTGATTTAACGATGTCCGTCTGTCCGTCTGTGTGTTGAAATGGGTTTTCCGAAGACCCCAGACATGATGAGGACTTGATTGTTATATATTTCTGTTAAATGTGATCAATTTCTGCTTGCTATTAAAAATCAGCCAGATCGGTTGATAAATGGCTGAGATATTAGCAAAAAGCCAGGACTACCTCTAATTTTTTCTGTAAAATCCCTTTGTTTTAATATGTATGTTGAATAATACGCATAACAAACACATCAATTTCTTTTCTTTCACCTCTTTACCTTTTATACACAAACAACAAACACATACAAAGATTTTTCATTTAAATAAAAACCAAACAAATCCCTATTGAACGAAAACTGTTCATTTAACTCTATAAACGATGATTCCATATGGCCTTCATAGCTATGTTGTCTAAACGCTATGTCACAAATATTTTTTTCTCTAAGAACGCGAGTTCGAATCCTACTCAAGACACAATTCAACTTTTTTTTTGTACATTTTTTTTTATTTTCTTAAGACTTTTTTTTTTTTTTTAACATTAAATAATTAATTTAAATAAAATTTTATATTAATAATTAAATAATCCATAAATAGGCTAAAAACATCAAAATTTGTATAAAAACCCTCTGATACAAACAAAATACAAACGGTTTTATTTCTATTTTTCGCTCCGATTTAAAAGAATTTATAAACAGATTTTTAAACCATTTTTTCATATATTAAGAAAATTTTATACATAATTTCCCTTTCAGTGCAACTATTTTAGGTCATAACTTATAATAATTTATAAAAAAAAATATAAACTATTTTCCTTCAAATTTTTTAAATTAAGCTAAATAAATTAAAAATATTTTGTAATAAAAAGACGAAATAAAATCCCAAATGCAAGTTTGCCAGCTAAATCAAACTTTTTTGTAGAAATAAAACACATGCAGTTCTAGTGATTTCTTTTAACGATTTGCTGAACTTATTTTCTTTCACCTCTTCACCTTTTATACACAAACAACAAACACATACAAAAGATTTTTAAACCATTTTATTTCTCATATATTAAAAAAATTTTATATATAATTCCCCTTTGAAAGCAACTATTTTAGGTTATAACTTATAATAATTTATAAAAAAAAATGTATAAACTATTTTCCTTCAAATTTTTAAAATCAAGCTAAAGAAATTAAAAATATTTTTTAATAAAAAAGCGAAATAAAATCCCAAATGCAAATTTGCCAGCTAAATCAAACATATTTGTAGAAATAAAACACATGCAGTTCTAGTGATTTCTTTTAACGATTTGTAAAAAAATATTTTTTGGTCGAAAAAAGCTTTTTTTAGAACTAAAAAGATTTGCATTATGATCGTGTTGTTTTTATTTTCTTTGTTGAACTTTTTGTCTTTCACCTCCTCACCTTTTACCCACAAACAACAAATCCATACAAAGGTTTGTCATTTAAATAAAACCCAAACAAATTTGTTTTAAACGAAAACTCTTTATTTACTTCTATTAACGACATTTGCTTATGTCCTTCAATGGCTCAGTGGTCTAAGCGCTTTGTCACAAATACTTTTTTTCTTTTAGTCGCGCGATCGAGCCCCGTCTATTCAACTTTTTTTATTTTTATATTTTTTTAACACTTTTTTTTTATTTTCTTAAGACTTTTTGTTATATTTTTATTTTTTTTTAACAAAACAAATGCGTTCAGCACAGTTGTCTTAACGATGTCGGTCAGCTTTTCTGTATAATTGGAGGACGGAAGGAGGAAAAGTTTCCAAATAAGGTGCAAGCATCTTGGTTATCAATACACAACATCTGACCAAATGTGGGCGGGATACTTGAATTGGGCGTGGCACAAAATAGATTAATTTATATCTTAAGAACGGTAAGACCGTAAGTAAATACTCCATAAATGGGCTAAAAACATCAAAATTTTTATAAAAACTAAAATTTTAGAGCTGTAATGTCTTATATGTCCAAATATCGAAAATCTTTAGTAGAACATATTTGCTGAAAGTAGTTATGACCAAAACATACATTTTTTTAAATACCTATTTTCGGGAACCATAAATCTTTCAGAGTCCAAGTTTTATCACTAAACTAAATGGTAAATTTCCATTTAAAGATGTCCATATATAAACCTGTCCATTCCATATATGTCCATATATAAACTTCACTATTTTCCCAACCATGGTGAAGGGTATATAAGATTCGGCATAGCCGAATTTAGCCGCTCTTACTTGTTAAATGTTAACTTGAGTTGTTTTAAATCACTCAATAATCAGTATTCATGCACACCTTAAATACTCTACAGTATACATACATTACACCATCGCCCTCAAGAGGAATCATACAATTTCTATAGATTCAAAAGTGAGAAATTAGAGTATTGGTTAAAAGTATAGGTGTTTGTATACTGTTTGATTGGTTATAATATATAAATAAAATATTCTTTTATTTCTTAACATGCATTATTTTTTTGTATATTATGCATTATTCTGTTTTTTATTAGTAATAATTTTTTGTTTACAACATTTTTGTTTTGAAATCTTATACTATATGAATGTAGAATGTTAATGACATTCAAATAATAATTTCATTGTCATTTTAATAATTTCCACTATACTATATGAACCTTTATATGCTGATTCGTATTTTCTACTCCAACACTAAATCTCCTACATCTAATTTTGAACTTTTGTCCTTTTGTGTGATTCTATTTGTCTATCTTTTTTTCCTCGCTCTGTCATACATTTCGCGGTGTCCAGCGAATACTTTAATCTGGCCTTTAGCTCATTGGCATAATTATCGGAGTTATATATCCTCTGAAGATTCATGACTTCATCACTTGGTAAACTCGGTAATTTTCCAAATACTAGTTCAAACGGGGAGTATTTAGTATCAACATGAGGAGTTAAGTTGTATGCAAATGCGTAGTATGGAGCCCATTCTACCCAATTATTGTCCTCCACGAAAGATAAAAAGTATTCATTTAGAACTCTTTGGTTCCTTTCCACTGTGCCTGATTTTTCATGATGATAAGGCGTTGAAAATCATTGCTCAATCCTCAAAAATATGCATATCTCCTTCATCAATGCATTCTTAAATTCTGTTCCTCTATTTTATTTGGGAATGCTAAATAATCCGTATTTCAATACGACATTCTCCACTAGTGCTTTTGCTATTGACTTTACCTCCCTTGTCTCCATTGGACAAGCATTATATATTTTGTTAATTCGCATTGCATGGTTAATAGGTATCGGAAATTATTCATTGGGCGTAAAGAAGCTACTGTGTCTATCACCATTGTGTTAAAGCTTTGTGACGGTGTATCGGCCACTTTAAGTGGTTCCCTTGTGTGTTTAATTTGTTTATTTCTTTGGCATAGGTCACATTTTGAAACGAAATTTTTTTACCATTTTAGACATGTCTTCCACGTGTATTTCTGCTTCAGCTTCAGTAATGTTTTCCTCACACCAAAGTGTCTTCTCCGGGGAGTGTTATAATATAATATTATTTTCACCTCATCTTTATTTGATTTATTCAAATTATTATATCTGGCCTTAAATTGATCTGCAGGAATTATTTCAAATATTGCATCATCACTTGCGATGGCAAATTTTTTATTTTTACTAGTTTTTAAATAAGATGAAGGCTTTTCCAATAGAGTACCTAAGCACTTTGGATTATCACTACATCTAATGCGCATTTCATTAATATATTTATCATATTCTGCAATGTATCTATATATATCATGATTCGGCCTTTCTAAAATAAACTTTAGTTTGCATGCATTTATAATATCATTTATGGACGTGCAATCCCACATGTGGAGTTGATCCTTTCTTATATATGATATCAAAATCATAATCTGAAAGTTCCAATCTTATTCTCGTCATTTTCGAGCTTGGGTTTTTGTGGGAAAATAAGGATATTAAAGGTCTGTGGTCTGTTACAACAGTGAATTTTCTTTCATATATATATGTTCTGAAAAATTGTATGCCCCAATAAATACGCAGTAATTCTTTTTTAATCACAGGTTTATTTCTCTCGTGTTCATTGAGAGAGATATAGGCAGATATAGGCAGATCTTCACATATTGGACATTGAAATAATACTGCTCCCAGTGCAAAATCCGATGCGTCCGTTGTCAATATGAACGTTCTATAAAAATTAGGATATTGCAATGTCGGTGGGCTTATAAGACTATTTCTGAGTCTTTCAAATGCCGATTGGCAATCTTCAGTCTATTAAAATTTTGTACCCTTCTTTAATAAATTGTTAAGACAGCTCGCAGTTTCAACGAAGTTCTTTATGAATCTTCGATAGTAGTTGCAAAAAGAAATGAATCTTCTTTGGAATAGGATATTTGGAAATTGCATCGTACTTGCTGGGGTCTGGTTTAATGCCATTTGACGTTATAAAATGCCCTAAGTACATAACTTCCAGTCTTAAAAAACAAAATTTACTCGCATTAAATTTTAGATTATATCTTGATATCTATCAAATACGTTTACTAGATTTTCATTATGGTGTCTCAAACTACAACCAAATATATTATGTCCTCCACGTATAAAATGCTTCAGACTCCAATCCAGATAATGCTATGTTAAGCATTCTTTGAAATTTGAAAACTATTTGAAGATATTTTCAAACCAAATGGTAATGGTACACTGATAATGACCATTGGGAGTTGAAAATGCTCTAACAGGTCTTGAATTTGGATCAAGTTCTATTTGGTAGAATGAACTCGTCATTTCAATTGTGGAAAAATATTTTGCTCTTCCCAACCTTTCTAAAATGCCGTCCAGTCGTGTTAATGGAAACTTGTCATTGACTACACTCAGAAAAAAAAGTTAGTAGAAAAATTTGTAAACGGTTTTCAATCCCACTTTACTATTTTCGAACTGATTTTTAGTAAAAAAAATATTATTAAGCAAATGTTTTTGCTATTTACATTTTACAAATTACCGAATTTTTACATAATATTTACAAATTATCGTTGCTAATTTCAGAAATCATTTTACAAATTTTTGAAAACCGATTTGCTAAAATTAACAAAAAAAATTACTAATTCTAAAAAAGTTTATATTGAAGTAAATGTTTTTTCCAATTAACATTTACACCTACAAACTTAAATTGCCCTAAAATCTTACATAGGACTAAAAAAGGGATCGAAAGTGAAGATACCGACTCATGTCTGAAAATAGGACATCCACTTAAAATAGCACTAAAAAGGGTTTTTTAGTTCTAAAAGTAAAAAAAAAATGACTAAAATATTTTTCAAAAAGAAAATTACCAAATTCAATTTTATATTCTGTTCCAATAGACTTTTGACCTGATTATTTATCGCTTCCGTGTGCGTCTGTGGTAGACGATAATTCTTTATGTCGACTGGATTACTGTCACTTAAATGTACAGTTTGGTTGTAAAAGTTGTTCGCTGTTAAGCATTCACCCTCTAGGTGAAATATAGACTGATATTCCCTTAGTATTTTCAATAATTATTTTTTCGCGCTATCATCGTTGATATCCATATTTAGTTCACTCAGTAATTTATCGAAACGCTTCTTGTCATATTGTTTCCATGCAGTCTTGCCATTAGTTCTAAAAATCTAAAAACTTTTCAACTGTATTGTCTCCATTTTCAAGTTCTTTATTGTCGTAGATTTAACCAGTACATTCAATAACCTTATTTGTTTATTCCTATTTTTCGAAATTATAATGTTCGCTAAGTACACACCATTTGCGATTTCACGACTACATATCACACTATCTTCTGTGACATCAATGTCGAATGGTAAGATTACTTCACTTTTTGGTGAAATATTTTCGTAGGTCACTTTCCATGCATTATTATGTATTGGCAACGCTAAGCTCTCATATCCAGCATTAAACGTTAATATGAATTTATCATAATCAATGTTACAATTGTACTTGTATAGAAAATATCTTCCAAGTATACAGTGAGTGTTGACTTTAAAGTCGCATTTTACCAATTGTATCTTATGTTCAATTATTGTATCATCTCCTCATTTGAAATTTCCGTCAAAAAACAATAGTCATTCGGATTTTCTCTGTGGTTATGTTTTAAATCCTCTTTGCACAAAGAGACATCCGCACCCGTGTCAATTAAAAACGTTAATGTGTATCCGCCTTTTTACATTTAATTTTACATAATTCTTCTGATTCGATGAAATACTAAAAATTCGATGGGTTCTTATTGGCTTCCTTCCGAAGATTCTCGGTATTGCAAAATCTCCATATTCTGTGAGTTTCCCTATTCCTGGATATGATGTACACTTCGGTTATGGTTGGCATTATGGTTATTATAATTTTTTTTATTGTTGTTTCTACGGTAGTCATTTCCTATACCCTGGTTACCATTATTATAGTTGTCGTTATTTCGATTACTATTGTTGTAGCCATTATTCCTGTTGTTATTACTGTTGTTATTTTGGTTTCTGTTGCCGTTATTTCTATAATTGTTATTGTTCCCATTTCTGTTGTTGTTATAAATATTCTTTCAATTTCTGTTCTTGTTGTTATAATTATTGTTTCCATTTCTGTTGTTGTTATAATTCTTGTTTCCATTTCTGTTGTTGATGTAATTTCTATTTGCATCTCTTGCAGTCTGGAACATAATTTGACTTTGTCTTCTCTGTTCTTTAGTCCATTTTTGAAGGAGTATAATGCTATTATTGCATTCGTATTATAAATCGTTTCCCTGCTTTGCTCGACAAGAGTCTGAACTCGTAGTTCAGTTAATTCCATCATTAGTGTTTCTATCCTATCTGCAAATTTTCTGATGGTTTCCGTCTGTACAATTGTTGTTATTTCGTTTAAAATAACGTTCGGTGACTTTCTTGTACCATACGCTCCCTTCAGCGAACTTATTAATGCCTCAATAATATCCAGTATTGCTATCTGTCTAACCTTGTTCTGAACTTAAGGAGTTAACTTAGTTTTATATACGAAATCGAAGAACGCATTTTCTTTCTCCGGCGCAACTGTTTACTGGATTAACCCCCGATTGGCCAGAAATATTTCCAGTTCTTCCCTACTGGTATGAGTTTAGAAATAGCAGCTAATTCGGTCGTATTTAAAATATTATCCGCCATTGTGTTATCTCCGTTAGTTGTCTCTTCGCCAGAATGGTTACTATCCATCCATTGTGACGATGATTGTTGTGTCCTGTCCTCGTGTAGTCCAAGAACTCCTAGAGCTTCCTTCTTCAGTTTACGAAATCTTTCTATGTATGTTTGTCTATGTGACTCTGGGATTTTCGGATCTTCTAGAATTTCTATAGATTCCTGCTGTAATTTTGCTATTTCCTTTCTTTTTGCTAGTATAGTATCTGATACGTAAGCTTTGCCTATAGATTTTCTCGCTGTTAGGCATTTGTTTTTGAAATTATTTAAACGGTGAGCTTTTTTTATTTTTAAATTATATTTTTTTTTAAACAACAAAAATAATTATTAAATTAAAAAGTTGTTGTTTTTATTTTTTCCGTTGTGCTCTCTTTGTTTATAAGCTGTGATTTACATACGTACATACACACACTTACAAACATACATACATACCTACATACGGTTTTGTTTGTTTTTTGTAAACAAAAAAAGTCAACCTACAGGCCGTCATAGTCGCGAAATATATAGTTTGTGTCTTAAATTTAAAAATATTATTTTTTCGACATTTTTGTTAAATTTATTAACAAATTCGGTCTTATTTCGCGCGCTTATAATTTTTTTCCCTTTTTCTAATATTTTAAAAATTTAAGAATTTTTTTAATAACAAAAAGTCTGATAACGCTATGGATATTTTTATAAGAGAGTCCGACGCTCTTATTAAATTCGAAGCAAAGTTTAATGAAATTCGCGAAAATGTTCATACGTTGTTCACTCTCGAAATACGCGAAAAAGAACTTAGCGATTTATGGGAACATGTTAAAACGTCTTATAAATCGTGTTTAAGTTTTTTGGAAACTGCGGATACGACTGCACCTGCTGATGTAGATGCGGCTGAAGCTAAGTATGCACGAGCTTCAATGCGTACGTCAGCTGTTTAGCAGCAATTAAGGAAAAATTTCATAATTTCGAACCGCGGAACAAAGATGCCACAAAAACCAACGATCAGTCTCCAGTTTTATCAGCTAACTCGGATGATTTTTGTTAAAATTTCAACATTCCGCCGTGCAATATCCCTGTTTTTGACAGTAAAGTTACTTCTTGGCCCACTTTTCGCGATCTTTTTACCGCGGTTTACATTAATAACTCGCGTCTTTGCCCAATTGTACAATTATTTGTTCTTTTGAAGAAAAAAAGTGGCGATGCACGGGATCTCGTTTCAAAAGCGCCGCTTACGAATCGGGGATTTGATATCGCTTGGAAAAGTTTGACCGATAAGTACGAACATTTATGTCGGTTGGTAAACCATCAATTCATTTTGCTTTTTGATCTTGATAAGGAGACTGATGAGGGGTTGAAAACTTTACAGCGCGGTATAAATGGTTGTCTTTCGGCCCTGTCTACTTTGGATATTTCCGCGCCGGGGGAATTAAGTTCACATATAATCGTTTTTATGTGTATCCAACGGTTACCTGCTACCACTGTTAACCTTTGGGAACAGTCCGTTGGGAATAAAAAGGCTTTGTCACTCTGGAGTGATTTGGATCGCTTTCTAACGGAAAGGATCGATACTTTAGAGTGTTCTCGTGATCTTCGTGGCTCACACGTTTAAAAAAGTCTGCAGAATTAAAGGTGAAATCGGACCACACTGCTTCTACTTCTACAGGCACTTCGTGAATTTTATGTAAAAATCAGGTGCATTTTTTGCGCTCTTGCCCTAGATTTAAAAGTTTATCTGAAGCGGATCGGTATTCAACAGTGAAAAAGTTCCATTGTTGTGTAAATTGTCTTTCGAGGACACATGATTCTAAGAATTGTAATGAAGGTTCGAATAGAGGAAATACTTCGTCTGTATAGCTACGGGTTTGGGTACAGCTACTCGTCTTCCCAACCCTGCACATATTGATTCTAACATAAGTCCACTTCTAATGGTAGCAATTCCACATTGCCTACCACTAGACAAGTATTTTATACCTCTCAGAATAGGACCGTCCTATTGGGGACGGCTATGGTAAACGTAGTTCACCAGGGTATGACGAACCCTGCCCGCGCTCTTATTGACCCCTGCTCCGAGAGTACCTTTATTTCGGAACGCTTTAGAAATCGCTTGGGAATTTTGACGCATACTACAAATGCGCAAATATCTGGCGTGGAACAAGTATTGACTACGTCAAAGAAACTTTGCTCCATTACAAATGGCTGTCCCCTTGATTCGTCTTTTTCTGCGAAAACTTTAGCTCTTGTATTGGCTAATGTTTCAGGGAACATACCGTCTTTTTCATTGCCTTCAAATATGAGCAAAAATTTAGCCAAATATTCGTTTGGCGGATTCTACTTATTGTGACAGCAGACCTGTTGATATTTTGCTTGGTGGTGAGATTTATCCTAGAATTTGTTTAAGGGAAGCTCCTCTGGATGTTTTGGGTTCATTGCTAGCTCAAAATACAGTCTTTGGTTGGATTATCACTGGTCCAATTTTGCAACCTCAAGTTCATGTTTTTATACCCTTCACCACAGGTGGAAGGGTATATATAAGTTTGTCATTCCGTTTGTAATTTCTACAATATTGATCTTAGACCCTATAAAGTATATATATTCTGGGTTAGAGTATTCAAAAAACCGGCCTTTTGGAAAAACCGGTTTCGGTTTTCTTCGAAAAATCGAATTTAAAAAAAACCGGTTTCGGTTTCGGTTTTTGCAGAAAAAACCGGTCAACCGGTTTTTTTTTTAATTTGAATAAAAAGCTTATATAATTTGTTAATTGTTTTAATTACAAACAAAAAAAAAAAGAAATTTAATATATAAAGTAATAAAAATAAAAAAATATATTCTTTGCAAAAAATATTTTATAATATTTTTTTATTGTATTTCATTTTAACATTTTATTTATTGGTTTTAATATTTTTTAATATAATATCAAATGAATAGAGGTCATAAAGTTTGTAAATTGGTAAAATTAAGTACGTTAGTAATTTGAACGTTTAAAACGTTTTTCAGTAAATAATTTTTTTTTAATATTACATTTTAAATATGTAAAAAGAAAATCTATTTTTCACTTCTAAAATAATATTTTAGAAATAATATTCAATTTAAATGTTTCGTCTTAAGACCATTTTTTTGTTTGCTTTTGATAAAGCTAGAAGTGGAAAATACTCTTTCACTAATAGTAGATGTTGGCAAATAGTCAAAAGACAATGATATAAATTTTCCAACTCTTCAGTTCTTTTGTCGCATTTATCAAGATATATGAAATTATCATATAATGATGAATTATTTTGTACAGTCTGTTTTTAAGGATTTCGAATACTGCTTATTGTGTTATTTAGATCAGAAATTAAACTATTTGAATTTGAAATATCCAAAGTCTTCATCACAATCTATCAGACTTACATCTAAATCTTCATAACCAAAAAAACGATTATAAAAGTGTTTGGAAAATATAAAAGAGACCAAGTAACCCAGTTGGTGATGTAATTAAAAAAACCGGTCAACTGAACAAAAAGGACCGGTTTTCGGTTTTCTTCGCATTTACAAAATATTCGAAACCGATCGGTTTTTAAAAATAAAGAAACCGGTTGGCCGGTTTTCAGTTTTTGAATACTCTTTTCTTGGTCCTTATGAAGAGCGAACTTGATTAAACGATGTCCTTTTGTGTGTTGAAATAGGTTTTCCGAAGACCCCAGACATGATGAGGACTTGATTGTTATATATTTCTGTTACATGTGATCCATTTCTGTTTGTTATTGAAAATCAGCCAGATCGGTTGATAAATGGCTGAGATATTAGCAAAAAGCCAGGACTACCTCTAATTTTTTCCTCAAAATCCCTTTTTTTTATATGTATGTTGAATATTACGCATAACAAACACATCCATTTGTTGAAATTTTTTTTGGTTAAATAAAAACCAAACAAATCTCTATTGAACAAAAACTGATTATTTACATCTATTAAAGATGATTTCGCATGAGCTTCAATGGGTCAGTTGTCTAAATGCTATGTTATAAATACTTTTTTTCTCTTAGGCGCGGGTTCGATACCACCCCCCGTCTATTCAACTTTTTTTTTTGTACAATTTTTTTTTATATTTTCTCAAGACTTTTTTTATTTTTTGTTTTTTTAACATTAAATAATTATTTTAAATAAAGTTTTAAATTAAGAATTAAATAATCCATAAATAGGCTAAAAACATCAAAATTTTTATAAAAACCCTCTGATAGAAACAAAATACAAACGCTTTTTTTTCTATTTTTTGCTCCGATTTAAAAGAATTTATAAAAAGATTTTTAAACCATTTTATTTCTCATAAATTAAGAAAATTTTATACATAATTCCCCTTTGAGTGCAACTATTTTAGGTCAAACTTATAATAATTTATAAAAAAAATGTATAAACTATTTTCCTTCAAATTTTTAAAATAAAGCTAAAGAAATTGAAAATATTTAAAAAAAAGCGAAATAAAATCCCAAATGCAAATTTGTCAGCTAAATCAAACGTTTTTGTAAAAATAAAACACATGCACTTTTAGTGATATAACGATTTGTAAAAAAATATTTTTTTGGTCGAAAATAGTTTTTTTTACAACTAAAAAGATTTTTGAAAAAAAAAAAATAATATGACAACACTGATTGGCATTATGTTTGTGGTTGTTGTTCTTTTTTATTTTATTTGTTGAACTTCTTTTCTTTCACCTCTTCACCTTTTATACACAAACAACAAACACAGTTTTGAACGAAAACTGTTTATTTACTTATATTAAAGATGATTGCGTATGTGCTTCCATGGCTCAGTGGTCTAAGCACTTTGTCATAAATAGTTTTTTCTTTTAGTCGCGCGATCGATCCCCGTCTATTCAACTTTTTTTGTACAGTTTTTTTACATTTTATTAAGACATTTTTATTTGTTTTTTTTTGTTGTTTTTTTTTAACATAACAAATACGTACAGCATAGTTGACCTAACGATTTCGGTCAGTTTTTCTGTATATTTGGAGAACGGAAAGAGGAAAAGTTAAAAAATAAGGTACGAGCATCTTGGTTATCTATACACAACATATGACCCAATGTGGGCGGGATCTGTGAATTGGGCGTGGCACAAAATAGTTTACTTTATATCTTAAGAACGTTAAGACCGAAATTAAATAATCCATAAATGGGCTAAAAACATCAAAATTTGTATAAAAACTAAAATTTTAGAGCTGTAATATGTATATGGACACGTCTTATTAAGCAAAAGATCGAAAATCTTTAGTATAACATATTTGCTAAAATACTCGGAAATATCGGTTCAGATACAAAAAAGTTATGCCCAAAACATAAATATCTTTTAAATACCTATTTTCTGGAACCATAAATCTTCCCGAGTCCAAGTCTTATAACCAAACTTAATGGTTAATTTCGTCTTAAAGGCGTTCGTATATAAATCTGTCCATTCCCTATATGTCCATATATAAACTTCAGTCTTTTCCCAACCATGGTGGAGGGTATATAAGATTCGGCATAGCCGAATTTAGCCGCTCTTACTTGTTTCTACTCGTGTCGAATTTTCGGAGGAAGATTGTCTTAATAGAAATCTTCTTAGGTTTTAGGAACTTGAGAAAACTCCTAAACGGAAAATCTTATCGACTTTTGATAAGATTTGTGATGAAAATTATAGAAACACAACACGTCGGGTTCTGATGGTCGCTACATTGTGACGCTTCCTTTTAAGACTGAATTTTCCCAGTAGGTGACTTTAGGTGTGTCTAGGTCAAACGTCCTGAAGCAATATCATAGGACAGAATCCGCTCTTCTGCAAGGACCTGAAGTTAAGGAAGTGTATGATAATGTCGTTAAGGAATATTTGCAACTGGACCACATGAAACACGTGTTAAATCCTTCTTTCGCTACTACCTTTTCCTGCTATTTACCACATTATCCAGTAGTTAAACCTGAACGGAAAACTACCAAATTGCGTGTGGTTTTTAACGCTTCGAACAAAACGTCGAACGGAATTAGCTAAATGACTGCCTTTATGTTGGTCCAACTTTGCAGGCTGATTTAGTTCTTTTAATTTTGCATTGGCGACTTTTTAAATTTGTTTTTAATTGCGATATCACGCAAATGTATAGGCAGATTAGAGTTGATCCAGCTCATGCTCCATTTCAACGAATCTTGTTAAGAGATGGAGAACGTTAGAGATTATGAGCTACAAACGGTTACTTTAGGTGTTAATTGCGCTCCGTATCTTGCTATTCGCACTTTGTTGAAGCTGGCGGATAATTCCAAAGGTGAGTACCCTGTGCCAATGCACATTTTACGAAGGTGCATGTACGTTGGCGACGTTTTAACAGGGACTCACGACGTTTCTACTGCGCAAATTGCTCGTGATCAGCTTATATCAGCGTTGAAATCGGCAAAATTTTAACTCAGTAAGTGGACTTCTAACGATCGCACGATTTTAGAAGGCTTTCCACCGGAACATTTGGTCGACGCTAAGCTTTTGACTTTTGTTGAGTTAAGTAATTCTAAAACTTTGGGCATTCGATGGAATGCTCAATTAGACTCATTTTACTTAAGGTGAATACTATTTCACTAAAAGCGAGTCATACTAAACGAGAAGTATTGTCTACTATTGCTAAATTGTTTGATCCTGTTGGTTGGCTGTGTCCAATGGTGATTGTGGCGAAGATAATAATGCAGAGGGTGTGGATGGATAATATCGGCTGGGACGATTCACTTCCCCGCTGCACGGAGGATAATTGGCGGAAATACGTAACTTCATATCACGAAGTTAATAATATTCGAAATCCTAGGTGGGTTCATTATACCCACCTGAATCTTTCTTCGAATTACATGTTTTTTCTGATGCCTCGGAAAAGACATACGCGGGGGTGATATATATTCGCATCGTGTCCACCAGCGGTAAAATTCATACACATTTGTTGTCTTGCAAAACGAAAGTGGCTCCTATAAAATCAATTTCAATTCCGCGGCTTGAATTTTGCGGTGCAGTTTTGGGCTCTGAGCTTTTGCAGACTGTACTTAGCGAGAATGATATTCGACTTCACCAAATTTATTGTCCTTTCATGGTTGAAAAAAGACCCTTGTTCTTCGACCACATTTGTTGCTAATAGGGTCTGTCGAATTCAAGAAAATTTTGGTCATCATAATTGGTATCACGTTCGCTCTGAGGATAACCCTGCCGATTTGGGCAGCCACGGCATTGCTCCCTCGGAGCTGGCTGACAATTCACTTTGGTGGCATGGGCCACAGTGGCTCCAACGAGATAAATCCAAATGATACTCTACCGATCTCTCTCGCCTTGACACTGACATTGAATGTTAGGTGGTTCAAGTTTATGCTTCGTTTTTTACGGACACATGCGGAGGGAATATTTATGAGGTTATTCTTAAGAATTTTTCTCGTCTTGATATAGCCCTTCGTGTAATATCGTATATTTGACGATTCTTTTATAATTGTCATCCAGCTCATACAGCGGGTCGTCGTTTGTATGTCAATAAATCTCTTTCGAGTTTTGAGTTAAAAGATCAAAATTGCATTTGGCTAGGGTGTCTCAAAAACTTCACTTTTCGGATGAATATAAATGCCTTTTGGACGGAGAACCTTTGAGTTCAAAGAGCACTCTCGTGTCTTTAAATCTTTTTCTTGACGAAAATGGGATTATGAGACTAAATGGTCGGTTAGTCAAATCACCTTCTCTCACCTATTCGGAGACTCATCCCATTATTTGACCATACTCTAGTAGATTTACGCTGCTTTTAACGGAGTTTGTTCATTTGATGTTGCGAATACATTGCATAGAATATTGAGTCCCCAGGCTAAAGTCGAAAATTCGGGGAGTAATTGGTCGCTGCAAACGGTGCATTCTTGACAACAAGCGCTCTTGCAGTCAGATTATGGCTGCTTTACCCCCTGAGAGAACTTCTCTTGATAGGTCTTTTACCACAACTGGTGTGGATTTCGCAGGGCCTTTCGAGATCAAGAGCTTTACTGGTAGGGCTTGCCGAATAACCAAGGGTTATATGTGTATTTCTGTATGCTTTTCTACGAAAGCGATACATTTGGAGGCAACTTCTGATTTATCATCGGCTACTTTTTTGTCGGCATTTCAACGATTTATTTCTCGTAGAGGTTGCCCGAATACTGTCTTTTCCGATAATGGCACGAACTTCATTGGTGCTTCACGTGAACTTGAGAGACATTTTAGGACTTTCTTAGAGAAAGTCAGGTATGAGTGTGTTCGAATTATGGCATTCAAGGACTTACTTGGCGCTTTATTCCCGCTGGAGCTCCGCATATGGAAGGCCTCTGGGAGGCCTTACAAGAAGATGATTTGGTTGTCATTCGACACGAACAGTTACCTCCAACTTCGTGGAGATTAGGCCGTGTCGTAAAATTATATCCGGGTAGTGATGGTCATGTTAGGTTTGTTAATGTACGCACTGCGAATGGAGTTGTAAGGCGGCATATCGCAAAACTGGTCATTCTGACCAACTTATTAAAACTTTTCTTCTTATTTGCTAATCTATAACTTTCCCTAGCACTATTGACGCATTACTCTTTTTTGATAATGCTATTTTGGAGGACTTTGACGAAACAATGGAGATAGCTGCACTTGTTTCTGCCGCAGTCCCTTCGGCTGCACCCACTTCAACACCTGCCATAGTGGAAACTGCTGCTCCTGTTGTACCTCTTCCAACGGCTGCGCCCGAATCGGACGTAATACCACCACCATCGTCGGTTTCCGAACCTTTATCGGAAGCTAATGTAATTGCAGGCTCGATTGTTGATCCCAACAAAAATATAGAAGTTCGGAAGTGTAAAATTTGCGATGGAAAACATCCTTTACGGGCATGTAAAACTTTTCTCAAATTCAGGGTGGAGAAAAAACTTCGACAGGTGCTTTTACATGGTTACTGTTGTCGTTGCTTGGCGTTTTCTCACGTTTCCAAAGATTGCCCGAGCAAGCTAAAATGCCGTCGGTGCAATGGGGATCACCACGTCCCTCTCCATGGTGATCGGCCCAATATTTTGGTCACTAAGAGACATGCTCAGCCATCGACACAGTCTTCTCTAAAAGACACTTAGCGAGGAAAACTACGTCCGCTAAATCCACGGCGTTGTCCGTAACACAAGCTTGTCCCCTTCCAATTCGTCATGTTGTCACTTTTTCGCCGACACTCATACTGAAGCTCCAAACGCCGAACCGTTTTATTCTGGTCCGAGCAGCTTTGGACCCTTGCTGTGGCATTAGTTACGTCTGTGAGTCATTAGTGCATCGACTTGAACTTTCTGTATCCAGCATCGATTACAGTAAATACTGCCGTTTAACAGTCTGCTCGACTTATGATGCCTCGCAGACGATTACGGTTACAGCCAATGTGGCGAAAAGGAAGGGGGTGAACACTCCTTCAGAATCCGTTTCGGACACAATAAAAGAAAACTTTGGATCACCGATCTTAACCGATCAACCGACTCCCTTGAGTTCATCTTGGTTCCAGTGGATCATCTGGTTAATATACCGGTCGTCGTAAAACCAGTCTACACTGGATGGTCCCTTTGATCAATTAGATTTAAGTGTTTTTAAAAAAATTAATAATAAATCTGAACTAAATAATTTAAAATTTTATTTATCTTTATAGTATTTAATAAGGATTTTTATGAATAATATTTTGTTGCAACATTTCTTAATGTTGCAAGGTGGCCGGCAATGTTTAAACGTAAACCATACTTTTTGCTTAATTATATTTAATGTGAACTTTTGGTACTGCCCACCCCTTTTAGGGTTAATAATTCGGAAGAATCTTCTATTTTCTCCAATCTTTTATAACATAGGTGGCAGTATTTATCTAGATTCTAACGAGTTTAAACCGTTAACGGTCCTTCTAAGCATTGTTTGCTGCCTTTGTTAAACTATTTGTTAAACTATTTCTGTATAAGCTTTCTAATTCGTTTCGACTGTCATCACATCATTACGTGCTAATTTTATTAAAAGTTTTATTTCCATATCTTTGGCATTTACGGCAAACACTCGCGTTTGCTATAAGTGTTTCTTGGAAAGTATATACTGTCCATAAAAATTCATTCTAGAAACATGCTACTCATAAAGACAAAAATTTTCTTTTACGTTTATATATTTAAAGGTTTTATTAAATGAATATTACTTTACCTTCTCTTCTTTTTGTACTTATTTACTATTGATTCTGTATTTATGCATTGTTATTTACATTATTTTTAAAAATGCTTCTATTTATATATTTTTTTACATAATTTTTCAAATATCTTTAAGTGTGAATAGAACACATATTAGTATTGCTAGCTTTATGCTAATGCTTATTCAGGGGGTGCGTTAGCCGTTGCTGCAACATCTTCTTCAATTTTATTCTACGTATGTTAAAAAGTTCTCCTGTTTTTATACCCTTCACCACAGGTGGTGAAAATGAGTATATATGTTTGTCATTCCGTTTGTTATTTCTACAATACTGATCTTAGACCCTATAAAGTATATATACTCTGGGTCCTTATAAAGAGCGAAGTTGATTTAACGATGTCCGTCTGTGAAATGTTGAATGGGTTTTCCGAAGACCCCAGACATGAGGAGGACTTGCTTGTTATATATTTCTATCACATGTGATCCATTTCTGTTTGCTATTGAAATTCAGCCAGATCGGTTAATAAATGGCTGAGATATGAGCAAAAAACCACGACTACCTCTAATTTTTTTTTTATTACTATGTATGTTGAATTTCACGCTTAACAAACACATCCATTCGTCGAACTTCTTTTCTTTCACCTTTTATACACAAACTACAAACACATACAAAGATTTGACATTTAAAAACCAAACCAATATGTTTTATACGAAAACTATTTTATTTACTTCTATTAACGATGATTGCGTATGTCCTTCAATGGCTCAGTGGTCTAAGCGATTTCTCACAAATAGTTTTTTTCTTTTAGTCGCGCTATCGATCACCGTCTATTCAACTTTTTTTGTACAATTCTTTTATAAAGGGTGGTTAAATATAAAGTGCCGATGTAAGCCACACCCAAATTTCAAGTTTTTTTCTGAATTTCATTTGACATTTCTCAATTTCAGACTAACTCAATTTGAACCATGGAAAGGCACACAATCGAGCAACGCGTTAAAGTTATTCAGACTTATTATGAAAATGGGCATTCAAATCAAAATGCAGTTCGTGCACTTCGTGATTTTTTTTTGGTCAGCATAATCGACCAAATATGTCCATAATCGGGAGAATTGTGGGCAAATTTCAGCAAACCGTGAAAACACCTGTGCATGCTCGCCCAGTTCGTTCTGCGAAAAACATTGCTGTTGTTCGCGATAGTGTGTCATGAGGTCGGCCAAGCATTTACCGTGAATGGTGTTCGCTATCGCGAGATGATAACGAACTAATTGTGGCCAGGAATTGAGGATATAACCTTGGACGATATGTGGTTTCAACAGGACGGTGCCACTTGTCACACAGCTAACAAAACAATTGCCGCCAAGATCATGTGATTTGACACTGTTTGACTTCTTTCTTTGGGGTTATTTGAAAAAAAGGTGTACGTGGATAAGCCAGCAACAATTCAAGAGCTAAAGGATGAAATAATTCGGCATATTAACGACATAGAACCTCAATTATGCCTCAGTGTTATCGAAAATTTGGAGCATCGGATGGAGGTGTGCCGCCGAGGTCGCGGCGGCCATTTTGCCGATATTTTGTTTCATAGATAATTGAACCATACCATATTATCATAATAAAAAAAAAATACAATAATTTCCTAAATATTTTGTGTTTTATTCAAAACTAACATCGGCCCTTAAAATTTAACCACTCTTTGTATATATGTATAAGAAAAATTAATCGATTTTTATAAAATTTATGGATTTCATAAAATTTATATATGTTTTAAAATTTATTGATTGTTATAAAATTTTTAAAAAATTTTGTATTTTTAAAAAAATTTTCGAATTTTTACTAATTTTATGGATTCTATAAAATCTATGAATTTTTATATATTCATCGATTTTTTTTTTTTTTTTTTTTTCATTTCATCTTTATTTGCAATCTATTTTACAAAATTAAAATAATAAGCAAATGGTATAATAATTATTATTAACTTAGATACTGAGTTCCAATGAACTCAATAAAAAAAAATTACAAATTGTATTATTTACATATTTATATACATACATATTTACATTTTACTATTTCCTAAAGGGTAGGTCAAGTACATGAAACCTTTTTAACCTATGTATTTCGTCACTATCATCTAACAGATTAATAGCCAATGTATTTGGGTGGTTGCTAAGTCTATTAAGGTATCTTTCACTAAAACTGCTAATTTCATCTTTAACTTTTGGAATTCTAAGATCATTGTGTATGTTATTATTATTCATAAACCAGGGTGCATTTGTTAAAAATCGTAAGGTTTTTGATTGAAATCTCTGCAAAATTTCAATGTTTGAATGACTGGTAGTCCCCCATAGTTGGACACCATAAGTCCAAACTGGCTTAATAATTGCTTTATATAAGATGACTTTGTTTTCTAAACTTAATTCTGAACTTGGTCCTAACAGCCAATACATTTTTCTGGTTTTAATATTTAAGTGCTCACGTTTCTTTTTTACATGTTCCTTCCATGTTAGCCTTCTATCAAGATGAAGCCCCAAATACTTTACGTTGTTACTTATCGGTATGCTAGCACCATTTAAATATACAGGTGGACAATCATTTTTCCTTAACGTAAACGTTATATGGATTGACTTTTCTGTATTTACTTTTACGTTCCATTTTTGTAACCAATCTTGTATCAGATTTAACTCATTTTGCACCAATTCAGAAGCTACAATTGGCGATTCATTAGAAGCTAATATAGCAGTGTCATCTGCATAAGTAGCAATAGTTAGCTCATCCAAAGTAGGCATGTCTGATGTGAATATTGTATATAGTACTGGACCAAGTACGCTGCCCTGTGGTATACCAGATTTAATTTGTCCAAAATTTGAATTTTCACCATTGATACTTACGTAGAAATATCTTTCATCAATATAAGATTTCAGCAACAGATAAAATGGTGCAGAAATGAGCTTTTTTAATTTGTACAATAGTCCAATATGCCACACTCTATCGAAGGCTTGTTGAACATCTAAAAATACAGCGGAACAGTACAATTTTTTTTCTAAAGTGTTGGTAATGACTTTTCGATTTTTAGAAAATTTTTTTCGATTTAAAAAAAATTTTTCGATCTTTTTAATGTTTTTTCTATGATTTTTAAAAAATTTTCGGTTTTAAAAAAAAATTTTCGATTTTTTAAGCTCTTAATTTTGTAAGAATTGTTTTTTAACAATTAGTTCAAACAAAAAGTAATAAGTTTTTTCCTATCTAATAATAAAAAATTTATTTCGTTTAAGAAACTGATGAACTTTTTTCATGCAACAGAAAAATTTTAATAAAATATTTTTCAAGTAAAAGTTTTCTAAGTTTTGGGAAATCATAAACTTAGGTATAGGATTTTTTGTATAAATATGTATAAAGTATAGTAACACTTTGTGCTTGGTTCAAGTGATAAAATAAATTCTTATGTTAATTTTTTCGAAATATTTTTTTAATTCAAAATTAAAATTACTTACGTGATCGAGCAGGATTTGTAATTTTTGTTCGTGATCGCGCTCGAAACGAGCGTGAGTCGAAAATCGCTCACGTGCCCATTTATAATTTTAAGTCTTAAAAATTGAACTTAAAGAAGCTAATATAATAATATACTTTAAGATTTTATTAGCAAAAGGTAAAAAATTTCGAATTTAGGCTGTTATGTAATTATTTTGTTTGCTGCAAGCACATTTTATACATTACGGCATAATGGTTTTCCTATAATTGACGTTGCGCCTATTAAACTTTATATTTATCGAAGGCACTAAAACTTTTTTTTTCAATTAATAACAAAAAAAAGCCAACCTTTTTTTATATTAATTAAAGTTTAATATAAATTGCCATAAATTATTATTATTTATTTATTAAATCAAAAACTTAAACTTAAAAAAAAAATTAAACTTATGACATTTTTCCATTTTCCAATAACAACAAGAAATATTATTTCATATTTTGCATATTTTATTTAATTTTATTCAGTCTATTTAAACAAAATTCCTTACAGCATATGATTTAATATGTTTAAAATATAATTCAAATATACTTACTTTAAATACTAAATACAATAAAGCTTAATTTTTTTAAAACTGTATTAAGAAATAACTTCAATTTGTATTTAGACGTGCAAAACTCTACATATGATTTAGATTCGCAATTTTGTTTAAGATCAAACTTATGTAATTTGATTTAAATGAATAAGCGTACTGGTTAACATACTATTAAGAGCATATTCAGTGCGATGAAGTGGGACGTTAAAGATATCAATAATTCTAAGATTTCTAGGTGGGACATAAAATGGAATAAAAGATAGTAGATCAGGGCAAATAACTTAACCATTAATTATGTCAAAAATCAGTAATGCAGATTGGTATATTCTACGATATTCCAAAGTCTGCAAAGCCCGCTACGTTGTTAGCCTAGAAAATGGCTAGCCAGGCTAAATCCCGGGATTGCCCAGGCTGACAGAGTTTCCAGATAATTACCCGGAGCCCCCAATTTTTACCATGCCCAGACCAAATTTCTAAGATGTACCTCAATAATGAGTTAGTCCATACTCAGGTATTTTGCTATTTCGGTGTGGGCAGGCCATTAAAGGGGAGATTTTCCCCCTTTTTGCACCTCCCCGTAGGATGTCTACACCTCAGGTGGGTCAAATATACACAATTTCAACCTTCCAGCTCTAACGGTTTTGGCAGGCCGTCGAGGGGGAGAATTTTACCCTTTTCTGCCCCTCCCTGTTGGATTTTCCAAAAATCACGTCTTAGCAATTATCTACACTGGAGAAGAGCCTGCATACCAAATTTCAACTTCCTAGATCCAACGGTTTGGTCAGGCCGTAAAGGACGAGACTTATCGCCCTTTAAACCCTCATTTTAAGAACGTTACTGGCCAAAATTCTAAAACGTACCTTATCAAGGAGTTAGCACATACTTCCAGGAACACATATTTCAAATTTGATATTTCCAGCTAAAGGGGTTTGGACAGGCCGTAAAAGGGGAGTTTTTCCCCTTTTTGCCACTCCCCGAAGGAATTTCCAAAACCCCGTCTTAGCGGATGTCTACGCCGGAGGGGGAACCTGCATACCAAATTTCAGCCTCCTGCCTCTTGCGGTTTGGGCTGGGCGATGTTGAATGTGTGAGTCAGTCAGTGAGTCAGTCAGCCAGTCAGTCAGTAACGTTATTCCTTTATAAAGGGTGGTTAAATTTTAAGGGCCGATGTTGATTTTGAAGAAAACACTAATAATTGTCATTTCTTTTTATTATGATAATATGGTATGGTTCAATTATGTATGGAACAAAATATCGGCCAAATGGCCGCCGCGAACTAGGCTGCACACCTCCATCCGATGGTCCAAATTTTCGATGAGGCATAATTGAGGTTCTATGCCGCTAATGTGCCGAATTATCTCATATTTCAGCTCTTGAATTGAAAGAAAGAAGTCCAACGGTGTCAAATCACATGATCTTGGCGGCCAATTGACATCGCCACCACGTGAGATAACACGGCCATTGAATTTGTCGCGCCATAGAGCCATTGTTTCGTTAGCTGTGTGGCAAGTGACACCATCCTGTTGAAACCACATATCGTGCATATATCCTCAATTTCTGGCTTCAAGAATTCCGTTATGATCCGGCGAAAGCGAACACTGACGGTGAGTCGAGGTTGACGGCTATTCTGCCACACTATCGCGAACAACAGCAATGTTTTCCGCAGAACGAACTTGGCGAGCTTGCACAGGTGTTTTATCATTTCCTACAGAGCCGATTTGCAGAAATATGTCCACAATTATCCTGATTGTGGACACATTTGTCGATTATGCTGACCAAAAAAATCATAAGGTGCATTTTTATTTGAACGCCTATTTTCATAATAAGCCTGAATAACTTTAACGCGTTGCTCGATTGTGTATCTTTCCATCGTTCAAATAGAGTTAGTCTGAAATTGAGAAATGTCAAATGAAATGCACTTTAGGTGTGGTTCACATTCAACATCGGCCCTTAAAATTTAACCAACCTTTATATAGAGATAGGATCAACAACGGCTAATGAACTTAAAGCAAATTTAATAAATTTCTTTTGAACTCGTCCAAAACGAGAGATAACCGCAGCATACTCTAACTTTATCTAACAAATGTTGTATAAATTAACCTCAACTCCTTTTTAGAAATGCAAGCATTTTATAAGCTCTCGGAATAATGTAATCAACAAGTGGTACACATGAAAACGACGAGTCAATGACCAAACCAAGATCAAGAGTAGACTTAACTGTTTCCACATTATGATTATTAATATTAAAAATAAAAATAATAGGGTTCAGAGATCTGCTAAACGAAATATAAAATACAAGTAAAAATTAAAATGTCATTTATTTAACGTAGCCCATCATACAAATTATTTGAATCATTTTGTAAATCAAAAACATCAACAATTGAGTAAATTTTAAGAAATGTTTTAATCCATCTGCATACATAAGAAATTTAGATTTAGTGAGGAAAACAAATACATATATCAATTATAAACAAATTAAATAGAAGTGGACCCAAAACACTGTCCTGAGGTACACCAGACGGCCTTGATTCAAAACCCTCAATAACAACCTTACATACTCTATTTGATAAATATGATTTAATCCAATTTAGAAAAACAGAATGAAAACCAAGCTGTTGAGGTTTCAAGAAAAATGATGTGACACTTTGTCAAAAGCCTTAGAAAAATCATATAATTAGCCTCAATTTGGCTACCCTGTTCAAGGGCTATTATACAATATTCACTAAAAAGAGTTAAGTTCATTGTTGTAGATCTACCAGAAAAAGCCGTGTTGATTAGGTAATAATCACGACTTTGTAAGAAAAAACATTTTTTAAAGATGATATGTTCAAATATTTTAGAAACACAAGATAACTTGGAAACAGGTCTATAACAAGTTACATCCCTACTGGTGTTATAGTCGACAATTTCCATCGGTCAACAAAAATACCTTCATTAAGAGATAAATTACAAATATATGTCAGTGCAAACGTTAATGAAGCACATTTTTAAAAGAATGAGTACAAATCCCATCACCATCTGATTTATAACAAATTCTAATTAGCAGAATTTCATTATAAACCTCCTCTTCAGAGAGTTCAATAGAACCAACATCCAAATTGGATAAAGAGTTTGAAAATCTGCAACCACTTTCCACTAAGGGCTCAAAATTGAACATAAACAAGTCTGCAAATAAATTAAGAGAATCATTACAAGAATGTAAAATGATGTCCGAAAAGACGGAATATCAGATGATTGTCTTTTAAATTTAATAGTAAACCAAAAAGCTTTAGGATTACTTTTGATTACATAAAGAAGTTTATTCAAAAAATTAAACACACGTGAATAATAAAAATATTTGTTTTGATATTCAGGATTACCAGCTTCAATAAAACGCTTCAAAAAATTGTTTCGAAGATTTTTAATGTTCTTAAGACAACTAGTATAACAAGGAAGCTTATAAGGTCTAGCCTTTCTGTATGGAATATTTTCACAACAAATTTTTAAATCTTCCCGAAAAAAATTTGGAACAAATCAACTGAACTTAATACAAAGTTTAACACGTCAAAATAACATACATTAAAATTAAAGTTATTAGAATTAAAATATTGGGAGTATCTAAAAAACTTGTAATCTTCCAACTCAATTACCATCGGAAAATGATGGGCATGGGTGGAGATATTGGAAGTAAAGATTCACATATCTAAAATTTACAATCATAGGACACAAATACAAGATCTAAAAGCGATGAAGCTGATTAGCAATATGATTTATTTGAATCATATTAAAACTTACTAAGCTGTCAATAAAATCAATTTTTATTAACATTAAGCAGAGTTAAAACAAAATCATCAGAAAATTTTGACCAAAAAATATTTTTTAGGTTGAAATCACCAAATATACAAAGTTGTGAATTAACTGCCAAATTCTCCTCAAATAGTCAAATGTTCGAAACATGAGCAACATAAATATCATAAGGACCATCCGGTGGATTATATGATACACATACAAATAATTCAGTATAAAAGCCAGCATTTTGATCTAATAAACCATTGTTATTATCTAAAGCACATAAAGATGGCTATATAATGATTTCTTACAGTAACTAAAACACCACCATCTCTAGAAAAACCAGTGCGTTTAGCGTTTCTGTCCTTCCGGTAAACATTAAATAGCATAGTATTAAAGAATTCAGATTCAAAAAAGACGGCATTCAACCAGAACAATAACATAGAAATCACATTGAGAATAGACATTATAAATATGTTTGGATGTAGTACGCATTCCAGAAAAATTTGGAAAATTTACAAAAGTCCTTACCTTAATGTCAGTAGGCAAAGCTCAGGTTTAATAATCTCATTAAAAAAGCACGGAGATATTCCTAATTTAAAGTTGGCCCGATTAAATTGACTTACATCAGCATCTTTTTTAACTAATTTGTAGCAATCAATATGATGTTTAGCTATCTCAGTATTTTTTACAACATAACTTATGATTTGCTCAGTTGAAACAGTTGGCTTAGAAGAAGAAAGATGAATCCATTTATTTTGTTTAAGATCAAACTTATGTAATTTGATTTAAATGAATAAACGTACTGGTTAACATACTATTAAGAGCATATTCAGTGCGATGAAGTGGGACGTTTAAGATATCAATAATTCTAAGATTTCTAGGTTTAGCGTTTAGCGTTTCTGTCCTTCCGGTAAACATTAAATAGCATAGTATTAAAGAATTCAGATTCAAAAAAGACGGCATTCAACCAGAACAATAACATAGAAATCACATTGAGAATAGACATTATAAATATGTTTGGATGTAGTACGCATTCCAGAAAAATTTGGAAAATTTACAAAAGTCCTTACCTTAATGTCAGTAGGCAAAGCTCAGGTTTAATAATCTCATTAAAAAAGCACGGAGATATTCCTAATTTAAAGTTGGCCCGATTAAATTGACTTACATCAGCATCTTTTTTAACTAATTTGTAGCAATCAATATGATGTTTAGCTATCTCAGTATTTTTTACAACATAACTTATGATTTGCTCAGTTGAAACAGTTGGCTTAGAAGAAGAAAGATGAATCCATTTATTTTGTATAACAACCTCAAGATGATTAGAGACATTAACTCCAACTACTAAGGGCCCCTTCTTACGCCTAGGCATCTGCACATCAACCCAACCAGATGCTTTATGCAATGTTTGATTGTCATCATCACACAAGTTAGAAGCATTGTCTCTGCCAATAGGCAAAGCAGCGTGTAATGATGAAATTTGAAGCAGAAGACAATCCATGTTGAATATTTGTTGTATTCGAAACAGTAGTAACAGCATTTCCATTTAGCAAGTGAACCATTATTATAAGATGTAGTTTTTTGTTGTTTTTTGCGGTTTTACTTTATTATTTTTATTATTTAAAAAGTCGATGAATTTATTTAGCATTTGTTTTATATCTCTCACTTCATTCGCTAAAAAAGAGATACGCAAAAGTAAGTTTAACGAAACATTTAAGCAATCAATACAATTAAAAACAATGTTTTTATTTCTAAAAACGCCAATAATTTTTTCATCTATGTTAGCACAGAATCTGTGATATTTAGATCTACACAGGTGGCACATAATAATATTAGATTTAGCCGAATTAAAACATTTCGCGCACAAAGTAACAGTAACAAGTTTGATCAATTTAGAACGCCGTAACATCACGAGTGATGAAGGTTAAATGAATGCAACAATTTCCTTAAATAAGTAAATTTAAGAACAAAAAGGACCCCCAGTGTTCCTTAGGCAAAGATGCCGTGTGTCACTTAGGGCGTCCCTTTTTGTATTTCTCTCGAGGAGAACCATTAATTAACTACGAATAGGATCTGACTTTGTCACAATTTATTACGATTCAGGATATCCCGCAGTACATTTTTTTTTATTTGCTTACCTTTTAGCTAATTAAATTTAATTTATATTTTAAATAAATGAGTTTAGTATAAATCAATATAATTTAAAGATAAAAATGTATAACAAAAAGGTTATACAAAGCGGAAGTTCAAAAGTGATTTACGAAAACGAGTTTTATATGAATTTATGTAAATTAATATTTATTTTAAGCTCCATTAATGTTCTGTCAACCTTTACAAAATAACCTAAAATCAATTATTTTTTACTTTTTAACATACTTACATATATATTTTATACTTATAAATGTACATACTACATAGAATCCATTTCGCTTGCAATTTCTTCTACTATAATTGAACATAATTGGGTAATTATGATTGGATGCTTTCTGGAGATTGGATCGAATTCGACTGGCATGTGTAGGAATTTCCAAACGCGCAATCTACAAAGGAAATTATAAAGTTTTGTTAAAATCTACTCTATGTAAAAGAGGCAAATTCCCAAGTAAAAGAATTTGTGTAATCATATGTGGCTTTATCTAATAATATATTATATAAATATATATGTCGGTATGCATAATCATATATAATTATATATTACATAATTTTTTTAAAATTGTCTTTTATTGTGCTATATATAATCACATCTTGTTATATACATATATATCTTTTTAAAATTCGATATGCTTTATATGATAAGATCTGATTTATATTTTATCATATAATATTATATATAACACAATATAAAGTTGTATATGGCTTTTAAAGAATCATATGTACTTATATATATGGCTTATACAAAACCATAATTACTTTATAATAATCTAGTTACATATAATTAGATATGATATTTGTTTTCAATAGATATGTTATTGGTGAAAATTTTGTATATAGTTTATTTATTATTATTTTTCTGAATATTTTTTCTAATACCGAAAGATTGTAAATAATTATATATAACTAAATATAATATTATATATAACCAGATAAGTAAAGAAACAATGAAGTCTTACAATTATAATTTTTGTAAAATTTTCTCAAATTCCCGAATATATAATTTTATATAAGTCCCGAAAAAATATTTATATATAATTCACTATATATGTATAATATATGTATATATATAATACAATAACACGCACAATATATTCTTATTAAGCCAGCTTTTATCCATGTTTAGTCACCAGCGTTTAGTATTTTAATTGTTACGGCATTTGCTAAAATAGAAGAGAAGAAAGAAAACTGGAACAATAGGGAGCTTAATGCTTCATATTGCTTAATAAAACGATATAGTTGAATTTAAAGCCCAAACCAATAAGATGTGTTTTTCTTACCACATAACAACAATAAAAAAAATCTGTCCATCATTTTTTATTTAATAATTTTAAATAAAATTCTAATATTTTGAATTTTATTTACTTTTTCCTTAAAATACCTAGAATATGGCAGCACCGTCTGGAAGCTGCATACTGGCAACTTTGAGAATGTTCTTTTACAGTTTGACATACGAAACATTATTTATGGTGAAAGGTTGCCATTTAATTGTTTTACATTTCAGGGCTAACATATGGGGATTTGTGTTTCTACGAATAAATAGAATTTCTGTAACACTGCCGTCCCGAACAGACATAGTTTTCCCCTTCGCATAATCAGCTAGCCATTCCAGATTCACAACCTTCATTTTGGATCTTGGGCTCTGATATTTCTGTATTCCATAGACCACATCACAGTGTGATTCCAATGCGTTTGTAGTTTGGGAGATAATCCTTTCTTTCGTTGCGGGTTAAACAGCAGAACCAGCTGGCCCTCATTAAATCTTTCAGAATTCGATACTGTCCAATCGCCTACAGCTTGTTGACAGCCGACCCAGTAAAACCGTTGTTTCAACTTCTCTATAATTTTTGTGATACCAAGATGACCACCACTGGGACCGTCATGGAACTCCCTCATTACCTTGTTTATTCTAGATGCCGGCACCACAATTAAATTGGCCACATTTTTGCCGTCGGCACTTTCCCATGTACGGTATAAGCAACCATTTAACACTTGCAGGCTTTTCCACTGGGCCTAATATGCCTTCATCAGCGGACTTTCAGCTGATATCTGCTCGCGGGTAGGCCTCCTATTTTCTTCTTTAGCTGATATAATCATCGCTAACATGAGGTCACTCCGTTGCGCCGCTAACCAGGCTTCACTCGGCTCGATATGCGTTTGTCGAATGTCCACGATACGGTCCTTTCCTTCAGCCTTTGAACTGTGCTTGCCATGTTTCCTACCCTTGCTGTGCTCAATGATAACCGGTTTTCTTACTTGAGCCTTGCGCTCATATCCAACATCAAGGGGTATTTCAACATTCCGCCAAATCATAACTTTTTGCCCCATATGCAAATTAATGCCGTGACTAATCATGAAATCTGCACCAATGATAACTTCGTCCACAATATTGGCAACAATAAATACATGATTGACGCTTATGTTGGAAATCGTTAGTTTTACATTCACTTTGCCATAGGCAGTACCAGTTTCCCCAGTAGCTGTGCGCAGTCTCACCCCAAACAATGGTTCAATTGCATCCTTAACTAAATCGGGTCTGATGACAGACTGTGATGCTCCTGTGTCTATAGTGCAAATGTGCTTTCTGCCGTTGATATATCCGCAAGCAGTAAGATTGCTTTTTCCCCTGCTGTATCACTGATGTGGAGATTGTGGGGCCCTCGGTTGTACAAGCTGGATCGTGCCCTGCAGTGCTAGCTCTCTTTAGTTTTAACGGTGACTCCTGGTTTAATCGGTGATCGGCCCGAAGTCACTTCCTTGGTACTTTGCAGTTTCACTGAAAGTGTCCCATTTTACCGCAGTTGTAGCAGAACTTTCCTGAATAATTCGTACTGGGCCCTCTTGACATTGAGAATTTTTTATTTTACTTTCCAGATATTGCAGTTTTTTCTCGACGTCATTCTCTAAGTCGATCACTCTTTTTGAAACCTCGGAAATTTCTCTAGGAGTTTCTTGAAACTTTTCTTCCACCTTAGCCAACAATTTCTCGTTGTCTGCTCTAGAAGTTTCTAGCAGTTTCATTTCCATCTTAGTAAACAGTTTCTCATTGTCTGCTGTTGAAGTTTTTAGCAATTTCTTGTTGTTTTCCATCATAGCAGCCAACAATGCGCTTAACTCCATATTACCTTCTGTTTTACGGGTACTAACCTCGATTACTTTTTTTTCATCAAATTCGTAAGTCGCAATGTCAATGTTACGCCGCGCGAGTTCCTCTATCAGCCGCTTTTGTAATTCTGTCTTATTACCTGCCGTCGGTAGCTCCAATTTGCTCAATTCCTTTTTGAGCTGTTCCACCTTAAGCTTCTCCAATTTCATGACTGCTTATTATTTTGCAATCCCACTTGTTACGATTTTACCCTTTATAAAATCGTTGATTTATTTACCTTTTAAATAGATCGAGTTCTTTCTATATTGCAAATACATAATAAACACTGTTTGAAATTGTTTATAGCTCTATTTATTTATAACCGTAACTAAAAATTACAGAAATACACTTTAATAGTACACTTTATTGACACGGTATAAATAGACTAAACGTTAGCCACACTATAGTTCTTAACATACCCAGCAAAAAAATGGTAGTCATTCTCTGACTATAACTTCTTTCATTGCTTCCTAAACTTCAGTTGACATTCTTTTATGATTTTTTGGTGTTATTCTAAGGCACTTCCAAAAAATGCATGTGTTCATATTTCAAATGCAGTGAAATGGATATAAACCCGATGCATATCTTAAAAAATCACTCTTCATTACTTTTAAATCATATGTTATAGTATATCGTATATTTTTTGAATCTAAAGCATTTATTCAAATTGAAAAAATAGTTCTGATGAAATTTTTTTTAATTTTTTTATTAAATCATTTTTTATATTTTAGATAAAAATTTCATGAGGGTTAGAATTTATGCAGTTTTGCAAAGTTTTGAAATATCGTGAAAAACAGATTTTTTAGCCTTTAATTGAAACTAGCTGGGCTGTCATTTGCATTTTTTCAGCCTTAAAAATTTATGAGGACGCAATCTGTGCATTTTTGCATTATGTTTATTATTTGACACTACACCATTTCCAGTTTTAATTTAGAATTCATCAAAATAATTTTAAAATTGTGTAAAAATTATTTCAAATTGCCCAAAAATGTTTTAAAATTGTGCAAAAATTATTTAAAAATGTTTAAAAATATTTTAAAATTGTTTAAAAATGTTTCCAATTTGTACAACCAGTTTTTAAATTATCCAAAAATATTTTAAAATTTGTCTAGAAATTCATTAAAATTTTTGAAAAATGTTTCAAAAATGCTTTTTCACTAATGCAGAATTATATATTTGTTTTAATAAAGAGTATTTGTATATCAATGCATACATTTCGCTTCTTTAAACTTATTTTTCTGCATTTTTATGAATTAAATTTTTATCAAAGCTTTAATACTACAAAGTATATGAATATTTTCCACTCATGCATCAGATTACCTAATCTTTGTATTATCATTGCTTCTTTAGAGTAAAGTATGAGTAATGCTAGTACACTCAGAAAAAAAAGTTAGTAGAAAAATTTGTAAACGGTTTTCAATCCCACTTTACTATTTTTGTACTGATTTTTAGTAAAAAAATTATTATTTAGCAAATCTCTTTGCTATTTACATTTTACAAATTACAGAATTTTTACAGAATATCTACAAATTTTCGTTGCTAATTTCAGAAATCATTTTACAAATTTTTTAAAACCGATTTGCTTTAACAATTTTTAAGATTTTTAAGCCTTTGATTTTTTTTTTCATTTTGTATAAAACATCTTTTAAAAAATATAATCAAAATTTTTGATGCTCGATAAAAAAAATAAATCTAAAACTTTGTACTAATATTAATAGTATTTAGTAATTTTTTTTTGCTGATTTTAGCAAACAGATTTTAAATTCCACTTTACAAAAAGTCTACTAAAATTTAGTAGCGGCTACTAATTTTTCTACTAATTTCATTGTACTACACCTCAGCAGACATGTGTTGCTAAGATAAGCAAAAAATACCGCTGGGCTCAAATTAGCAGAATTTCCAGTAATAACAGCAAAAAGTTGCCATTACAGACTTTTTTTGGTGAGTGTAGCTACATTTGAATACTTCCATCCTATGACACGCTAATGTTAAATTCATCGATGAAACCATTAGAAAAGAAGTGATCTTTGCCATAGTAGTGATGCTTTTATTGCTTCTTTGGCAGCTTCATCAACTAAACTACTTTGCCACCTTGCTGGCGTTTTTATATACGTGGGTTAAAATACCTAGAATATGGCAGCACCGTCTGGAAGCTGCATACTGGCAACTTTCAGAATGTTCTTTTACAGTTTGACATACGAAACATTAGTTATGGTGAAGGGTTGCCATTTAATTGCTTTACATTTCAGGGCTAACATATGGGGATTTGTGTTTCTACGAGTAAATAGAATTTCTGTAACAATATATTACCATATGTTAATGCAAATGACAGTATGCATAATTATATATTACATTATTTTTTTAAAAATACCCGAGAAAAAAGTTTATATAAAATTATATATAATTGAATATGGTCATATATGGCAACATATATAACTAGATACAATTATATCTAATATATCTTCTTGCTAAGTTGGTGTACATGGTGACATATATAATAATATCTGTCATATATAGTTAGATATAATCAGTGCGTGCCCAGGGGATCCGGGCCCAGGCGAAATGATTTGAAAAATAGAATTTTTTCATTAAGTGTGGTATACATATATACAATATTGCTTTTATTTTTTTGTTCATTTAAAATTTTATTTCCAATTGATTTTCTTTGCAAGACCAATTGATTTTTGCAAGTGCAATTGTGTTTTAGCAGATTTTAGAGAAATTTTCCCAAATTTGTGCTGAATGGAAAAAATTTTGAATATTATTCGATCTATTTGTTTTAATTATATATTTTTAATTTTATCAGGCTCAATATCATAATTAAATGTTACTTACAAATAGTAAACACTAATTTTTCTTATTAAATGGAAAAAATTGTAAGGATCAGCGCTAGAGGGAGTGCACACTTTCGACCCGAGCGACCAGGTTATCTTCAGCCTCCTTATGAACCACCCAATCCACAAATAACTCATGGTTTTGAATAGGCTTTTGTATCAAACACTCTAAAGAAAATGACTATGCGAAATTACATTTTTCAGTTAGTGAATGATTACCCGTACAAATGAGCTTTTTCCATCTATTTATAGAATTTGCTTTTAAATCAACAATATTTGCTAAATTTTGTCTCAGTTACCGAAACTTTGTAATCTGTACAAAATTTTATTTGGTTGCTGATTGTCTTACTTACATACTACTATACTTATCCTTTCTCTGCGACAACACCTGAATAATAATTTCCACATTCATAATATTATTTGGGTAAAAACAACCAAAAAATACACTTCCCAGTGGTTAAAACCCGGTCAATTTGCTTTTAATTTAATTTAACGCCTTTTATCTTTCTTGAAACGGTTTTTAAAAAATTAGTTACTAAAGGATGATCTGCACGAAGGCACAAAAAAATCAGTAAACCAACAAAATAATAAAAACGTTAGAAAAATATATGTGGTTTATTGTTTTTAAGTATCGTATTTATTGTGGGTGCTAGCTGGCTAAATAAAATCTAAGCTTAATTCGGGTTTTCAAATTTCAAATTTTTCTAATTTTAAAAATTTTCAAATAATGAAGTTTTTATGTATTGTTGATCTGTTATTTTTTAAATGAACAGTATAAGTAGGATTTTAGAACATATAATCATATTATTTTTTATAAATTATTAATATATTAATTTATCAAATATTTTTAAAGAAATTTTAAAACCTCTTGTTAATTTGTATTTATGTAGCTTAGAATTTATTAAACTATCTCGCACAGGTATTTAATGGAATTATTTAAATTGTATATTTTCTTTTAAAACAATAAACTTTGTGATTCCAATTGTATTATTTCTTTTTCAAATTTAAGATCTGAGATTCCAATACCACATATCAAAACATGTGTATTTAAAAGTGTGTTGAACCGTGTTCAAGAGGTTTTTATATCTATCTTTATTTTCCCCTATTTTTGAGTCATTTTTATTTACTTCAGTTAACTCTTTTCTTTGGTTTTCGTTCCCCATGAACAAACCGCTATTTTGTACATATGTATATACATTACAGCGTACCACCCACATTTACAGGCAAAAAAAGTGCACCGTACACCTTCGCATATAAAGTATTGTTGCAAGGCCATTTAAAAAAATATATTTTTTTGCCAAACGTAGGTGTCGCCATTTTAAGTTTTTCGTTATATCTTCAATATTTACAGTCTGATCCAAAAGTGTGATATATCAATTTTTTGTTTCGGGGATAACAATATTTTTGGTCTAAGGCCCATTGACCTCCAGTTTCCCGTTCTAGTACTTATCCCCCAATTCTCATTTCCTACCATCCTAATGTGCCACCCTAATATCAGAAAAAAAAATGCTCGCAAAAAATCATAAAACGTTTGCTAAGGAAGTATTTCGACAATTTCAGCACATATGGTTTTTTATAATTTTTTTATTGCGGAATGTAGGGGTTACGTTTTGAAATGTTTCCTTATACCTTCAGTATTTACAATCGGATATTTAAGTATGACATATTGATGTTTTTGTGTCAAAATACTTCTTTATCAAAAGTTTTATGGTTTTTGCAAGCTGAGATTTGGGGGGTAAGTACTAGAACGGAACACTTGAGGTCAATGGACCTTAGAGAAAATATTGGTCTCCCTGAGACAAAAAAAAGTACGGAAGAAAAAACGAAAAAGTCGATAAGAAAGAAAAAACGACAAAAACGAAAAAATTAAAAAGTCGACCCCTACATCTATATATATATATATATATATATATATATATATATATATATATATATATATATATATATATATATATATATATATATATATATATATATATATATATATATATATATATATATATATATATATATATATATATATATATATATATATATTCATTGCGCACACTTTGAAGACAACTGTATATACAACCAAAAAAGTCCCTATAATATGCGCTGTATCCAGTAAAATGTCTTCAGTGAAAACAGTAGAATAACGAAAAGTTTAAGGACAGTCCCCGAAGTAACAAAATGTCTTCATAGTAACTTGTGCAACGAAAAACCGTCCCCGCAACATACGCTATATATATGTATTCATTGTGCATACTTTGAAGACATCTGTATATACAGCCAAAAAAGTCCCTATAATATGCGCTCTATTCAGTAAAATGTCTTCACTGTAAACAGTTGAATAATGAAAAGTTTGAGCACAGTCCACAAAGTAACAAAATGTCTTCATAGTAACTTGTGGAACGAAAACCCTTCCCCGCAACATGCGCTATGAACATACTATGAAGACATTTTGTTACTTTGGGGACTGTGCTCAAACTTTTCATTATTCAACTGTTTACAGTTCCTAACGTTTTTATTATTTTGTTGGTTTGCTGATTTTTTGTGCCTACGTGCAGATCATCCTTTAGTAACTAATTTTTTAAAAGCCGTTTCAAGAAAGATAAAAGGCGTTAAATTAAATTAAAAGCAAATTGACCGGGTTTTAACCACTGGGAAGTGTATTTTTGGTTGTTTTTACCCAAATATATTTTTCTAACGTTTTTATTATTTTGTTAGTTTGCTGATTTTTTGTGCCTGCGTGCAGATCATCCTTTAGTAACTAATTTTTTAAAAGCCGTTTCAAGAAAGATAAAAGGCGTTAAATTAAATTAAAAGCAAATTGACCGGTTTTAACCACTGGGAAGTGTATTTTTGGTTGTTTTTACCCAAATATATTTTTCTAACGTTTTTATTATTTTGTTGGTTTGCTGATTTTTTGTGCCTACGTGCAGATCATCCTTTAGTAACTAATTTTTTAAAAGCCGTTTCAAGAAAGATAAAAGGCGTTAAATTAAATTAAAAGCAAATTGACCGGGTTTTAACCACTGGGAAGTGTATTTTTGGTTGTTTTTACCCAAATATATTTTTCTAACGTTTTTATTATTTTGTTAGTTTGCTGATTTTTTGTGCCTGCGTGCAGATCATCCTTTAGTAACTAATTTTTTAAAAGCCGTTTCAAGAAAGATAAAAGGCGTTAAATTAAATTAAAAGCAAATTGACCGGTTTTAACCACTGGGAAGTGTATTTTTGGTTGTTTTTACCCAAATATATTTTTCTAACGTTTTTATTATTTTGTTGGTTTGCTGATTTTTTGTGCCTACGTGCAGATCATCCTTTAGTAACTAATTTTTTAAAAGCCGTTTCAAGAAAGATAAAAGGCGTTTAATTAAATTAAAAGCAAATTGACCGGGTTTTAACCACTGGGAAGTGTATTTTTGGTTGTTTTTACCCAAATATATTTTTCTAACGTTTTTATTATTTTGTTGGTTTGCTGATTTTTTGTGCCTGCGTGCAGATCATCCTTTAGTAACTAATTTTTTAAAAACCGTTTCAAGAAAGATAAAAGGCGTTAAATTAAATTAAAAGCAAATTGACCGGGTTTTAACCACTGGGAAGTGTATTTTTGGTTGTTTTTACCCAAATAATATTATGAATGTGGAAATTATTATTCAGGTGTTGTCGCAGAGAAAGGATAAGTATAGTAGTATGTAAGTAAGACAATCAGCAACCAAATACAATTTTGTACAGATTACAAAGTTTCGGTAACTGAGACAAAATTTAGCAAATTTTGTTGATTTAAAAGCAAATTCTATAAATAGATGGAAAAAGCTCATTTGCACGGGTAATCATTCACTAACTGAAAAATGTAATTTCGCATTATATCTAATATATCTTCTTGCTAAGTTGGTGTACATGGTGACATATATAATAATATCTGTCATATATAGTTAGATATAATCAGTGCGTGCCCAGGGGATCCGGGCCCAGGCGAAATGATTTGAAAAATAGAATTTTTTCATTAAGTGTGGTATACATATATACAATATTGCTTTTATTTTTTTGTTCATTTAAAATTTTATTTCCAATTGATTTTCTTTGCAAGACCAATTGATTTTTGCAAGTGCAATTGTGTTTTAGCAGATTTTAGAGAAATTTTTCCAAATTTGTGCTGAATGGAAAAAATTTTGAATATTATTCGATCTATTTGTTTTAATTATATATTTTTAATTTTATCAGGCTCAATATCATAATTAAATGTTACTTACAAATAGTAAACACTAATTTTTCTTATTAAATGGAAAAAATTGTAAGGATCAGCGCTAGAGGGAGTGCACACTTTCGACCCGAGCGACCAGGTTATCTTCAGCCTCCTTATGAACCACCCAATCCACAAATAACTCATGGTTTTGGATAGGCTTTTGTATCAAACACTCTAAAGAAAATGACTATGCGAAATTACATTTTTCAGTTAGTGAATGATTACCCGTACAAATGAGCTTTTTCCATCTATTTATAGAATTTGCTTTTAAATCAACAATATTTGCTAAATTTTGTCTCAGTTACCGAAACTTTGTAATCTGTACAAAATTTTATTTGGTTGCTGATTGTCTTACTTACATACTACTATACTTATCCTTTCTCTGCGACAACACCTGAATAATAATTTCCACATTCATAATATTATTTGGGTAAAAACAACCAAAAAATACACTTCCCAGTGGTTAAAACCCGGTCAATTTGCTTTTAATTTAATTTAACGCCTTTTATCTTTCTTGAAACGGTTTTTAAAAAATTAGTTACTAAAGGATGATCTGCACGAAGGCACAAAAAAATCAGTAAACCAACAAAATAATAAAAACGTTAGAAAAATATATGTGGTTTATTGTTTTTAAGTATCGTATTTATTGTGGGTGCTAGCTGGCTAAATAAAATCTAAGCTTAATTCGGGTTTTCAAATTTCAAATTTTTCTAATTTTAAAAATTTTCAAATAATGAAGTTTTTATGTATTGTTGATCTGTTATTTTTTAAATGAACAGTATAAGTAGGATTTTAGAACATATAATCATATTATTTTTTATAAATTATTAATATATTAATTTATCAAATATTTTTAAAGAAATTTTAAAACCTCTTGTTAATTTGTATTTATGTAGCTTAGAATTTATTAAACTATCTCGCACAGGTATTTAATGGAATTATTTAAATTGTATATTTTCTTTTAAAACAATAAACTTTGTGATTCCAATTGTATTATTTCTTTTTCAAATTTAAGATCTGAGATTCCAATACCACATATCAAAACATGTGTATTTAAAAGTGTGTTGAACCGTGTTCAAGAGGTTTTTATATCTATCTTTATTTTCCCCTATTTTTGAGTCATTTTTATTTACTTCAGTTAACTCTTTTCTTTGGTTTTCGTTCCCCATGAACAAACCGCTATTTTGTACATATGTATATACATTACAGCGTACCACCCACATTTACAGGCAAAAAAAGTGCACCGTACACCTTCGCATATAAAGTATTGTTGCAAGGCCATTTAAAAAAATTTTTTTTTTTGCCAAACGTAGGTGTCGCCATTTTAAGTTTTTCGTTATATCTTCAATATTTACAGTCTGATCCAAAAGTGTGATATATCAATTTTTTGTTTCGGGGATAACAATATTTTTGGTCTAAGGCCCATTGACCTCCAGTTTCCCGTTCTAGTACTTATCCCCCAATTCTCATTTCCTACCATCCTAATGTGCCACCCTAATATCAGAAAAAAAAATGCTCGCAAAAAATCATAAAACGTTTGCTAAGGAAGTATTTCGACAATTTCAGCACATATGGTTTTTTATAATTTTTTTATTGCGGAATGTAGGGGTTACGTTTTGAAATGTTTCCTTATACCTTCAGTATTTACAATCGGATATTTAAGTATGACATATTGATGTTTTTGTGTCAAAATACTTCTTTATCAAAAGTTTTATGGTTTTTGCAAGCTGAGATTTGGGGGGTAAGTACTAGAACGGAACACTTGAGGTCAATGGACCTTAGAGAAAATATTGGTCTCCCTGAGACAAAAAAAAGTACGGAAGAAAAAACGAAAAAGTCGATAAGAAAGAAAAAACGACAAAAACGAAAAAATTAAAAAGTCGACCCCTACATCTATATATATATATATATATATATATATATATATATATATATATATATATATATATATATATATATATATATATATATATATATATATATATATATATATATATATATATATATATATATATGTTTCGAGGACAGGTTTTCGTTCCACAAGTTACTATGAAGACATTTTGTTACTTTGGGGACTGTCCTTAAACTTTTCGTTATTCTAGTGTTTACTCTGAAGACATTTTACTGGACACAGCGCATTTTATAGGGACATTTTTGGCTGTATATACAGATGTCTTCAAAGTATGGGCAATGCATATATATATATATATATATATATATATATATATATATATATATATATATTCATTGCGCACACTTTGAAGACAACTGTATATACAACCAAAAAAGTCCCTATAATATGCGCTGTATCCAGTAAAATGTCTTCAGTGAAAACAGTAGAATAACGAAAAGTTTAAGGACAGTCCCCGAAGTAACAAAATGTCTTCATAGTAACTTGTGCAACGAAAAACCGTCCCCGCAACATACGCTATATATATGTATTCATTGTGCATACTTTGAAGACATCTGTATATACAGCCAAAAAAGTCCCTATAATATGCGCTCTATTCAGTAAAATGTCTTCACTGTAAACAGTTGAATAATGAAAAGTTTGAGCACAGTCCACAAAGTAACAAAATGTCTTCATAGTAACTTGTGGAACGAAAACCCTTCCCCGCAACATGCGCTATGAACATACTATGAAGACATTTTGTTACTTTGGGGACTGTGCTCAAACTTTTCATTATTCAACTGTTTACAGTTCCTAACGTTTTTATTATTTTGTTGGTTTGCTGATTTTTTGTGCCTACGTGCAGATCATCCTTTAGTAACTAATTTTTTAAAAGCCGTTTCAAGAAAGATAAAAGGCGTTAAATTAAATTAAAAGCAAATTGACCGGGTTTTAACCACTGGGAAGTGTATTTTTGGTTGTTTTTACCCAAATATATTTTTCTAACGTTTTTATTATTTTGTTAGTTTGCTGATTTTTTGTGCCTGCGTGCAGATCATCCTTTAGTAACTAATTTTTTAAAAGCCGTTTCAAGAAAGATAAAAGGCGTTAAATTAAATTAAAAGCAAATTGACCGGTTTTAACCACTGGGAAGTGTATTTTTGGTTGTTTTTACCCAAATATATTTTTCTAACGTTTTTATTATTTTGTTGGTTTGCTGATTTTTTGTGCCTACGTGCAGATCATCCTTTAGTAACTAATTTTTTAAAAGCCGTTTCAAGAAAGATAAAAGGCGTTAAATTAAATTAAAAGCAAATTGACCGGGTTTTAACCACTGGGAAGTGTATTTTTGGTTGTTTTTACCCAAATATATTTTTCTAACGTTTTTATTATTTTGTTAGTTTGCTGATTTTTTGTGCCTGCGTGCAGATCATCCTTTAGTAACTAATTTTTTAAAAGCCGTTTCAAGAAAGATAAAAGGCGTTAAATTAAATTAAAAGCAAATTGACCGGTTTTAACCACTGGGAAGTGTATTTTTGGTTGTTTTTACCCAAATATATTTTTCTAACGTTTTTATTATTTTGTTGGTTTGCTGATTTTTTGTGCCTACGTGCAGATCATCCTTTAGTAACTAATTTTTTAAAAGCCGTTTCAAGAAAGATAAAAGGCGTTTAATTAAATTAAAAGCAAATTGACCGGGTTTTAACCACTGGGAAGTGTATTTTTGGTTGTTTTTACCCAAATATATTTTTCTAACGTTTTTATTATTTTGTTGGTTTGCTGATTTTTTGTGCCTGCGTGCAGATCATCCTTTAGTAACTAATTTTTTAAAAACCGTTTCAAGAAAGATAAAAGGCGTTAAATTAAATTAAAAGCAAATTGACCGGGTTTTAACCACTGGGAAGTGTATTTTTGGTTGTTTTTACCCAAATAATATTATGAATGTGGAAATTATTATTCAGGTGTTGTCGCAGAGAAAGGATAAGTATAGTAGTATGTAAGTAAGACAATCAGCAACCAAATACAATTTTGTACAGATTACAAAGTTTCGGTAACTGAGACAAAATTTAGCAAATTTTGTTGATTTAAAAGCAAATTCTATAAATAGATGGAAAAAGCTCATTTGCACGGGTAATCATTCACTAACTGAAAAATGTAATTTCGCATAGTCATTTTCCTTAGAGTGTGTGATACAAAAGCCTATTCAAAACCATGAGTTATTTGTGGATTGGGTGGTTCATAAGGAGGCTGAAGATGACCTGGTCGCTCGGGTCGAAAGTGTGCACTCCTTCTAGCGCTGATCCTTACAATTTTTTCCATTTAATAAAAAAAATTAGTGTTTACTATTTGTAAGTAACATTAAATTATGATATTGAGCCTGATAAAATTAAAAATATATAATTAAAACAAATAGATCGAATAATATTCAAAATTTTTTCCATTCAGCACAAATTTGGGAAAATTTCTCTAAAATCTGCTAAAACACAATTGGACTTGCAAAAATCAATTGGTCTTGCAAAGAGAAACAATTGGAAATAAAATTTTAAATGAACAAAAAAATAAAAGCAATATTGTATATATGTATACCACACTTAATGAAAAAGTTCTATTTTTCAAATCATTTCGCCTGGGCCCGGATCCCCTGGGCACGCACTGATTATATCTAACTATATATGACAGATATTATTATATATGTCACCATGTACACCAACTTAGCAAGAAGATATATTAGATATAATTGTATCTAGTAATATATGTTGCCATATATGACCATATTCAATTATATATAATTTTATATAAACTTTTTTCTCGGGTATTTTTAAAAAAATAATGTAATATATAATTATGCATTCTGTCATTTGCATTAACATATGGTAATATATTGTTACAGAAATTCTATTTACTCGTAGAAACACAAATCCCCATATGTTAGCCCTGAAATGTAAAGCAATTAAATGGCAACCCTTCACCATAACTAATGTTTCGTATGTCAAACTGTAAAAGAACATTCTGAAAGTTGCCAGTATGCAGCTTCCAGACGGTGCTGCCATATTCTAGGTATTTTAACCCACGTATATAAAAACGCCAGCAAGTTGGCAAAGTAGTTTAGTTGATGAAGCTGCCAAAGAAGCAATAAAAGCATCACTACTATGGCAAAGGCATCACTTCTTTTCTAATGGTTTCATCGATGAATTTAACATTAGCGTGTCATAGGATGGAAGTATTCAAATGTAGCTACACTCACCAAAAAAAGTCTGTAATGGCAACTTTTTGCTGTTATTACGGGAAATTCTGCTAATTTGAGCCCAGCGGTATTTTTTGCTAATCTTAGCAACACATGTCTGCTGAGGTGTAGTACAATGAAATTAGTAGAAACATTAGTAGCCGCTACTAAATTTTAGTAGACTTTTTGTAAAGTGGAATTTAAAATCTGTTTGCTAAAATCAGCAAAAAAAAATTACTAAATACTATTAATATTAGTACAAAGTTTTAGATTTATTTTTTTTATCGAGCATCAAAAATTTTGATTATATTTTTTAAAAGATGTTTTATACAAAATGAAAAAAAAAATCAAAGGCTTAAAAATCTTAAAAATTGTTAAAACATAAACGAATTTATCATTTTGTTTTAATTTGGTAATTTCTGTTTTGAAAAATATTTTAGTCAATTTTTTTTTTACTTTTAAGGTTAAATTTAATAGTTTTTAGGGCTGATTTTTAGACATGAGTCGGTATCTTCACTTCCGATCCCTTTTTTAATCCTATGTAACATTTTAGGGCAATTTAAGTTTCTATGTATAAGTTTAAATTATTATAAATAACATTTCCTAATTTTAACAAATCGGTTTTCAAAAATTTGTAAAATGATTTCTGAAATTAGCAACGAAAATTTGTAGATATTCTGTAAAAATTCTGTAATTTGTTAAATGTAAATAGCAAAGAGATTTGCTAAATAATATTTTTTTTACTAAAAATCAGTACAAAAATAGTAAAGTGGGATTGAAAACCGTTTACAAATTTTTTAAAATTAGTAATTTTTTTTGCTAATTTTAGCAAATCGGTTTTCAAAAATTTGTAAATTTCAGAAATTAGCAACGAAAATTTTTAGATATTCTGTAAAAATTCTGTAATTTGTAAAATGTAAATAGCAAAGAGATTTGCTAAATAATAATTTTTTTACTAAAAATCAGTACAAAAATAGTAAAGTGGGATTGAAAACCGTTTACAAATTTTTCTACTAACTTTTTTTTCTGAGTGTACTAGCATTACTCATACTTTACTCTAAAGAAGCAATGATAATACAAAGATTAGGTGATCTGATGCATGAGTGGAAAATATTCATATACTTTGTAGTATTAAAGCTTTGATAAAAATTTAATTCATAAAAATGCAGAAAAATAAGTTTAAAGAAGCGAAATGTATGCATTGATATACAAATACTCTTTATTAAAACAAATATATAATTCTGCATTAGTGAAAAAGCATTTTTGAAACATTTTTCAAAAATTTTAATGAATTTCTCGACAAATTTTAAAATATTTTTGGATAATTTAAAAACTGGTTGTACAAATTGGAAACATTTTTAAACAATTTTAAAATATTTTTAAACATTTTTAAATAATTTTTGCACAATTTTAAAACATTTTTGGGCAATTTGAAATAATTTTTACACAATTTTAAAATTATTTTGATAAATTCTAAATTAAAACTGGAAATGGTGTAGTGTCAAATAATAAACATAATGCAAAAATGCACAGATTGCGTCCTCATAAATATTTAAGGCTGAAAAAATGCAAATGACAGCCCAGCTAGTTTCAATTAAAGGCTAAAAAATCTGTTTTTCACGATATTTCAAAACTTTGCAAAACTGCATAAATTCTAACCCTCATGAAATTTTAAACTAAAATATAAAAAATGATTTAATAAAAAAATTAAAAAAAATTTCATCAGAACTATTTTTTCAATTTGAATAAATGCTTTAGATTCAAAAAATATACGTTATAGTATAACATATGCTTTAAAAGTAATGAAGAGTGATTTTTTAAGATATGCATCGGGTTTATATCCATTTTACTGCATTTGAAATATGAACACATGCATTTTTTGGAAGTGCCTTAGAATAACACCAAAAAATCATAAAAGAATGTCAACTGAAGTTTAGGAAGCAATGAAAGAAGTTATAGTCAGAGAATGACTACCATTTTTTTGCTGGGTATGTTAAGAACTAAAGTGTGGCTAACGTTTAGTCTATTTATACCGTGTCAATAAAGTGTGCTATTAAAGTGTATTTCTGTAATTTTTAGTTACGGTTATAAATAAATAGAGCTATAAACAATTTCAAACAGTGTTTATTATGTATTTGCAATATAGAAAGAACTCGATTTATTTAAAAGGTAAATAAATCAACGATTTTATAAAGGGTAAAATCGTAACAAGTGGGATTGCAAAATAATAAGCAGTCATGAAATTGGAGAAGCTTAAGGTGGAACAGCTCAAAAAGGAATTGAGCAAATTGGAGCTACCGACGGCAGGCAATAAGACAGAATTACAAAAGCGGCTGATAGAGGAACTCGCGCGGCGTAACATTGACATTGCGACTTACGAATTTGATGAAAAAAAAGTAATCGAGGTTAGTACCCGTAAAACAGAAGGTAATATGGAGTTAAGCGCATTGTTGGCTGCTATGATGGAAAACAACAAGAAATTGCTAAAAACTTCAACAGCAGACAATGAGAAACTGTTTACTAAGATGGAAATGAAACTGCTAGAAACTTCTAGAGCAGACAACGAGAAATTGTTAGCTAAGGTGGAAGAAAAGTTTCAAGAAACTCCTAGAGAAATTTCCGAGGTTTCAAAAAGAGTGATCGACTTAGAGAATGACGTCGAGAAAAAACTGCAATATCTGGAAAGTAAAATAAAAAATTCTCAATGTCAAGAGGGCCCAGTACGAATAATTCAGGAAAGTTCTGGTAGAGCAAAGGCCCCTACTTTTGATGGCAGCATACCGTTTAATGTTTTTAAGTTCCAGTTTGAGACAGTCGCTGCCAGAAATATGTGGAACATCGAAGAAAAAGCTATAGAGGTTATTCTGGCCTTAAAAGGAAACGCTGCAGAAAATCTAGAAAGTGTGCCAATCACCTGCAGAAATAATTATGACGACATACCGAATGGAACTTAGAGGAAGACTTCAGAAAGCAAATGAGTCGTTGCAAGATTTTGCAACAGAAATTGAACGATTGGTGCAGCTGTCATATTCGGGCGAAAATCATCCATTATTAGATGAATTCAAAATTGAAGCGTTTGTGAGTGGAATTCGTGATCCTGATGTAAGGTACGCGAAAATCGACTTTTGCAGAAACTGTCTCATTCGCGCTGGCGCAGGAAACTGCAAAGATTATTTCTAAGCAACAAATATTTAATGTGCGAAACCTCGAAGTAACTGCTGAAAAAGAGGAAGATATAAGTACCATGTTAAGAAAGCAAAACGAGGCAGTTCTGAAGGCATTAAGTGAAAAGCGAGGCAAACCGAAGGACAAATGCTACAACTGCGGTAAAATGGGACACTTTCAGTGAAACTGCAAAGTACCAAGGAAGTGACTTCGGGCCGATCACCGATTAAACCAGGAGTCACCGTTAAAACTAAAGAGAGCTAGCACTGCAGGGCACGATCCAGCTTGTACAAACGAGGGCCCCACAATCTCCACATCAGTGATACAGCAGGGGAAAAAGCAATCTTACTGCTTGCGGATATATCAACGGCAGAAAGCACATTTGCACTATAGACACGGGAGCATCACAGTCTGTCATCAGATCCGATTTAGTTAAGGAGGCAATTGAGCCATTATATGGGGTGAGACTGCGCACAGCTACTGGGGAGACTGGTACTGTCTATGATAGAATGAATGTAAAACTAACGATTTCCAACGTAAGCGTCAATCATGTATTTATTGTTGCCGATATTGTGGATGAAGTTATCATTGGTGCAGATTTCATGATTAGTCACGGCATTAATCTGCATATGGGGCAAAAAGTTATGATTTGGCGGAATGTTGAAATACCCCTTGATGTTGGATATGAGCGCAAGGCTCAAGTAAGAAAACCGGTTATCATTGAGCACAGCAAGGGTAGGAAACATGGCAAGCACATATATATATATATTTATATATATATATATATATATATGCATTGCCCATACTTTGAAGACATCTGTATATACAGCCAAAAAAGTCTCTATAAAATGCGCTGTATCCAGTAAAATGTCTTCAGAGTTAACACTAGAATAACGAAAAGTTTAAGGACAGTCCCCAAAGTAACAAAATGTCTTCATAGTAACTTGTGGAACGAAAACCCGTCCCCGCAACATGTGCTGTGCACATATATATATATATATATGCATTGCCCATACTTTGAAGACATCTGTATATACAGCCAAAAATGTCCCTATAAAATGCGCTGTGTCCAGTAAAATGTCTTCAAAGTAAACACTAAAATAACGGAAAGTTTAAGGACAGTCCCCAAAGTAACAAAATGTCTTCATAGCAACATGCGCCATGCACATATATATATATATATATATATATATATATATATATATATGTGCATAGCGCATGTTGCGGGGACGGGTTTTCGTTCCACAAGTTACTATGAAGACATTTTGATACTTTGGGGACTGTCCTTAAACTTTTCGTTATTCTAGTGTTTACTCCGAAGACATTTTACAGGGCACAGCGCATTTTATAGGGACTTTTTTGGCTATATATACAGATGTCTTCAAAGTATGGGCAATGCATATTTATATATATATATATATATATATATATATATGCATTTCACATACTTTGAAGACATCTGTATATACAGCCAAAAAATACCCCGTAATATGAGCTGTATCCAGTAAAATGTCTTCAGTGTAAGCACTAGAATAATGAAAAGTTTGTGGACAGTCCCCAAAGTAACAAAATGTCTTCATAGTAACTTGTGGAACGAAAACGCGTCCCCGCAACATGCGCTATGCACATTGTTACAATTTTTTTTTATTGCGTAACATAATCTCAAGACACGATGCCTTTTACTTTATTAAAAGATCATTCTTTATACAGTACTTTTCTATGGTATGATATACAGGATTGAGTAATGCAATGAAATTTTATAAAAGCGATGGAATACACAATTCGGTTGTAATCAGTATTTTTTTACGTGATCCTAAATTAAACATCATAATTTATCTTATTTATTAAATATAGGCGCTATTAATTGCCTAAAAGAGGAATCATTATAGAATTGTACCATATGATACTCGTATATTATGAAGTTTGTATAAGTATTTTGCAATTGAGCTACTTTAATAAATTTGCCATAAAACACAAAGAACAAGAATAGAGAAAAAGCTTTCATGAGAGGAATACAGAACTAATAGTCGAATTGGACAGAAAGAAATTACCGCTTGACGTTCTTTGTTCTGTCGTCGCCAAGTGAAGTTGAAATTCAAAAAAAGATTGAGAAATGAAATTAATTTAGTGAATTTTCAAAAATAATTAAAACTCCAGACTTTAAAAAAATTTAGAACATTTTGATTAAATAAATAAAAAAATAATAATAAACGGTCTGAAAATAGAGTTTGACAGTGTACTCGTATTATATGTCTTGCAATAAAGATTTCAAAATGGAGTTTAAAAATACATTATTTAATGACTCGCAATTACGTCATCAAAGATTAACGGTCTAAAAGTGGAGTTATAAGGTACATTATGTAATGACTTGCAATTACATCATTAAAAACTAACTGTCAGAAACTGCGTACAAAATTTTATTCGGTGTATCAAAATTACCATCAAAAGCTGAAAAAAAGGAATTTATGAGTTTGGACAAAATAGCAGCTTACGACCTCTAAACAATTATAGAGGATGAATTTATTGAAACAGTATAAAATTGACTATCGACGTAACTTGTGGTACAATAATTCCAATTACTACACATGGTCTAGTGATATCGTTTACATCTCCATCAAGCCCAAAAAATATATATATAAATATATATATAATTTTGAATAATTATCAGACTGCCCACCGGCGATGTATATGAAGAAAGGTTTTGCTTTAAAATTACATGCAAAAGCAACGCAACAATTATTTAATGACGTCATCGACAAGCAGATCACATTTTTTTTGTATCCAACACACAATCGATTACAACAGAGTAACAAAGTGCAGCTCTCTTAATGTAGAATACTCATAATATATGAAGTCGTCTAATACATAACTTACACGTAAACTTCTATATACTCCTCTTTATATTACAGTACTAGCGTAATGATCATTAACTAAATAAAAGTTTTTTTATGTAAAACAAAATTAACATTTCTACTTGAGAAAAGAACGAACCCATCAAGTAATATGTAAAGTAAACATTTAAGATAGTTTAACAAAATATTAAACTTATTCAAAGAAGAATATATTAATAGTTATCAAATCTTATTAACGGTTTAATCAATAATAAATATAAAAAAGGAGTAAAAACAATTATTAATGAATTTAATTATTACAATTAACAAGATTTGATGAATTTTAAAAGGTTTTGTAGTATCATAAGTTCCTTAATAAAAAGCTAGTATAAATCATTTATATTTTCAGTTAGTAATAACTACCAAAAAAAATTGAAATAACTATAAAAAAAAAACAAATTTAAACCAATTTTAATCAAGTTTTTTTGAATTTCAGAATTAAAGGAATACGAATGTATTGAGCTCAAGACATCGTTCCAGTTAAAGAAGGGTTTAAATTAATTGATCTGTATTTTCTTACCACCATTAACATTTGTTTTTTTTAGACCATCGTTATCTTTGCAAAAGGATTTTAAACTGTAAGTTGCAAACTTAATATATAAACTTGATAACCATTGAAATTATAAACCATTTAAATTATAAACTAACAAAAGTTATTATTTTAATACAATTATTATTTTAATGAAGCTCAATTATACTACAAAAGTACATTTAAATTTAAATATTTCTGAATTCATATAGATTAGGGTAAAATAGATTTAAAATTTATTTTAATGGTAAATATTTCACATAATAAATTAACTTTATTGTCAATTTAAAAATGGAGTAGAAAAATTTTGAATGGGAATGTGGGGTCAAAAGGTTGTATGGAAAAGTAGGTAATATCTTGCTATATGGATTTTTTTATTAGGGAATGACTAAAATATATTATTATTGGACACAAGGTCATTTGATGCAGATGGGTGGGAATATTTTTATAAAGTGTCCTGGCGATAAATACACCAATCGCAATGTATAAATATACACAAAATCATGTCTGCATTTGCATATCCTTTTTGTTAATTTACTTTCAGTAGTTTTACACCGTAAGTCTTGGAATGAAAACTCTTCTTTCTATTGACAGTAGCTATTGCTTCGGTTAGGTCAAGAACCACCCCAAACCGACGAGCTCAGCCTAAGTCAAGCATTCCAAGCTCGACCAAAACCGAGGCATTAGACTATGTACCCATAAAAAGTTGCTGCTGTAATAACATATATATATATATATATATATATATATATATATATATATGTATATATATATATATATATATATATGTATATATATATATATATATATATATATATATATATATATATGCAAAGCGCATGTTGCGGGGGCAGGATTTCGCTCCACAAGTTACTATGAAGACATATTGTTACTTTGGGGACTGTCCACAAACTTTTCATTATTCTACTGTTTACACTGAAGGCTGTATATACAGATGTCTTAAAAGTATGCAAAATGAATATATATATATATATATATATATATATATATATATATATATATATATATTCATTGCCCATACTTTGAAGACATCTGTATATACAGCCAAAAAAGTCCCTATAATATGCTCTGTATCCAGTAAAATGTCTTCCGTGTAAACAGTAGAATAACGAAAAGTTTAAGGACAGTCCCCAAAGTGACAAAATGTCTTCATAGTAGCTTGTGGAACGAAAAACCGAGCCCGCAACATGCGCCGTGCACATATATATATATATATATATATGTGCACAGCACATATTGCGGGGACGGGTTTTCGTTCCACAAGTTACTATGAAGACATTTTGTTACTTTGGGGACTGTCCTTAAACTTTTCATTATTCTAGTGTTTACTCTGAAGACATTTTACTGGACACAGCGCATTTTATAGGGACTTTTTTGGCTGTATATACAGATGTCTTCAAAGTATGGGCAATGCATATATATATATATATATATATATATATATATATATATGCATTTCACATACTTTGAAGACATCTGTATATACAGCCAAAAAAGACCCCGTAATATGAGCTGTATCCAGTAAAATGTCTTCCGTGTAAACAGTAGAATAATGAAAAGTTTGTGGACAGTCCCCAAAGTAACAAAATGTCTTCATAGTAACTTGTGGAGCGAAAACCCGTCCCCGCAACATGCGCTATGAACATATATATATATATATATATATATATATGCACAGCACATATTGCGGGGACGGTTTTTCGTTCCACAAGTTACTATGAAGACATTTCGATACTTTGGGGACTGTCCTTAAACTTTTCGTTATTCTACTGTTTACACTGAAGACATTTTTCTGGATACAGCGCATATAACAGGGACTTTTTTGGCTGTATATACAGATGTCTTCAAAGTATGCATAATGAATATATATATATATATATATATATATATATATATATATATATATTTATTCATTTTGCATACTTTGAAGACATCCGTATATACAGCCAAAAAAGTCCCTATAAAATGCGCTGTGCCCAGTAAAATGTCTTCAGTGTAAACAGTAGAATAATGAAAAGTTTGTGGACAGTCCCCAAAATAACAAAATGTCTTCATAGTAACTTGTGGAACGAAATCCCGACCCCGCAACATGCGCTATGCATATATATATATATATATATATATGCATTGCCCATACTTTGAAGACATCTGTATATACAGCCAAAAAAGTCCCTATAAAATGCGCTGTGTCCAGTAAAATGTCTTCAGAGTAAACACTAGAATAACGAAAAGTTTAAGGACAGTCCCCAAAGTAACAAAATGTCTTCATAGTAACTTGTGGAACGAAAACCCGTCCCCGCAACATGTGCTGTGCACATATATATATATATATATATATGCATTGCCCATACTTTGAAGACATCTGTATATACAGCCAAAAATGTCCCTATAATATGCACTGTATCCAGTAAAATGTCTTCAGTGTAAACAGTAGAATAACGAAAAGTTTAAGGACAGTCTAGTCTTCAAAGTAACAAAATGTCTTCATAGTAACTTGTGGAACGGAAAACCGTCCCCGAAACATGCGCCGTGCACATATATATATATATATATATATATATATATATATGTGTGGGACTTCGTTCCACAAGTTACTATGAAGACATTTTGTTACTTTGGGGACTGTCCTTAAACTTTTCGTTATTCTAGTGTTTACTCTGAAGACATTTTACTGGACACAGCGCATTTTATAGGGACTTTTTTGGCTGTATATACAGATGTCTTCAAAGTATGTGCAATGCATATATATATATATATATATATATATATATATATATATATATATGTGCACAGCACATGTTTCGAGGACGGGTTTTCGTTCCACAAGTTACTATGAAGACATTTTGTTACTTTGGGGACTGTCCTTAAACTTTTCGTTTTTCTAGTGTTTACTCTGAAGACATTTTACTGGACACAGCGCATTTTATAGGGTCTTTTTTGGCTGTATATACAGATGTCTTCAAAGTATGGGCAATGCATATATATATATATATATATATATATATATTCATTGTGCATACTTTGAAGACATCTGTATATACAGCCAAAAAAGTCCCTATAATATTCGCTGTATCCAGTGAAATGTCTTCAGTGTATATAGTAGATTAACGTAAAGTTTGAGGTCAGTCTTCAAAGAATCAAAATGTCTTCATAGTAACCTGTGAAACGAAAAACCGTCCCCGCAACATGCGCTGTGCACATATATATATATATATATGTGCACAGCACATGTTGCGGGGACGGTTTTTCGTTCCACAAGTTACTATGAAGACATTTTGTTACTTTGAAGACTGTCCTTAAACTTTTCATGATTCTACTGTTTACACTGAAGACATTTTACTGGATACAGCGAATATTATAGGGACTTTTTTGGCTGTATATACAGATGTCTTCAAAGTATGCGCAATGAATATATATATATATATATATATATATATATATGCATTTGACATACTTTGAAGACATCTGTATATACAGTAAAATGTCTTCAGTGTAAACAGTAGAATAATGAAAAGTTTGCGGACAGTCCCCAAAGTAACAAAATGTCTTCATAGTAACTTGTGGAACGAAAAACCGTCCCCACAACATGCGCCGTGCACATATATATATATATATATGTGCATAGCGCATGTTGCGGGGACTGATTTTCGTTCCACAAGTTACTATGAAGACATTTTGTTACTTTGGGGACTGTCCTTAAACTTTTCATTATTCTAGTGTTTACTCTGAAGACATTTTACTGGACACAGCGCATTTTATAGGGACTTTTTTGGCTGTATATACAGATGTCTTCAAAGTATGGGCAATGCATATATATATATATATATATATATATATATATATATATATATATATATATATATATATATATATATATATATGCATTGCCCATACTTTGAAGACATACAGCCAAAAAAGTCCCTATAAAATGCGCTGTATATATATATATATATAATATATATATATATATGTGCACATATATATATATATATGTGCATATATATATATATATATATGCATTGCCCATACTTTGAAGACATCTGTATATACAGTCAAAAAAGTTCCTGTAATATGCGCTCTATCCAGTAAAATGTCTTCAGTGTTTACAGTACATTAATGAAAAGTTTGAGGACGGTGCCCAAAGTAACAAAATGTCTTCATAGTAACTTGTGGAACGAAAACCTGTCCCCGCAACATGTGCTGTGCACATATATATATGTATATATATATATATATATGCACAGCACATGTTGCGGGGACGGGTTTTCGTTCCACAAGTTACTATGAAGACATTTTGTTTGTATATATATATATATATATATGTGCACAGCACATGCTGCGGGGACGGTTTTTCGTTCCACAAGTTACTATGAAGACATTTTGTTACTTTGGGGACTGTCCTTAAACTTTTTGTTATTCTACTGTTTACATTGAAGACATTTTACTGGATTCAGCGCATATTATAGGGACTTTTTTTGCTGTATATACAGATGTCTTCAAAGTATGCGCATATATATATATATATATATATATATATATATATATATATATATATATATATATATATATATATATATATATATGCACAGCACATGTTGCGGGGACGGGTTTTCGTTCCACAAGTTACTATGAAGACATTTTGTTACTTTGGGCACCGTCCTCAAACTTTTCATTAATGTACTGTAAACACTGAAGACATTTTACTGGATAGAGCGCATATTACAGGAACTTTTTTGACTGTATATACAGATGTTTTCAAAGTATGTGAAATGCATATATATGTATATATATATATATATATATATATATTTATATATATATATATATATATATATATATATATATATACACATATATATATATATATGTGCACGGTCCATGTTGCGGGGACGGTTTTTCGTTCCACAAGTTACTATGAAGACATTTTGCTACTTTGAGGACTGTCCTTAAACTTTTCGTTATTCTACTGTTTAGACTGAAGACATTTTACTGGATACAGCGCATTTTATAGGGACTTTTTTGGCTGTATATACAGATGTATTCAAAGTATGGGCAATGAATATATATATACATATATACATATATATATATTCATTGCACATACTTTGGGGACTGTCCTTAAACTTTTCGTTATTCTACTGTTTAGACTGAAGACATTTTACTGGATACAGCGCATTTTATAGGGACTCTTTTTTGGCTGTATATACAGATGTCTTCAAAGTATGGGCAATGAATATATATATACATATATACATATATATATATTCATTGTGCATACTTTGAAGACATCTGTATATACAGCCAAAAAAGTCCCTATTATATGCGCTGAATCCAGTAAAATGTCTTCAGTGTAAACAGTAGAATAACAAAACGTTTAAGGACAGTCCCAAAAGTAACAAAATGTCTTCATAGTAACTTGTGGAACGAAAAACCGTCCCCGCAATATGAGCTGTGCACATATATATAGATATATATATATGTATGCATTGCGCATACTTTGAAGACATCTGTATATACAGCCAAAAAAGTCCCTATAAAATGCTCTGTATCCAGTAAAATGTCTTTAGTGTATACAGTAGAATAAAGAAAAGTTTTAAGACAGTCCCCAAAGATACAAAATGTCTTCATAGTAACTTATGGAACGAAAAACCGTCCCCGCACCATGCGCTGTGCACACACACACATATATATATATATATATATATATATATATATATGTGCACAGCACATGTTGTGGGGACGGGTTTTCGTTCCACAAGTTACTATGAAGACATTTTGTTACTTTGGGGACTGACCTCAAACTTAACATTAATCTACTATATACACTGAAGACATTTTACTGGATACAGCGCATATTATAGGGACTTTTTTGGCTGTATATACAGATGTCTTCAAAGTATGCACAATGAATATATATATATATCTATATATATATATATATATATGTGCACAGCACATATTGCGGGGACGGGTTTTCGTTCCACAAGTTACTATGAAGACATTTTGTTACTTTGGGGACTGTCCTTAAACTTTTCATTATTCTAGTGTTTACTCTGAAGACATTTTACTGGATACAGAGCATATTATAGGGACTTTTTTGGCTGTATATACAGATGTCTTCAAAGTATGGGCAATGAATATATATATATATGAAGACATCTGTATATACAGCCAAAAAAGTCCCTATAATATGCTCTGTATCAAGTAAAATGCCTTCAGTGTAAACAGTAGAATAATGAAAAGTTTGTGGACAGTCCCCAAATAAACAAAATGTCTTCATAGTAACTTGTGGAACGAAATCCCGTCCCCGCAACATGCGCTATGCACATATATATATATATATATATGTTGCGGGGACGGTTATATATATATATATATATATATATATATATATATATGTTGCGGGGACGGTTTTTCGTTCCACAAATTACTATGAAGACATTTTGTTACTTTGGGGACTGTCCTTAAACTTTTCGTTGTTCTACTGTTTACACTGAAGACATTTTACTGGATACAGCGCATATAATAGGGACTTTTTTGGCTGTATATACAGATGTCTTCAAAGTAAAGGGTGTCCCAAGAAGAACGCAATTTTTAAATGACTGATGCAGCAATTGAATTGTTTCTCTGGCTGTATGACATGTGGCGCCGTCTTGTTGGAACCACATGCCCTCCACATTCATTTCTTCAATTCTAGGCAAGAAAAACCTGGTTATCATTTCACGATACCGAACACCATTGACTGTTTCCGCTTGACCTGCCTCATTTTCATAAAAAAAAGGTCCAATGATTCCTCCAGCCCAAAAACCACACCACACAGTGACACGTTGAGGATGCATTTGCTTCTCGTGAATCACTCGAGGATTTTCCTCACCCCAAATGCGACAATTCTGCCTATTGACGAAGCCATCAAGATGAAAATGGGCCTCGTCACTGAAGATGATTTTATCGGCAAAATCAGCATTTTCATGTTGTCTCTCCAATACCCAATTAACGAACTCCCTTCGCTGTCCATGGTCAGCTGGCTTCAGTTCCTGAGTCAATTGAACTTTGTATTCATGAAGATGCAAATCTTTCGTCAAAATTCGCTGCAAAGTGGATTTGGAGACACCAATTTGCTGAGCTGGGTGTCTAATTGAGGTGGATGGAGTTTGAGCGACATCATCACGTACAGCTGCGACATTTTCGGTCGATCGACCTGGTCGATGGCGCGTTGTTGTCTTTACATCACTAACAGACCCAGTTTCGGCAAATTTATCCATTAATCTCTTTACAGTTGACTCTTTTGGAGCATTATTGTGACCCCAAATTGATCGCAATTTGCGAACTGTAGCCGCAAAACTTTCACCATTTTGGTAAAACAATTTCACAATGAGAATGCGTTGTTAATTCGTGTAGCTCTCCATTTTCACTAACCTCGTACCTTCTACTAGCAAACAATAACAATTGTTCAAATGTCAAACAATGACACTTCGAATGTTGCCAGAATTAAAAATTGCGTTCTTCTTGGGGCAATGAATATATATATATATATATATGTATATATATATATATATATGTGCACACATATATATATATGTGCACAGCACATGTTGCGGGGACGGGTTTTCGTTCCACAAGTTACTATGAAGACATTTTGTTACTTTGGGGACTGTCCTTAAACTTTTCATTATTCTAGTGTTTACTCTGAAGACATTTTACTGGACACAGCGCATTTTATAGGGACATTTTTGCAATGCATACATATATATATATCTATATATATATATATATAAGACATTTTACTGGATACAGAGCATTTTATAGGGAAAAAAGACCCTATAGTACGCTCTGTATCCAGTAAAATGTCTTCAGTGTAAACAGTAGATAAATTAAAAGTTTGAGGACGGTCCCCAAAGTAACAACATGTCTTGATAGTAACTTGTGGAACGAAAACCCATCCCCGCAACATGTGCTGTGCACATATATATATATATATATATATATATATATATGTGTGTGTGTGCACAGCGCATGGTGTATATATATATATATATATATATATATATATATATATATATATATATATATATATGTGCATAGCACATGTTGTGGGGAAGGGTTTTCGTTCCACAAGTTACTATGAAGACATTTTGTTACTTTGGGGACTTACCTCAAACTTAACATTAATCTACTATATACACTGAAGACATTTTACTGGATACAGCGCATATTATAGGGACTTTTTTGGCTGTATATACAGATGTCTTCAAAGTATGCACAATGAATATATATATATATCTATATATATATATATATATATATATATATATACCGTGCACATATATATATATATATATAAGTTAAGGCCAACAATGTTTAACCTCTAAAATATGAAATTGTTTACTCCAGCATTATTAACACACGCTATGAAATTGTGTACTCCAGCATTATTAACACGAGAAACTTAATTTATATATATATATATATATATATATATATATATGTGCACGGCGCATGTTGCGGGGACGGTTTTTCGTTCCACAAGTTACTATGAAGACATTTGGTTACTTTGGGGACTGTCCTTAAACATTTCGTTGTTCTACTGTTTACACTGAAGACATTTTACTAGATACAGCGCATATAATAGGGACTTTTTTGGCTGTATATACAGATGTCTTCAAAGTATGGGCAATGAATATATATATATATATATATATATGTGTGCACAGCGCATGTTGCGGGGACGAAAAACGGTCCCCGCAACATGCGCCGTGCCGGTCCCCGCAACATGCGCCGTGCACATATATATATATATATGTGCACGGCGCATGTTGCGGGGACCGTTTTTCGTTTCACAGGTTACTATGAAGACATTTTGATTCTTTGGAGACTGACCTCAAACTCTACATTAATCTACTATATACACTGAAGACATTTTACTGGATACAGCGCATATTATAGGGACTTTTTTGGCTGTATATATAGATGTCTTCAATGTATGCATAATGAATATATATATATATATATATATATATATATATATATATATATATATATATATATATATATATATATATATGCATTTCTCATACTTTGAAGACATCTGTATATACAGCCAAAAAAGACCCCGTAATATGAGCTGTATCCAGTAAAATGTCTTCAGTGTAAACAGTAGAACAACGAAAAGTTTAAGGACAGTCCCCAAAGTAACTTGTGCAACGAAAAACCGTCCCCGCAACATGAGCTGTGCACACATATATATATATGTATATATATATATATATATATATATATATATATATGTATATATATGTATATATATATATTTATTTCACATACTTTGAAGACATCTGTATATACAGCCAAAAAAGTCCCTATAAAATGCGCTGTGTCCAGTAAAATGTCTTCAGAGTAAACACTAGAATAACGAAAAGTTTAAGGACAGTCTCCAAAGTAACAAAATGTCTTCATAGTAACTTGTGGAACGAAAACCCGTCCCCGCAACATGTGCTGTGCACATATATATATATATATATATATATATATATATATATATATATATATATTCATTGCCCATACTTTGAAGACATCTGTATATACAGCCAAAAACGTCCCTATAATATGCGCTGTATCCAGTAAAATGTCTTCATTGTAAACAGTAGAATAACGAAAAGTTTAAGGACAGTCTTCAAAGTAACAAAATGTCTTCATAGTAACTTGTGGAACGAAAACCCGTCCCCGCAACATGTGCTGTGCACATATATATATATATATATATATATATATATATATATATATATATATATATATATTCATTGCCCATACTTTGAAGACATCTGTATATACAGCCAAAAACGTCCCTATAATATGCGCTGTATCCAGTAAAATGTCTTCATTGTAAACAGTAGAATAACGAAAAGTTTAAGGACAGTCTTCAAAGTAACAAAATGTCTTCATAGTAACTTGTGGAACGAAAAACCGTCCCCGCAACATGCGCCGTGCACACATATATATATATATATATATATATATATATATATATATATATATATTCATTATGCATACTTTGAAGACATCTGTATATACAGCCAAAAAAGTCCCTATAATATGCGCTGTATCCAGTAAAATGTCTTCAGTGTAAACAGTAGAATGAGGAAAACTTTAAGGACAGTCTTCAAAGTAACAAAATGTCTTCATAGTAACTCGTGGAACGAAAAACGGTCCCCGCAACATGCGCCGTGCACATATATATATATATATATATATATATATATATAATATTCGCTGTATCCGGTAAAATGTTTTCAGTGTAAACAGTAGAATAACGAAAAGTTTAAGGACAGTCCCCAAAGCACCAAAATGTCTTCATAGTAACTTGTGAAACGAAAATCCGTCCCCGCAACATGCGCCGTGCACACACATATATATATATATATATATGTATTCATTTTGCATACTTTGAAGACATCTGTATATACAGACAAAAAAGTCCCTATAATATGCTCTCTATCCAGTAAAATGTCTTCAGTGTAAACAGTAGAATAATGAAAAGTTTGTGGACAGTCCCCAAGTAACAAAATGTCTTCATAGTAACTTGTGGAACGAAATCCCGTCCCCGAAACATGCGCTTTGCACATCTATATATATATATATATATATATATATATATATATATATGCACAGCGCATATTGCGGGGACGGTTTTTCGTTTCACAGGTTACTATGAAGACATTTTGATTCTTTGGAGACTGACCTCAAACTCTACATTAATCTACTATATACACTGAAGACATTTTACTGGATACAGCGCATATTGCGGGGACGGTTTTTCGTTTCACAGATTACTATGAAGACATTTTGATTCTTTGGAGACTGACCTCAAACTTTACATTAATCTACTATATACACTGAAGACATTTTACTGGATATAGCGCATATTATAGGGACTTTTTTGGCTGGTTATACAGATGTCTTCAAAGTATGCATAATGAATATATATATATATATATATATATATATATATCAATCGATTGGGACTAGCCTTACTTCTGTGATAAACATCTTGGTTAAATATCAATCGATTGTACAATTTCAAGAGTTGTTAAAACTGAAGATGGGACTAGCCTAACTCTGTGATAAACATCTTGGCTAAATATCTATCGATTGTACAATTTCAAGAGCTGCTAAAACTGAAGATGGGACTTGCCTTACTTCTGTGATAAACATCTTGGCTAAATATCAATCGATTGTACAATTTTAAGAGTTGTTAAAACTGAAGATGGGACTATCCTTACTTCTATTGTTATGTATATAGTTGTGCGTCTAGAGTATTTTTTATATAATATAAGTTATAATTATATGTGTTTCCATGTCAATGGTTTCGAATCCCAGCCTGGGAGATAATTTTTGTACTGTTTTTAAATTTGTTTATATTTTTTTTTTATATTAATATTTTTTTTTACAAAACTTAAATTTAAACTCATTTTGCGACAACGCCTAGAAATTTTTTATTTAAGATATAATTAGTTTATAACAATCTAGGTACGTATAAAATTATGTATGATCTTTGTTTCTAAGTGGTAAAAATTTATATATTTTTTTTTTGTTTTAAATATAATTTAATACATTTTTTCTCAGTATATATAGTTACTATATATAATTATATAAAATCATATAAGTACAGAACCAATCTAGTCTTATTAATTCCGCATTGATATGTAGAAATTTTTCCCAAATTTCTGAATATATAATTATATATAAGTCCCGAAGATATAATTATAAATAACACAATTATTAGAGTATTCAAAAAACCGGCCTTTTTCGGTTTCGGTTTTCTTCGAAAAATCGAATTAAAAAAAAAACGGTTTCGCTTTCGGTTTTTGCAGAAAAAACCGGTCAACCGAGAAAAAGAATTATGTTGTAATAAAAAATTATCAATTTTTTATTTTAAACAAAAAAAAAAAAAGAAATTTAATATATAAAGTAATAAAAATAAAAAAACACATTCCTTAAAAAAATATATTTTATAATATTTTTTAATTGTATTTCATTTCAACATTTTATTTATTGGTTTTAATGTTTTTTAATATAATATATTAAAATAAATATTATAAAACTATATTCATATCAAATGAATACAGATTATTAAGTTTGTAAATTGGGTAAAATTAGGTACGTTAGTAATTTGAACGTTTGGCATTAAATAAGTTTTTTGAGTGTAAATTTTGTATATTATTTGATCTATCTGTTTTTTTTTTATATATTTTTGTAATTTTATCAGGCTCAAGATCATAATTTTTTAATGTTACTAACGAATAGTAAACACTAATTTATTTTATTAAATTGAAAAAATTGTAAGGATCAGCGCTAGACGGAGTGGAGTGCACACTTTCGACCCGAATAATTATATATTTCTAATTTTATCAGACCCGAGTGCGGGTCGAAAGTGTGCACTTCCTCAAGCGCTGATCCTTACAATTTTTTCCATTTAATTAAATAAATTAGTGTTTACTATTCGTTAGTAACATTAAGAAATTATGATCTTGAGCTTGATAAAATAAATTTTTTTAATATTACATTTTAAATATGTAAAAAGAAAATCAATTTTTCAGTTCTAAAATAATATTTTAGAAATAATATGCAATTTTAATGTTTCGTTTTAAGACGATTTTTGATAAATCTAGAAGTGGAAAATACTCTTTCACTAATGGTAGATGTTGGACAAGTAGTCAAAAGACAATTATATAAGTTGTCCAACTTTTCAGTTCTTTGGTTGCATTTATCAAGATATATGAAATCATCATATAATGAATGATTTTGTACAGTCTCTTTTTTAGGATTTTGAATACTGTTTATTGTGTTATTTAGATCAGCAATTAAACTATTTGAATTTGGAATATCCAAAGTTAAGTCTTCATCGGAATCTATCAGACTTACATCTAAATCTTCATAACCAAACAAACGATTACAAAAGTGTTCGGGAAAATTAAAAAAACCGGTTACCGAACAAAAAAGACCGGTTTACGGTTTTCTTCGAATTTACAAAATATTCGAAACCGATCGGTTTTTAAAAATAAAGAAACCGATTGACCGGTTTTCGGTTTCGGTTTTTGAATACTCTAACAATTATACGAAATTGTAGTCTAATAAAGTTAGCCACACACTGCTGAGTGCTTAAGTCACTACAACTCTGGCAGACCGAGTTCAAATCCTGGTGACTGCATTATTTGTCAGAATATTAATATTTTTAATTTAAAAATTTTTAATAAGTTTTAAATAAACTATATTCGGAATATGTATTATATTGTTGGAACAGATCTAATACAATTCAATTTGCCATTTTTCGGATAAATTTGGATCTTACTTAATTAAAATATATTGCTGGATCTACTTTGATCTGCCATTTTTCGGATAGTTTAGATCCTTCTAAATCCCCAAATATGTTGCTGGATATAATTTGATCTGCCATTTTTCGGATCAATTTAGATCCTTCTAAAACCCTAAATATATTGCTGGATCTAATTTGATCTGCCATTTTTGGAATCAGTTTAGATGTTAAGGAATATTAAATATGTTGAATCGCAGCAAGTGGTGGGTGATGGAATCTGGGACTCACACTCTGAGCAGAGAAACAAAGTCACCAGTTGAATTTGTTTCTCAGGAAAATAGAATAAAATATGCCAATATGAAAGAAATAAAACAAAGGATATTAGGAAAAAATTGGAATATTTTATTTGAATAAACTCAGGATTACAATCTTACCAGTATGACAAGAATTTTTTTACGGAAACAGCATCTGCGACATTTTGACTGTTTTGACATTTTTTATTATTAGAAATGCTTTTTTTAGTAATAGTATTAAAGTAGTTACCAATGTTATAAAAAAGATAAAAGGATCGATAACTTTGTATCTTGTATACCATTGGTAACGCAACGATTATAGACTGTTAGGGTTTTCGTAACGGGGATAATGCAAAAGGACAGCGTAGAACTTTTAGCATTAACATTACCGCCCGCCTTGCAGTATACGTGCAACAAAAAGGATATCATGGATAGTTGAAGGTCGCAGATACTTTTTCTCGGAACGATATGACTAAAATGGAAGAAGTATTAAAAAATAAATTTAGTTACAATTAGAATTATATACGAAATTAATTTGATTTTTATTTTTTCCAATTCATTTAAATTTAATATAAACAATATGTAAACAAAATATGGATACAAGAACGTTTGCGTTTTGCTTTTCGATGTTTGAGTGCATTTTTTTTACCTACACAGAACAGGACCCATAAATGGTCCAACCAAAAATGGTGCTTTGCGCTGTGGGAAGTCCAGTTTTGGAAATTACCCCTTCACATATAACCTTCGGATAAATGTCTACCCAGATTATGACATCAATACCTGACGATTCGTAGAATTTGGAATCTGCGAGGAAGAGGTCACGGAAATTTTTCTTATACGCTTCTGGTAACGACTGTGTTGGAGTTAAAAGCGTAAGACGATATTCGACCCTAAAAGTTCCTTCGATTTTCGATGTAGAATCGAAACGCGATTTTAGGGTCAATGGACAAATTGTCTCCTCCTGCAAGGTCAATGTCGTCAGGCGCAATTTTTCGACAAACTTTTTGGAGATCCGACTAATTGAGGAACCCGAGTCGAGGAGACAACGTGCGTGGGAACTTGTTTTGTCCAATTTGACGAGCACAGTCGGAAGAAGAATGATGCTATTTTGTCTTAAAATAGACGTGAGTAAGGAGGACTGGGAAGTTGAGGGCGTTGAATGTGAGGGATCCCTAGGACGAAATCTTCTGGACTGTGAAGGTTTTGGAGATGGAGAACAAGAACGTGAGGAAGATGCCGGAGGATCTTTGGATAGTCTTGGATGCATATAGGAGTGTGTGATGGGACTTTTGGCAAGTGCTACAACCACTTTTAGAAAAACATGTGCCCTGTGAATGATTGTGAGCTAGGCAATTATTGCAGTATTTATGATTACGAACGGCTACGATGCGTTCGGTGACGTTCATAGCCAAGAATTTTGCGCACGTTCTCAAAGGATGAGGCCGATTGCAGATGCGACATAAAAATAAATTATTTTTAAGTGGCTGGTTTGCCTTACGGTTATGACGGCGATGTTGATGTTTGTTGGTGGAGTTCTTAGGCATGATTAGCTGAAAAAGAAGGATAGGAAAAAATATAATAAAACTGCCTTAAAATAACATTAAGACCTGGCAGAGTTAGTCGGTACATAAAACTACTAATTTTGTAATAGGCCTTGTAATCTTCCCTCATTGGGTGAAGATATCGGCCACACGGACACGATTATCGGATCCTACATACGTTTTTTCTATTTTGCCAAGATGCCATGAATTTGGATTAAGGTTTTCATCTTTGACAACTACCAAAGTGTTTTCTTTCAGGTTTTTCTCTGATTTTTGCCATTTCACGCGTTTCTGTAGCTCTGTAAGATACTCGTTTTTCCAACGGGTACAAAGATTCTGGTGGACGAGTTTCAATTTCTGCCACCGATTGGTTAAGGTTGCCGTGGATTCAGTAACCGATGGATCTATAGGAGCTAATACTGGAGATCCGATTAGAAAGTGCCCTGGAGTTAGAGCTGTCAAATCAGAAGGATCTTGCGAAATAGGCGATAATGGACGAGAATTTAAGAAAGCTTCGATGCGGGACAAAAGAGTGGAAAATTCTTCAAATGTGTATTTAAAACACCCTGATGTTTTTTTTTGAAATGTGATTTAAAACTCTTTACACCTGCCTCCCACAACCCATATGTGGAGCACCTGGAGGAATAAAGTGCCAGGTGATATTTTGATGGGCAACAGCTTGGCGTGATGTTTGAATGAAATCTTTTGCAAGTATTTTAGAGGCACCAAAAAATGTTTTGCCGTTGTCGGAGTGCAAATGAAGAGGACATCACCGACGAGATACAAAGCGATGGAAGGCTGCTAGGAATGCAGGAGTGGAGAGATCAGACGTAGCTTCTAAATGTATTGCCTTTGTGGAAAAGCAGACGAAAACACATACGTTTCCCTTCATGATACGGCATAACTTTTGATATCAAAAGGACCGGCATACCGGTCTGGACATGCGCGAAAGGGCGTGTAATTTCGGATCTCTCCGGAGGCAATGCAGCCATTAGCTGCTTCTGGCATCTTTTCTTATATAATAGGCAAGGTTCGCACTTGTTGGTTGTGGCCTTTATCATATTTTTAACCTTTGGAATCCAATAACGAGTTCTTATACTCCGAAGGACGAGTTGGTTACCACCATGGAGGGTGATATCATGAACAAACTTGACTAGCAGTCGAGAATATTGGCAATTGTAAGGGAGTATTATGGGATGCCTTTCATTATAAGAAAGTCCAGGAGAGGATTCAAGTCTGCCACAAGATCTGATTTACCCTTGCTGGTCTAGAAAGGGATTCAAATTAAGGATCGAACTAGAAGAAGCTATCGACTGTTTGAAAGAAAGTGCTTTGTACTCGTTTGGATAGAAAGCTTTTTGACAAATATTAATAAGTCTGTCACGTACAGCCACGATTTCAGAACTAGTAACCATAGTCGATTCTTTACAAAAATTTGAACGATATTTTGGATGTGTTCGATAATAAAAGAAAAACGTTCCAAAATATTACTAAAATTTTGAAAATACGTAAAGTGAACCTTTATTGTTTTTTTTTTTTTCTATGTCGGTTTCTGTAAATACCGGATATTCACGACTAAGCCAGTTGGCTTACAATCCTGCAGTCACGGTGGACTATGCCACCAGAGATCATTATTAATAATCTCTTGAGGAAAAATACCACGGCTAGCTAAGTCGGCAGGATTATTTTCTGAAGTGACATGACGCCAGTGATGTGGATCAATTAACTGAATAATCTTTGCAATTCGGTTTGCAACAAAGGTCACAGATCACCACCTATCAAGATGTCGATCTTAGAACTATTGTAAAATTGTAGATCTGCTAACTGCATCTGCGGAAGATTTGAAAAGAGTGAAGAACCGGAGGGTTGGGACGGAAGATTGCCTGCTAATCGTGGAACACCTAAAGCATCAACAGATATTTCGACATTGTCGTCTACTGTGGAACCGAGAACAAAGGAGCATTTTCGTTGTACGTTAGCAGAAATAGTATTGTTTAGCCCTGAAATTTGAGCATTTGTCCGTTCGAAGGGAAGTTTCAAAAGGTTGAACAAACGTTCAGAAATAAAGGTCCCTTCAGATTCGGAATCGATAAGTGCCCGGGCTTTATATTTCATATGTAGATGGCAAACATTTACTATTGCAGTATCTAATAAAACACCCCTAGAATTAGAAGCAAAACAAGATTGGACTACGCCAGCTGCCGAACTATTAATGGACTGTATTGAATTAGAATCGGATCTAGTAGAAAATGGAGCTGAGCATGGGTTCAAGTTAGAATTGGAACTGTCACCATCTTTGTGAAGTAAAGTGTTATGGCGTTTATTGCATTTAAAGCAGCTGTTCTTGCTGCTACAATTTTCGACAACATGCGTTTTGGAGAAGCAGTTCAGGCATAGGCTTTGCTTTTTGATTTCCGAAAGCCTTGTGGTGTATGCATACTGTAGAGTATTCAAATAGTGCTTGAATACTGAGCATGGGGTGACTTAGCACAATTAAATTGAAACCATTTAAAAGGTTTCTTATTTCATTACTTTGTTTATTCTTTTCAATTGTTTATGGTACATTTCATGATAACACCATAAACAATAAATGAAATAAGGTTAACATATTGACCACCCAAAAGAATACTTGACACACATGCATGATATTTGAAACATATGTGTCACTGACATGTTTAACACAATCGGTGTGGTCTAAGTCACTCAAATGCTGTCGCTGCACTTAGTTTAATATGAAATAAATTTAGTATATAAGTCGTTGTAAAAATTAGAAATAAGTTAGTGTTAATTATAGTATTAAACTCATCACACAATTTCGTTAATAAAATTTATATTACTCTTTACAAAACGTGGTTTGAGTTTTATTGAGTCTCAAACCTCATCACATGGCGATCCTGCCAAATTAAAAATTATATAAAAAAAAAAAGTGTAATTAAATTTAATGCCTGCACATCAATATAACATCATACAAATGATCGCAATTGGCGAAGAACAAACAACAACAGACTTCTACTTCCAATAACACCAAAATACTTTCAAATAAATATCGAACACCAATCCTGCCACCGATCCTGCGACCGATACTGCCACCAATCCTGCCACCAATCTTGCCTCCTACAACAATCTAAAATCCAACATTGGAATCCTAGTTCATAGCCGGAACTAGAAGAGAGAAGGAGAAGCCAAGGAATCTTCTCTCAACGATTTTGTCATCAACACCAAAGATGCAATAACCGAACAGCACTACCATCAACACCAAAAGTTAAATGGGTATGTCTTAATAATTTTTTTTAAATAAACAAGTTCTATTTAAGTACTTCACAGAAATAAACACTGTACAATATAATAAAATATCAAAAAAAAGAAAGAAAATCAGAAATAAATTGTAAATTAAGTGCATTTAGAATTAAAAAAAAAAAAAAAAAAAAGAATTCTCTAAATGGGCAATACCCAAAACAAAGTAAAAGAGGTAATTACGGCTACAGCCAACGCACCTCCAGCGATTAGCGTTAGCGTAGAGCTATGCATTCTAATGTGTATTATATTCACTTTGAATATGTTAATTAAATATTTAAAAAATTATATTAAAAAGCAAATAAATAGACATATAATAAAAACAGACTTTAAAAGCAATAATGTTTAATTTTAAATTCAATACAAGTTAAAATCAAAAAAAAAATCATAACCATCATTTTATGTATAGAATAAAATAAAACTTTCTTAAAAAAAAAATAAAAACAAAAAGAGAAATTTCTTTAATAAAATTTTTTTTCAGCAAAACTATCATTATATGTATAAATATAGAATAAAATAAACCTTTCTTGAAAACAAAAAGAGAAATTTCTTTAATAAATTTTTTTTTTCATGGATAACATTTATAAACAAATAGAAACCCTTATAACAAACGCAAGAAAATCAATAGGTAAGGCTTACGTGTCAGAGACTTTACTATCGAAACGAAAAGAAATAGAAAAATTTGAAAGAGAAGCTGTACGAATTTTAGAAGATCCGGAAGTACAAGAATCATATAGACAAACACACATAGAAAAGTTTAATAAATTAAAGAAGAAAGCTCTAGGAGTACTTAGACAACACGAACAATCATCGTCCCAAGGAACTGATAATAACCAATCTAGCGAAGAAACGAAAAGCATAGATAACACAATGGCGAACAATATACTGGACACAACTGAGTTGGCAGCAATTTCGAAACTCATATCGGTATTCAATGGTGCGAAAGAAGAGCTTGAAATTTTCGTGGCAAACTTAAGTATAATTCAAGAAACGGTCGTACCAGAGAAGCATACAGCATTTTTCAACTTTATTTATAAGACAAAGTTGTCACCAAGGGTGATATAGCCTCCTTGATAACTGCATTGAAAGAAGCATACGGAATAAAAAAATCGCCTAACGTTATTTTAAATGAGATAACGACAATGGTACAAACAGACACGATTAGAAAGTTTGCAGACAGAATAGAAAGTCTAATGATGGAACTTAACGAGCTACAAATACAAGCTCTCGGTGAAGCAAGCAGAGAAACCATCAGCAATACGAATCCTATGATAGCATTCAACACTTTCAAGAATGGACTCAAGAACAGAGAGATAGTACTAACTATAGAAGCAAGCAGAAAGAAAACTCTCTACGAAGCGATAGAAATAGCATTAGAAGCGTCATCGGACATAAGGCAGAGTCAAATTATGTTCCAGACTATAAGAGGTTCAAATGGAAATTATAATAACAACAACAGAAATGGAAACAATAATTATAACAACAACAGAAATAGAAACAATAGTTATAACAACAACAGAAATAGAAACAATAATTATAACAACAACAGAAATGGAAACAATAATTATAACAACAACAGAAATGGGAACAATAATTATAACAACAACAGAAATGGAAACAATGATAATAACAACAACAGAAATTTAAACAATAATTACAACAACAGAAATGGGAATGATAACAATAACAATGGTTATAGAAATAAAAGCAACAGGAACCAGAATAACAATAATAATAATAATAACAATAACAATCGGAATAACAGGAACAACTATAATAATAATAACCGGAGTAATACGAATAATTGCAGTAGAAATAACACTGGAAATTATAATAACCGAAATGTACATCATATTCAGGAACAGGGAAACTCCCAAGATCCGGAGATTTTACAGTACCAAGAATCTTCGGAAGAAATCCAATAAGAACCCATAGAATTTTTAGTGTTTCATCGGATCTAAAGAATTACGTAAAATTAAATGTGAAGGACGCAGATAACATATTAACATTTTTAATTGACACAGGAGCAGATGTCTCTTTGTGCAAAGAGGACTCATTACATAACCACAGAGAAGATCTGGATGACTACTGTTTTCTGACAGGAATTTCAAAAGAGGGGATAAAATCACTAGGTTCAACGAATATACAGGTACAAGTGGCTGATACAATAATCGAACAGAAAATACAATTGGTAAAATACGATTTTCCAATTAATACTGACGGTATACTTGGAAGAGATTTTCTTTACAAGTATAGTTGTAACATTGATTATGATAAACTCTTATTAACAATTAACGTGGACCATGAGAGTAGAATTACCAATATATAATAATGCACTAAAAGTGACGTACCTGAAAATTTCACCAAGAAGTGAAGCTGTATTACCATTTGATATTGATGTCACAGAAGATAGTGTAATATGTAGTCGTGAAATCGCAGATGGTGTATACTTAGCAAATACTATAATCCCGAAAAATGGAAATAAGCATATAAGATTATTAAACACACTGAATAAAACTACGATAATAAGAAACTTGAAAGTAGAAACAATTCCTTTAAAAAATTTTAAAATTCTGCGAACTGATACCAAAACTACAAGCAAACAATATGACGAAGAGCGATTCAATAAGTTGCTGAATGAATTGAATATGGATGTCAACGATAACAACGCGAAGAACAAATTATTGGGAATACTTAAGGAATACCAATCTATATTTCATTTAGAGGGTGAGAACTTAACAACGAACAATTTTTATAAACAAACCATACAATTGAGTGATAAAAATCCGGTCTACATAAAAAATTATCGTTTACCCCAAACACACACAAAGGAAATAGACAATCAGGTTGGGAATCTATTGGAACAGGGCATAATAGAACCGTCCGTAAGCCCGTATAATGCTCCACTTTTACTAGTTCCTAAAAAAGGGCAAGATGATTTGAAGAAATGGAGACTAGTTGTGGACTTCAGGAAACTCAATGATAGAATAGTTAATGATAAGTTTCCATTAACACGACTAGACGACATTTTGGATAGAATGGGGAGAGCGAAATATTTCTCCACACTTGATATGACGAGTTCATTCCACCAAATAGAACTAGATCCAGCCTCAAGACCTTGTACGGCATTTTCAACTCCCAATGGCCATTACCAGTACACTAGACTACCATTTGGATTGAAGATATCTTCGAACAGTTTCCAGAGAATGCTTACTATAGCTCTATCTGGATTGGAATCTGAAGCATTTTTATATGTGGACGACATAATAGTTTTTGGATGTAGTTTGAGACACCACAATGAAAATTTAATAAAAGTATTTAATAGATTGGCGACGTATAACCTAAAACTTAATGCAAGTAAATGTTGTTTTCTGAGACCAGAAGTTGTATACTTAGGGCATTTGATAACGTCAAATGGTATAAAACCGGATCCCAGCAAGTATGAAGCAATTTCTAAATATCCAATTCCAAGGAATTCTGACGAAGTCAGGAGATTTGTAGCTTTCTGCAACTACTATCGAAGATTCATAAAAAACTTTGCTGAAAATGCAAGCTGCCTTAACGACTTATTGAGAAAAGGCAAAAAGTTCGAATGGAATGAAAATTGCCAGCTAGCATTTGAAAGTCTCAAAAATAGCCTAATGAATCCACCAATATTGCAGTATCCCGATTTTGATAAAACGTTTATATTAACTACGGATGCATCAAATTTTGCACTCGGAGCAGTACTATCACAAGGTTCAATAGGAGAAGATTTACCTATATCCTATACGAGTAGATCTCTAAATAAATATGAGAGGAATAAACCTGTGATTGAAAAGGAATTACTTGGTATCTATTGGGGCATACAATTTTTTAGGCCATACCTATACGGTAGAAAATTCACTGTCGTAACGGACCACAGACCTTTAATATCATTATTTTCTCATAAGAACCCAAGCTCGAAATTAACGAGAATAAGATTGGAACTTTCAGATTATGATTTTGATATCGTATATAAGAAAGGATCCAATAACACGAATGCTGATGCACTATCAAGAATAAAATTAGACTCCACGATGTTAAATAATATGATACCATTGGAAAATGATGAAAGTCTAAAGAAGACGTTAGTGGTAACAAGAGGTATGAATAAAAAGTCATCAATTGATAAAAATATCGAAAGCGACTCTCATAGTGAGCCTGATCAACTCCATATGTGGGATTGCACGTCCACCAACGATATAAAGAACGCATGCAAATTAAAATTTATTTTAGAGAAAAGGCCGACTAATGATATATATAGATACATTACAGAGTATGATAAATATTATAATGAAATGCGCATTAGGTGTAGCGATAATCCAAAGTGCTTAGGTACTCTATTGGAGAAGCTCTCATCTTATTTAAAGACTAGTAAAAATGAAAAATTTGCCATCGCAAGAGATGATGCAATATTTGAAATGATTCCTGCAGAAGAATTTAAGGCCAGATATAATGATTTGAATAAATCAAGTACAGATGACATAAAAATATTACTATACAATAAACCTCAGAAGATACTAAATGATAACAGAAAACAAGAACTCATAGAATTATACCATAACACTCCCCAAGGAGGACACTTTGTAGTGAGAAAAACTTTACTCAAATTAAAACAGAAATACACGTGGAAGAACATGTCTAAAATGGTAAAAACTTTTGTATCGAAATGTGACTTATGCCAGAGAAATAAACAGACTAAACACACAAAGGAACCATTTAAAATGACCGATACGCCGTCACAAAGTTTTAACACAATGGTGATAGACACAGTTGGTCCATTACGTCCAACGAATAATTTCCGATACATACTAACAATGCAATGTGAATTAACAAAGTATATAATCGCTTGTCCAATGGAAACTAAAGAGGCAAAATCAATAGCTAAAGCACTAACGGAAAATGTTATATTGAAATATGGTTTATTTAACATTCTCAAATCGGACAGAGGAACAGAATTCACGAATGAATTAATGAAGGAAATATGCACATTGTTAAAAATTGAACAACGAATGTCGACACCTTATCATCACGAAACATTGGGTACAGTGGAAAGGAATCATAGAGTTCTGAATGAATACTTTTTATCCTTCGTGGAAGATAATAATTGGCCAGAATGGATTCCGTATTACACATTTGCATACAACATAACTCCTCATGTGAATACTGAATACTCTCCATTTGAGCTAATATTTGGAAAATTACCACGGTTACCAGGCGATGAGATCCGGAATCATCCCATTACATATAATTTCGATAATTATGCCAATGAACTGAAAGCCAGATTGAGATATTCATTAGATATTGCCAGACATATGACAGAACAGATAAAGAAAAATAGACGATTAGATTCAAACAAGAAGACGAATAGTATAGAATTGAAAGTAGGAGATTTAGTATTAGTTAGAATAGAAAATAGGAGAAAACAAGAGGCACCATATAGAGGTCCCTATAGCGTAGTAGAAATTAATGATTTGAATGTTTCGGTAAGAATTGGGAATACAGTTAAAACTTACCACAAAAATTTATTAAAGAAATATAACTCTTAATATAAACGTAAACAAAAAAAAAAAAAGGAAAGTTTTTAAAATAAATTAATTGCTTACGATAAAATTATTACCTGAATGTCATTAACACTAAGAATTTATTTCAAAGCGAAAACAAAATCAAAAAAAAAAACGAAAACAGAAAATTTGCTAAACTAATGCATACTATATAAATGAAAATTAAACAATGCAAAAAAAAAAAAAAAAAAGAATGTTGTAAATATTATAGCCAATCATACAGTGTGCACACACTCGTGTTTATAGCAATCCTCCAATTTCTTACTTTTGAATTCGAAGAAATTGTATGATTTCTCTTGAGGGCGATGGTGTGGTGTATGCATACTGTAGAGTATTCAAATAGTGCTTGAATACTGAGCATGGGGTGACTTAGCACAATTAAATTGAAACCATTTAAAAGGTTTCTTATTTCATTACTATGTTTATTCTTTTCAATTGTTTATGGTACATTTCATGATAACACCATAAACAATAAATGAAATAAGGTTAACATATTGACCACCCAAAAGAATACTTGACACACATGCATGATATTTGAAACATATGTGTCACAGATATGTTTAACACAATGGGTGTGGTCTAAGTCACTCAAATGCTGTCGCTGCACTTAGTTTAATATGAAATAAATTTAGTATATAAGTCGTTGTAAAAATTAGAAATAAGTTAGTGTTAATTATAGTATTAAACTCATCACACAATTTCGTTAATAAAATTTATATTACTCTTTACAAAACGTGGTTTGAGTTTTATTGAGTCTCAAACCTCATCACAGCCTTTGTGCATAATTCATGTTCAAAAAACGAGGGCATTTACGAATGATATGTAAATCTTTAGGACACAATGGACACTTCGGATCGGAAACATTGTTTTGAAAAGTTTTAACGTTTTTGGGAGAAGGTTTAGTTCTAGAATCAGTGAATTTTGTGTTAGTCGTATTACGGATCTCAGCAACTAATTCTAAAGTTCTATAGCGATTCGTCAGGAATTTATTCAGATCGACCCACTTCGGGATAGACGTTTTATCGCTAAGGCCCTGTTCCCAGAGATTAAGAGTAGTATATGGAAGTCGGTTTGAGCAAAGGTATACAAATATCGGATCCCAGCTTTCAATATCTATATCGTAAATCTGAAGAGTGGAGATACAGGAGTTTATATCACGTTGAAGCTGTTTAATTGCTATTCCTGATTCGGAAATTATTGTCGGAAGATTGAAAAGGGTCCTTAGATGCCCATTGACTAACACTCTGCGATTTTCAAACCCATTACAAATCAAACCCTTGATTAGTCAGTGGGCTTTTTTTGACTATTTCCCGTGCTTCACCTTGAGTTTTATTCGTTAAATGGAAAAATTTTTCCACGGGACTGAGTCGAGAATTTTCGATATATATAGCGGTGAACATGTCACGGAAGGTAGGCCATGATATGTAATCGCCATTGAAAACTTCAATATCGCACGGAGGGAGGTGGAAGCTATTAAAATTTGAAGACCTCGGAGAAGCTGTGTCATATGCTGCTGTAGTAAGTGATGGACTGGGAAGGTCAGCTTTGAGAAGAGACTCAGATCGTTTAGTCTCGTAAAGCTCGGATAACTAGGCTAGCAGATTACAATAAGTAATATAAGTACTTTTATACTTGACCTTAAATGACTCTATGTTTTCTGTTTCACCATCCTGTTCATCCGAGTTCTCGATATCAAAAAGAATCTTCTCATACGCCTCTTTGACTCTCGACCAGGTAGTCTTTAATTCAGAGCGATGTACGTCGATTGCATGGAAAGAGGTAACAGGGTAGCGATTGTCAGAAAAATCATAGTCGAATTCAACGATGCTATCCGCTAACCGAATAAAATGATCGAGCGACATCTTGAAATACAAAGGAAATCTCAGAGCAGGCAGAAAGTCACAAGGGATTCAATTAAAATTTAAGTTAGATTTAAGTTTAAGTTAGGCTTAAACTTAATAGCACTAGAATATATTTTTATCAAAAAAAAAATTCTCTTTTTTAAAAGGCACCAACAATGGAATTTGTAATCAAAATGAACCTTGTGTTGTCATTTTTGTGTGTGACTTCAATTTTAATTTTAAAAAAATTTTACTTGAGAAACTTTCAAAAATTTCAAAAGAAATTGTTTAAAATTTTAAAGTTTATGATATCTTTTGAAAAATTTCAAACAAAAAGAGTGTTAGAAGTCGACTTTGAATTTAAAAGGAAAATAATTTTATTGGTTCAAAACTTTTTTTTTCCTGTGTCTATTTGGATGTGGCTCGAACTAAGGCAGTTAAATTTTAAAAAACAAAGGTATATTTACTACACCAGATTTAATGAAAAATTTAGACGCCTAGACTGACTCAGCCGATTTGGGAAGGCAATGCTAAATCGAGTCGAAATTAATTTTTGTTGAAGAACAATTTAGTTTTCGATAAGTACAAATTATTTGAAAAATTAAGAAAACGATTGAAACTCTGTACACAGTAGAAAATTACAAAATTCTATGTGTAATATTACACACCTCTTGTATATTAAAAAAAATTTATATCAGTAATTTACAAAAATTTACAACCAAAAAAAAATTGTTTAAAACCAAATTTAAAGTTAAACAAATGTTTTTAATTACTTAGACACCAGCTATGGAATTTATGAACAGAAAAACCTTGTGTTATTTTGGAATTATTAAAATTTGAATTTTAATTTAAGCAACTATTTTTAATTAATTAAAATTTTATGATACTTCTGTGTACCAAACCAATTCTCAAAATTGATGTGACAAAAAAGGTTAAACTTAGCTAAAATTGGAACTCTACAATGGCTTGCTGAACCCTGAGTTCGATAAAAAAGTTCTAACGTTAATTTGGTTTTTTTTACAATTGGGTAAATTTACACACCCTAGATCCAACTAACTTATGGTTTTGAGTGTACAAATATTGTGGAAATAGAAAGCAAACTAAGTAATATACACCGGGAAGAATTAACACAGAAGCCGTAATTTGAATGGAATTAAAATAACTTATAATTGTAATTAATAATTTTAAGTTATGTTCATTCACGGAGGCAACGCCGAAAACTATTAAAAAAATGGAAAATTAATAAATTAATTCTGGATTAATTTTATTTTTAATATTTTTGTTACAGAACAATCACAAAATATTTATATGTAAAATGAAATGCTTTTGTGGCTTTGCAAATTTCAGCCGACGATATTTATTTGTAGGGCAAAAAAAAGTATCTACAAAAGGAATTATGGAAAACGTTAAAGTTCGTCGACCTTTGCGGTGTTGTTTGTTAATTTGGTTCTTCTTCTTGCATGAATATTTTCTTGCAGAATTTAGAGAACAAAATAAACTTTTAGCAAAAAAGTATAAATGACAAAAAAAAATGTAAACAAAGTAAAAAAAAAGTCTGACGATTAAAACACATGTAAAACTTAATGCAAAAAAACTTATAAAGAGTTTCAAACAGCACCTTTTGTTTTCAGTGGGATCGGTGTGGATAAAGTAAAACACAATAATTAGTTGTGTAAGTGGTGAAGTTAAAAGAGTAATGATCGCAAAAGGGGAAATATTCATTAAGAGAGTATTTCCATTGAAATGATACGACACCAGAAGAGTTTACTCTTTTAAATTTTAAACAAAATGTAAATGTGTTTAAATATGTAAGATTTCTGTAGATGGAGAATGTGAGGAAAAAGTATTGTGTATATTGTTAAATGTAACTAGAGCTGTAAAAAGAAGGGAAAATAATGTTACATACATTAAATGATCATAACATGACCTGGAAGAAAAAGCGCGCCAAAATAAGAAAAATAAAGATGGATGTTAACTTTTGGAATTTATCATATGTACACTAGGTGTGAAAAGTATCCAACAATTTTGTTTGTTGGATATGAATAAAACTCGAAACACCTAATATACTTTTATTTAACTTTTCTAATGGACCTTTCTTACTTGAAAATCTCTAGGAACTCACCAATTTGTATGGAAAATTAAGCAGCTGGCACTTAATTTTTTCATCCTCCAAGGAATTATAGGTTTCCTTTAGTTAAAGATGATGAAACCTTCCTTTATTTCTGGCTTGAATTTCTTGGCTCGATCTTTTTATTATATTGTTTTCTGTTGTTGTTGAAATTTGTTTTTATGTGTATTATTTTTCTGGTTAATTTTCCACGATTTCTAATCTTCGTATAACACTTTTAATTATTTTCAATTAAACTTAATTTAATTTTCAATATTTATTTAATGTGCTGTCTATATTTTTTACGATGTTTAACACATTAAGTGTATGTTAATTTTGTCTTTAACTCTTTTAACTAATTTTTCCCTATGGTAGCTACCCACGCTGTAGCCATCAAGCGAAGATAAATTAATAAAAGTAACAAAAACTAACTAATGTGCACTATCAAATGCAATGGTATAGGAAAAAAAGCAAAAACAAACGAACCTGTTTAAACGTTGTTATTGTGTTTAATGCAGATGCTGTTGATAAGATTTCCAATTTCAAATCTCTGAGAGTTTTCTTCAGTTTTTTCCCCACTAGGTTATCTGGTTCGATGGGACGAATAAATAGTTTGAATCGCAGCAAGTGGTGGGCGATGGAATCTGGGAATCACACTCTGAGCAGAGAAACAAAGTCACCAGTTGAATTTGTTTCTCAGGAAAATAGAATAAAATATGCCAATTTAAAAGAAATAAAACAATGGAAATTAGGAAAAAATTGGAATATTTTATTTGAATAAACTCAGGATTACAATCTTACCAGTATGAACAACGGCTTGACAAAAAGAAAAAATTCTAGAATTTTTTTACGGAAACAGCATCTGCGACATTTTGATCGTTTGGACATTTTATATTAGCAATGCTTTTTTTAGTAATAGTATTAAAGTAGTTACCAATGTTATAAAAAAGATAAAAGGATCGATAACTTTGAATCTTTTATACCATTGGTAACGAAACGATTATAGACTGTTAGGGTTTTCGTAACGGGGATAATGCAAAAGGACAGCGTAGAACTTTTAGCATTAACAAATATAAAATTGAATATGATTAAATATTGTGCCAGATCAATTTTTTTACTCGGGTATATATGGCACAATATAAGGTACATAATTTAAAAAATTAATGTAATCTATATATATATAAGGGAATAACGTTACTGACTGACTGACTGACCCACTCACTCACTCAACAACATCGCCCAGGTACATTTTAGAATTTTGGCCAATGACGTTGTAAAAATGGGGGTTTAAAGGGCGAAAAGTCTTCCCCTTTGAAATTTGGTATGCAGGCTCCTTCTGTAGTGTAAATAACAGATAAGACGTGATTTTTGGAAAACCTAACGGGGAGGGGCATAAAAGGGTAAAATCCTCCCCCTTGACGGCCTGCCAAAACTTTTAGAGCTGGGAAGTTGAAATTTGGTATAATGGTTCCACCTTAGGTACAGACATCCACCCAGGTGGGATTTTTGTAAATTCCTACGGGGATGGAGAAAATCTCCCCCTTAACAGCCTGCCCACATCGAAATAGCTAGAAACCTGAAATTTAAAAAATGTATTGCCTGGACTATGGACTAACTCACTGATAAGCTACATTTTGGAATTTTATCCAGGGCCGTGCTAATATAGGGGCTTAAAAAGGGTTAATGTCGCCCCTTTAACGGCCTGCCGAAACCGTTGTACTTAAATTCTCCAGTGTAGCCAACAGATAAGACGGGATTTTTGGAAAATCCAACGGGGAGGGCAAAAGGGGGAAAAATCTCCCCCTTGACGACTTGCCAAAACCGCTGCAGCAAGAAAGTTTAAATTTGGTATATAGATTCCTCCAACGGCGTAGACATCCACCCAAGAGGCATTTTTGTAAATTCCTAGGGGGAGGTGAAAAAGAGGAAGGTCTCCTGAACGGCCTGCCCATCCCGCTGAAACTAGAAAGTTGAAATTTGGTATGTAGGTTCCTTCTCCAGTGCAGATAACAGTAATAACGTGACTTTTGGAAGATCCAAAGCGGAGCAGCAATAAAGCGGACGGCCTGCCAAAACTGTTGGAGCTGGGAAGTTAAAATTTAGTACATAGATTCCACCTCCAATGTAAATGTGAATGTGAATATGTGCTAATTTGCAAATGTATATATGTACATATGTGCAAATGTGCAAAATTGCAAAAGTGCATAAGTGAAAATTTTATTGATGGTTTGATGGTAATGTAAATGTGCAAATGTTTTAATCTGCAAATGTACAAATGGGCAAATGTGTAAGTGTAAAAATAGGTAAATATTTATTTATTTCGTTCAACATCGCCCAAACCACAGGTGGTAGGACTCTGAAATTTAGTATGTAGGTTCCTCCTGCGGTGTAGACATTCGCCAAGACGAAGTTCTTGGAAATTCCTTCGGGAAAAGCGAAACAGGAAAAACTCCCCTTTCACGGCCTGTCCAAACCCCTATATCTAGGAACCAGAAATTTGAAATATGCTTTTCTTGGAATATGTGCTAACTTATCGATGAAGTTTTCCCCTTAACAGCCTGCACAAATCGTTGGACCTAAGAAGTTGAAGTTTAATATACGGGCTCCATCTCCAGTGTAGATAACAGTTGAGACGTAATTTTTGGAAAATCCAACGGGGAGGGGCAGAAAAGGGAAAAACTCCCACCCTTGAGGTTCCGCCAAAATCGCTAGAGCTGGGAAGTTAAAATTTGGTGCATAGGTTCCCTCTCCGGTATAGACATTCACCTAGATCGGATTTTTGCAAATATCTACGAGGAGGGGCCCACACCGATTGAGCTAGAAACCTGATATTTTAAATATGTGTTAATTGGAGTATGTGCTAACTCATTGCTCAGCTACATTTTAGAATTTTAGCCAGGTACATGGTAAAAATGGGGGTTCAAAAAGAAAAATATAAAATTTGAAATGTGTTACCTGGAGTATGGGCTAACTCATTATTTAGGTACATTTTAGAATTTTGGTCCGGGACTTGGTAAAAATTGGGGACTCCGTGTTATTATCTGGGAAGACCGTATACTTTCGGGCGTTAGCACGGGCAATCCCGGACTTTAGCCCGGGCAACCATTTTCTACACTAACAACGTAGTATAACATAAAAAATATGTATGGTAATGCATACTGACATGTAAATTATATGATAATATATTATCAGATAAGGCCACATATGATTATATCGAACCTTTTTTACACGGGATGTCAAAATTGTATGGGAATGACATAAGCCACAAACACAGCTAATAACAGAAAATAAAAAAGTTATAGAATGAGGCTATTAATTCTGATCTTGAACCTGACAAATGCCTAAATGATAATGTTTGAATTTTCCATATTATGTGGTTTTTGAGATATTTTTAATTTTTTTATTACTCTGATTTTTCATTTGGGAAATTTTTCTATTTTTGATTACTTACCAGCATTTTCACACTAGGGACATATTTTTTAACATCTTCATCAACTTCAGATTTATGAGTTTGATATTCCAAATTACTCTCCTGAGTTTTAATTTGTTTAGATTTTATTGCTTTACTATCTAATGACTTTCCGAATAATCCTCTATTTTCTGCCGTTTGAATAAGATATTTAGCGTTCAGTCGAGTTATTCTTTTCCGTTGCAACAATGAAAGAAAACAACCAATTTCTTGATTTTTAAGACAATTATCTTGATTTTTACAGAGATCGGGTATGTCTACGCATACAAATTCATCTATGTCAGGAAGAACTACTTGTTCTTCATCTGGGTTTCCACAGTTTTGATTCAACTCTGATGGGCCTATAGATTCTTCATTTTTAGTATTTGTTTGGCTTTTTGATTCGATTGCAATGTTACGTTTTCTAGGAGAATTTGTAGTCATTGCAGCTGATGGTATGTTTGCAGCTTCTGCTTCATCCAGAGCTTCCAATCTTTTCTTTTCTAAATAGGCATCACGGTGCTTTTTAAGAGAAGAATTATTGACTATATCTAGTGCGTATTGCACCATTGTTGTATTTTCACTGCTAACAATGGAATGAGTTTGGTACAGCAGGAATTGAATTTGAGGACGTGACATTGCCATACGTAGGGTAAGTAATTGTTCTTCCAAAATGAGAGAAACTCGATGCTTTCCATCGTCACTTATGGATGATTCTGTTAAAATCTCTAACATACCCAGATCTCCTCCTCGTGAACATATTAAATCAATTGGATCCGAAATTGCACTAAAAGAGTTTGGCGGGTTTGCAAAAACTCCAACTACTGTGCGAAATCTGTTAGACTCTAATGGAAATGATGTAAATGATTCAGCAAACAATCGAATGTTATTAATGCTGAGTGCTTCCATATATTGTCTGTATCGTTTGAGATTTGAACCAGCGCCATAAACATAAAAATTATTAATTCCATTTACGGAATAAAACAAGGATGCCAAATAAGCTGTTGATCGAGGTGAGTCTATATGTGTTTGTAAAACATCGCCATTTAGGTCAAAGAAATTCAGTAATCTTCCCATTACAGCAGGACCCAATGAAAAGGTGCGGTCCTGAAATTAATAATTAGAAAATCAAATGAAATAATTGCATAATGACCCGGATGTGAATGATATGGTGAATGATAATTATAATTTAACGCCTTTTATCTTTTCTCGAACGTTATCTAAAAAAGGAGTAATTAGAGGATGATTTACACGTTGACTGCGCCTATCTGCTATTACTCAGAATTGGGTTTAAAAATAGACAAAACAACAAAATAATAAAAACTTGTAAAAAAATATACGTGGATTATTGTTTTCAAATATTGTATTTAGTGTGGGTGCGAGCTGGCAAAATAAAATCTAAAGTACATTCAAGTTTACAAATTTCTATGAAATTTAAAAAAATTTTCAAAAAAATTAAAAACCTTTTGTCAATTTGTATTTAGTTTAGCGCTCTCGCACAGAACATTAATGAAACTATTTAAACTGTTTATTTTCTTTAAAACAATACAATTCGTGACTCAAATTGTATTTTTTATTGTTTTTAATTTAAAATCAGAGTTTTCAATACCACGCAAAGTCTTAACTGGAATCCGAAAAATTTCAAAATGATGTGTTTTTTTATATCAAAACATATTTACATATTTAAAATTGAAAATATTTAATTGACAACTGAAAGTATTGTTATATGTATTACCTATTAATATACATTCACTTTTTGTTTTTGCATGTACTGAATTTTTTTAATAAAATATGCTATTAGTTTTTTGTATTTCATTTGCCAGTTGTAAAATTGTTTCAACAAATCTATCTATCCTTTTATCTACACAACGCGCGTTACACTCATTCGATCGTTAACCTTTGAGTTTAGGTTTGTTTTTCGATTTATGTATAAATATTCCATAAAAATTTAAATAGATATAGCCTTCTAAGGGGTTATAACATAAGCGGTGTGGTTATAAGATAAGCGGTTTTCACTGTTGGTGGTATATTTCCAGCCCTTTTATATTTACAACGATTTTGTACTACAAAACGTGAATGTATTTTTCGTGCATATTGCAAATTAATGAATCAGCTGAAAATATAAAATTATAAATTTTTTAAGTCAAAATTCAATTCTCCAAAGCAAATTTGGAAAGATTCTGGAGGGTATGGTATTACTTGTAATAATAAAACCAATACAAAAATATAACTACTGTCCTTTTGTAGATGCATGGGAACACGATGCCATTGACCATATTTTAGACGAATTAGTTGAGGACATTATTATGGTTTCAGCGTATTCAGCAAATTTCCTATACAGACTCAGGTCATATGGAGAAGGGGCGAGTATTAAAAAATGTTGGTCATGAATATTGATAATATATTTAAAAAAGATTATAAAGCAACTAAAAGATATGAAAAAAAATTTTGGTTTGACTGGCTCCATGAGAGGGCGCTAAACTTGAACAATTTTAAGCAATAAAGGTTTAACAAAAATATGGCTTTTAGTTGTTTCACGAAAAAAAAATAATATTAATTTTTGTAAAAATTTAATTTCAAGTTTGGTTTTTATTTTGTCTTGAGATTAAAAATATGCCTTTCATTATAAATCTTTAGTACAATTATTTTTATGGCTCTGAAAATTACCTTTTTTTGTATTAAAAAATCGAAATTTACAAAACTTTAATGTAGTAAAAAAATACAAAAAACGGTATTTTGACGTATTACAAAGTTTATACTACTTTCTCAAAGAATATAAGAAGAATAGGACCAAGTTTTTGCCACATAATTTCCACTAAAATTTGTTTGAAATGACGTAAAAAAAATATTTACCATAAATAACACATATGCATGAAAAATATATTTTTGGCAAAAGATTATAAAGCAGCTTAAAATCATGTAAGAGAATATTTTTGGTTTGCCTTTTTTAGAGACACGAGAAGGCGCTAAACTCAGGAAATTTTAATCAAAAATAGTTAAACACAAACAAGTTTTAAATGTTTCACGAAAAAAAAAAATAAAAAATTTTGTTTTTCAAAACATGATTTAATTTGTTTTTAATTTTTCTAGTATATAATATAACTTTATTTGATCTTATTTTAATATTAATATTCAATTATTTTAAGCTAAAGATCATTTTTTATAAAATTTCTTATTTTATTTTCGATATTTCGCTAACAATTTTTTTTTCTAGTATATTTGTAAAAACTCAAAATATACTATCAATTTTAATATAAATCATTTAAATATTTTTTCTAGCTTTGATTTATACATTTTGTTTTGTTGAAACACCAAAAATTACAAAAGTTTGATGAAGTAAAGAAACATACGAAAAAGGGTAATTTTTGTTGACGTTTTTCAAAGTTTATACTATTATCTCAAAGATAATAAGAAGAATAGAACCGATATTTTGCCACAAATTCCAAAAAAGCATGTGTTTAAAAATGTATATTTTCAAGATTTTTTCTTAAATTTGATACAATTTTGTAGTGTTAAAAATTAAAATGACGAATAAAATTAAAGTTCTCCGATAATACATTTATAAAAAAAAACATATTTTTGGAAAGATTTAAAGCGTTGATGTGACATGGAATTTTAAGCAAAAATTGTGAACAAGAAATGGGGTTTAACTAGAGATGTCACCAATAGAGTATTCTGGTGAAGGTGTACTCGTGACGAATAACTTTTTTAATAAAAAGTTTAAACTTGGACAACTAATAATCGTTTTTCGACTATAACTTTTCATTTTCGCTAACCAAATTTTATTAGAAATTTTTTAAAATTTTGGACTTATTTTAATAGTGGAAATATTAAGTATTCGGATGAGTAGTAGCAATATTCGGTAAATAGCCAAAACATGCCGAATACCGAATAGGGACCAAATATATGTGAAATCTCTACTTTCAGTTGTTTCACAAAAAATATTAAAAATTATATTTTCAAAAAACGTATTTCATGTTTGGTTTTTTAATTCTATATTTAATTTTTACGAAACTTAAATATAATTTTAGTATAAACCTTCAACAAGTTTTGTTTCTGGCTTTCAATTTTATTGTTGGATACAAAATAATTTTGACTTGTAAATAAAAAAAAAATAATGATTATTTAAAAATAATAAAAATATCGAAATATAAATATATTGTAGCGTATCACTTATTTTGTGATACTTTTTTAATATATTTCCTTAATAATTTGTATACTTTTGTTTTATTTCTAATTTAAAGTAAAAGTAACCGTTTGAGATTGTTAATTTAGTCGAGTAATCATTGATCGTTTTATAACATAAGATACAACCATGTGTGTAAAGATTTTCGTTGAGTGCTGTTTTTATTTAACGTTCGTTAATTTTATTTGTCGAAAGCTCTTTAATGGCATGTATAAAAGCAGCAACACACAACGAAAATGCTCATTCTTTAATACAGGTTGGTATGAGCAGTCGTACAGCTAGGAAATAACTAGCACTTTGGCTTCGTGACAACGTTGGTTGTTGTTGCCTCGTGTTTTGTTATTTTCTTAGCTGAATGAATAAGAATCATTGGTTTACGTGTTGGTGGCTGCATTGATTCTTGTTTTAACGACGCTCATATTAACCCAGTTTTTGTAATTCTCATTCTTTAATACAGGTGGAATGTTAAAATAAGATTTTCTCGCAAATAAAATATAACCTAAATATTGAAAATAAGTTTTAAAGAATATTTTTATTTTCGGAAAATAATTTAATACACTCTACAATATCTTATTAAATAACATCTGCTTGTGTTGAAGTCTATAAAACCTAAGAAAGTTGTTTATACTTAACATTTTATTTATAATCATGAAAGTATTCTATGATTTTTTATATTAATTACAAAATTGAAGAAATGTATCTATAATATTTTCAAGAAATATTAAACAAATAACTTATTATTTCTTATAAATGTTACCCGTGTACCCCATTATAATTTTTAATAATTTTCAGCTTCACAGTAAAAATTATTTAATTTTAAACTAGTTAAATGAAAATATAAACAACTCAATTAAATAACGTATTATATTTAATAAAATTTTTAATTACACTCAGAAAAAATGTTATAAAAAAAATTTGTAATAAAAAATTTATTATTTATCAAATCTTTTTGCTATTTACATTTTACAAAGTACAGAGTTTTTACAGAACGTTTACAAATTTTTGTTGCTAATTTCAGAAATAATTTTACAAATTTTTGAGAACAGATTTGCTAAAATTAGCAAAAAATATTACTAATTTTAAAAATGAGGATATTGAAGGAAATCTTATTTCTAATTAAATTTTGAACCTACAAACTTAAAGTGCCTTAAAATGTTACATACGGAAGTGAGTATACCGACTCATGTCTGAAAATAGGACATCCACTTAAAATAACACTAAAAAGTTTTTTTAGTTCCAAAAATCAGTCCTTTTTTCATTATTTATTTATTGAATCTTCACCTAATTTAGTGTACTAACAATAAGTATGCAAATCTTAAAACTAAATCTTAATATTAAGTCCAGCCAGTGCCAGACGAATTTTCATTTGTTCATAAATTTATATTCATAGATATGTATGGCATCTGAAAATTTTTCCTTCATATGTTTGATAGGTCTGCAGTGTCCCTCCATCTTAGTCGCATATGCCCATCATTATTCAAAAGATTCCGTGCTAGAACATTGGGATGAGTTTCCCATTTCTTAAAGTAGTTGTTGCTATATCTAGTGATTTCGTTACTAACTAAGGGTACATTGAGATATTTATGAATGTTGTAAGAGCTTGTTTTGCCTTCTCTGAATTTTTATAATATTAGATATGGGTTTTATAATCGAGTAGTATAGTAATAGTTTACAATCCAAGGCAAGTTTAGAGTTTCTACCGATTAACCAAGAGAGTTGAATAGCCTTTAACTTTATTTGGGAAAGTTCCGCTTATATATGACTTTTCCATGTGAGATGACGGTCAATATGGATACCAAGATACTTTACACATGTATCTTGGGGTATGTTCCGACCATAAATCCGGATCGGCGGGCAAGTTTCTCTTCTCAAAGTAAAAGTCATATGAATACATTTCTGCTCGTTAACCTTAATCCTCCATCTATCTAGCCAGTCCTTCAAAACTGTTATGTGGCTCTGAAGCAATCTAGATGCTATTAGCGGATCATTATGAACGCTAAGTATTGCTGTATCATCAGCGAATGTTCATGTGTGAGTGTTTTCGTTCAATGGCATGTCCGAGGTGTATAAAATATACAACAGTGGACCCAATATACTACCTTGTGGGACTCCCGCTTGTATATCCTGGGGAGCTGATAAAACTTTTTTCAGAGAGGGTAAATTTTCTGTTTGTAATATAGCTTTCTAACAGTTTATGGGTATTTGGGGGTAACATAAGTTAAATCTTATATATTAGTCCTTCATGCCAGACTTTATCAAATACCTGAGATACGTCAATAAAAAGAGCAGAGCAGTATTTTTTTATCCTTGAAGGCTTTTCTAATAACGGTTACTAATCTATGAACTTGCTCAATGGTACTGTGTTTCCGCCTGAAACCAAATTGGTGAGCTGGGATTAAGTTACCTTGATCTATCAGTACTGTAAGCTTTTCAATTAGTCACTTTTCAAACAACGTAGACATATTTGACAAGAGACTGATTGGTCTATACGATTCAACCCCTGTGTGATCATTACCTGGCTTGGGTATCATTTTAACGAGTGAAACTTTCCATTCTGGGGGATAATATTCTGGGCGCATTATAGCATTAAAAATAAATAGCATTATTCTTAATGCTACACGGGGTAGCATCCTGTTACTGACATTATCAATACCAGGGGCTTTTTTGGAGTTTAATTCAAAGATCGCCTTTTTGACCTCCTGAATCTCAAACGATATTGGGGGGTAATCTGCTATGTGCTGGGGTACAAATGGTGGCAACTCTTCTATAGAATATGGTATATTTGCCGTGAATACTTTTTTTAAATGTTCTACAAACAGATCTCCTTTCTCGGTATCATTTTGTGCCCAACCTCCGTTTGATTTACGCAAAGAAGGCTTACATTCGACAGGTCTTTTAAGATTTTTCGTAGCACGACACAATGAGTAATCGGTTGCTGATGTAGGATCCAAGTTCTCAAGGAATCTATTAAGTGAAGCAGTTTGTAAGTTTTTTGTACATTCTTTCAGGCGTTGCTTGAGTTGTGGAGATCTCTGCAGTTGCCACTCTCTACGAGCTCTTCTTTTTCCATTTAAGAGTCGTTCGACATCTGCAGAAAAAAATATTTTTTGTTTGTTGTGACGGGGGGGTTCAGAAGCAAGTTTAGCAGCAAGTTTGAGATTTGATTCGGAATTTCTTATCGAGAGGTCAATATCGTCTGGTGTTCTTAGCGGTATGTTTTCCGAGCAATGAGTACTGAGAAATTTTTTATATTTTAGCCAATTTGTTCTTCTGCCTGTCAGTGCTAAGTCACCAGTGGGTGATACAATTTCCTGGGGGTTTGAAATAGTAATAATAGTGGGTGTGTGATCTGAGAAGAGGTCTAACGAGGATTCCACCCCTATCAAGTTACTGGGGATACCCTTTGTTACTCCAGGATCCGGTATTTTCTGCCGATCTGTTGACTAATAAGTAGGTTCTCCACTTGAGATCACATCTAAACCCATTTTAGAAATTGCATCAAACAAAACACGGCCCTTCGGGGTAATCACCCGTGACCCCCAAACTGTATGCTTGGCATTGTAGTCCCCAGCTGCCAGAAAACATGATCCCAATGATTTATAGAAATCCGTGTATAGTGTCTCCGTAATGGAAAATCTGGGGGGGGGGGGGGGAATAAACTGACGAGATCACTACGTTATTATGAAATTCCTCAAAGCATAAAGTATTTGCTTGAAGGTAGTTCTCACAAAGGTAACTCATGGGAGAATGTTTTAGTCGAGATTTAATAATAATGGCTGAGCCTCCACAAGGCCTATCTCTAGGGTCTTTCGTGTTATAAACAGTGTAACCGCGGATTAAAAATACACTTCTCGAAGTCAAATGAGTTTCCGATACAAGCATTACATCAATATCCTTGCTTTTGAGAGAGTATTCCAATTCTTCTTTGTGTTGGCGGATGCCGTTTGCCTTACAGAAACATAATTTCAAACTGTTCATGGTTTATTAAGAATAGCCTGCAGTAACATAGACTGCATCCTCATCATCTCTTGCATCATGTAATTGGTGAAATTGTTAATAGTCTGCACTAGAGTATCGAGCGTTTTCTCTAATTTGCTAAAATTGTTATTAGGAGGAGGTGGCTGGAACTGAGAAGATACTACATCAATATACGATCTACCGTTGAGATTATGCTGAGTATTTAAAGGAAAATTTTTTATTGCGGGTTGTTGTGGAAATTCCGAAGCTTTTTGGCTATAATGGCTTCGGACTGGGGCAGATCTTTCCTTGTCAACAAGAATTTGCTTCTCTGAAGAATAAACTACGCAACCTCTGTAGTTAGCCGTATGATTTCCACCACAGTTGCTACACTTTTTGGCACATTCTTCGGATCTAGGCTGACTACAGTTGCTAGAGCAGTGTAGCTCATCACAAACTACGCAAACGGCGGGGAGCTTGCAATATGCCTTTGTATGGCCAAATTCTTGGCAATTTAAACATTAGACGGGACCGTTTCTTCTATGGGTTCCTTCAATCGTAATTCTGCTACAAAGCAGATATTTTACATTGTATATTCGGTGAACCTCTCCCTTTTTCAATTCAATATCACCATGCTCAAGCTCTACCCGAAAAAGGGGTTGGGGTAATTTTAAAACCGTATTTTTCCAGAGCCTCCTTCACTTCACTAGGATCGACGCAGGAGTCAATACCCTTACTCACTATCTGCAGACTTTTGCTGCTTTTCAATTGGCATGCGTAATAATTCCGCCTCAGTTTATCAAAGTCGGAAACCAATTTGCGAAAAGAGTTTTCACTATATGTTTGAATCTTTGTTTCAAAAAGCTTACCTCGTTTAAGGGGGACAACATGAAAGGAATACTCACCAATTGAAGTAATAATATTCTTAATAAGTTCATTTGAGTTCTGTTCTCTTAAATAAATAGGGGGAGGTTTATACGCCTTACCTGGTGGTTTCGGTTCATTGCTTTCACTATCCAGGATAGCAAATCGATTACCTGTTGAAACGTCCGACTGCTCTTTCAATTGCTTCGAAGATTGAGGAGTCCTTGAAGATTTTGGACTACGTTTTCTATTCAGTACAGTAAAATATCGATCTATACCTGTTTGTACCGTAGGGTTAGATACGATACCGTCAACTGGTGTTGTGACCGAATTTGTTTGCAAAGGGGTCTGGGGTGTAAACTGCACTAAAGATTGTTTTGGCTCAGCTACTTTTGAACAAACCAGATTAGTACCGGGGGTTTCAGTAGTGTTAATTTGTTTTTCCATTGCTGCTGCTGACAAAGTTTTTGCAGTCAAAGCAGGCAGAGAATACGCATATGGTTGTTGGAGTTGGTTTGTACAATCAAATCTCTTTTCTAAATATTGGTATTATTTGGCGCTTTTTCTTGATCACTATTTAAAAGAGATGGTGAAAGAGAGCTAGCTCTGACTGGCTTCGCGGTTAAATAAATGCTGTTGCAATTGTTATTGTTTACTTTATTATCTCTTACTTTCACTGTAATGTATGCATTGCGGCCATTTACGCTGAGACGTATCTCATTTAACGCAGTATTGAAATCACTCATAAAAACTTTGTTGTTAATAACAAAGAGAGGGGGAAGGAAAAAAAAAACAAAAAACAACGAAGTGTTTTGTTTATAATTGTTATTTTTTTTATTGTTTTGTGTTTAAAATAAAGAAGTAACACGGGGTTTTTGATTTAAATTTTGTATAACATATAATGTATGATTTTTAGCGTCCAGGCACTTATATTGTTCTTATTATTTTAACACTTTTATGCCGATAGATTTTATAAAAAATCACCGATCAACTTTTTATTGATTTACAGCGGCTCTCTTAATAAACTATTTTTTTTATTTATGTATTCTAGTTGTTTATTTATTTTGCAGCTAATTTTTAACTTTTGTTTTTAGATGTTTATTTATGTTTATAAACACTTATAAAAAGCTTTTAATTATCAGCTGGGGTTATATGTAATAACAATAAGATTTTAGGTTTTTATTTTTTGCGTTGTATATTGTAATTAGATTAAAATAAAATGTGGAGCTTAGAAAAAACAAGTCCGTCTCTACTGTAATAGCAAATGAAAAATCAGCCCTAAAAACAATTAAAATTTGACCTTAAGAGTAAAAAAATATTGACTGAAAAATTTTTCAAAACAGAAATAACCAAATTAAACTAAAATGATTAATTCTTTTATGTTTTAACAATTTTGTAAGATTTTTAACCCTTTGCTTTTGTTTTTAATTTTGTATAAAACATTTTTTGAAAAAAAACAAAAAAAATTGATGCTCGATAAAAAATAAATTTTAAATTTTGTACTAATATTCACAATATTTACAAAAATTTTTTTGCTGATTTAAGCAAACCGGTTTTTAATTCCTTAAATTACTTACTTAAATTTAGTAGCGGCTACTAATTTTTCTACTAATTTCATTTTACTACACGTCAGCAGACGTGTCTTGCTAAGATTAGCAAAAAAAAACCGCTGGGCTCAAATTAGTAAAATTTCCCGTAATAACAGCAAAATTTTCAGTTGCCATTACAGACTTTTTTTGGTGAGTATATTTATTAATTATTACAACAAAAAATTATGCCAATAACTATAAATGAAATTTCTTATATGTGATACATATAATATATGTTAGTATGACGATTTATTTGCAAACACGCTTTTTTCAGGTTTTTTATTGAACAAAAACACTTGGGCTACTCGAATGCAAACAGATAAAGCTGCACCGGCAAGAAGTATATGAAGCATGATGAACATCAATCTAGCTGTGTAATACAAGCCTAGTACAAATTTTACCATCGATGAACAGCTTTTTCCTTACCATGGTGGCACGTGTTTCATGCAGTATATCCCTTCGGAACCTGCAAAATACGGGATAAAGGTTTAGTGGATGTGTTATGCATTGAATTTATTTCCACTGCATGTGCAGATATATACCGGCCAAGCCGCATCTGAAAACCGGTAGAAACATAACAATGGGCAATTTTTTTCAAAACTTTGGGGCTTGCATAGCATTTATTATCTTGGAATTTAACGCTAGTTGGAACGCGCAGGAAAAATGAAACATATATTCAGGCAGAAATGAAAGCGCAGAAGGCTATGTCTATTAGTTCAACGACGTTTGGTTTCGGAAGAAATGTTGCAATATGTTCTTATGTTCCCCGTAAAAACAACTCTTTGTTGCCGCTTTCGTCGATACACCATGATGGCGAGATAGTAGAGAGTTTCAAACCTAAAATTGTAGAGTTCTACAATAAGACCAAAGGAGTCGTTTACGTCATGGACCAGTTATTCTCAGAGAATTCTACAAAGTGAGCTACAAAGCCTTGGACACAATCATTATTTTTAAATTTTTGGACATAACGGCCTTGGCTGCTTATAAGTTGTACTACGTGAACAACGACATGACCCAAATTCTGCAGACGAAAGCTTTTTCTTCAGAAAGTGGCTGAAAAAATTTGCATGCCTTTCATTGAGGAACGTGCACTCAATTACCAAATAACTAAGCACTTCTATACGAAAATAGCTATAAAACGTTACTTGAATCGATCACTAGAAATTGTTCGCGAAAGTTGTACATCAACATCTACTGCAGCAGGATCAAGAAATCCAGTAACTGAATCTTACTTTTTATGCTACATTCAGGGAGCAAAACGGAGAAGATAAACGCGGAAAGTATGCAGCATTTGCAAGAAGCCGATGTGCCTGGAACACTCGGTAACAAATTGCGTCTGCATTCCTTGTGACCGGAATAATTAATAAATTTTTATATAATATTGTTAGTTTTTTTTGTATTCATATTTCTTATTTGTATATTTATAAATTCTTCATAAAAATTTAATTCTTTAATTTAATCTTTGAACAGCCTCTAACACGGGTACCTCGGTTATACGTTTGCGTAGGTGTCATCTTTGAAAGCTTATAGCTATATAACCACTAAACCGAATTCCATAAATGGCTAATAAAATGACACAAAAAGACATTAATTTCCTAGATCCGAAGTTTCAATACTCTATTAGTATTGGTTTTGCAGCTACAAACGTTTGAAGTCGCTAGTGGACACACGGGTACCCGGTTTCGCATTCTCGTGTTAATTGGAATGTTGGCAGAAAAACTATCTCATATCCCCACTTTTCTTACTGAAAGTACCCGAAAATATTGGGATTACCTGAAATTTTGTACAGCAGATTATAGCTCTTAAGGAGACTTATAATATGGACCTATTCCTCAAGGGCTTACTCCCATGTGGGTACTTTAAACAGAAAAAATGCATTTATTGTAAGTGTACCTTTTTGCTCTACTGGGAACAGTTGTGAAGGTATTGATGTGAACTTTTTTACAGGATTATAACTCCTGATGAGACCTATACGATTAACACCTTTTCCAAGGGCTAATTTCCATGGAGGTCCTGTACATGAAAAACACAGTTCTGAAGGGATGTTTGAGAACTATGGACGGTATTGCAGCCCTCGGAGAGACCTATAAGATGGACCCAAAAAAAAGGTATATCGATTATATACAGGGTGTCCGCCGGGAAGGTATACTAATTTTTTGTTTATAATTTTTTATTAAATGAAAGATAATGGATCTTATATTGATAAATGTTTTATTTAATGTCGGCAAAAATGTATGGAATACAATATCAGATAAATATCCGCCTCTGTTAGACTCACAAATGCGAGCCCTTTTGAGCACATTTTTCATTACATTCTCACACATTTCACGCGGTATTTCATCACGAATATTTTGTTTGAGTTGCTCAAGCGTTTCGGTTTTGTTTGCATAAACCTTGCATTTCATATATTCCCACAAAAATAAATCCGGAGCAGTCGAATCAGGCGACCGTGGAGGCCAATCAACATCACCATTTCTTGAAATAACTTGTTGTGGAAAGAGGTCTCGCAGTAATTCCATTGTAATCCTGCCTGTATGCGATCTGGCACCGTCTTGTTGATTAAGCAATGCATGCAGTTGTGGCGTTAACAAGTTTTCAATCATATCACGACATCGCTCCTCATTCAAAGTTACCGTTAGGCCGTTTTCATTTTCGAATAAGTAAAGTCCAATGATTCCTCCTGACCAAATTGCACACCAGACTGTCACTTTTAATGGATGCAAAGGTGACTGATGAATAATTTGAGGGTTTTCCATTGCCGAGAACCGACTATTATGTTTATTCACATATCCATTAAAATGAAAAGGTGCCTCGTCACTCATTATAATTTTTTCATGAAAATCGGGGTTGTCATGGGCGAGCTGTTTATTTAAAACACGTTGGTTTATCGAATATTTTTCCATAATAAATTTGCCACCTGTCTACTTCACGACTGCCAAATATGATCTGTCAAGACTAATGTTTTCCAAAATGGCGGCAAAACAAAGTAGTATACCTTCCCGGCGAACACCCTGTAGATAGATATTTTTTTCTATATATGTATATTAAAGGACCCTCATGAGACAATAGTATGTCCATCTGGTAGGTCTCTCCGAGAGCTATAATGATGCTTTGGCATCATTATAGCTCTCTTCTTGGGAATCCTTTCAGAACTGTTCCAAGGGGTGCACAAAACGCAATGACTTTCCGTACAGACGAAAAATAAATGTTCTTTATTTGAGGGACCCCCATGAGAGTACGCCGTTAAGAAGTGGGTCCATCTTATAGGTCTCCCCGAGATATATAAAGTTTTTCATATTTACTGACCCGCATGGAAGTAAATCTCTCGAATGTGGTCCAACTTTTAGGTCTTACCGATAGCTGTTTCCAGGATAGCAAAAAAGGCTGCACGCGTGCGTACAGTGATACACAGCTTATTTGAAAAACAATCGTAAAAGTGGTATATTTTATTCTGAACTCTATGTACAAATAAATGATGCAGTTTTATAGAAAATTTAATCTTCAATTTAAACACCAAAAAATTTACACAATTATCAACATTGAACTATTTATTAAAAAAAAATAAACTAAACAAACACATTATTCTCATGTTACATCTTATTCCGTGTATGACAATTGAACATTAAAAAAAAATTTAAAAATAGTTGAAAAATAATTATTTATTTATTGTAGGTTAGCCTTTTTGCTTTATTACACACGAAAAAATAAAATTCATAATTATTTTAAAAATTGTTCATAATTTTGAAGGATTATATTACGAGTATATATGTGCCTTTTTAACTATTTATGAAGTGTTTCTAACTTCCCAGTGTTTTTTATTTATAAATTCGATCATAATTATTATTTATTGTTATTATTCTATTATTATAATTTTTCTATTGTTTCTTCATAAAATTATTTACACACAAAAGCCAAAATATATCTTTGATCAAATTCAATTTGCCAGATCGAGAAAAAAGTTAATGCTCCCTAGACATCATTCGCTTGTTTCTGAATATCAATTTCAATTTCTATGGAATTTATTACCACACAACACACAAAAAACCAGCAACGCACTTCAAAAAACTACTTTATAACTTTTTAAAATAAATTTTATGTTTTAAATCTTTTTAATATGTAAATGTTTTTTTTTTTATTTATTTTTATTAATATTGTTTTCAAAACTATTTTTTTTTAAATTTCTAATTAATTTTAATTTTATTATATCATTTTAATCATTGTGAAACAATTTGGATATCTTATTCATGAACTATAATTACAAGATTTAATTTTGTTGTAATGAAAAACTAAATAAATAAATAAAATTAAATTATGAATTTTGTTCTTAAAGAAAAAATCATATTTAATATATCCAAATTCTTAAATATTATAAAAATTTCATTAGTTAAGTGTTTCTAGAATTCCCTACTTTATTTGATGACGGCGGACATACATAATAGAAACATGTTCATTAGGATGGCAGCTATTTTAAAAAATGTTGATTTTTTTACACTTGACCTAAAAAGTATATGGTGAAAATTTGAGCCAAATTGGACAATTTTAAACCGCGGCACACAGAGGTCAAAGGTCAAAATTTGGGAAATTAATTTTTTTTTTCAAAAAATTACTTCTAAAAGCCATATTTGCCCGAATAATTTAATGAAAATTTGTAATTAAGTTCTTTTATGTTTTTTTTTTCTTGTTATGATAAATTTTGTTCCAAAATAATTAACCCTCTTATAGCCCAGGGGTCAAAAATGACCCAATTTATACAATTTTGATAAATAATCATAAAACAGGCCCAATTTAATTAAATTTTTTTCTCAAAAGTGGAAAATAAGTTTTATTAAATATAAGCAACATATCTACGGTCATAAATTGATACCACATAAGACTGATTTTAAATTTTCAGATATGTAAATTATGTGTAATTATTTACTTTCTTCGGGTACTTAATACAAACTGAAGGAAATACCAGTTAAGTCGTGTCCATTTATGATTTTCGACACTTTGCTAAATTTTTTTAAACATTAACCCTTAATGTGACCCTTTTGGGTCTTCACTTTTTAAAGAATTCATGTAAATAATTTCGTTTATATTGAAACCCAAATAATATTTACATTTCTTATAAGAAGGAAAATATGTAAGTCTGGTATACAACCGTTAATAATATACTACTCTGACAGCCTAGACAATAACTATATTAAATTAACTGGAAATTTTCAAAGTACTGAAATCAAAACAAAAAAATCTTCGAGTCCTTTTTTTTGAACATTAGATATAAAATCATCGAAATTTTCTAAAAATCTAAGTGTACTTGATCTACTGCAATAATTAATAATTTTTCTTTATAATTTCTTTAAGCGATTTCTTTATGTAAAAATGCCGACTTTAAGAGAGGAAATTTATCTAATTGGCTTTCCAAATCTCCAGATCACAGGCTCTAAACTACCATCAAAAGGAGACTGCCTCAAAGTATTATTTTTTAATATAAGATTCACTAAACTTAATGTACAAGAAAGCGCTCGTTTAGTTGTAAAAGAATGCTCAATATTTTGGGAAAAGGCTAACATTCCAGTCAGGCAATTTCATCGAGCTGTCAAGAAACTTTTAGATCTTTATGATGAATGGAAATATTTTGTTAAAACTAAAAAAAGGGATAGTGAAACGTATAAAATAAAAAGAGTTGAATGGAAAGATGGCTTGAATGATTTGTTTGATATTGCTCATAACGATGCATTAAGCATTATTAAAATTGAAGAAGATAAACAATTCCTACTAAATCAAAGATTAAAAGGGCGCCCAGGAAGCATGCTTGGAATAGATGTTAAGTTATTGAAAAAGAATGAAAGAATCCAAAAGCGAGCTGAGGCTGAGGAAGTCAGGAAAATAAGAAATATGGAAGCTGCATCCACATCAAAAGGTAAAGTATTACATTTTTAATTGTCTTAAACCACGATTGGTTTAAATCTCGTAAGTGAAGCAGAACATTTTAAAAATAATCGAATTCCTTATAGGTGTTAAAAGTTTCGATGATATCTAAGATTCCGAATCTGATTTGGAGGATAATGTGGAAATAGAGGATATAGGACCTCCAAAAGAAAAAAGAGCACGTAAAGATATTTTAACACCGAGACTCGCTGCAGTTTTGGACAAGCTTAAATTAAGTTGTAGAGATGTTGTACACATATTGTTTGCAGTTTTGGAAGCACTAGGAATACATCCATCTGAATATGTCATTAATCGCACGTCTGTGCGCCAACAAAGAGAGGTTTTAAGAGAAGAACTCAGCAATAGTGTAGTGCAAAAGTTTAAATCTATAGACCAGCCACTGACAATACATTGGGACACTAAACTGCTAAGCAATCTTACTGGAAAACCCGAAGATCGCTTATCGATTATAGCTACATCCACAAACATTGAGCAAATTCCAAACATGCCTGATATTCCTTCTGGAACAGGCCTTGAAATATCTTCTGCTGTTTACGATGCTTTGGAGGAGAATAATATTTTATCAAAAACAGAGGCATTCGTTTTCGACACAACATCTTCAAATACAGGAAGATTTAAAGGAGCATGCACTCTACTAGAGAAAAGAATTGGGCGTGATATTTTATATATGGGTTGTCGTCATCATATATATGAAATAGTGTTGGCAGCTGTGTTTATAGAATCCAACATCGGAGCAAGTACAGGCCCTGATATTGTTTTATTTAAAAAATTTAAGAACCATTGGCTTCAAATACGGCAGGATAAGTATGAACCGGGAATAATTGATCCAAGAGTTAAAGAAATATTAAGTGATGAGTGCGATGAAATAATTATTTTTGCTAAGAAAAAACTAATGGAAGAGTTACCGAGAAACGATTATAAAGAGTTTCTGGAACTCATTATAATTTTTTTAGGTGGAACCCCACCTCGAGGAATATCATTTTACAAGCCTGGAGCATATCATTTAGCTAGATGGATGTCCAAAGGTATATATTGCCTCAAAATTTTATTATTTCGGAACCAGTTTCCTGAACTCGGCCAATGTGAAACCAAAGGTTTAATTGAACTAGCAGGTTTCATAATAAAATGCTATGCAATTTTTTGGTTCGACGCAACAAAAGCTCCCTTTAAACGATTTGAAATTTTTACGCAAGTTGGAAGCTTATAAGAGTTTAAACAAAAATATGGCAGATAAGGCAATTTCAAAAATTATAAATCATTTGTACTACTTAAGCGAAGAGTGTGTTGGATTTGCTTTATTTGATTCTAGAATCTCTGCAGAAACTAAGGTCAAACTAGTGGAAAAAATGGGCATTAGTATTCCCGAACAATCACAAGAAGATGAAAATGATGACATTTTGAAAAAACTTCCATTGAAACAAGTTAATGTTAAGGATTTCATTGACAGAGATGTTAATACGATTTTAGAAGAATTATTTTCTACAAATACAAAGAAACTGTTTAAACGTTTTAATATATCTACGCAATTTTTAAAAGAGGACCCAAGAACATGGGAGGACTTAAATGATTACAGGGACGGAAAACACATTGTTGAAAACTTAAAGATTGTTATCGACTGTGCGGAAAGAGGTATAAAACTTATTCAAGAATACCATCAAAAAATAACAAAAGACGAGGAGCAACGACAACATTTATTTAAAGTAATATTTATATTAGTTAAGTGCTAAAACCAAAATGGTAAAATTTCTTTTGTTTTTTTAGGTTGTTCAGCAATATAGGCAGAAATACGGCACAAATGCAACTTTGAAAGATTTATGTACCGAATTTAATTCATAAGTTATATTATCACGTATCTTATATTATATTTTTTATGTACTTATTGCTAGAAACCAAATTTACGTTTTTAAAACAAAACTTGTATGCAATTAAACAGAAATGACCTAGATGGATAGATTAAGGGTTAATGTTTTTTTTTTAAATTAGCAAGGTCTCGAAAATCATAAATGGACACCACTTAACTGTCATTTCCTTCAGTTTGTATTAAGTACCCGAAGAAAGTAATTAATTACACATAAATTACTTATCTGAAAATTTAAAATCAGTCTTATGTGGTATCAATTTATGACCGTAGGTACGTTGCTTATATTTAATAAAACTTATTTTCCACTTTTGAGAAAAAAATTTAATTAAATTGGGCCTGTTTTTATGATTATTTATTAAAATTGTATAAATTGGGTCATTTTTGACCCCTGGGCTATAAGAGGGTTAATTATTTTGGAACAAAATTTATCATAACAAGAAAAAAAAACATAAAAGAACTTACTTACAAATTTTCATTAAATTATTCGGGCAAATATGGCTTTTAGAAGTAATTTTTTGAAAAAAAAAATAAATTTCCCAAATTTTGACCTTTGACCTCTGTGTGCCGCGGTTTAAAATTGTCCAATTTGGCTCAAATTTTCACCATATACTTTTTAGGTCAAGTGTAAAAAAATAGGCGGGCGCACTTCTCCAAATTCAACATTTTTTAAAATAGCTGCCATCCTAATATATATATATATATATATATATATATATATATATATATATATATATATATAAACATATATACATACATATATACATATATATATATATAAACATATATACATACATATATACATATATATATATGTACCCTCCTAAAAATGAACCTAAGACTTTATTAAGGTGACATTAAAAATATTTCGGCTCTAGCTATGACCTCTCGTGAACTGGACCATTTTGAAAATGGTTCTATTTTTGCATATTTTGATTTGAGAATCTGTTTTCTTACCAACATATACAATATGGATATCATAAGAAAGGTTTTTTTTAAGGCGCGGCCAACTGTAAATACAATTTGTCCAAGGACGATCATCCATTTCCTTTTTTTGAGGATATTCTGTAAAAAAAAGGTTTTTGAATTTTTTGTCCGGGGTTGTTTGTAATAAAAATGCCAAATTAACATATTTTAATCTTTTAAATTTAATTTCTTTTTTGTATTTCATTTCAACAAAAAATTAACTTAAAACCAATATTTTTTAATATAATGTCTTAAAAATGAATATAAACTATATTCACATCAAATGAATAGAGATCATTAGGTTTGTAAATTGGTAAAATTAGGTACGTTAGTAATTTGAACATTTAAAACGTTTGGCATTAAAAAGTTTTTTAATATTACATTTTAAATATGTAAAAAGAAAATCTATTTTTCAGTTCTAAAATAATATTTTAGAAATAATATGCAATTTATATGTTTCGTTTTAAGACGATTTTTTTGTTAGCTTTTGATACGTCCAACATCTACTAATAGTAGATGTTGGACAAATAGTCAAAAGACAATTATATAAATTAACTTTAACTTTCAGTTGTCGCATTTATTAAGATATATGAAATCATCATATAATGATGAAAGATTTTGTACAGTCTCTTTTTTAGGATTTTGAATACTGTTTATTGTGTTATTTAAATCAGAAATTAAACTATTTGAATTTGGAATATCCAAAGTTAAGTCTTCATCGGAATTAGACTTACATATAAATCTTCATAACCAAACAAACGATTACAAAAGCGTTCGGAAAAAATAAAAGAGACCAAGTAACCCAGTTGGTGATGTAATTAAAAAAACCGGTTAACCGAACAAAAATATTCGAAACCGATCGGTTAAAAAAAAAGAAACCGGTTGACCGGTTTCGGTTGATGAATATTTTTCCACTGTAAAGTAGGCTGACATTTACAGAAGCAAATTTTCTTTGCTTTTACGCACCATGTATGTGGGAAATTTGTCAAGCACACTGTAATCATAGTCCCGCACTAAAGTCTCCTTTTTTTGAAAACGACTTTAAATTAAAATCCTGTTATAATCTATTTTGCTATAATAGTCAGAATTAAAGACAGTTTTAAGTTGAAGCGGCTTTAAATAGGTATCACATTGATCAGCTGATTTTATATTAGCTTAAAAAAAAGAAAAATGTGTAAATAAAAAAATAAAATGTGAAATGAAAAAACTTTATAAAAAAAGGACAGAATCGTGCATTTTTATTAGTAAAAATTTATTATATTAATAAATATTATGCAAAATGCCTTATTTATTGATATAATTTTCCTTTCAATATGAAAAACGGCGAAATAGGTACATTTTTTTGCATTTTGTAGCAAAAAATAAAATTTATTTGAAATCCCGAATTTCTGTAGCACTTTAAACTTATTTTGAAAACGTTTGTATACAAATTAATAAACTAATAATCAAAAAAAATTATAATTTACTTACCTGTATTATAAAATAATTATTCAACACAAGCTTTGATTTCGTAAATTCACTTCTATCAATTGGAATACAAGAAAGGAAAAGCGGGCACATATTATCCCACTTAAATTGAGCTTTTAACAATTCGGTTTCACTTTCACTAAATTTAAAACCATTGTCAATTAAAAGCTTTTCGGCATCCGTTTTGTTCCTAAAAGAAAAATTGAAAAAGTAATTGCACGGTAAAAAACATTAAACATAGAACAGAAAAGAAAGACTGGGAAACCCACAAATCACTTAAATTATTGCATTGGCATCACTGTAATGTATGATAAAATGTTTTTTTTCTGCTGTAATATTTTTTTTTTAGAAAAATTACAAAATAATATTGAAAGTGGATTTATTATTGATAAATACACCAAAATCATAGTTTACTTGATAATATTCGATGTATATCAAAGGAATTTGAGTTTGTCTTTATGAATTGTGTTATAAGGAAATCATACTGTTGCTGTCTTGTACAAGCCGCCATTAATTTAATATTTTTTACAAAAACAAAAAAATAATTTTTTTACATTAGTCAATAATTTGTACAAATAGGTTTGATGTTGAGAGTTCTTCTTCTTTCTGCAAATTTCTACTGTACAAATTATTGCCAGCAAAAATTTACAAGCAGAAAAAACAAATGATTGGAAAAAATGTCTTTAAATTTTTGTAAATAAAAAAAATTACAACTACGTTGTTTTATGCAAAGCAACAAATATTGTTAAATGCATTATATAAAATATAAGAAAACCTTCAAAAATGTTTCTGCTTAAGATTTTACAACAAGAATCCTCTTTTTTCATTTGGTTTACAATCAGCTGCTTAACAAACTTGTTAATTATTGCAAATTTTCCATTCGCGTACTTTTTTAGAAAATTTTCATTTAGAGAGTAAATTTGTCTTACTCTCTGTAAGATTGTTGCTAAGTAAATCTTACTGGACTTGACTGAGAAAAGTAAGCAGATGAACTTATTATGGGAAATATATCTAAGGAATATTTTTAATAAAACATGTTAATAAAACTGATATCAAAATTAATTGTGTTGATTTTAAAGAATATTTTTACATTCCTTGTGCTGCCATTAGTAATGAACAAATTAATTTTTTAACTTTAAATAAAATCTTTAAGTATCAGTGTGAGGAATGCAATATTGGTCGAGGGTGCAACTGAAGCTTTAAATATTAAAATGCAGCTTAAATAAGGTTTTGAAAATATATGTACTCAGTTAAATCTGAAATTTGATGAACAGAAAATACAAATGGAAGAACATACAAAAACCCTATTTAGAATGTTTGAGGTTAGAGTTGAAAAAATTGTAAACAAAGTTCGTAATGACCTGTCATCTGATTTAAGTAATATAAAGTCTGATGTAAAAGAGTGTCAAAAAACTGCTAATCTGATGGAAAAATAAACTAATACTAAACTGCAGGATATAGCAGTCTATAACAATGTTTTACAAAGACGTCTAAACAGAAGTGATATTCTCATCAAAGCTTAAAAAAATAGGAATTAAAAATCTTAGAAAATCTGTGTTGAAAATTGAAATAGTTAATGTACTCGTGTTAATACTGATATCCCTAAGGTTAGAATAACATTTAAAGATAAGTCTGTTAAGATTTGGAATATTGAGCAGTTTATTGTTTTTATTAAAGAATCAAATGATTCTAATGTATAGGCTTATGCTTTTGTTGAATAATATTTTAAATTTGCTAGGCTTCATTTATTGTAACAAATTTAATTTTTCTTTTGTTTGCAATTTTATTTAAATTTTTTTACCTGCTCTTTATCTTGATATTGTAATTTTTTATTTTTGATCTCAAATATTGAAAAGTAATAACTGATTCACTAGTTAAAGTAACTAAGAATCCTACAGTAGATTTTAATTATAAGTTTGTAGTGGACTTGAATTTCTCGTTTTCCTTCACTTTTTTAAAAAATGGGTAAAGAAAAATTAAAGTAATTTTTAAATTACAATGGTTTTTTATCTGGAATCTTGCCAAATGTTCTGTTGGATACTGACTCCTACATTTGTTGGTGTGTACCAAATAAAATTTTTTGTTTATTTGTCAGATAATTTCAAATGGAACTTTTTGTATCGGGCATAAGTTGTTATCGTATTTGTTTTATACTTTTTGTTCAAACTTACAGCAGTATGCGCATATTTTTTTTATTAATAACTTGCATAAAATGTTATTTAAAGTGAATTTTATTGAATTTTGTTTTAAGTTTATTAAATTACCTTAATGAATTCACTTAGAAATAATTTGGGTCATATTGTCAGTGATAACACTGTATTAAGTTCTGTAGGAAATTTTTTAAATCGAATTAATATTGGTCACATAAATTGTAGTAGTCTAAATAATAGTTATAGAAATACGAACATTGTTGAGGTTCGTTCTATTCTTGATGGTGGTTTTTTAGATTTTTTTGGGGTAAATGAAACTTGGCTTCGTGAATGTATAATTGATCAGGCTGTTGAAATATCTGGATATAACCTTAGCGTTGTCCGACCGGCCCAAATTTTTTTATTGGAGGCTTGAGGGCCAAATGGAAACTTTTTCGGCCCGGCAATCAATACAAAAAAAAAAATAAATGGTCATTCGATAATTTTCGGCTAGTGTCTATTAACTTTTTCTGTGTATTCTCCATGTTTACTTAAATTAAAAATAAGAAAAAAATTTTTCATTTGAAAAAACTTTTCCTATGATCTCGAATCAAACTAAAAATACATTTTTATACATATAAATTCTTATGACAAATACTTTGTTTACATGTAAAAGAGAAAAGTCAAGAATTGCCAAGTATTTTTATAAAATTTTACTTTTTAACTACTATAACTACTTTGAAAGTCTATATAAGTGTTGTTAGTTAAATATTTTCAATTTTAAATACATATGTTTTGATATAAAAATAAACTCATAAATCTGAAAGTTTGGGGATTCCAGTTAAGACTTAATGTGTTATTTGAATTTCAGATTTTTATTTAAAAATAAACATGAATTTTTTTGTTCTAAAAGAAAATATACAAATAAATAAATTATAAACTAAATACAAATAGACAAAAGATTTAAAAATTTTTTTGACAAAACATTTGAACAATTTTTAAAAGTTCATAGAAATTTGGATACGTGAATTTAGTTTAGATTTTAAGCCACACGCACATAAAATACAACATTTAAAAACAATAAACTACCTATGTTTTTTCTAAAGGTTTTATTACTTTGTTGCTTTGCTGATTTTTAAACCCAACACTGAGTAATAGCAGATAAGGATAGTCGACGTATAAATCAACCTTTAATTACTCCTTTTTTAGAAAACGTTCGAAAAAAGATAAAAGGCGCTAAACTAAATAAAAATAAAACTGATCGGTTTTTAAAATCTTAAGTTAATTTTGATTGTTTTTAACCAAATAATATTACGAGTGTAAAAAAAATTGTATTTTGTAAATAATTTCGAGGGGAGGACCGGCACCCTGGGCACGCCACTGAGTACTTATAATTTAAAAGAAGACGCAAGCGAATTTGATGCTACGGCTGTCTGTTCGTCCCTTGTAGGTATTATTAATATAAACTATATTAAATTCTAGTAGACAGCTTGGACGACTACGTCTGGCTTTGTCCCTATTTATTTAATATATGTATTGTCATAATAACCGGAGTTTCATCACCTACAAAGTATATTAATAGGTAATACATATAACAATACTTTAAGTTGTTAATAAAATATTTTCAATTTAAAATATATATGTTTTGATATAAAAGACACATAACATATTTCTGGAATTTTTGTGGTTCCAGTTAAGACTTTAAGTGGTATTGGAATTTTAGATATTTAATTTAAAAAAGAATAATACAATTTTACTGTTTTATGGACCTGTGCGAGGTAGCTAAATAAATTCTAGACTAAATACAAATTGACAAAAGGTTTTGAAATTTCTTTGAAAATTTTTTAATATTTTATAAAAATTTGTAAACATGAATTTACTTTAGATTTTATTTGGCCAGCTCGCAACTACACTATACAATATTTAAAAACAATAAGCCACATTGGAATATATTTTCAAACGTTTTTATTATCTTGTTGTTTTGCCGATTTTTAAACTCAATACTGAGTAATAGTAGATTAATTATTCCTTTTTTAGACAACGTACGAAAAAAGGCGTTAAATTAAATAAAATGCCAACTGACCGGGTTTTAAACACTTGAAAGTGTATTTTTGTTTGTTTTTAACCAAAATATAGTATAAGTGTGGAAATGATTATTTAGATCTCGTCATAGAAGAAGGATAACTATGTATAAGGATTTCATCAAAAGCAGCGGACAAATCGGACAAATGAAATTTTGTACAGCTTACAATGGTTCGGTAACTAAAGGGTGGTTAAATTTTAAGGGCCGATGTTGAATGTGAACTACACCTAAACGTCAAGTATTTCTCTGCATTTCATTTGACATTTCAGACTTACTTAATGGAAAGTTCAGGCTTATTATGAAAATGGGCGTTAAAATCAAAATGCACTTTGAGATTTTTTTGGTCAGCATAATCGACCAAATGTGTCCACAATCGGGATAATTGTGCACATATTTCTGCAAATCGGGTCTGTAGGAAATAAGAAAACACCTGTGCATGCTCGCCAAGTTCGTTCTGCGGAAAATATTGCTGTTGTTCGCGATAGCGTGGCAGAATAGCAGTCAACCTCGACTCGCCGTCGGTGTTCGCTATCGCTAGATCATAACGGAATTCTTGAAGCCAGAAATCGAGGATATGGATGTGTACGATATGTGGTTTCAACAGGACGGTGCCACTTGCCACACAGCTAACGAAACAATGGCTCTTTTGCGCGACAAATTCAATGGCCATGTTATCTCACGTGGTGGCGATGTTAATTGGCCGCCAAGATCATGTGATTTGACACTGTTGGACTTCTTTCTTTGGGGTTATTTAAAAGAAAAGGTGTACGTCGATAAGCCAGCAACTATTCAAGAGCTAAAGGATGAGATAATTTGGCACATTAACGGCATAGAACCTCAATTATGCCTCAGCGTCATTCAAAATTTGGACCATCGGATGGAGGTGTGCCGCCGAGGTCGCAGTTTCCATTTGGACGATATTTTGTTCCATACATAATTCAACCATACCATATTATCATAATAAAAAGAAATGACAATAATTTCCTATATAATTTGTGTTTTATTCAAAATCAACATCGGCCCTTAAAATTTAACCACCCTTTATGAGAAAATTGAGGTAATTATCTAATTCCGAAGCAAATTTTATCACTTTCTGCACAAATTTGATCAAATTTCCCTAAAATCTGCTAAGCCTCAATCAAACTTGCAAAAAAATCAATTGGTCTTGCAAAGAAAAACAATTAGAATTTAAAAAAACCTATTTGAATAATGACGAGCTTTTGTAATCTGCACATACAATAACCAAGATTACGTTTTTGCACTGTGAGTACCGTCGTCTTGTATCTTATATCTTACATCTTCAAAAAGCCCCGTAACTATAATCTGATCTTCTTTGCTATTTAAAAAGCCCCTAGTTTTTTTTTTAAACTTATTATGTATTTGATTGTACCACACTATGCGATGTATGTTACGTACTTTTGGTTTTTATATGTGCAGATTACAAAGGTTCGGTATTTTTCTAATAGGTTTTTTGCAGTTTCAATTAATTTTCTTTGCAAGAGCAATTGATTCAGGGAAATTTGACCAAACTTGTGCAGAAAGGTAAAAAATTTGCTTTAAATTCAGGAAAATTTTCTTAATTTTCAGTTACAGAACATTTGTAATATGTTCAAAATTATATTTGGCTGCTTCTTACGAAAAAATCTCTACACTTATCCTTCCTCTATGTTATATATAATATAGAATTTTATTTACATTAAATAATTTTATTTACATTAACCCTCTAGTTCCCACGACCGCCTCTAGACGGTCTAAGTTCAGTACACGGTCAATCATGGTTCTAATTAAGTTTTGCTTTTTTTTTCGTTTCATCTGTTTTGGGGAATCCCAAATTTTCATATTGGTGCTTTTGCAGCTTGCGCTAGTACGAAAGTCAGTTGTCAATGTCATTTGAATGCAGAAGTTTGTGAAAATCACCAAAAATAATTATTTTGCGCGGAGTGCGAAAATCAAATAATTAAAATAAATATTATTAATAAACGTAGGTGAAAAAAAAAATTATCTGTGTGTTGCTGCATATCTTTATTTAACAAAAAGTCATTTAATTATAAAAGGAACGTGTTTGTGAGCTTTTTAGCTGTGTGCATAGGTAACCCGCCTACAGGCGGTATTGGGATAGCTTGTCAAAAAAAATATTTCAAAGTAAGTATCAAAAGTGAGTTATTATATATGAATCGTTTTATTTTAAAAGACCTTTCCTTAGCCATGGATCGTAAACAAACTCTTAAACTATCATCGTTATCTGATGATGACATCAGAAAAGTTTTAAATATGATAGATTTTGATGGCGACACGGATAATGAAGAAGAAAATGAAGACGATTTAGATGAAGATCCTTGTGAGTATAATGAAATCGATATGGGGATAAACGAGGTTGTAGGTATGTCGGAATCAGTACTTGAGTCAGCGATTTGCTTAGATGGCAGTACGGCTTCAATGTTATCACCATCAACTTCGAACACTTCAAATAATTCTCCGATACCGAAACGTAAACGCCGTCCGCTTGCTATCATTGACCCTAAAAATATAACAAAGAATAAAGGCGCATTTGAAAGTCGTGTCAGTAGACGTCATGCCACTGATAATGAGCCTACAGAAAACAACGTAAATGATGCTGGTGCATTTGTAGGATCAGTTCTGGATATAAATCCGAAATCAGAGGCGTTCAAAAAGATATTATGGCGTCAAAAAAATCTTGTGCTAAATAAATCGGCTATCTCATTTTGTGATCCCGATCTGGAAGAATTTAAAAGTTTCGACACACCATATAAATGCTTTGAATATTTTCTAAATGACGAAATAATAACTCACATCGTTCAGCAGACCAACATTTATGCCGCCCAAAAAAACATTGCGACTACATTTACTACAAACAACTTGGAAATGAGTCAATTTATTGGGATTCTGATTTTTATGTCAGTATTTAACTATCCAAGTATCCGTTCTTATTGGAGCAATTATGCATTTCAAAGCATCCAAGACACAATGTCGAGAAATCGTTTTGACCAAATTCGAAGCAATATACATTTTAATGATAATAGCAAATTGCCTGCCAAAAACTCTTCGGACTTCGATCCTTTGTACAAAATCCGTCCGATTACTAAACATTTTAATGAAAAGTTCCAGTCTGTGCCAATGCCTCAGTATCTGTGTGTAGACGAACAAATGTGCGCAGCAAAAATGAAGTCCTTTCTTCGGCAGTACATGCCAGATAAGCCACATAAATGGGGAGTGAAACTATTCGTCTTGTGCGATTCGTCCGGTTTCTGTTACAACTTTGAAGTATATGGTGGTGCAGGCGACAATGTCATTCAACCTGGTGCACCAGATCTTGGAGCGTCGTCAAACGTAGTCGTTATATTGTCACGTATTGTGCCAGCATTCAAAAACCATATTATAATTTTCGACAACTATTATACATCGCTTCCACTGCTTGTGTTCCTCCGATCACGTGGAATTTATTCTTTGGGGACAATTCGCTCAAACCGAATCCCCAATTGCAAACTCCCAACAGATAATGATCTCAAGAAGCATCCACGTGGATACTCGACTGAATTCTGTGGCTCTGCAGCAAATATTGATATTTCATTAACGCTTTGGAAAGACAATAAAGCTGTCCGACTCGCTTCAACATACGTTGGCGTCAAACCATTTCAGAATGAAGCATCTGCAAAAACAACTGTCTCGCGTTTTGTACGCTCGGAAAAAAAGTTTGTTGATATCGAATGTCCTAATGCAATAAATGAATACAACAGCCATATGGGCGGCGTCGACCATATGGATGGACTTATTAGTCGATAAAAATTACTTGGAAAACTGAAAAGTACACCAATCGCATATTTACACATTTAATTGATGTTGCAGTGGTGAATTCTTACATTTTGTTTCATAGAATAAACAATCCGGACCCCAATGATAAGCAATATCAACTGCCGAATTTCCGAGCACAGGTTGCACAAGTGATTTGTACGTTAAAAAACGTTACCAAAGGTGCTGGACGTCCACGCGCAGCTCCTCAAAACAAAGGTCATGGTAAAAAGACTTTTTTACCGCCTGTAGAGATTCGCTTTGATGGAGTTGAACATTTTCCAGAATTTTTGCCACGAAATGGGGGGAAAAAGACTTGTAAAAATCCAGGATGCGCTTCTGAAACGCAAGTTATGTGCCGAAAATGCAAAATAAATCTTTGTTTTTCCCAGCAAAAAGATTGTTTCTTTGATTTTCATCACAAATGAACTTTTCTTCATCAATTTCTTATATTATTTTATGTTGAAACTATTGGAATAGTCCCTTTTTGTTTACCGAATATGTACTTTTTTGTTCAGTTTTAGAATTATTTTTGAAGAAAATTAAAAATGTATGAATTTTACCCACTTTTTTATGTTAATAAACAAAAAAATAAAAAAAAATAAAATTTTATGTATCGTAAATTTTTTTGGCTTTGTTTCCCAAGACCGCCTGTAGGCGGGGTAAGTATTTGACGCTATAAGTCCAAATTCTCTAAGAAACCAATACAAAAATAAAACCAATACAAAAATAATTTTTTTTTTTTGAAAAAAAAATTTGGGAACTAGAGGGTTAAATAAAATTTTATTTACATTAAATAAAATTTTAAATGAACAAAAAACACAAGCTACATTGTATCCCAGAAAAAAAAGAGCGGAAAAAGATGTAGCAAAATCATCACATATACTGATTCAGATGTAGTTCGAATTGTGGTGAAGCATGCGGACGGAAGTAGTGCAAACTGCTTAAACTTCACTTTATTAAATGTAGTATGAATAAAGCTATGAAAAAATGTATTTTTGGATATTCTTTTTCATTGAAATAAATATGGTATTTTTAATTAGCGTTTGGGGTGTATTGTTAAGTCACATCTTTTAAATAAGTGAAAATATGCATCTGTTGGAGATAACATTAAGTTTCTCTAACCGTTTGCTTAAGTTTATTCATATCATATTTAAATTTAATATTACACTATTATTGTATATGAATTTTGTTTTTTTAAGTACTCATAATTTATAGTCATTTATTTATTAATTTTTTATTAAACATATAATTACAAATTATATCTTAATTCCCTAACCGAGCACTAGCAACGAAGGCCTTCGGCTCGTTGTAGCGAAAACAGACCAGAGCCTCTGGTGGGAATCGAATCCACGACCCCCGCATTGATAAGCTAGCACGCTACCAACTAGCCTACCGGGGCGCTCAAATTTATTGTTAATTGCTTCAAATACTTATAACGTTATTGGGTTTATTGTCATTGCAGTTTGATACTCATTTTTAGTGCGATCATAAATATTTAAACTAAAATTTACTCTTAACTCTCTTAAATACAAAGCTCATTGTATTATTAGTGCACTACTAGCGCTAATGTAACACTAGAACAACCTAATGTTAAACTAGTTTTATGGTGAGAATCACAGTTATAGATAAAATTCTCACTTTTAAGAATCAAATTGCATTACACAATAATGAACATATTTAACTTTAACATCTTTCTATTCTTTTTGGACTTCTGAATAAGGCAGATTAAATCGGTAAATTTTAATACACAGAGCTGTAAAAAATATTACACATGGTAAAATTTCTATTAATAAATTCATTTTAAATTACTAAGAAATAAATTAATTGTTATTGAATTTAATATTAAATAAAATTTTAAAACTAAATCGTAAACAGCATCTAAAGAAGTGCTCTAAACGTTGCAAATAAGGAACACTTCTAAATATATAATTGAGCTTTCATATAATTGCATATTGCTTAACTTAAAGAAAGAAAACTTTCTGATGTTTTGAAATCAGGCAAAATTTTAGTTTATTTCACTTTAAGATGTTTTTTTATTTTTAAAGTTTATTTAAATTTATATTTAGTAATTACAGTTATAAAAAATTACCAAAACAGTTAAATAAAAAATATAAAGGATTCATGTTATTATATTATTATAAACATTATCAATTTGATTTATAATCGGAACTTAAACATGTGCAGTAGGGCGTTTCACGCAAGGCGCTTTTTGCGATTTTTGCAACTCTTGAACCGGAATATTAAAGTATGTGATCTAAAAGAATTTCGAATTTTTTTTGGATTTTTTGAAGTGGGTATGGGGTTGCGGAAATAGATGTTGTCAAACAAATTAGACAAATTTTTTATTATAATTTTTTTCTGTGCATTTTGTTCATACAACTTAGCAAATCCCTTCTAATGCTGCGATCCCACGAAAAAAAATTATTTGTGTGAAAAATTATTATATTAAGGACCACTCTGATAGCCTTAAAAGTAAAAAATTATTTTTTTCTACATTTCAAAACTCAATAACTTTAAAAGTTTTCAACATTTTTTCAAGATGTTAAATGCGGTAGAAAGATAATTTAAATACCTTTTTTTCGTGTATATAAGTTTATATCTTACTTGTGGAAAAATATTGAAAAAAATTAAAAATAGAAAAAATAAATTATTTTAAATTTTACACTATTTTAATTTTAAAATACTGGAATTCGGCCCTTTTTTAAAAGTAGGTAATTGACGAAAATGTAGAAAATATACAAAAATAAAGAAAAAATATTTTTTATTTTTAATTTCACACTATTTGAATTTTACGATACTTGAAGTCTGACTTCTTCAAAAGTAGGTAATTGGCAAAAATATTTAAGATTTAAAATTGCTATACTGTAGAAAGAAAATAATCAAAGAATGGGTAAGTAAAATATATATAAAACTGTTTTCTAAGTTTAAGCAATAATTCTCCTCTATAATTTTTTTCAGTTGTTTAAAAAAACAGTACCGCAAACAGTTTTGGCTGCTTGGTAAAAGTACTGAAAAAATTTCGGATCATGAGTTACCTTAAAAGATATAGTGCTTAGAAGGCTACTGGTCGCAGCATTACAAAAGAAACGTTGTGATAATCCATCTAATAAAGCTATCGTTAATTTGAAAGAGATTTCAAAAATTGAAATTCATAATATTGTTACCTCAAATAGTAAAAGAGTTTTTTATGAATTAAAATTGCTCACTTCCTTTTTTTCGAAAGATACACATTTATGGGAAAATGATGATGATTTTGTTATTGCAAAGAAAAAACTAGAAAAACTAAGTATTGTGAATGATTTATCAGAAAGAGGCGTTGCGTCAGCTACAATATACAACAAAAACATTACAAAGAATGAGGATGATTTTCAAAATTTATTGATTAGCGTTGATAAAAATCGAAAAAATATACCTAATGTAAACAAAAATATCATTGAAAAAGCTGTTAAGAAACCAATTTGAAAATACTTTTTTAAAAAACTATAACCATACTTTTCTAGATTTTCTATATAAAAAAATGGAATTTTTACTGGATACATGTTTTGTTCCACATTTAATATTTTATGTATTGTAATCTTAGATAAATATTTAGTTTTTAATATTAATTTGTTCATTAAATATGTTGATTTTGTTTATTTAATATATTTTGATTTTGTATGGGAGTACAAATATAAAATTAAACAATGTATTTTAAATGCTTTTTTATTAATTAATTTTCATAAAATTTGAGAAATAAAAAAAATTTTCTCAACCTTTAATTTTTTTCTTACATTTTTCCTGCAAGTGAATAGAAATCTTTATACCATGAATGAAAGGTAATTTGAAGACCTTTCTAACGCATATAACATCTTGAAAAAATGTTGAAAACTTTTAGAGTTATAGAGGTTTGAAATCTAGAAAAAAATAATTTTGTACTTTTAAGGCTATCAAAGTGGTCCTTAATATACAAATTTTTCACACAAATATTTTTTTTCCTGGGATCGCAGAGATTGGTTTAGTTGTATAAAAAAAAACGCACCAGAAAAAAAGAATTATAAAAAATTATTCTCCATAACCTAATTTTTTTCATAAAATCTATTTCCGCGACCCCATACCCATCTTCAAAAAATCCAAAAAAAATTTCGAAATTCTTTTAGATCACAAACTTTAATATTCCGCTTCAAGAGTTGCAACAATTTTTTGGTGAAACGCCCTAATGTGCAGTTAAAAGTAAACAGTCATTGTAAAAAAAAAAAATTAATAAAGTATTAAAAATGTGATAATAAGCTATCAATTTTTTAAAAACATTTTGAGGGAGATTGATTTTCTGCTGAATTTTCATTGGTTTCATGCTCCTTTAAATCCTTATTATCTGGATTAATTTTTTTTTAAAGACGCATTCTCCTTGTAATGCCGATTTTTTGCAAGCTTCAATGCAGCTCTTAGATCCTCCTTAAACGGTTGTAGATAAGATGTTTCATTGTATAAACCCACTGAAAAAAGAAGAAATTATATAATCCTAGCGTTAAAAAAATCACAAAAATACTTACTAAATAGAATGATTATAAACTTTGTGTAATTGAGTAAACGCATTTTGTTATGAATTACGTCAATGTTGAATTTATCCAATATTTTCGGAGTCACTATATCTGTAAAGCCTTTTTTTATACCTCGATTTCATATAACAACTCTAATAGTGGCACTCTAAATTAAAATTTAATAAATAAATTTCAAGTTAATAAAGTTTATTATTCTGGTATGTGATAATTCGATCGATTTGGTTAATAATCGAAATTTAAAAAGTGAATTAAAAAGTCAAATAGGATTAAAATGATTTTTTATCACTTTAATTGAACCAAAAATATCGATTAAATCTTTTCACATTTTTTTAATCAAAAATATTACGAAATATTCACTTCAAAATCGATTGATTTCAAATCGATCGGTTTTTATCACATACCAGATTGTAGAAGTTTCTCAAAATTTAAGTACAATATCAATTTTTGTAGGGTAACGTATAAGCAACACAAATTATTAAAGCATCATAAAATGTATACGTCATTACACAAACATTGCTCATACTTACAAATTCTTTCTCATAAGTCTCGTCTATAAGACCATCTGCTGCTTTCAACTCCTCCACAGAATTAATTGGGAACATTTTTGAAAATTTGGGCTTTGATATTCTATCGAATTTTTAACTGCTACAGTGTTTTCTCCTAAAACTTCTAAAATCAATGAATATTGAATATTGAATTAAAAATGATATGTTTTGAAAGTTTCTTGTTTAAGAAGTTTGAATTTTCTGAATTGGAAGAAAAATAGACTTTAAGTTACCTTTAATTTCGTTTTTAAAAGCTAAAATTTCTTCTGAAAAATAAACAGAAATCATTAGTTTATAAAATGTAGGAGTGCATAAATCTTACCTGTTAATATATTTACTTTTTCGTTAAGTTCTTCACCAATTGTTCTTATATCCATGTTTGTAGTATTTGTTAGTAAATCCATTTTTTGGCCAAGTTCTTCTAATTTGTTTGTTTCAGTATTTGTGTTTTTATTTATGCCGTTTTTTATTAATTTTAATATAATATAAAGTTTAAATAAAGTAAAAAATTAATTTATTAACACAACGCCATTATTATAAGGTAGCAACTGAATTTTTATTGCATTTTGTAAATAATATGTATTTTCGTTGATCTCAGTTTCCCCATTTTCGCATAATGTGATTGCAATATCGAGGGAGTTAATTGGATAAACGAAAAAATTATTTATATTTTTAAACTTCTGTAATTTAATAGAACTGTTTTATTATTTTTTTAATTAAAACGTAAGTATTATTATCAACGCAACAAATATTGTCAGGATACCTTGGCTTGTAAGTAAACTTATTAATAAAAAAAGATGTCACTTCGAGGGAGTTAATTTGATAAACGAAAAAATTATTTATATTTTTAAACTTCTGTCCTTTAATAGAACCGTTTTTATTATTTTTTTAATTAAAACGTAAGTATTTTTATCAACGCATCAAATATTGTCAGGATACCTTGGTTTGTAAGTTAGCTTATTAATACAAAAAGAAGTCACTTCACCATTATTTTTAATACTTTCACCATCATCTGATAGTTACAAAATGATAGGACTTTTATCAAATTTGTTAAAAATTTGTTGTACGTTTTTACATTTTCTTTAACCGTTTTTATGCAGAGAAAGTAATCAAAGATTCATATTTTTTGTAGCAATAACCTACATAAAGAAGATTATGAATATTATAAGACAAATTTTCTATTCCGTAAAAGAGATAAAAATCTTTCACAAAAATTTAAAAAAATTCTTCAGCATTGGTATAGGATACTAATGGGTTGAATACTTTTGTACCTAAAAATATTCTATATAAGTTAACAACAATATTAATTAATGTCATTTTTCTTACAAACAATTAACCATTTAAGCTGCATCGGCAGTAAAATAAAAACCCGGAAATTAATATTAAGCCAAAGGCAAATAACCTTTTCTTTTTTTTTCTTTTAATAAGCAATAACCTAATTTAATTATATTAAACTGCATCAGCAGCAAATAATAATTCAAAGAATTAATATTTTAAATCTAGGTTAAATAATTTAGTTATAAATATAGTAAATTGTAATTTTTAGTTGTTAATAAAACTTTATACAATAAAGATGGTCATTTAATTAAGACCGGAAAAAAAAAACCAAAAAAAATATTTTTTTAATTTTTCCAAAAGGAAAAATAATAACTGGCGCCCGAGCAAAATTTAAATTAACGGTCCGTGTGAGTGTCCTTCTGCAAAAAGCCCTTAAGTAGTGCAGCAGAAAGAAGTGAAAAGTGTCCTCGCCGGTCTCGAACATTAAATAGTGATACCCGATAAACGTGAGTGTCCTTCTGCAAAACGCCCTTAAGTAGTGCGGCAGAAATAAAGTGGCAGACCTCGGATTAGAGAAAGAATTCTACATAGTAGAACACAAAAAAAAACCTTTAAGAAGTGATAGAAAGCGGCCCCCAGTAGCGTACAGCAAAAAGGACGGCATTACGTGCCAGCCAGCTATCCAAAATAAGGAAGATAAAATACCAAAATGCAGCTAATATTATTGTAAGTTAAAGAATATTGTAATAATTATAAATATTTGAGAAGTAAAATAGATTTAAAATACAAGAAATTTTTTATATCAGAACAATCTCATATGTAAAATCAACACTTCGAATAGAAAAAAAAGCATAATTAATTGTGTTAAGAGAAAACAAAACCGAAATAGATACAAAATAAGGAGCATCTAATAAATAAACAATTCTAAGTTCTAAAATAGTAACACATAAAATATAACGGAAGTAATTATAATATTCTTTTAATTAAATCAAAATTCTCAATTTATTGTACTATTCTCATTAATCAATATGTCAAACCCAGAAAACCTTATACGTCCTGCGGTATTAAATACAGCGAATACAGAACAAGCGACCAGAACACTAAATATTAGTGATCTAAATAATATAATTACCGAAACCACTTCTGTACTTTTGCAACAACAATTGCCCGGATTGATTCAATCCATATTAAACCCAAGTCCTAATATACCTTCTGATCAAGGAATTGATGCACAATATCGCGGAAATTTTGCAGATTTCGATAAGGTACCGGATATTGTCAAAAGCCTGCGCGAATTAAGCGGTAACCAATCTGAGTTTAATTCATGGCGTAAGAGCGTTGAACGAATCATACAAATTTATGAACCTTCTAGAGGTACACCTAGATACTACGGTATCCTTAGCATAATAAGAAACAAGATCGTGGGTAATGCTGATATTGCTCTCGAATCTTATAATACCCCTCTGGATTGGAAATCCATTATTAAGTGTCTTTCTCTGCATTATTCTGATAAGAGGGACTTAGCTACTCTCGAGTACCAAATGATTTCATTGGTTCAAGGCAAATTATCTATTCAAGATTTCTATCAAGTGGTTTATAAGCACTTGTCCATAATTCTTAGCAAACTTGGAAGTTTAGAAGCTTCTAACGAATCATTAAATTTGCTAACGGAATCATATCGCAATAAAGCTCTTGACACATTTATCAGAGGTTTAAATGTAGATTTACCGAAACTTCTTGGTATGAGGGAGCCAGTAGATCTACCTCAGGCTCTCCACCTTTGTCTTAAATTGGAAAACCAAAGTTTCCGATCAAATTATTCTCAGAATTTTAATTATGGAAAACCTACTCCTCCACTTCCACCTCGCAACTATCCCCGTAACTATCAATCACAACCTATTAACCAACACCTCATTTCAACCAACATAACTTCTACCCACAATTAGATCATATACCCCATGCACAACAAAAACCATTTTTGTTCTCGAACACCGATAATCGTATACCACTGAACAATCATTCAACACAGCCACAAACTAATCCAAATCATTACCACCAATTTAATCCTCCAAGACCTATCCCTCCTAAACCTCAAAATTTACCACAACCTATGGATATAGATAGTAATTTGCATTCAAAACGTGTCAATTATATGAATAGACCACAGCAACAAAATGTTAACAAAAGATCACCGCCGTCAACTGGAAACTCCAATTATCAACCTAAAATACAAAGGAGCTTTTATATCGACAATGATTTAGAAACCTACGATGATATTGTTGAAAACTCCTTCGGTACTGACCAACTCAGCGAAGTGCCGTATAATGAAGACGACATTAACCAACACAACGAAGTGCCGTATAATGAAGACGACATTAACGAGCTCAGCGATATTCATTTTTTAGAATGACGAGCTCTTCGCTCCCTTACTTTGAGTGTAGAGCTAAGAGCGGCAAAATACTAAAATTTCTAATTGATACTGGCTCAAGCAAAAATTATATACAGCCAGACATTGTAAAAAAAATACCATACCAAACAAGGAAATATTTTTGGCAGGATCAATAGCAGGTAACGTCGAAATAAAAGAACACACGTTTGTAAAACTTTTCAATTTAGAAAAGGAAATAAAATTCTATATTCTCCCAACATTAAAATCATTCAACGGCATTCTTGGAAACGATGCATTAAAGGAACTCAATGCAATAATCTATATGCATGACAATTTCATGCAAATAGAAAATAATACAAAAATAAGGCTTAAGCAACATTTTTCTAAGGAAATAAATACAATAGCAATTCGAGATGATCACATGTCCCCACAACAAAAGGATGAAATGAAAGATATAGTAAGCGAATACCCTGAATTATTTATTGAGCCTAATCAAAAATTGACGTGTACAACCAGAATAGTTGGTGAAATCCGCACTTCCACAGACACACCAGTTTATTCAAAGCAATATCCTTATCCAATTGCATTAAAATCAGAAGTCGAAAAACAGATAAAAAATTTACTTGACGATGGTATCATACAACCTTCACGTTCACCGTACAATTCGCCAGTTTGGGTTGTTGGGAAAAAACCAGACTCACTTGGCAACAAACAATATAGAATCGTAATAGATTATAGAAAATTAAATTCGTTAACAATCCCCGACAGATATCCAATACCTGAGATAATCGACGTTCTTTCACAATTAGGAGACAGCAGATACTTTACGGTCTTAGATTTAAAGAGTGGATTCCATCAAATTCCCTTAAAAAAATCCGATTTTTTTTTTTTTTCGTTAGACTAACACTCAGGGGATGTCCCCTACTAATGCAGTGCATTTTGTTAGAATTGGGAAAATATGTTATGAGAGGGAGGAAAGAGGGAGTAGTGTTTGTGGATATTTGCCTTGAACTTCTCTAAATTGTAAGTGACAGGAAAGACCTCTGCGGGGAGTTTATTCCACATACGGCTTGTACGACTGATAAACGAATTTTCTCTGTAATGCGATGTGCGGTCAACGGGACAATCGACTACAAACGGATGTGCTCTGATAGATGAGCGAGTATCTCGAACATAAACCCGGGCTCTGGGAATCAGTTCCCTTATGTCGACAGAGCACTTCCCATGGAAATATCGATAAAACAGTGACGCACAACCCACATTCCGACGATGCTCCAATGAATCAATAGAGTTCGATATCCAAATGTCATTGATGAGCGCCGACGCCCTCCTTTGCACACGGTCCAAAAGCTCCAAAATAGACTTTGAAGCTCCTGCCCATATATGGGAGTTGTATTCCATTTTCGGTCGGATATAGGTGGTATAAATAGTAAGGAGATCGGATGGAGTAAAGTATTTCTTACACCGTTTGAGGAAACCAAGACACTTGAATGCTTCTTTCAACACTTCGAATACATGCTTATTCCAACGGACATCACACTGAATCTTCATGCCCAGAACATCAAGAGTATTCGATTCCTTGATATCAACACCACCCACGTTTGTTGATGACATTGTCGATCTCACAGCCCTATGGGACAACATACAACATTGAGTTTTACCTGCATTGAAGTCGACCCTATTCGTAAGACCCCACTCGGAGACCGTCGAGAGGTCACGATTGAGTGTGTCATTCATTAGCTGCCTTCTGTACTCAACCTCCAGAAGGCTTGGTCTACAGCCAAATGAAAATGAATGACAAATGTTGCTGTCATCAGCGAAAGAGCAGATAGGATTGGAAGTTTGATAAAGATAAGGAAAAGAGAGGGAGAAAGAACAGAGCCTTGTGGTACCCCTGAATTAAGCTGAAACTCGTTGGATGAGATCCCATCTATAACAACACGAATAGTGCGATCTCTGAGAAAGCTCGAAATAATTACTGTTTCACATTGTAATAGTGCGGGAGTGTCTTTGTATCGCTCAGTGATTTAATCCGAATTTGACTAATTCCATTGAACTTAAAAGTCTATAAACTGTTTAAAAAATATCCTCAAGCTTTATAATCATAACAGAGCTAAAAGGTTTCTTCTGAGGTGATCTTTTTACCATAAAAAATCAATTGTTTTGCTTTTATTTTTTCTTCAATTGCTGAAATCCTGTACATGTACCAATTAACACAAGTGTGAAAACATCTGATTGATTTAGTAACATTAAATACAACCGTAATAACTTTTGATTAAAATACAACCATAGTGGTTTGTGTATTTGATAACTTTTTTCTGTGGCGCCATCTATTGCAAATTTGCATATAATAACCCAGCAAACAATTATATTGATCTATATCATCAACAAATTATTTTAATAATTTTATTTTATCATGGATTGCTTAAATACTAACTGCAACATTACTGGTAATGATCGAATGATTTCATGCTGGCTATGTTTAGGTAACTACCACATGAAGTGTACTGGACTTAAGGCACGAGACGCGGATGCGCTTGCTGACCCAGGGAAATCACTTCAATGGACCTGTCTTCGCTGCAAAAAAATCAATATTGATTTCTACAAATTTTTTAAGAGTTATAGAGAGGAATTCGACCAACTTAATAAAGACTTTTTGTCTGTACAAACTAAACTATCCAAATTTGGTGAACTGTTTTCGAATTTTCCGAATTTAGACAAATTTGCCAATAACCATGATCTTTCGTCCCCAAAAAGGAATAAAACAAATAAGTCACCTATAATACCATCAATTTCATTTTCATCGGCTCCTGTAAATACTGTCGAAGTCATTGATGTCACCCCTTTGCCATTTCCGTCTCTGAATGTAATCTCCTCTCAAGCTATCACTAGTGAGTCACATGGTTTTGATAATAGTTCCTCCAAATCAATTTTATCACCAACAATGCCTTTAATGAACAATCAATTTAATCATAACCCGTTGCGAGCGATTCCACCCAAAAAAACTGTTTTCTTATCTCGTTTGGCAAGTGAAACTTCTTCAGATGATGTAGATTATTACATAAAATCTAAGGTTGGCCTAAATGCTGATGTTTTAATTCATAAATTTCAATTTTCTGCACCAAGATCTATTGCATCTTTTAAAATTGCTGTTTCTGCTAACCTTTTTGAAAATCTTCTTGATCCTAACTTATGGCCTGAAAATACTCTTGTTCGAGAATATATTTATAAGGAAAGACCACGATCTAATAATATTGGCGTTCTTCCACAACGTGAAAGGAGTAACGCAAAAAACTAAATAGTGCTACTGTTAACACATTGTCTTTAGTTTACCAAAATGTTCGTGGTTTAAGGACAAAACTGTCGAATTTGTATTTAGAAAGTTTTAATATTAATCATCAAGTCATTGTATTTACTGAAACATGGCTTAATGATACTTATTTTAATACCGAAATTCTTTGCAACAAATATAATATTTTTCGTCGAGATCGTGGTACTTTTGGTGGCGGTGTTCTTATTGCTGTCTCCAGTTGTTTGCCTGCTGAACATTTAATTACTCAATCATCTGTTGATATTGAATTTATATCTGTCATCATTAAACTAAAACATAAAAGGGTAGTTGTAACATGTTCCTATATTCCTCCATCATCCCCGCAGTCTTTATATATTCAACATGCCGAAGCTATTAGATCTGTTTCGAGTTCGGTTAAGAGAAATGATTCTCTTATAATTATGGGAGATTTTAACATGCCATCAATATCCTGGAATTTTTTGGATGATGATAAATATTGTGTCCAAACCAATATACACGAGAATTGGAAATATTTTTTTAATATCTTATATGACATGAGTCTTTTTCAAATAAACGGCATACTGAATGATTATTCTAGAATTCTGGATTTAGTATTTGTAAACGATAGAGAAGATTGTTATATAAACCGGACAACACCGATTACAATTCCTGAAGACCGGCATCACCCTGCTTTTGAATTAATTATATATATCCCATCAGAACATTTATTAGTATCATCAAACACTACCGTAAAATCCTTTTGTTTTAAGCAAGCTAACTACTATGGGTTAAACGAACTTATTACAAATACAAGTTGGAGTAATATTTTATCATTTTCTTCTGATTCATACGTTGCTATGTCTCATATATTTGATGTTTTTTACAATAAAATGTTTTCTTTTATGGATTCCTGTATTCCTAAAAAGATAATTAAGCCATTATCTGGACCGCCATGGAATAATAAGGTACTGTCCCGTGCTAAAAATAAAAAGAGTAAATATTACCATAAATTTAAACGATCTGGATCTTCTGTAGATCATCTTAGATATTCTGTGAGCCGTGCTGAATATACGAGATTAAATAAAGTTTGTTACACACGTTATTTAAATAAAATTAAAATCAATTTAAAACACAATCCAAGGTCCTTCTATAAATTCATTAACTCGAAGAAAAAGACATCTGGTTATCCTGCTACGATGACATTTCAACAAACACAATCTAGTGATGATGCATCTATAAGTAACATGTTTGCTGAGTTTTTTTCTACCACCTACTCAAATGCAACGTATGATAATTCAATCGCGTACCCGTTTGCTTTAGTCGAAAATCAATCGATATCCTTACCGTTATTTGATACGTACACAGTTTCAAATGAAATAAAACGACTTAAATTTTCATTTGATTTTGGTCCTGATAAAGTTCCTAGTTGCATCTTAATTAACTGCGCTGAAGCCTTAGCCATCCCTCTGACACTTATGTTTAATATATCAATTAAATATGGGTTTTTTCCAAAAATTTGGAAAGAACCTTATATTGTGCCACTATTTAAATCAGGCAACAAATCAGAAATTGAAAATTACAGGGGTATTGCAAAGCTGAGTATAATACCCAAGCTTTTTGAAAAACTGGTTACTGAACATTTACGTTATCAAGTTTCGAATCTAGTATCTCCTTATCAACATGGATTTCAAAAACATTGTTCTACAACTTCAAATCTTCTTCAACTTACGACCATCATAAATCGCGGCTTTTTTCAAAGAAAGCAAACTGATGTTATCTACACCGACTTCAGTAAAGCATTCGATAAAGTTAATCATTCTCTTCTTATAAATAAACTACAATTAATGGGATTTACAAATCATAGCATAAAGTGGATATATTCGTATTTGTCAAATAGGTCACAAACTGTTCGATTTAACAAATTGTTTTCGAAAAGAATAAATGTACTGTCTGGTGTACCACAGGGAAGTCACCTTGGGCCGCTATTATTTTCATTGTTTATTAATGACTTGCCAAACGTAATAAAGTTTTCAAATGTTTTAATGTACGCTGATGACGTCAAGATTTTTTTAAGTTATAACCAATTTTTGGATCACTATCGCCTTCAAGAGGATTTGGATTCATTTTACAAATGGTGCAACGTGAATTTGACGGAGCTTAATTTGAAAAAATGCAAACTTATGCGATTTGTAAGAATTAATCAAATTACCGTAAACTATTTTCTGGGAGGTCATCAACTTGATTTGGTCGACAGTTTCCTAGATTTAGGTATTTTGCTTGACCCTAAGCTAAATTTTATTGCACACACTACAAGTGCAATAAACAAGGCTAGGGGTACACTTGGTTATATAAAACGCTGGTCAAAAGAGTTTAATGATCCGTACATTGCGAAAACATTGTACATGTCTCTTGTGCGCCCGATTCTGGAATATGGTTCGGTAATATGGGATCCAATTTACCAAACGCATTCTGATGCAATTGAATCCGTGCAAAAGCAGTTCCTGTTGTTTTGTCTTCGAGGATTACAGTTTAGCCTGTATAATTTGCCTTCATACACTGCTCGACTTGCTCTTATTAAGCTTCCTACTTTAAAAAGCCGTAGAACTATGCTGAATGTGTCATTTATTTTGAATATAATTAATGGTGATATCTGCTCTGGATTTTTGATTAATGAAATTTCATTTAACATTCCCCAACGTGCATCCCGTAATTTTTTACCATTGTCGGTAAATTTTTTTAGAGCTAATTATGCTGATGCTGACCATCTCAGGAGAATGTGTACTACATTTAATCAATTATATAGATTTATAGATTTTTCACTTAATCCTAGAGTAATAAAAAACGCAATTATAATTTTTTTAAACTCTTAGTTAAGTTATTTTAATAATAATATTTTTAAAATGTCTGTAAGGAATAAAATTCCATAGATAAATAATAATAAATAAATAAATAAAAAACTAAAACGAGAGAAGTCATTACCGACACCAAATGCAATAACTTTGTCAACAGTGCGCCATGCCATACACGGTCGAACGCTTTGGAAATATCCAGTGCAACCACTTTACTTTCGCCAAATTGGTGAATGGATCGACTCCAACGCTCCGAAAGGAGCGCTAACAGGTCCCCCGTCGAACGGCCACTACGAAAGCCATATTGTCTATCACTCAGAAGCGAGTTGGACTCTAGATAATTAACGAGATGATAATTGACCATGCTTTCCATCACCTTCGAGAGCGCTGAGCATATTGCGATAGGGCGGTAATTTTCAGGTTTAGTAGCCGCACCCTTTTTAGGGATTGGTTGAACATTGGCAACCTTCCAGCAGGAGGGAAAGACTCCCGCACGGTAGGAAGAGCTAAAAAGGTTGGCCAATGGACGAGCTAGCGTCGAAGAGCACTGTTACAGCACCAGTGCTGGTATACCATCCGGCCCCGGGGACTTATTTACATTGAGATCCGCAAGGACCCTTTTAACTGCACGAATTCGGAAGAATATCTTTGGCATAGTACACGATACTCTTGGGAGTTCCGGCAGTGGTTGATTGCTATCCGGCAAGAATGAGTTTCTTGCAAACATTTCCGCTAAAAGGTTAGCCTTATCAACCGGGTCAGTGGATATTTGATCATCCACTAAAAGAGTTGGGATAGCCAAACTACCATTGTCCCTTACTCTTTTAACGAAAGACCAAAAGCTCTTACTACCCTTAGGAGCAGAAAGAACTTTGGCACGAATGCGCTGTTCGTAAAGAAACTTTTCACGCTTAAGTACTTTTGAACACTCATTTCTCGCCTGCTTACGTAGTAGTTCAGAATTAGCGTTCCTTGCTTCACGCCAAATTCTAAACACTTCCTCTCTGGATCTGACTGCATTCTTGCAAGTCTGGTTAAACCAACATTTAATCTTTGGTTTAGCCGAAATACTTTTAATTGGGATATAGGATTTCATTCCAATCAATATTACATTTTCTACCATTTTCGCAGCAGCATTAATATTGTCGTTGAGAAAACATAGTTTCCAATTGAAATGCTGGAAAAAATCGTAGAGCTCTGCCCAACGTGCTTTTTCGTAAATAAAAACTGAATGTTTCTTAGCCGATGGTGAAACGTTACGAAGTTCGGAGAACGAAAAAGATGCGGAAATGGTACAATGATCCGAATTACCGAGAGGTGCAAATGATCTCACCCCATACTTACCAGGGTGTGAAGTGTGGAAAAGATCTAGAGTGTTTGCGTGTTCACCTTCAACGCTCGGAATGTGCGTTGGTTCATTCACTAGTTGCGTCAGTTGGTTATGCGCGGCGAATAGTTCAACATAAAGGCCCTCGGGAGTTGTATGGTTCGAATGGTGAAGCCAGGTAGAATTGTGGATATTAAAATCACCAGCAACGACAATTTCACTATCCGGGCAACTCTCCAGAATTCTTGAAATTGAATCGGAAAGGGCGTCGAAGCCATTAAGGGTAGCCCCCTTTCCATATTTGGGCTTCTATATATAAACCCGAAATGCAGTAAGTGTGTACTGATCTTGAATTTAACCCAAAGTGAGGTAAATTCCGCATCATTACAGTCCAGGTGCTGCTGGGACTGGTACACAACATTGTCGCGAACGTACACTTCAAGGCCCCGATGGGAAACAAAGAGGGATAGAAGGTGATACCCAGGTATGTAAAAATCCTGCGGATCAGCGTCTGCACACACCTGGGTCTCACATAAGGCGAAAACATCCGGCCGATGAATACGAATGTGAGCATACACAGAGAAAAATTCGCTCTCAATCCGCGTATGTTGCAGAAGTCTATGCGAAATCTGCCTGTCATAGCAAATTACAGAGTTCAGTGCAATATATCTGCAATAGTACAACAACCGGTACACACTTTGTTGCTGAATTGGTTACTCAGTGATCAGTGCTATGCCTTCATCACTGATTGGCCCAACAACAAAAAGAATACAAGGCGGTTGTACCATGCAAAATAGAGAAAAAGAAAATTAAAAAGGGAGAGGAAAGGGAAGGGAAAAAATCTAGCAACAATAACACAGGCAAATAGAGACATAAAAGCCCTTTGCTTAGTCGTTGCAATTAGAGGAGAAAAAAACACTGAGAAGTGAAAAAAAAACTGAATGATCCCGAAGTTGCAGCATATATGTATATTGTGCAGTTGTTATGCGTAGCTGTAATGTGTAGTTGTTATATATGTTGTTGTAATTCATGTTATTATTTTATGTGTTTTCTATTTTGTTTTGATTTTGTTTGTTATAGTTGATGTTTTTTTTTTTTCTTAGGGTTATTGTTTTTAATTTTTTAAGTTATATCAAAATTGTTGTGTGTTATTTTATTATTTTAAATTATTATTTTTGAGATTCGTTTTTTTTTAAACATAGACCATTTTACGCGAACATTTAATAATATATTTTTTGAACATTTAAGATTATTTTTGATTTGACGAGTTGAAACAAAAGAAAAAACGTGCGAACGGTACGACAGACAAACACTACGCCGTCCTTTCGGGTTAAAAAATGCTCCGGCTATATTTCAACGAGCTCTAGATGATGTTTTACACGATCATATTGGAAAGATATGCTATGTATACATCGATGATATTGTTATATTTAGCAAAACAGAAAAGGAACATTTCGATCATATTCGAGCTATATTTGCAACACTTCAAGCAGCAAACTTAAAAGTACAACTGGATAAATGTAACTTTCTAAATAATGAAGTAGAATTCCTAGGATTTGTAATTTCAGCAGATGGTATAAAAACTAAAAAAAAAATTCAAGCTATTCTTGATTTTCCATTACCAAGAACCATAAAAGAACTACGATCCTTTCTGGGATTATCTGGTTACTACCGCAGATTTGTGAAAGATTATGCTAAAGTAGCAAAACCCCTAACGCAAATTTTAAGAGGGGAAGAAGGTCGTCTTTCAAAGAGCAAATCATCTCAAAAGCACATAACATTAAATGATGAAGCAGTCGAAGCTTTTAGAAAATTGAAAAACACTCTGGTTTCCCAAGATATCATATTGGCTTATCCGGATTACAACAAAGAATTAGAACTCACAACAGATGCTTCAGATTTCGCCATAGGTGCAGTTCTGTCGCAAAATAACAAGCCAATTGCGTTTATATCTCGTACATTAAGTAAAACAGAAGAACATTATGCGACAAACGAAAAAGAAATGCTCGCAATAATTTGGTCCTTAAACTCTCTTCGAAATTATCTGTACGGTTCTGCAAAAGTAAAAATATTTACTGATCACCAGCCGCTTACCAATGCTCTTAGCAATAAAAATAATAATAGTAAAATGAAACGTTGGAAAGCAATATTGGAAGAGTATAACTATGAACTTTATTACAAACCAGGAAAAACTAATGTAGTAGCAGATGCCCTGTCAAGAATTCCCACCATAACACAGTTAAATACACTTTCAATAGCAACGCATAGCGATGATAGTTCAGGACAGAACCTCATATTAAGCATCGATACACCAATAAACTGTTTTAAAAATCAAATTATTCTTTACACACATCCTACATCCCAATATAAATTCGAAATTATTTTTCCCCATTACCACCGTCACCATGTATTTGAACCAGATTTTACTCAAAGCAAAACATTCTAAAGAAATATCTTTACCCCTCAATTAACAATGCAATTAAAACTTCAGAAAGAATCATGGGAAAAATACAAGAAATTTATCCACAACACTTTAATAAGTATCGTATTCGATTCTCTAGATTCCAAGTAGACGATGTAAAAAACGAGGAAGAGCAAAATAAAATAATCATAGATACACACAACAGAGCACACCGAAATAGTAAGGAGAATAAACAACAAATTTTAGAAAAATATTACTTTCCCGCCATGTCCAAAAAAATAAAAACAATAGTAAAACAGTGCATTACATGTAAAGAAAACAAATATGATAGACATCCCATGAAACCGGCATTAAAAGAAACACCTATTCCAAAATATCCTGGCGAAATTATCCATATAGACATTTATAAAACTGAAAACAATTTAGTATTAACAGCAATCGACAAATTTTCCAAATATGCACAGGTAAAAGTGATAAAATCCAAGGCAACAGAAGATATAAGGCAACCACTTCGTGAACTAGTATTTGCATTCGGAGTTCCTAAGTCTATAGTCATGGACAATGAAAAATCTTTTAATTCTTCAACCATTACTTTCATGTTGAAAGACCAATTAAATATAGAAATATTTACTGTGCCACCTTACTCAAGCAATGTTAATGGTCAAGTAGAAAGATTCCATTCTACGTTATCCGAAATCATGCGATGTACAAAAATAGAAAACATTTATAACAACTTTAAAGAATTACTCGAAATTTCCGTATATAAATATAATTGCTCAATACATAGTACAACAGGAAAAAAACCAATTGAATTTATTTTCGGTAGAAGAGTTAGCACAGACCCTTCTCAGCTTGAAAATGATAGAGTAATAAATATAGAAAAGTTAAAACGAAAACAGGAAATTGACATACGATATCATAATAAAAATAGACAGGAAATAAAAACTTACGCACCAGGTGAAATAATTTTTTCCAAAGTGAACATAAGATTAGGGACTAAGCTAACCCCTAGATACAAAAAAGAAATAGTTAAGGAAGATAAAGGAACATATGTAACTACTGAATCTAATAAAACTATCCACAAAAGTAACATTAAAAGATAAATTTAATAAACCAATTCCTTTCAGATTCCTCATCTTAAATATCCTATCCCCCTCCAATGCCGAACTTCAAATCCTTAATTACACACTTTCTCACATCATAACACTATTAGAAGGAGATGCGAAAATAAAATTGTACATATAATAAATCTAAACGAGTACCAAAGCTTTTTTGGGAAATAAACTCATTTATTAATGATAATGATCACTTCGAAAGTATGTTTATACCATCCTTAAAACATGAATTAACACAAGCTACAGAAATGTTAGAATCACTACAATTAATTGAAGAAATGAGAAAGAGAAGATCCATAAACTTAATCGGAACCGCATGGAAATATATCGCTGGTTCTCCCGACCATAACGATTTTGAACTGCTTAAAAGTAACATTAATGAACTTAATTCCAATAATAATAAACAAGTAATAATAAACGAAAGTTTTAGTGAAAGAATAAATAAATAAACGGAATACACAAATACAATTAATAAAGTAATAAGAAACGAAAATTCAATTAGTAATACTGTCATTATAAATATGCAAACTAGATTAAGATTAGTTAAAGAAGAATTACAAAATATAAAATATGCCATTCAATGGGCGAAAAATAATATAATTAACTCCGTTATATTAAACAAAAAAGAAATAAATATTGTAATTAAAACACTAAATAAGGAAAAATTTCCATTTGTATCAACAGAAGAAGCACTAGAATTTTCTAATGTAAAAGTTTTATATAAAGATTCAATTTTATTATATGTTATACAGATTCCACTTACTTCTGAAGAAATTTATAAAAAAAATTGTAATAAAACCTATAAAAAAAGATAATAAAATTATAAACATAGATTTTAAGGAAATTCTAAAATATAAAAAAAGTGTTAGCTATTAAGAAAAATTGTACTATTATCAATACTGTCACAATTTGTAAAAGAAATGATTTAGAAGACATTACTAACTCTACCTGCATCCCACCTTTTCTAAATAGATCTCGTCCACATTGCGACATTTCCGACGCTTTCCATACCCCAACGGTAGAAGAATTAAAACAAGGTTCAATAATACTAAATGATTTCCATGGAACATTAAATAACAAATTAATAAATGGAACATACTTAGTAAACTTCCATAATGAATCCATCACTATTAATAATAAAATCTTTCGCAATATGGAATCTCCAATGATATCAGCTTCACCACAAATAGTGCAACAATCTCCACTAGAAAAACAATACATTGAAATGCTTTCCTTAGAGAAATTAAAACAGTTTCATTTAAATAATACAAATAAAATTGAATTCTTAGAAACTGAAGCAATTATTAACAAATCATAAGCTGTCACCATTCCCATTATATTACTATTAACTATAACCCTATCCAAACTCATTTGTAAAACAAAGGAAAAAATAATACTTCATAACATCTCAACTAGCAAACATACAAATGAAAATAATATTGAAAATATCAGAATTACACCAAAGTCAGACTATATTCCAAAAGATATTTCAGATAAAACTCTTAATGAACCAATTGTTATAATTTCAGGTCCAATTAAACCCCCAAGATTGTCTATTTCCAATATTTGAGGACAAACATATTTTAGAGGGGAAGAGTTAACAACAATATTAATTAATGTCATTTTTCTTACAAACAATTAACCATTTAAGCTGCATCGGCAATAAAATAAAAACCCGGAAATTAATATTAAGCCAAAGGCAAATAACCTTTTCTTTTTTTTTTTTCTTTTAATAAGCAATAACCTAATTTAATTATATTAAACTGCATCAGCAGCAAATAATTAATATTTTAAATCTAGGTTAAATAATTTAGTTATAAATATAGTAAATTGTAATTTTTAGTTGTTAATAAAACTTTATACAATAAAGATGGTCATTTAATTAAGACCGGAAAAAAAAACCAAAAAAAATATTTTTTTTAATTTTTCCAAAAGGAAAAATAATAACTTATATAACCCACGAAAAGTAAACAAACGTGTTTGTAGAATTCGGAGTCAACAATGTCTTTTAACAACACAATTCCCGAGTAAAGAGCAAATTGCCTGTACTCAACACTTTTCCACCTCGGCATTTCCTCTAATAATCTGGGCTCTCTTGCAAATTCCTTTACCACATATGGTACAAAAGAGATTCGAATAATAGACAGTTTGGTATTAGTGGCGGTAGGAATTTTTGAGTTGTTTTATTTTTTACTAACAAAGTTGGCAATTTTTTAGAAACTCCAAATCAAGATGGTGTATGCAATCAAGTGGGAATTGAGTAAACATTTCAATTCCCAATGATTCTAATGCACAACCAGTCTCCATATAAAGACCTTTGTGAAGTTGCATCACTTCTATTTCTAAATTCCAAATCACAGCGACTTAGTCCAGCTGAAGCGTAAAAGACAGTTCGATGTCATATTCGGCTGCCTTGTTGAAGACATCGATGGCGTCCATTTAAAGGGTTTTGGCTTTTCGTACCACATATAAATGACTTTGCTGGAGTATCGCACACAATGGTTCTAATTTTAATAATATATGTATTTGTTTCTTCCCATTATAAACCCATCCTTTATATATTTAATTTCTTCAATAAAATCAAGATACTGATTGATGTCGGTCGGCTTAATTTCTCCGATGTGTAGGGGAAGACCATCAATCCCAATGTCCATTAATATAGTTTGTTGCGAATGCTGCAACACCTCTTCCGCTTTCCGTAATTGTTTTTCCAACCCAATATGAATGTATTGTCCAGGTGTGACGGTTCTAACCAAATAAGCCTTATCTCTTTTAATAAGGCCACCAACACTCAAAGGGACATTCATATTTTCGGACTTCAAAAACCAATTTTGAAGTTTTTCTCGCAAGCATAAACTCTTGTTTCTTCCTTCAAGGGTTGACTCGTCATCAAATAAAATATCTGCCAGACGACGTCTTTCTTTCTGTACCATTCTTTGGTACGAAAGTTTACTACTCATTTTAATTTGAAAAACACTTACCTAAAAAATATTTTATATAATTTCTACAATATTTTTTTTTTCAGTTATTTTTTATGTGTTTCCGCGTCTTTTTCTTTTGACAGTGTTTTATTAAAGTTAGTGATTCACTTTTATATTTTCAAAATTATATGTAACTCTTTTAGCAAGTACTTTCAAAGTAATATTTTAGAGTATTCATTGAAATATTTATATATTTGAAAACAAATATTTCAATGAGTTTAAAAGTTTTCACTTATTCTAAGGGCCTCCTAATGCCGAAAATCGAATTAAAAAAAATTTTTTCTGGCCTAGTTTTTGAATTTTTTTTAATGTTTTTGTTTTCATATATTAGTGAATTTACCATTTTGACTATATATCGAGTTTGGCTCAAAATTTTTTTATCAGTCGAATTACAAACGAAAAACCAGTTAAGGCACAACATGTTTTGTGAATATGGTTTTTAAATCCGTTAAGTAGTTTAGAAGATATGGGTCAAAATTTCGCTAAAAAAAATTTTTTTTTTGATAAAAACACAAATTTTGATATTTAAAAAAAATAAAAAAGATATTCGTCTTACATGGTAAAATATGAAATAATTTTTTTCTACAAGGAAGATAAGCCATTTTAAAAGAAAATTTATGGATATATACCAAAGTTATGATCATTTATGTAAAGGTACCCTTATTTAAAATTTTTCTGTTTTTTGTTTTATATTACTATTTTTTATAGAATTGCTGCACAAAAATCATTTTTTTTAAAGAAAACTAAAATTGGACGATTAAAAAATCTATTTTGGAGGAAAAATTGTGAAATTGTTGTACTTCTTAGCAGGTACTGAGAACCCGTTTTTTATTTTTTTCAAGTTATCTAGACAAGAAAGCAAGTGCCCTCATAAGTATAAATGACAAAAATGCCAAAAAGAGAACTCTTAAAATGAAAATGTATTAGTTATGTTACACAAAAATTGAGAATGTGTTGGTGGTTATGCTAATGTAGACTCTGTCAGTTTTCAAGTTCCTCATTCGGATGATTTGCCCATTCCTAAATATTCAAAATCAACAAACACCAACGTAAGTTCCGACTCATCATTTGTTAATCAAAACTCATCTAAAGACAATTATATCTCAGGCTTAATTAAATCCATGAAATCGAGAGGGATGAGAGAATGATGGGAGATTACATTTGGTTTCTTAAGAAAAAAGGACCCCAACGAAAATAACTATTTTAATACTAAAATACAAATAAATTTAAAATTTACAAATAAATTTAAAATTTAAAATCAATAAACAATATTAATAAATAAAAAGTTAATTTTATTTTTTTTATACTGTTGATCTTAACTATACAATATTATTGGGCACACTTCATTTCTATATAAAAAGGAATAACGTTACTGATTGACTGACTCACTCATTCAACATCGCCCAGCCCAAACCGCAAGAGATAGGATGCTGAAATTTGGTATGCAGGTTCCCTCTCCGTCGTAGACATCCGCTAAGGCAGGGTTTTTGGAGGGGCAAAAAGGGGGAAAACTCCCCTTTCACGGCCTGCCTGAACCCCTTAAGCTAGAAACCTGAAATTTGGAATAAGCCTTCCTAGGAGCATGTGCTAACTCCTTGATAAGGTACAATTTAGAATTTTGACCAGGAATGTGATAAAACTGAGTATTTAAGGGGCGAAAAGTCTTCCCCTTACGAAATTTGGTATGCAGGCTCCTTCTCCAGTTTAGATAACAGCTAAGATGTCAATTTTGGAGAATCCAACGACTTGCCAAAACCGCTATAGCTGGGCAGTTAAAATTTGGTACATAGGTTCCCACTCCAGCGTAGACGTCCAACCAAGTTGGATTTTCGGAAATTCCTACTGGGAGGTGCAATAAGGGGAAAAGTCTCCCCCCGAACGGCCTGCCCAAACTGCTGAAACTAGAAATCTAACATTGGTATTCAGGTTCCTTCTTCAGTGTAGATAGCAGATAAGATGTGACTTTTGGAAAATCTAACGTGAAGGGGCGAAAAAGCGAAAACCGCTTGAGCTGGGAAGGAAAAATTTGGTACATAGATTCCTCCTTCAATGTGCATATGTGCAAATTTGCAAAAGTGCAAATGTCCAAATTTTCAAGTGCAAATGTGCAAATTTACAAATGTGCATATGTGCAAATGTGAAAACTTATAAAAGTGCAAATGTGCAAAAGTTCAAATGTAAAAATATGCAAATTTCCAAGAGTGCAAAAGTGAACATTTGATTGTTTGATGATTTGATAGATTGATAGTTTGATGTATCGATGGTTTGATGGTAATGTTAATGTGCAAATGTGTAACTATGCACATATGCAAATGTTTAAATAAGAAAATGTGTAAATATGTAAATATTTATTTATTTCATTCAAAATCTCCCAGCCCAAACCGCAGGAGGTAGAACGCTAAAATTTGGTATGTAGGTTCCCCCTGCGGCGTAGAAATTCACTTAAAGGGGGAAGAGCAAAACGGGTAAAACCCCTTTCGCGGCCTTCCCCAACCCCTGTAGCTAGAAACCTTAAATTTGAAAAGTGTTTTTCTTGGAGTATGTGCTAACTCATCGAGGGAGTCTTCCTCCTAACAGCCTGCACAAACCATTGGACTTAGGAAGTTGAAATTTTCAGTGTAGATAACAGTTAACACGTAATTTTTGGAAAAGTCAACGGGGAGTGGCAGAAAAGTGAAAAATTCTCACCCTTGACGATTTTTGGAAATGTGTACGGGGAGCGCGAACAGTCTCCTCTTTTACGGGCTGCCCATACCGATTTTGACAGAAACATGAAATTTTAAATATGTGAATTGAAGTATGTGCTAACACACTGCTCAAAGGGAAAAACCTGAATTTTATATTTTTCCTTTCAAGATTAATACCATCTATAATTTTTTGAAATTTTCAGATTTCAGTTTTTGCCGAAAAAAATAGAATTTTTTGTAAAACTTTGACCCATAGTTCCAAAACTACTGAACCAATTTAAAACCCGTACTCTAGAAAAATGTTGACCATTAATTGACAATTCTTTTGCAATTTGATTGATCAAAATATATTGGTCCTCGTTTGAGATATAGTCAAAATAGTTAAATTACTCAAAAATTTAAATTTTAAAATAAAAATTTAAAATTTTACAAAAACTACTCCAGAAACAAAATTTTTAAATGCGATTTTCGGATTTAGGAGACCCAAATCAATAAGAAAAAATAGTCGCACAAAATTTTTTTAAATTTGTTAACTAGTGTAATTAATGCATCTTTGGGTTTAAATACAAAAGAATCTAATTTTAATTTATATAACACTGGTTATTCTTTTACGTACTCGAATAATTGGAAAGACACTTTTCAGAACACCAATGAAACGTCAAAACAAGCAGCTGTTTCTAAAATGGTTTCATTTGTTTAAATAATTTAATATTAAAATTAAAAAAAAATTAAACATTTGTGTTTTCTTCAAATATTCAAAAATATATGATTTTTTCGCTAATTAACTCGTACATAATGGCATTATATGCTAAGTTTAGGAATTTGTCTAAAAGAGCAGTATTAGATCAGAAAAATCTGCAAGTGATGCTACTTTATGTGTAATGAAAATGTGCATCTTTTGGAACTACATCGCTGGAATACGTTATATGTATGTATACTAAAAATATTAAAAACAAGTAAAAAAAGGCTTAAATTCAGCTGTGCCGAATCTTTGAATACCCTTCACCAATATCCTAAACAAATTTTCTCTACTGTTTTTGATACAAAGGATGTGTGTGAAATGGTAGCAAAGCATGCTTCTTGGCAAATTTTTGACAGTTTTGAGGTGAATAAAATTTGAAAGCTTCTAAAAGCAAAATGAAAACAATGATTTTTTTCACACATAAAAATTTAAAACTTTTTTACCATAGAAAAAATATTTTTTACGTGCCACTTTGCTACCGTTTTACACACGCCCAAATAATGTAAAAAGCTTTTGAAGTAAACATTTTTGAAAAAAAATTTTATAGATGTGAACACATTTTGTGGTGTAAAAACATTTTGAGGTGAAAAAAAATTTTTAAGGTTGAAAAAAATTTTTTTTTGATGAAAAAAAATTTTAGTGGTGAAAAAAATTTTTAAGTTTGAAAAATATTTGAGGTGAATACAAAATATTATTCGCTTCTAAGCGACTGGTGAAAAACTATCAGAAAATATTTTATGTCCAGTCGGTACTTTGAAATTGTACTAAAATACACCAATTTGTATAGAAAATTTGAATTTTTTTGTTTGTTGTGTTAGACATTCACATTACAATCACTGTACTTGGGCAAGCACCATAACTAGAAGCTAAGTCTGTAAATCGGCTAAGAATTTCATGGTGTTGGCTAAGAATTTCATGGTGACGGCTAAGTGGCAACGAAGCTTAGAGACAGCGAGTCTAAGGTTGAAGCTAAAAATTTTGCATTGTGTACATTCTGAGTTTTATACCGTCCTTGCATAAATTTGTAGAAAACCAAAAATATGAGTCTTACAAAAACAAAAATACATTTTATGGAATGAAATGAAAAACCAACAAAGCTTATCAATGGAAAATAACAGAAAAAACAGAAATAAAAAAAAAAATTGTACTAAAATACATCAATTTGTATGTAAATTTAGGGGTATCTTCATATTTTCACTCATAAATTTTGAACCACTGGACCAATTTTGCTCATTTTCGATACCAAACTGCTCGGGATGAGCAGTTTGGTATCGCTTGCTTCCCCGATTGCTTCTTCGCCATTTCAACAGACAGACGGACATCGCTTTATCAACTTAAAATTGCATAAGGGGTCTTAGACCTATATTTCGACATGTTACAAACCCTCCACCATATATGGTGGAGGGTATACAAATTGTATTTTTGAAAACATTTCAGCGTACCCAGGGACACGCCACTGAGTACAAGAGCTTGTATTTTGTAAACTATAGCTAAAACCACAACGTCAATTATTTTTTAATTTAATTTTGTAATTTAATTACCTGTACCAATAATTAAATTTTTAGTTTATTTTTTTTAGTTTTATTATTTTTGCTAAAAAATTAAATCAGGTACCCCAATTTCTCTGGTATTAATTATCAAAATATAACCAATATTATGTCTTTTTACTTCAAAAAAATGTATGTTTTATGCATCGCACTGTGAAAATTTTTGTTTTCGAAAAGTTTCAAAATTTACAAGATTTCTAGTGGTAATTAAAACTGAACCAGAGCATACTTGTAGCAAACGGCCAAAACTAAAAAATTATAGATTATTTTCAAAAATTTGGTTCCAAATGTGAGCTTACAATTCAAATCATGCAAATAAATACAAACTAATGCCAATGGATTTGGTAGATTGACTTTTATAATGCATCAAAATTGATATTTGAATTTATTAATTTTAAAATTTTTTACTTGTATTTTTCAAAAACAAAAGCAAAGTAGTCTTAAATTTTTAAATCATAATGTTTTTCAAATATGTTTTATGTTTTTAAAAATTGAAAATTTCCTTAACTATGTATTTAAATTTCAGTAATTTTGAGTGTGTCGTTGATAAAATTTTGTAGTTAAAAAGTATTCCAAAAAATAAAAACAATGATTGAAAAATAAAAAGTTTGGTAAGCGGCAAAATGTTTTTAGGACTTTTTAGAGGTTGATACTCATTACTCTAAAATATTGTAATTGTTCCTAAGTACTACCCATGTAAAAATCGAAATATATATGAACATACATGATCATACATGGGCTTGTATATGATCATACATGGGCATACATGGTCATATACGTCCATACATGATCTCATATATGACCATATAACTTCGGATCCGAAATTTGAGGGTATATGGTGATATATGTGCATATATTATCATACATGCTCATATATTATTCATGTATGCTCGTATATGAACATATACGTCCATATACCCTCAAATTTCGGATCCGAAGATATATGATCATATATGAGATCATGTATGGTCATATATTGAACAATATATGGACGTATATGACCATGTATACCCATGTATGATCATATACAGGCCCATGTATGATCATGTATGCTCATATATATTTCGATTTTTACATGGGTAGGAATTTCAGAATCAACTTGAACCAATTCTTATAACTAGAGCCTTTTTAAGTGACGTCTATAATTACAAATGGAGAGCTTTTTAAAGTCTGGAAAGCACATCAATAAAAAAAAATTATGAAATAGTAACTATAATTATTCAACTTGTTGAGCAAAGTTAAAAAAGAAATGTTAAACGTGATAAAATAAAATCAAAAATCATAGGTTTTATTACTACAGGAAATAAGTGGCAAAATTGCAATTATAATAAGGATGATTTCGAACACATGGAATCAGAACGGTTAAAAAAACATTTGAATATTTGAAGTATGAAAATTGTATTGATTGAAGTTTACATTTTACCAATATATATCATTTATACTATTTTTTATCATTCTATTTGGTTTATTGAATCTTTCCATTAGAAACTCACAATAAGTATTACAATCTTAAAAACTAAAATTATAAATATCAGCTATTACCAGTGTAATAGCTATTATACTGTATTCAAATGTTCATCAGCTGCCTAGGTTAGGATGAGCCCGCCGCGCCAGGCCTATTCTTCTTAGTCTCTGGTGTCCTTCGAACTGAAGCAGATTCCGGGCAAGAGAGTTGGGATGAGCTATTAATTTATTCACATACTTAATTGAATACTCAATTTCCTGTCGAACCATATGAATGTTAAGGTCTCTGTATGTTTTCGTTTCTTATGTACCATGGGGCACTCTCTAATAGTCGTAAAAGTTTAGATTGTCTTCTTTGTAATTTCTGAACGTTAGATGCTGTAAGTTAGTGAATTCTTCTTTCGGTTCTATCAGATAAATAACTCTTGAAAAGCTTATGTGTGTTTTCTGAAAGTAATCTTACTATTTTGGTGAGTAGTCCAAGATGCCTTACTTTATCAAAAGTTTGTGAAATAAAAAAGACAGAACAATATTGCTTGTTCTCAAATGCAGATCTGATTGTGGTGGTAATTCTTCAGGTAAGGTGTTAAGCTTATAAGAAACAATTTCTCAAATAGTTTTGAGGGAATGGATAGTAACCTTAATGGTCTATATGAAGTAACTAGGCTAGTGTCTTTTCCAGGCTTGAGGATCATTATAGTGTTAAGTTCGGCGTTCATGGCCGAACATTTAATTTAAAATGATTAACGCGGTGGTTCTTTTGTAACTGCTTAAAGTTTTTTATTATTTGTAATATATACTTATAATTATATGTATGGTAATACTTAAAACTAAGCGAATTTGAGGGTAAGTAAAAATAGATAATGACTAGTCGCCAATAATGTAATGCGATCCAACGACGGTATTAAATAAATGTGCATACCTAAAATCTATTGTTCGTTGGCATTAAGTATTTGAACCAAAAGTAGGCCAGTAATTGACTTTAAATGTTTGAGTTTAAAATATTATTATTAGTCATTTATTTGGAATTTTCACTACCAATTTTGAATAGAAAGGTCTTATGGAGACCATTGATCAAGTGATGTCGATAAGAACTTTCTTTGTAAATGTTATAATATTCGTATAATATTTATAATATTTTTACTAAAGATAATTCGTGAAATTTTTTTTACATAAATTTAGTTCAAATTGGTATTGTATAAATTTCTAAATGCTATTGGTAAATATAGAAAATTATTAAAATTATTTATTAAAAACCTTTTATTTTGTTTATTAATTTTTTGATTTTTTCCCTTTATGTTTACAAATACATTGTTTTTATCATCAATATCAATAACTTTAAAAGGCCCTTTGTAAATTGGTTCTAATTTGTGTGCTGTGTGATTTTTAATAAATATTTCTTGACCTATGGTAATTTTAGTATTGTTTGTGATTTGATCATGTGAATATTTTTGGTTATGTTTTGTTTTGTCAATTAAGTGTTGTGCCCTATTTAATGCTGTTTGTAGACGGAATTTAACTTCCTTTATATAGTCATCAAAATTATATATGGTATCTATTTTATCGGCTTGTGACAGTGGATTATGATTTGGTAGGTTTGGAAAAATCAATTCAAACGGGCAGTACCCATGAACAGTTGAGGGTGTAGTATTAAAAGTATACGCAAAATACTTTATCCATTCATCCCAGTCGTTCCTGGATGCGTGAATGTATGAGCGTATGTACTCATTAAAGGTGCGATGTGATCTTTCAACTGTTCCTACTGTTTGATGGTGGTAAGGGGCTGATGTTGCTTTTTTATTTTCAAAAGTGTAAGAAGTTCTACAAGAACTTGATTATTGTATTGGGTACCCATGCCACTAAGTATTTTATTCATGGGTCCATAATTTAATATAAAATGCTCCAATAATGCTTTATCTATGGTTTTGGCGTTTTTATTAGTTACTGGTATTGCTACTAAATATTTAGTAAAATCGCATATTATGGTAATAATGTATTGATTACCATTTTCTGATACAGGAAGGGGTCCTACCGTATCTATTATTACAGTTTCAAAGGGTTTCTGCGGTGTTGGAGTTGTTATCATTTCTGGTTTTATGTGTTTTGTTGTTTTATTGGTTTGACATTGAACACATTTTCTTACGTATTGTTTCACATCCTTAGTGATATTTTTCCAATAATAAAATTGTCTAAGCTTCTTAAGTAATCTAGTTGTTCCAGGATGTCCTCCAAAAAGAGGGTTATCGTGGAATTTTTTTAATAAATATTTTTGTTCATCTTTGTTAGTTATTATGCATATTTTGGGTGTTAGCGCTATTTGTAATTTGTTAACATGTTGGTTGGCTTTTTGTTTAAATTGTTCAATTGATACGAGGCCAAATAAATTATCATTTAAATTTATTTGTATTTTATTAAAATTTCTACTTATTGCTTCTTTTTCAAGAATTGGAAAAAATTGATCCAGATCGATATTTCCATTAGCATAAGTGTTTTGTATATTTATTTCTGGTGATAGAATCTTTTTACCTCGTTTAAAATTTAGTGTTGAGGTTTTTCCGTCAATATTTACCCTAACCTTGACCCACTTTTTTACGCAATCGAAGCCAATAGTTTCGAAAACTTTAGGCTTTTCGGTAATTACTTTATTATCCTTCTTAATTTTCTCTTCAGTTTTGTTTCGTGATTGTGCGCGTGTGGATACCATAAAAACACTCTTTATTGAAGGTATTGATTTAATATCATTGAAGGTAATTCGAGATAGCGCCGCCGCTCCTGAATTGTCTTTACCTTTGATATGTTCTATAACAAAATCATACTCCTCCAGGTCCAGACGTATTCTTGTCAATCTGCTGGATGGGTTTTTTAAGGAATATAAATATGTTAGTGGTTTATGATCACTACGAACTATAATTTTTTTTCATATATGTAGGGTCGAAAGTGATTAATGTCCCATTGGATTGCTATTAATTCTTGCTCTATTGGGGCTTTGTTTGATTCCCCGTTTGTAAATGCACGTGACGCATATGCTATAGGCAACTGCATCTCATTTCTTTCCTGTGATAATTTTGCACCACATGCGATTTTACTCGCATCTGTAGTTATATAGAATGTTTCATCAAAATCTGGATATTGAAGAATTTGTGGAGAAAGTAGGACAGCTTTTAGGTGCTGAAAGGCCTGCTCACAGTCAGCCGACCATAAAAAGGGTTCTTTCTTTCTAGTCAGTTTAGTTAAATGGACAGAATATTATGGGAAATTTGGTATAAAGCGTCTGTAATAATTACAGAAAGCTACGAATCGACGAACCTCATCCCCATTAGTAGGGGTGAGGTAGTTTTTAATTGAATCGTATTTGCTACTGTCTGGTAAAATACCTTTATCAGTACATTTATGACCCAAATACGTAACCTCGGATCTGAAAAAAGTGCATTTGTCTGGATGTAATTTTATATTACAATCCCTGCATCTTTGGAAAACAGTTTCCAAGTTCTTGAGAGTGTGCTTTATCGAACATCCTGTGACAATAACATCATTCATATATATAAAAGTTTTTGAAGGAGCTAAACCTGAAAATGCTAGATTCATCATTCTCGGAAAGGAATTTGGGGCTACTTTTAAACCATATGGTAAACGGGTGAACCGATATGAACCATTTTCTGTTGAGAATGAAGTAATGTCTCGCGATTCTTCATCTAATCCTACTTCATGTAATCCAGAGGTTAAATCTGAACAACAGAAGAATTTTGCTGTTCCCAATTGGTCTGAAATGTCCTCAATTCTGGATAATGGAAATTTGTCTGCTATTAACTTTTTATTTATTTGCCTGTAATCAACAACTAGACGCCATCGTTTGTCAGGGTTATTTGGCAATGATTTCTTTGGTACGAGCATAATAGGACTATTATAATTGGAAGCCGATGGTTCCACTATTCCGTCTTGCCGAAGTTTTTCAACCTGCCTTGTTATCTCATCCTTTTGTGAGTGTGGCGTACGATAATTTTTTATGTATACAGGATTATGATCAGAAACTCTTAATTTTTGTGTATAAAAATTGTTTGTATTTATCAGTTTCCAAAGCAAAAATATCAATATATTTTGAACATAATTGAATCAATTCAGATTTTTCAATTTTAGGCAATTTGTTTGCTAACCTTTCCAAAATTGTTTGGGTTCTTTTACTATCAACATTGGGTGTATTAAGGATTTGATAGTCAGACAGTTTTTCATATTCTATTGGTATTCCGTTTAAAAATTTGATTTCAGAATTTGTGTTTATAATTCTTATGATTGGAAATTATCTTGATACTATGCAACCAGCTACAAATATTCCATCTTCTATTATTTGGCTTGGAACTACCAAATCAGAGACTTCGTTGTCAATTGTAATAGCTCTAAAAACTTCAGATCGAGCTGGTAGTGTTATTGTACCGTCACCCATACTTTCGAGTACCGGAATGTTTATGGGATAATTTCAATTGAAAGGTCTCAACGAAAGTAAATTCAAATTTGGATCTAGTCCATATTGAATAGTAGCATTGTATGTCTTCTAGAAGTATTATCCCAGTATACCTTGAAATGGTATTGGGAACGCATCTGAAATTGCATAAAATGTCTAAGGGATAAGAAAGTTTTTCACTTTTAAATCAATTTCAATTGCTCCTAGGGATTCAATAATTTCCTCTCCAATTCCAGATATTTGTATAATTTTCCCCCTGTTGAAGTGTAATGAGCCGATAGCACTAATTTTAATTAGTGAGATGTCCGCTCCAGTATCTACAAGGAACGTATTATTATGAGGGGATATTTGAATCTCGATAAAACTACTCAAATTGAGGTTTAGGTGGAAAACTTTTCCTATGGGTTTAATATTTGTTCCTTTCCTTAATTTTGGTGATGACCCCCCGAATTTTGGGGGGTAATCTCGTTTTCCGAGACTTCCTGCGCCAATCTTACCCGTCTTCTGTTCTGTTGTCGGTTGGAATGATTTCCATTACCATTGCTTTGGCCGCTACGTTGCCCATTGTAACGTCTATGTTCATTATAATTTCGTGAATTGTCATTACCATTAAAATTTCTAGAGTTGTTATTCCGACGCCAGTCTTGTCTACGTCCACGGTTATTAAATCCACTGTTTCTGTAGTTCTGATTACCGGAGCCACGACGCTTAAAATAAAATACTGAAGAATTTGAAATTGATGCTTCAGTACTGGCTTGTACTATTTAGAAACGACTTCATTAATAGTCATGAAGTTCCCTGTTTTAATGATGAGTTTTACCTCATCACTTGCAGCGTTTCTAGAAATGGCCTTGGCTGCATTTTGCCTTATTAATTTTTCAACAACATCCTGTGGGTAGCTTTCTCTTATATAGGCTCCACCTAGTTTTTTTCGCGATTTCTTGGATCTCCTCGGCATAGGTTGTAGTCGATTTTGATTGTTGTTTTATGTTCATTAGTTTTGAACATAGTAATTCCGACGACTCTCCTTGTACAGATGATTGTAGTTTATAATTAATTGCCTGAATGGTGTTTTTGTTTGCAATAATGTTCTTTGCATGTCCCTTCAACTTTGTTTTTATTACGTCTATTTCCACCAGTTCATGTGCTTTCTTTATTCTATCCATCAATGTCAATGCGTCAAGGAAACTTTGTAGTTCACTCAAAAGCTGGTACAATTTTTGTGGCCTTTTCCATGACCTCATCCTCCGTTCGCGGCATGTTTATTGTTATTATTTCCACTTTTGTGATTTTATCAGTCTCGTTATCTTCCGTCTCACTTTCGTCCGTCTCTGTGATTTCAATACCCATTTCACAGCTTAATGTCAGTGGGACCTTGATGTTAACGTTATATTTATGGAAAACTTTTATTAATTGATCTCTAAATTTGTGAAAAATCCAATAGGCCTCCTCCTTGTGGGGTGTAGAGTACCTATCGTATTGTCTGTGTAACGTTGCCCTAATAGTATTAAAGGTTTCTATCAAAATTTAAATATGTTTACTCAATAATAATAAAAAAAAACTTAATTTCTAAGCTTACACTTGTCTCTTCTGATATCTGAATATTGGATCTTCTTATATCTGTTGTTGGCGTGCGGCAGCGTTTCTATTCCTATTTACAGCTTTTAAAATCGTCTTTGTTTGTCTCTTCCTCAATTTGATTATTGGCTTCTTATATCTGTTGTTGGGGTGCGGCAGCGTTTCTATTTCTATTTACGGCTATGCTGATAACTGTTATTATCGACAATGTTTCGATGTAATCATTGTTTTCGTTTTTGGTTGTAGTTGTAGTTTCTTGAATGTTTATTTTCAAATGGTTACGTAGTATTTCTACTACTTCTTTATTATTATTGTCTTCCGTGGATTTACCCACTTCATAACCCGCAACAAGTAACGGGATTGTTTGTAAAATTTTCTTCCACCACGTCATATTTTATTTAATGTTTATGTATTCAGTTATAATGTTTGTTTGACGTTCAGTTTTTTTTTATTCACTTTTGATTCAGTACAAATCATCAGAAAATGCGCGGGGAGCGATAATATAAACACTTTTGCATTTATGGGTGCTCTAATATATATATATATATATATATATATATTTTTTTTTTTTTTTTTTTAATGTTAATATTTCACTTAATTTTTAATTTTAACTTGCACTTTATTTCTTACGGTCCGATTTATATTTTTTCACGGGTGGTTTTCTTTATCACGTTCGATTTCCATGTTCGCCATGTTAGATTCGGCGTTCATGGCCGAACATTTAATTTAAAATGATTAACGCAGTGGTTCTTTTGAAACTGCTTAAAGTTTTTTATTATTTACTTGTAATATATACTTAATATTATATGTATGGTAATACTTAAAACTAAGCGAATTTGAGGGTAAGTAAAAATACATAATGACTAGTCGCCAATAATGTAATGCGATCCAACGACGGTATTAAATAAATGTGCATACCTAAAATCTATTGTTCGTTCGAAATCGAAATTTTATAGGGTTATTGACGACATCACCGATAACTGGTATCATTTCGAGTAAACACTTTTTCCAGATGGTCAGCGAAAGCATTAACGTTTATGTTCTTGACCCAGGTGCAGTTTTGAAGCCTTAGAGGAGATTTATACGCAATAGGGCATTGCATTTGCATCTAGGTTGGTTAGATAAGTTTTTAAAGCCGACTCTTGTTCTTGCTTTAGCTTAGAACGTAAGCGTGATTGGCACTGTTTGAGTTTAGCTTTTATTGCTGGGGAGCGGCAATTCTGCCATTGCCTTCTGAGTCATCGTTTTTCCCTGACTAGAGTTTGAATTTCATTAGATGGTTTGTAAGAAAATTTTTAATTGATATTTTTTCGAACAGGAGTGGCTATTTTGGCTGCGGAGGTCAGGACATCCGTAAAATGATCTTCTGCTGATTGAATATCTTCTGGGTTTCTAAGAGGTATATCCTGTGAGATGAGAGCTCACATACATTTTGTATTTAAACCAATTTGTGTTCCTATTTGGATATAAATCTTTGTTTCCATCTGCAGTAATGAACCTATTGTGCATAGTTATTATTGTTGGGGAATGGTCTGACGACAGGTCAAGAGAAGAGTTTACTAATAATTGCTCCCGTTTGATATGAAAAGTTTCGGGTATTTGCCTTAATATGATTTTCAGTAAGATTACCTATTGGAATCCCCTGTTTTAGCGTACTAGCGTATGACAATCTTGTTGTTTAGATTGGTGAAATATCTGACTGGGCAATATTTTTAAAAACTTGCGGGGTAGGAGCATTAATAGCCCTATACTGGGGATAAACACGTTCCTGACTGGGTTTTGTCTTTCATTTAATGTTTAAAAACTCTTTGCACCCTCTGTAAGTGGCAGTATGGTTTTCGCCGCAGTTGCTACATTTTTTTATTTTATCATCAGATTTTGAATAAGGACATTCCGAAGATTTGTGAACGTCGCCACATCTAACACACACAGATGGCAACCTACAGTATGCCTTCGTATGGCCGAATTATTTACAGTTGAAACACTGTGGTGGATCTCTACGTTTAATTGGCTCTTCAACTCTAATACGCCTATTCAGAAGATACCTCATATCGTATATGGGGTGTGTTGATGTCCTTGTTCTTTTTAAAGAAGCGTCAAACGCGACCTTTACACTATGTAGTGGTATTCTATTTTTATTTATTAAATTATGTATAGACTTCACTTCGTAACCTTCTGACTCCATAGAACTTTTTATGTCCTCCACTGGGACAGAGCTATCTATACCATCGATTGTGACATTTAGTCCTTTTGAACTTTTCAATTGGTAAGTGTAAAAACATTTCTTCACCTCAACAAAATGATTCGCAATTATTCTGTAACTCTTCTCAGTATGCGTTTGAATCTTGAGAATATATTTTCACTTACCATATTCTTGTTCAGCTGTAAGCCTGAATAATTTTTATAATGCTTCGCTAAATGTTCTAGTTGAGCAGATCTAGGGCTAGACTTTATTTTTATTATCGTTGTATAACGATCCATTCCCGTTTGGATTTTATCGTTTTTAGTGTCTTCTATTATTTTTTCGGTATTAGCCACACTCTTATTTGTACACAAGTCAATGTTGTTGTTTGTATTTGCTTCTCTGGTTTCACTACAAATAGGTGTTTTATTTATTATATTATCATTGTTATTGATCGCATTCTTTTCAATTGTTGCTGATGATGTTTTGAAAAGTGCAGGTGAATGTACTATTACATTGGGTGATAATGATCTACACTGATCGTTTGTTTTAGCTGTTAAGTAATTATCACTTTTTATAGCACTCTCTACTTCTCTTATAGAGAAGTAACCATTATTGTTGTTGGGTTTTGCACACTTTCAATCGCGTTGGGTTGACTGATTCCCCACCTTTTATTTAATTTTCTTTGTCTTCTGCTATAGTTTATTATGTACAAATAGCTTTAAAGTTTTCGTTTGTTGGATTTTAATATTTTAAAGAAAATTGTGTTTTTTAGCACAAATTTAGCGTACTTTCGTTTTTAATTTGTTTTCCCCTAGATTTAGATTATTTTATTTATTTTGTTCACGCGGCAAATGTAGTTGAGCCACGGCGTGAATCCGCCGACAGTATGGCATCGTTATTCAGCTAGTGGAAATGTAGCTCTTTTGTTTTCTCTACTGCACTTGTCTCCCTACTAACTAACTGTCAGCCACAGCAACAAGTAAAGCCGGCAAATTATACATATATAAAATTAAAAAGAAGAATAAAAAGAACATAAAAGCTGTATATTGTATATAAAGAAAAAAAATCAAGAGTGCTTATATAAAAAAAGATATTATTTAATTTTAAAATCAAAAAGGAATTAAACTGTGAACTAAAAGTTGAAAATTAATTTGGAATTGAAAAATAAAACAAAAATCCTTTAAATACGAAAACAAAAAAAAAGTGAGTGTGAATACTGGTAGCCCAAGCTGGACTGCGTTCACCATTGGTCACGAACCAGGAGTCACCTGTAAACCCAACATTTTTGGTCCTTCGCCCGCGAAAATCTGGTGGAAAGTTCTGGTGTGTTAATATACAAAGAAGGAAGACATTTTTTTTCTCAACAATATAGAAAACCACGTAAGGAAAAAGTACAGTGTGAAGTAAAACAGGTGTGTAAATTTACATTATTTGAAATACTGGAAAAGTTTTCTTTGTCTTTTGCTATAGTTTATTATGTACCAATAGCTTTAAAGTCTTCGTTTGTTGGATTTTAATATTTTAAAATAAAATTTTTTTTAAGAAATTTGTTTTTTTAGCACAAATTTAGCGTCCTTTCGTTTTTAATTTGTTTTCCCCTAGATTCAGATTATTTTATTTATTTTTTTCACGCGGCAAATGTAGTTGAGCCACGGCGTGAATCCGCCGCCTGGTACGTACAACAGTATGGCATCGTTATTCAGCTAGTGGGAATGTAGCTCTTTTGTTTTTTCTACTGCACTTGTCTCCCTACTAACTAACTGTCAGCTACAGCAAAAAGTAAAGCCGGCAAATTACACATATATAAAGTTAAAAAGAAGAAGAAAAAGAACATAAAAGCTGTATATTGTATACACTCAAAAAAAATGAACTAGAATTTAGAAAAATTAACTTATTTTGAGGAAAAATTGAAATGAAAACGGTGCCAAAGACACTTTTTACCAATATTTAATAAAATTTTCCTTGAAATTAAGAAACAGCTACAGCAACAAATAAAGCCGGCAAATTATACATACATAGAGTTAAAAAGAAGAAGAAAAAAACATAAAAGCTGTATATTGTATACACTCAAAAAAAAATGAACTAGAATTTAGAAAAATTAACTTATTTAGAGGAAAAATTGAAATGAAAACGGCGCCAAAGACACTTTTTTACCAATATTTAATAAAATTTTCCTTGAAATTAAGAAACAAATTTTACTTAAAGTTTGGTCAAAATTTCTTAATTATATTAGAAAACAGTAAAATGTCCTCCTAATTAGTTCATACATCATCTAAAATTGTACTGTTAGTTAGGAAATGTTTCCTTAGTTTTAAGAAAAATTTTATTTAAGTTCATTAGATAATTTTTTTTACTAAAAACTAGGACTAAACTCCCAAAAAATAAGAAAATATTTTCTAACAACAAGTTAAATAGCACTTCTTTTAAGTGGAAATCATCCTTATCCTGCTATCTATTGTAAAGGTAATATATTTTATCATATATTTTAAAGTACTTTACACTCATTGAGTAGGTATTTCCCACTTTCGGGAGACTTCCGCTTTGTGAGGACACTGCTCTTCACAAGCTTTTTGCTATACAATTTTGTCTTAAAACTAAATTGAATTATACTAAATTTATGTATTTAAAATATAAATTAAATTTCATTAGCAAAGGGTTAACAAATTGCAGGATATCCTGAAACGTAATAAATTGTGTCAGTCAGATCCTTTTCGTAGTTAATTAACGGTTCTGCTTGAGAGAACTACAAAAAGGGACGCCCTATGGATATATGGATAAGGAACACTGGGGGTCCTTTGTCTTCTTAAATTAACTAATTTAAGGAAATTGTTGCAAAAATACAATATATCAGTTACATATCTTGTTATTATTGGAAAATGGAAAAGTCATAAGTTTATTTTATGGGATTTTTAGCTTAAACTTTATTTGACATATACAAATTTAAACTTTTTTATTATTAAGTGAAAAAATAGTTCGATAAATATAAAGTTTAATAAGCGCTACGTCAATTACACAGTACAACAGCCAATCTGGGGGGTGAGAAATTCCAAGTCAGGGTGATGGTACTAGGTCGGTATAGTAAAACCCTCAAAGAGTTTGGCGTTCGTATGTGTCAGTTTTTTTTATGACCTTTTAAATTTTTCCCTTATCTTGATGTTTTTTCGCTTAGTTGTAACATTTTGGCAAAAACGTAGTTTAACATAACTCGAGAACCACTTGTCCGATTTTGATGAAACAAATTTAGAAAAATTAATTAATTACAATTTCTCTAATCTGTTTCTATACCGTTTTCCTATATGTGCAACACTTTCGAAGTTAAAAATGAATGTATGAAGGGAAAAAAGTATTTTTTGCCTAAAAATTTAAATATTTTTTTTTTTAAATTCATAAAAAATCCAAAATGGAAAAAAGTGCCAAAACTAATTACTTTCGCGTAAAGTCACATAACTCATGAGCAAAAAAAGGCATATATCATGAAAATTGATGCACGCGTTTCTCATTTATTCATAATTAGGTAAATGTATGAATTTCAAAAATTTGCTCCAGATATGCACAACATTATTTGGAGAAAACATTGACACTCACAAGCCGAACTCTCTCATATTTTTCTACTGTACTAAAAGAGAAATATTGATGTGGCAACACTGGTTCTGTAATGTTCACATAAAACATGCATTGTCATTATACTTCTTCTCTTTCTCACACTGGTTCTGTGATTTTTGTCATTCAACAAGTGCCGACAAACGCGAACAGTAAAAGTGATTTTTCTCCAGTTTTTTAAAAGTGAACAAAACTGAACAGAATATGGAACTGTACAAGCCAGATATAAATAGCTTTTGCTACTGCTGTGGTCAATATGTCTCATTACATAAAAAAAGGGGAAATTTCAGTACTGATTTTGTTGAAACATACGAGATGTACTTCAACCAAAATGTTATAGTGAACGAAAATCGGGTACCAAATATAGTGTGTAAAAGCTGCTACAACCGTCTAATGGATTGGAAAAATAGAAGACGTGAAAGTATGCCATTCGGTATCCCAATGACTTGGACTAATCCTGGCGAAGGTCACAATCCATTGAATTGCTATGCATGTGCGAATAAAGGAGCCGCAAAAAGGATAAGAAAATCGTATAATTACGTTGGTGTTGCAAGTGCCGCAACACCATTGCCTCATTCGGACCACATTCCTGTGCCAAAAGCTTCTAGCCCAGATATTTTCTCCTCTACGACTGCTCCGACATATCATGCACGTGATGATCCCCCATATGAGCCATCAGTATCCAATGAGCCAATTTTAATAAATCAAAATAAGCTTGATTCAATTGTTGCCAAGTTGGAATTAACACAGCATAAATCGGAAGAGCTGGCTTCCATTTTGAAATCAAACAATTTGTTGGCACCCGGTGTGAAAGTCACAGCTTATCGAAGTCGTCAGGCAACACTCCAAAGCTTATTCCTTGTGAATGATGAAAAAACTTCTGCATATTGCCCGGATGTAGGAAAATTGATGGCCGCAATGGAAATAAAATATGAAGCAGATGACTGGAGATTATTTATTGACAGTTCAAAACTCAGCTTGAAGGCGGTTTTACTGCATAAGACCAATAAAAAACCTTCAGTTCCAATCGCCTATAGTACAGAAACGAAAGAAACATATGATGCACTGGAAAATATTTTAAAAATGGTTAACTACGCCAAACATATGTGGCGCATATGCTGCGATTTAAAAGTTGTAGCAATGCTTTGCGGTCTTCAAAGCGGCTATATAAAATATATGTGCTTTTTGTGCGATTGGGACACACGATTTTCCGGTGACCAATATGCATGCCACGGATGGAAACTCAGAGAGCACAGCAGGTTACAAACTGCCAATATTATTCGTGAGCCTCTAGTACCGAAGGAGAAGATATTGCTGCCTCCACTGCATATTAAACTTGGAATTGTTAAGAATTTTATCAAAACTGTTGCCAAAAGAGATGAAGTTTTCTTGTGTTTGAAACTAATTTACCCGAGACTCAGCGAAAGTAAAATTAAAGAAGGTAAGTTATAATATCACATTCATTTCCCATGATTTTCCATCTTAACAAATTAATTTTTTCCAATCAGGCGTAGTAAATGGTCCAGATATACGAAAGCTGATTAAAAGTGACGCATTCAACAATATTTTGATTGACGCTGAATTGAATGCATGGCAGGCAATCAAAGAAATAATAGAAGGCTTGTTGGAAAAGCATCGTTCTAACAACTACGATGTTTCTGTCGCAAGGATGTTAAAGCATTCTCGGAAATTGGTGTCCACATGCCCTTGAAAATCGATTATTTACATCATCATCTGGACAATTGGCTACTGAATCTGATGAACAAGGTGAACGCTATCATCAAGTTGCTATGCCATTTGAAATGAGGTAATACTGATTTTTTATTTTTTCAAACTCATTTTAATAAAACAAAAACTTACAGATATAGAGGCAAAAAGTCGCCGAGTGCAATAATTGCGGAAATTTGCTGGTGGAGTAAGCTTATGTGGCATGACAAGGATGATCTTGATGATAAAGAATTTTCAGGAGATGCAGAAGGGCCAACAGTGGAGTCACACATTGACATTATGTGTGGTTCAGAAACTGATGATAGCGATGCCACTAGTCCCGAACAAACACCATTGAAAAAGTCTAGGCAATATTTATTAAAATAAATAAAAATAAATAAAATAAAAATAAAATATTATAAAAATGTTTACTTAATTTTTTTAGTAGTTTATGGCCAGAAGTCTGGAGTTATTGGGGAAAATTTATTAAAAAGGCGATAAATGACACTTTTTTGAATAAAAACAAATATCAATATTCTTGTCAAAATGGGATACCTTCACTTAATTGTAAATAAAAGCAGAACGCGTTAATCGATTTCTATGATCTATGTCGCATTTTGTTTATAGGTTATGTGACTTTACATGAAATTAATAACACTTGATCCTTTTTTCCGTTTTGGATTTTTTATGAATTAAAAAAAAAAAAATTTAATTTTTAGGCAAAAAAATATTTTTTTTTCTCCACAAATTTATTTTTACCGGCAAAACTGTTGATTATAAAGAAAAAACGTTATATGAACGGATTAAAGAAATTGTAATTCTAAATTTTTTTGAGGTTGTTTTAGCAAAATCGGACAAGTGGTTCTCGAGTCATGTTAAACTACGTTTTTGCCAAAATGTTACAACTAAGCGAAAAAACATCAAGATAAGGAAAAAATGTAAAAGGTCATAAAAAAAACTGACACATACGAACGCCAAACCCTTTGAGGGTTTTACTATACTTACCTAGTACCATCACCCTGACTTGGAATTTCTCACCCCCCAGACAATAATCCCAAAAATGTTCCATAGTGTTATAGGAAAGCCATTATGCCGTAGTGTATAAAATGCGCCTGCAATATTTTGTATTGTAGTCAACAAACAAATTAATAACATAAAAGCGCAAATTCGAAATTTTTTACCCTTTGCTAACAAAATTTTAAAATATAGTTTAAGCTGCTTTAAGTTCAATATTTAATACTGTTAAGATTAAAAATGGGCACGTGAGAGATTTTTGACTTACGATCACGAACCAAAAATTACAATCATGCACGATAGTTTTTTTAAATGGTTACTTTAATTTCTTTTATCTAATAATATTTTTCCTTGAAAATTAGGAAAACTAACTGGTTTGTTTTTAATTGATTGCTTTTTTGGAATAGAATATAAAAAATAATTTAAACGTTTTCCAACCAAAAAAATCCTTTACCAAATTTTATTATTTTTTAAAAATTAGAAAACTTTTACTTGATAAAAAGAATATTTTATTAAAATTTTAAAATGTATCTGAACTAAGTTGCATGAAAATTTTTGTTATTACATATGTCTTAACTAATTTTTAGAAAACAATTCTTCAAAATTAGAAAGTGGTATACTTAAAAACTAAATTTGGAAATGGCTTTCTAAAATTTAGTTTATTTTACTACTCGTGAACAAAAAATAAACACACATTAAGTTCAAATACTTTCTCGATTTAAATTAGACACATTTTTTTAATTAAATGGGAGTAAATTATGTCCTAAATTTTTTTTAACTAAACTTAATTTTATTACATTACAAAAAGTCTGTAATGGTAACTGAAAATTTTGCTGTTATTACGGGAAATTTTGCTAATTTGAGCCCAGCGGTATTTTTGCTAATCTTAGCAACACATGTCTGCTGACGTGTAGTACAATGAAATTAGTAGAAAAACTAGTAGCCGCTACTAAATTTTAGTAAACATTTTGTAAAGCTGAATTTAAAACCGGTTTGCTAAAATCAACAAAAAAATTTACTAAATATTGAGATTATTAGAACAAAATTTAAAATTTATTTTTTTTTTCGAGCATCAAATTTTTTTTTTATTTTATTTATTTTTTTTTTTAAAAAATATTTAATACAAAATTAAAAATAAAATCAAAGGCTTAAAAATGTTAAAAATTTTTGAAACATAAACGAATTAATCATTTTGTTTTTATTTGGTAATTTCTGTTTTTAAAAATATTTTAGTCAATATTTTTTTACTTTTAAGGTCAAATTTTAGTTGTCGATTTTCAGAACTAAAAAAAACTTTTTAGTGCTATTTTAAGTGGATGTTCTATTTTCAGACATGAGTCGGTATATTCACTTCCGATCTCTTTTTTAATCTATGTATCATTTTAAGGCAATTTAAGTTTGTAGGTGTAGTTTTAATTAGAAATAACATTTCCTTCAATATCCACTTTTTTAAAATTAGTATTTTTTTTTGCTTATTTTAGCAAATCGGTTTTCAAAAATTTGTAAAATGATTTCTGAAATTAGCAACAAAATTTTGTAAATATTCTGTAAAAACTCTGTAATTTGTAAAATGTAAATAGCAAAAAGATTTGCTAAACAATATTTTTTTTACTAAAAATTAGTACAAAAATAGTAAAGTGGGATTGAAAACCGTTTACAAATTTTTCTACTAACTTTTTTTTCTAAGTGTAAGATGTTTTTTCTTAAAATTAATAAATTTTTATTTAATTGACTTGTTTTTTCCTAAAATCAAGAAATATTACTTAGGAAAAATATTAACTATTTCTGAGTATATAAACTATTTCGTTTTTCGTCAAATTTAGGAATTTTTATTCTTTTTAAGAAAATTTTTCTAAGTTTTAATAAAATTTTACTTATATTGAGGACAATTTATAATCTATTTTGAAGGAATTTTTTGATTACATTCTAGTTCATGTCTTTTTTTTTTGAGTGTATCTTTTAATTCTTCAACCATTACTTTCATGTTGAAAGACCAATTAAATATAGAAATATTTACTGTGCCACCTTACTCAAGCAATGTTAATGGTCAAGTAGAAAGATTCCATTCTACGTTATCCGAAATCATGCGATGTACAAAAATAGAAAACATTTACAACAACTTTAAAGAATTACTCGAAATTTCCGTATATAAATATAATTGCTCAATACATAGCACAACAGGAAAAAAACCAATTGAATTATTTTTCGGTAGAAGAGTTAGCACAGACCCTTCTCAGCTTGAAAATGATAGAGTAATAAATATAGAAAAGTTAAAACGAAAACAGGAAATTGACATACGATATCATAATAAAAATAGACAGGAAATAAAAACTTACGCACCAGGTCAAATAATTTTTTCCAAAGTGAACATAAGATTAGGGACTAAGCTAACCCCTAGATACAAAAAAGAAATAGTTAAGGAAGATAAAGGAACATATGTAACTACTGAATCTAATAAAACTATCCACAAAAGTAACATTAAAAGATAAATTTAATAAACCAATTCCTTTCAGATTCCTCATCTTAAATATCCTATCCCCCTCCAATGCCGAACTTCAAATCCTTAATTACACACTTTCTCACATCATAACACTATTAGAAGGAGATGCGAAAATACAAGACGGTACTTTTAAAATTGTACATATAATAAATCTAAACGAGTACCAAAGCTTTTTTGGTGAAATAAACTCATTTATTAATGATAATGATCACTTCGAAAGTATGTTTATACCATCCTTAAAACATGAATTAACACAAGCTACAGAAATGTTAGAATCACTACAATTAATTGAAGAAATGAGAAAGAGAAGATCCATAAACTTAATCGGAACCGCATGGAAATATATCGCTGGTTCTCCCGACCATGACGATTTTGAACTACTTAAAAGTAACATTAATGAACTTAATTCCAATAATAATAAACAAGTAATAATAAACGAAAGTTTTAGTGAAAGAATAAATAAATAAACGGAATACACAAATACAATTAATAAAGTAATAAGAAACGAAAATTTAATTAGTAATACTGTCATTATAAATATGCAAACTAGATTAAGATTAGTTAAAGAAGAATTACAAAATATAAAATATGCCATTCAATGGGCGAAAAATAATATAAATAACTCCGTTATATTAAACAAAAAAGAAATAAATATTGTAATTAAAACACTAAATAAGGAAAAATTTCCATTTGTATCAACAGAAGAAGCACTAGAATTTTCTAATGTAAAAGTTTTATATAAAGATTCAATTTTATTATATGTTATACAGATTCCACTTACTTCTGAAGAAATTTATAAAAAAAAAATTGTAATAAAACCTATAAAAAAAGATAATAAAATTATAAACATAGATTTTAAGGAAATTCTAAAATATAAAAAAAAAGTGTTAGCTATTAAGAAAAATTGTACTATTATCAATACTGTCACAATTTGTAAAAGAAATGATTTAGAAGACATTACTAACTCTACCTGCATCCCACCTTTTCTAAATAGATCTCGTCCACATTGCGACATTTCCGACGCTTTCCATACCCCAACGGTAGAAGAATTAAAACAAGGTTCAATAATACTAAATGATTTCCATGGAACATTAAATAACAAATTAATAAATGGAACATACTTAGTAAACTTCCATAATGAATCCATCACTATTAATAATAAAATCTTTCGCAATATGGAATCTCCAATGATATCAGCTTCACCACAAATAGTGCAACAATCCCCACTAGAAAAACAATAAATTGAAATGCTTTCCTTAGAGAAATTAAAACAGTTTCATTTAAATAATACAAATAAAATTGAATTCTTAGAAACTGAAGCAATTATTAACAAATCATAAGCTGTCACCATTCCCATTATATTACTATTAACTATAACCCTATCCAAACTCATTTGTAAAACAAAAATAATAATACTTCATAACATCTCAACTAGCAAACATACAAATGAAAATAATATTGAAAATATCAGAATTACACCAAAGTCAGACTATATTCCAAAAGATATTTCAGATAAAACTCTTAATGAACCAATTGTTATAATTTCAGGTCCAATTAAACCCCCAAGATTGTCTATTTCCAATGTTTGAGGACAAACATATTTTAGAGGGGAAGAGTTAACAACAATATTAATTAATGTCATTTTTCTTACAAACAATTAACCATTTAAGCTGCATCGGCAATAAAATAAAAACCCGGAAATTAATATTAAGCCAAAGGCAAATAACCTTTTCTTTTTTTTTTTCTTTTAATAAGCAATAACCTAATTTAATTATATTAAACTGCATCAGCAGCAAATAATTAATATTTTAAATCTAGGTTAAATAATTTAGTTATAAATATAGTAAATTGTAATTTTTAGTTGTTAATAAAACTTTATACAATAAAGATGGTCATTTAATTAAGACCGGAAAAAAAAAACCAAAAAAAATATTTTTTTTAATTTTTCCAAAAGGAAAAATAATAACTTATATAACCCACGAAAAGTAAACAAACGTGTTTGTAGAATTCGGAGTCAACAATGTCTTTTAACAACACAATTCCCGAGTAAAGAGCAAATTGCCTGTACTCAACACTTTTCCACCTCGGCATTTCCTCTAATAATCTGGGCTCTCTTGCAAATTCCTTTACCACATATGGTACAAAAGAGATTCGAATAATAGACAGTTTGGTATTAGTGGCGGTAGGAATTTTTGAGTTGTTTTATTTTTTACTAACAAAGTTGGCAATTTTTTAGAAACTCCAAATCAAGATGGTGTATGCAATCAAGTGGGAATTGAGTAAACATTTCAATTCCCAATGATTCTAATGCACAACCAGTCTCCATATAAAGACCTTTGTGAAGTTGCATCACTTCTATTTCTAAATTCCAAATCACAGCGACTTAGTCCAGCTGAAGCGTAAAAGACAGTTCGATGTCATATTCGGCTGCCTTGTTGAAGACATCGATGGCGTCCATTTAAAGGGTTTTGGCTTTTCGTACCACATATAAATGACTTTGCTGGAGTATCGCACACAATGGTTCTAATTTTAATAATATATGTATTTGTTTCTTCCCATTATAAACCCATCCTTTATATATTTAATTTCTTCAATAAAATCAAGATACTGATTGATGTCGGTCGGCTTAATTTCTCCGATGTGTAGGGGAAGACCATCAATCCCAATGTCCATTAATATAGTTTGTTGCGAATGCTGCAACACCTCTTCCGCTTTCCGTAATTGTTTTTCCAACCCAATATGAATGTATTGTCCAGGTGTGACGGTTCTAACCAAATAAGCCTTATCTCTTTTAATAAGGCCACCAACACTCAAAGGGACATTCATATTTTCGGACTTCAAAAACCAATTTTGAAGTTTTTCTCGCAAGCATAAACTCTTGTTTCTTCCTTCAAGGGTTGACTCGTCATCAAATAAAATATCTGCCAGACGACGTCTTTCTTTCTGTACCATTCTTTGGTACGAAAGTTTACTACTCATTTTAATTTGAAAAACACTTACCTAAAAAATATTTTATATAATTTCTACAATATTTTTTTTTTCAGTTATTTTTTATGTGTTTCCGCGTCTTTTTCTTTTGACAGTGTTTTATTAAAGTTAGTGATTCACTTTTATATTTTCAAAATTATATGTAACTCTTTTAGCAAGTACTTTCAAAGTAATATTTTAGAGTATTCATTGAAATATTTATATATTTGAAAACAAATATTTCAATGAGTTTAAAAGTTTTCACTTATTCTAAGGGCCTCCTAATGCCGAAAATCGAATTAAAAAAAATTTTTTCTGGCCTAGTTTTTGAATTTTTTTTAATGTTTTTGTTTTCATATATTAGTGAATTTACCATTTTGACTATATATCGAGTTTGGCTCAAAATTTTTTTATCAGTCGAATTACAAACGAAAAACCAGTTAAGGCACAACATGTTTTGTGAATATGGTTTTTAAATCCGTTAAGTAGTTTAGAAGATATGGGTCAAAATTTCGCAAAAAAAAAAATTTTTTTTTGATAAAAACACAAATTTTGATATTTAAAAAAAATAAAAAAGATATTCGTCTTACATGGTAAAATATGAAATAATTTTTTTCTACAAGGAAGATAAGCCATTTTAAAAGAAAATTTATGGATATATACCAAAGTTATGATCATTTATGTAAAGGTACCCTTATTTAAAATTTTTCTGTTTTTTGTTTTATATTACTATTTTTTATAGAATTGCTGCACAAAAATCATTTTTTTTAAAGAAAACTAAAATTGGACGATTAAAAAATCTATTTTGGAGGAAAAATTGTGAAATTGTTGTACTTCTTAGCAGGTACTGAGAACCCGTTTTTTATTTTTTTCAAGTTATCTAGACAAGAAAGCAAGTGCCCTCATAAGTATAAATGACAAAAATGCCAAAAAGAGAACTCTTAAAATGAAAATGTATTAGTTATGTTACACAAAAATTGAGAATGTGTTGGTGGTTATGCTAATGTAGACTCTGTCAGTTTTCAAGTTCCTCATTCGGATGATTTGCCCATTCCTAAATATTCAAAATCAACAAACACCAACGTAAGTTCCGACTCATCATTTGTTAATCAAAACTCATCTAAAGACAATTATATCTCAGGCTTAATTAAATCCATGAAATCGAGAGGGATGAGAGAATGATGGGAGATTACATTTGGTTTCTTAAGAAAAAAGGACCCCAACGAAAATAACTATTTTAATACTAAAATACAAATAAATTTAAAATTTACAAATAAATTTAAAATTTAAAATCAATAAACAATATTAATAAATAAAAAGTTAATTTTATTTTTTTTTATACTGTTGATCTTAACTATACAATATTATTGGGCACACTTCATTTCTATATAAAAAGGAATAACGTTACTGATTGACTGACTCACTCATTCAACATCGCCCAGCCCAAACCGCAAGAGATAGGATGCTGAAATTTGGTATGCAGGTTCCCTCTCCGTCGTAGACATCCGCTAAGGCAGGGTTTTTGGAGGGGCAAAAAGGGGGAAAACTCCCCTTTCACGGCCTGCCTGAACCCCTTAAGCTAGAAACCTGAAATTTGGAATAAGCCTTCCTAGGAGCATGTGCTAACTCCTTGATAAGGTACAATTTAGAATTTTGACCAGGAATGTGATAAAACTGAGTATTTAAGGGGCGAAAAGTCTTCCCCTTACGAAATTTGGTATGCAGGCTCCTTCTCCAGTTTAGATAACAGCTAAGATGTCAATTTTGGAGAATCCAACGACTTGCCAAAACCGCTATAGCTGGGCAGTTAAAATTTGGTACATAGGTTCCCACTCCAGCGTAGACGTCCAACCAAGTTGGATTTTCGGAAATTCCTACTGGGAGGTGCAATAAGGGGAAAAGTCTCCCCCCGAACGGCCTGCCCAAACTGCTGAAACTAGAAATCTAACATTGGTATTCAGGTTCCTTCTTCAGTGTAGATAGCAGATAAGATGTGACTTTTGGAAAATCTAACGTGAAGGGGCGAAAAAGCGAAAATTCTCCCCCTAGACGGCCTGACAAAACCGCTTGAGCTGGGAAGGAAAAATTTGGTACATAGATTCCTCCTTCAATGTGCATATGTGCAAATTTGCAAAAGTGCAAATGTCCAAATTTTCAAGTGCAAATGTGCAAATTTACAAATGTGCATATGTGCAAATGTGAAAACTTATAAAAGTGCAAATGTGCAAAAGTTCAAATGTAAAAATATGCAAATTTCCAAGAGTGCAAAAGTGAACATTTGATTGTTTGATGATTTGATAGATTGATAGTTTGATGTATCGATGGTTTGATGGTAATGTTAATGTGCAAATGTGTAACTATGCACATATGCAAATGTTTAAATAAGAAAATGTGTAAATATGTAAATATTTATTTATTTCATTCAAAATCTCCCAGCCCAAACCGCAGGAGGTAGAACGCTAAAATTTGGTATGTAGGTTCCCCCTGCGGCGTAGAAATTCACTTAAAGGGGGAAGAGCAAAACGGGTAAAACCCCTTTCGCGGCCTTCCCCAACCCCTGTAGCTAGAAACCTTAAATTTGAAAAGTGCTTTTCTTGGAGTATGTGCTAACTCATCGAGGGAGTCTTCCTCCTAACAGCCTGCACAAACCATTGGACTTAGGAAGTTGAAATTTTCAGTGTAGATAACAGTTAACACGTAATTTTTGGAAAAGTCAACGGGGAGTGGCAGAAAAGTGAAAAATTCTCACCCTTGACGATTTTTGGAAATGTGTACGGGGAGCGCGAACAGTCTCCTCTTTTACGGGCTGCCCATACCGATTTTGACAGAAACATGAAATTTTAAATATGTGAATTGAAGTATGTGCTAACACACTGCTCAAAGGGAAAAACCTGAATTTTATATTTTTCCTTTCAAGATTAATACCATCTATAATTTTTTGAAATTTTCAGATTTCAGTTTTTGCCGAAAAAAATAGAATTTTTTGTAAAACTTTGACCCATAGTTCCAAAACTACTGAACCAATTTAAAACCCGTACTCGAGAAAAATGTTGACCATTAATTGACAATTCTTTTGCAATTTGATTGATCAAAATATATTGGTCCTCGTTGAGATATAGTCAAAATAGTTAAATTACTCAAAAATTTTAATTTTAAAATAAAAATTTAAAATGAATAGTATAGTAGGATTTTTTTTTTTAAGATCATATCATATTCTTTTTAATTATTTTTATTGTAAAGAAACATGAAAATTTTATTAGTAAGTTATAGAGAATAAAAATTGAGAAATTCCACTGAGCCAGCAGGATAGAATACTTAGTATTTTCGGTTCATAACAAAAAACTGTAAAATATAGAGGATAAATATAAATTGTTAAATTTCGTTGATGTTAGTCTAATTGTGTTGTTGTTTACAAGTTTGTTAATTTGTTTCCTAACACTCAATATAAAATAGACAATCATCAACAAGCAATGACCGTAAAGGGAGAAGAAGAGCATGGGTATTGACAAGGTTGGGTAGCGCCAACCGAAAATACTAAGTATTCTATCCTGCTGGCTCAGTGGAATTTCTCAATTTTTATTCTCTATAACTTACTAATAAAATTTTCATGTTTCTTTACAATAAAAATAATTAAAAAGAATATGATATGATCTTAAAAAAAAAATAAAAAAATCCTACTATACTATTCACTTACAAAATAACAGATCAACAATTCATAAAATTCCATTACTTTACACACAAGGATACAGGGAAAAAATATAATTCAAAATATTGTCTATTCATTAACTATCAACATAGATTATGTTGTAGATTTAATATGGATTAAGACAAACATTTGATATTAAATGCTTCATATAAGCTGTGTTATTTGATACTTTAAGAATTAAAGTTCATAACAAAAAACTGTAAAATATAGAGGATAAATATAAATTGTTAAATTTCGTTGATGTTAGTCTAATTGTGTTGTTGTTTACAAGTTTGTTAATTTGTTTCCTAACACTCAATATAAAATAGACAATCATCAACAAGCAATGACCGTAAAGGGAGAAGAAGAGCATGGGTATTGACAAGGTTGGGTAGCGCCAACCGAAAATACTAAGTATTCTATCCTGCTGGCTCAGTGGAATTTCTCAATTTTTATTCTCTATAACTTACTAATAAAATTTTCATGTTTCTTTACAATAAAAATAATTAAAAAGAATATAATATGATCTTAAAAAAAAAAAATCCTACTATACTATTCACTTACAAAATAACAGATCAACAATTCATAAAATTCCATTACTTTACACACAAGGATACAGTGAAAAATATAATTCAAAATATTGTCTATTCATTAACTATCAACATAGATTATGTTGTAGATTTAATATGGATTAAGACAAACATTTGATATTAAATGCTTCATATAAGCTGTGTTATTTGATACTTTAAGAATTAAAGTTCATAACAAAAAACTGTAAAATATAGAGGATAAATATAAATTGTTAAATTTCGTTGATGTTAGTCTAATTGTGTTGTTGTTTACAAGTTTGTTAATTTGTTTCCTAACACTCAATATAAAATAGACAATCATCAACAAGCAATGACCGTAAAGGGAGAAGAAGAGCATGGGTATTGACAAGGTTGGGTAGCGCCAACCGAAAATACTAAGTATTCTATCCTGCTGGCTCAGTGGAATTTCTCAATTTTTATTCTCTATAACTTACTAATAAAATTTTCATGTTTCTTTACAATAAAAATAATTAAAAAGAATATGATATGATCTTAAAAAAAAATCCTACTATACTATTCACTTACAAAATAACAGATCAACAATTCATAAAATTCCATTAAAATTTAAAATTTTACAAAAACTACTCCAGAAACAAAATTTTTAAATTCGATTTTCGGATTTAGGAGACCCAAATCAATAAGAAAAAATAGTCGCACAAAATTTTTTTAAATTTGTTAACTAGTGTAATTAATGCATCTTTGGGTTTAAATACAAAAGAATCTTATTTTAATTTATATAACACTGGTTATTCTTTTACGTACTCGAATAATTGGAAAGACACTTTTCAGAACACCAATGAAACGTCAAAACAAGCAGCTGTTTCTAAAATGGTTTCATTTGTTTAAATAATTTAATATTAAAATTAAAAAAAAAATTAAACATTTGTGTTTTCTTCAAATATTCAAAAATAATGATTTTTTCGCTAATTAACTCGTACATAATGGCATTATATGCTAAGTTTAGGAATTTGTCTAAAAGAGCAGTATTAGATCAGAAAAATCTGCAAGTGATGCTACTTTATGTGTAATGAAAATGTGCATCTTTTGGAACTACATCGCTGGAATACGTTATATGTATGTATACTAAAAATATTAAAAACAAGTAAAAAAAGGCTTAAATTCAGCTGTGCCGAATCTTTGAATACCCTCCACCAATATCCTAAACAAATTTTCTCTACTGTTTTTGATACAAAGGATGTGTGTGAAATGGTAGCAAAGCATGCTTCTTGGCAAATTTTTGACAGTTTTGAGGTGAATAAAATTTGAAAGCTTCTAAAAGCAAAATGAAAACAATGATTTTTTTCACACATAAAAATTTAAAACTTTTTTACCATAGAAAAAATATTTTTTACGTGCCACTTTGCTACCGTTTTACACACGCCCAAATAATGTAAAAAGCTTTTGAAGTAAAAATTTTTGAAAAAAAATTTTATAGATGTGAACACATTTTGTGGTGTAAAAACATTTTGAGGTGAAAAAAAATTTTAGTGGTGAAAAAAATTTTTAAGTTCGAAAAATATTTGAGGTGAATACAAAATATTATTCGCTTCTAAGCGACTGGTGAAAAACTATCAGAAAATATTTTATGTCCAGTCGGTACTTTGAAATTGTACTAAAATACACCAATTTGTATAGAAAATTTGAATTTTTTTGTTTGTTGTGTTAGACATTCACATTACAATCACTGTACTTGGGCTAGCACCATAACTAGAAGTTAAGTCTGTAAATCGGCTAAGAATTTCATGGTGTTGGCTAAGAATTTCATGGTGACGGCTAAGTGGCAACGAAGCTTAGAGACAGCGAGTCTAAGGTTGAAGCTAAAAATTTTGCATTGTGTACATTCTGAGTTTTATACCGTCCTTGCATAAATTTGTAGAAAACCAAAAATATGAGTCTTACAAAAACAAAAATACATTTTATGGAATGAAATGAAAAACCAACAAAGCTTATCAATGGAAAATAACAGAAAAAATAGAAATAAAAAAAATTGTACTAAAATACATCAATTTGTATGTAAATTTAGGGGTATCTTCATATTTTCACTCATAAATTTTGAACCACTGGACCAATTTTGCTCATTTTCGATACCAAACTGCTCGGGATGATGTCCATTAATCTAGGTAAAAATGAGCACCCCCGCTTGCTTCTTCGCCATTTCAACAGACAGACGGACATCGCTTTATCAACTTAAAATTGCATAAGGGGTCTTAGACCTATATTTCGACATGTTACAAACCCTCCACCATATATGGTGGAGGGTATACAAATTGTATTTTTGAAAACATTTCAGCGTACCCAGGGACACGCCACTGAGTACAAGAGCTTGTATTTTGTAAACTATAGCTAAAACCACAACGTCAATTATTTTTTAATTTAATTTTGTAATTTAATTACCTGTACCAATAATTAAATTTTTAGTTTATTTTTTTTAGTTTTATTATTTTTGCTAAAAAATTAAATCAGGTACCCCAATTTCTCTGGTATTAATTATCAAAATATAACCAATATTATGTCTTTTTACTTCAAAAAAATGTATGTTTTATGCATCGCACTGTGAAAATTTTTGTTTTCGAAAAGTTTCAAAATTTACAAGATTTCTAGTGGTAATTAAAACTGAACCAGAGCATACTTGTAGCAAACGGCCAAAACTAAAAAATTATAGATTATTTTCAAAAATTTGGTTCCAAATGTGAGCTTACAATTCAAATCATGCAAATAAATACAAACTAATGCCAATGGATTTGGTAGATTGACTTTTATAATGCATCAAAATTGATATTTGAATTTATTAATTTTAAAATTTTTTACTTGTATTTTTCAAAAACAAAAGCAAAGTAGTCTTAAATTTTTAAATCATAATGTTTTTCAAATATGTTTTATGTTTTTAAAAATTGAAAATTTCCTTAACTATGTATTTAAATTTCAGTAATTTTGAGTGTGTCGTTGATAAAATTTTGTAGTTAAAAAGTATTCCAAAAAATAAAAACAATGATTGAAAAATAAAAAGTTTGGTAAGCGGCAAAATGTTTTTAGGACTTTTTAGAGGTTGATACTCATTACTCTAAAATATTGTAATTGTTCCTAAGTACTACCCATGTAAACATCGAAATATATATGAACATACATGATCATACATGGGCTTGTATATGATCATACATGGGCATACATGGTCATATACGTCCATACATGATCTCATATATGACCATATAACTTCGGATCCGAAATTTGAGGGTATATGGTGATATATGTGCATATATTATCATACATGCTCATATATTATTCATGTATGCTCGTATATGAACATATACGTCCATATACCCTCAAATTTCGGATCCGAAGATATATGATCATATATGAGATCATGTATGGTCATATATTGAACAATATATGGACGTATATGACCATGTATACCCATGTATGATCATATACAGGCCCATGTATGATCATGTATGCTCATATATATTTCGATTTTTACATGGGTAGGAATTTCAGAATCAACTTGAACCAATTCTTATAACTAGAGCCTTTTTAAGTGACGTCTATAATTACAAATGGAGAGCTTTTTAAAGTCTGGAAAGCACATCAATAAAAAAATTATGAAATAGTAACTATAATTATTCAACTTGTTGAGCAAAGTTAAAAAAGAAATGTTAAACGTGATAAAATAAAATCAAAAATCATAGGTTTTATTACTACAGGAAATAAGTGGCAAAATTGCAATTATAATAAGGATGATTTCGAACACATGGAATCAGAACGGTTAAAAAAACATTTGAATATTTGAAGTATGAAAATTGCATTGATTGAAGTTTACATTTTACCAATATATATCATTTATACTATTTTTTATCATTCTATTTGGTTTATTGAATCTTTCCATTAGAAACTCACAATAAGTATTACAATCTTAAAAACTAAAATTATAAATATCATACTGTATTCAAATGTTCATCAGCTACCTAGGTTAGGATGAGCCCGCCGCGCCAGGCCTATTCTTCTTAGTCTCTGGTGTCCTTCGAACTGAAGCAGATTCCGGGCAAGAGAGTTGGGATTAGCTATTAATTTTTTTCACATACTTAATTGAATACTCAATTTCCTGTCGAACCATATGAATGTTAAGGGGTCTGTATGTTTTCGTTTCTTATGTACCATGGGGCACTCTCTATTAGTCGTAAAAGTTTAGATTGTCTTCTTTGTAATTTCTGAACGTTAGATGCTGTAAGTTAATGAATTCTTCTTTCGGTTCTATCAGATAAATAACTCTTGAAAAGCTTATGTGTGTTTTCTGAAAGTAATCTTACTATTTTGGTGAGTAGTCCAAGATGCCTTACTTTATCAAAAGTTTGTGAAATAAAAAAGACAGAACAATATTGCTTGTTCTCAAATGCAGATCTGATTGTGGTGGTAATTCTTCAGGTAAGGTGTTAAGCTTATAAGAAACAATTTCTCAAATAGTTTTGAGGGAATGGATAGTAACCTTAATGGTCTATATGACGTAACTAGGCTAGTGTCTTTTCCAGGCTTGGGGATCATTATAGTGTTAAGTTCGGCGTTCATGGCCGAACATTTAATTTAAAATGATTAACGCGGTGGTTCTTTTGTAACTGCTTAAAGTTTTTTATTATTTGTAATATATACTTATAATTATATGTATGGTAATACTTAAAACTAAGCGAATTTGAGGGTAAGTAAAAATAGATAATGACTAGTCGCCAATAATGTAATGCGATCCAACAACGGTATTAAATAAATGTGCATACCTAAAATCTATTGTTCGTTGGCATTAAGTATTTGAACCAAAAGTAGGTCAGTAATTGACTTTAAATGTTTGAGTTTAAAATATTATTATTAGTCATTTATTTGGAATTTTCACTACCAATTTTGAATAGAAAGGTCTTATGGAGACCATTGATCAAGTGATGTCGATAATAACTTTCTTTGTAAATGTTATAATATTCGTATAATATTTATAATATTTTTACTAAAGATAATTCGTGAAATTTTTTTTACATAAATTTAGTTCAAATTGGTATTGTACAAATTTCTAAATGCTATTGGTAAATATAGAAAATTATTAAAATTATTTATTAAAAATCTTTATATTTTGTTTATTAATTTTTTGATTTTTTCCCTTTATGTTTACAAATACATTGTTTTTATCATCAATATCAATAACTTTAAAAGGCCCTTTGTAAATTGGTTCTAATTTGTGTGCTGTGTGATTTTTAATAAATATTTCTTGACCTATGGTAATTTTAGTATTGTTTGTGATTTGATCATGTGAATATTTTTGGTTATGTTTTGTTTTGTCAATTAAGTGTTGTGCCCTATTTAATGCTGTTTGTAGACGGAATTTAACTTCCTTTATATAGTCATCAAAATTATATATGGTATCTATTTTATCGGCTTGTGACAGTGGATTATGATTTGGTAGGTTTGGAAAAATCAATTCAAACGGGCAGTACCCATGAACAGTTGAGGGTGTAGTATTAAAAGTATACGCAAAATACTTTATCCATTCATCCCAGTCGTTCCTGGATGCGTGAATGTATGAGCGTATGTACTCATTAAAGGTGCGATGTGATCTTTCAACTGTTCCTACTGTTTGATGGTGGTAAGGGGCTGATGTTGCTTTTTTATTTTCAAAATTGTAAGAAGTTCCACAAGAACTTGATTATTGTATTGGGTACCCATGCCACTAAGTATTTTATTCATGGGTCCATAATTTAATATAAAATGCTCCAATAATGCTTTATCTATGGTTTTGGCGTTTTTATTAGTTACTGGTATTGCTACTAAATATTTAGTAAGATCGCATATTATGGTAATAATGTATTGATTACCATTTTCTGATACAGGAAGGGGTCCTACCGTATCTATTATTACAGTTTCAAAGGGTTTCTGCGGTGTTGGAGTTGTTATCATTTCTGGTTTTATGTGTTTTGTTGTTTTATTGGTTTGACATTGAACACATTTTCTTACGTATTGTTTCACATCCTTAGTGATATTTTTCCAATAATAAAATTGTCTAAGCTTCTTAAGTAATCTAGTTGTTCCAGGATGTCCTCCAAAAAGAGGGTTATCGTGGAATTTTTTTAATAAATATTTTTGTTCATCTTTGTTAGTTATTATGCATATTTTGGGTGTTAGCGCTATTTGTAATTTGTTAACATGTTGGTTGGCTTTTTGTTTAAATTGTTCAATTGATACGAGGCCAAATAAATTATCATTTAAATTTATTTGTATTTTATTAAAATTTCTACTTATTGCTTCTTTTTCAAGAATTGGAAAAAATTGATCCAGATCGATATTTCCATTAGCATAAATGTTTTGTATATTTATTTCTGGTGATAGAATCTTTTTACCTCGTTTAAAATTTAGTGTTGAGGTTTTTCCGTCAATATTTACCCTAACCTTGACCCACTTTTTTACGCAATCGAAGCCAATAGTTTCGAAAACTTTAGGCTTTTCGGTAATTACTTTATTATCCTTTTTAATTTTCTCTTCAGTTTTGTTTCGTGATTGTGCGCGTGTGGTTACCATAAAAACACTGTTTATTGAAGGTATTGATTTAATATCATTGAAGGTAATTCGAGATAGCGCCTCCGCTCCTGAATTGTCTTTACCTTTGATATGTTCTATAACAAAATCATACTCCTCCAGGTCCAGACGTATTCTTGTCAATCTGCTGGATGGGTTTTTTAAGGAATATAAATATGTTAGTGGTTTATGATCACTACGAACTATAATTTTTTTTCATATATGTAGGGTCGAAAGTGATTAATGTCCCATTGGATTGCTATTAATTCTTGCTCTATTGGGGCTTTGTTTGATTCCCCGTTTGTAAATGCACGTGACGCATATGCTATAGGCAACTGCGTCTCATTTCTTTCCTGTGATAATATTGCACCACATGCGATTTTACTCGCATCTGTAGTTATATAGAATGTTTCATCAAAATCTGGATATTGAAGAATTTGTGGAGAAAGTAGGACAGCTTTTAGGTGCTGAAAGGCCTGCTCACAGTCAGCCGACCATAAAAAGGGTTCTTTCTTTCTAGTCAGTTTAGTTAAATGGACAGAATATTATGGGAAATTTGGTATAAAGCGTCTGTAATAATTACAGAAAGCTACGAATCGACGAACCTCATCCCCATTAGTAGGGGTGGGGTAGTTTTTAATTGAATCGTATTTGCTACTGTCTGGTAAAATACCTTTATCAGTACATTTATGACCCAAATACGTAACCTCGGATCTGAAAAAAGTGCATTTGTCTGGATGTAATTTTAAATTACAATCCCTGCATCTTTGGAAAACAGTTTCCAAGTTCTTGAGAGTGTGCTTTATCGAACATCCTGTGACAATAACATCATTCATATATATAAAAGTTTTTGAAGGAGCTAAACCTGAAAATGCTAGATTCATCATTCTCGGAAAGGAATTTGGGGCTACTTTTAAACCATATGGTAAACGGGTGAACCGATATGAACCATTTTCTGTTGAGAATGAAGTAATGTCTCGCGATTCTTCATCTAATCCTACTTCATGTAATCCAGAGGTTAAATCTGAACAACAGAAGAATTTTGCTGTTCCCAATTGGTCTGAAATGTCCTCAATTCTGGATAATGGAAATTTGTCTGCTATTAACTTTTTATTTATTTGCCTGTAATCAACAACTAGACGCCATCGTTTGTCAGGGTTATTTGGCAATGATTTCTTTGGTACGAGCATAATAGGACTATTATAATTGGAAGCCGATGGTTCCACTATTCCGTCTTGCCGAAGTTTTTCAACCTGCCTTGTTATCTCATCCTTTTGTGAGTGTGGCGTACGATAATTTTTTATGTATACAGGATTATGATCAGAAACTCTTAATTTTTGTGTATAAAAATTGTTTGTATTTATCAGTTTCCAAAGCAAAAATATCAATATATTTTGAACATAATTGAATCAATTCAGATTTTTCAATTTTAGGCAATTTGTTTGCTAACCTTTCCAAAATTGTTTGGGTTCTTTTACTATCAACATTGGGTGTATTAAGGATTTGATAGTCAGACAGTTTTTCATATTCTATTGGTATTCCGTTTAAAAATTTGATTTCAGAATTTGTGTTTATAATTCTTATGATTGGAAATTATCTTGATACTATGCAACCAGCTACAAATATTCCATCTTCTATTATTTGGCTTGGAACTACCAAATCAGAGACTTCGTTGTCAATTGTAATAGCTCTAAAAACTTCAGATCGAGCTGGTAGTGTTATTGTACCGTCACCCATACTTTCGAGTACCGGAATGTTTATGGGATAATTTCAATTGAAAGGTCTCAACGAAAGTAAATTCAAATTTGGATCTAGTCCATATTGAATAGTAGCATTGTATGTCTTCTAGAAGTATTATCCCAGTATACCTTGAAATGGTATTGGGAACGCATCTGAAATTGCATAAAATGTCTAAGGGATAAGAAAGTTTTTCACTTTTAAATCAATTTCAATTGCTCCTAGGGATTCAATAATTTCCTCTCCAATTCCAGATATTTGTATAATTTTCCCCCTGTTGAAGTGTAATGAGCCGATAGCACTAATTTTAATTAGTGAGATGTCCGCTCCAGTATCTACAAGGAACGTATTATTATGAGGGGATATTTGAATCTCGATAAAACTACTCAAATTGAGGTTTAGGTGGAAAACTTTTCCTATGGGTTTAATATTTGTTCCTTTCCTTAATTTTGGTGATGACCCCCCGAATTTTGGGGGGTAATCTCGTTTTCCGAGACTTCCTGCGCCAATCTTACCCGTCTTCTGTTCTGTTGTCGGTTGGAATGATTTCCATTACCATTGCTTTGGCCGCTACGTTGCCCATTGTAACGTCTATGTTCATTATAATTTCGTGAATTGTCATTACCATTAAAATTTCTAGAGTTGTTATTCCGACGCCAGTCTTGTCTACGTCCACGGTTATTAAATCCACTGTTTCTGTAGTTCTGATTACCGGAGCCACGACGCTTAAAATAAAATACTGAAGAATTTGAAATTGATGCTTCAGTACTGGCTTGTACTATTTAGAAACGACTTCATTAATAGTCATGAAGTTCCCTGTTTTAATGATGAGTTTTACCTCATCACTTGCAGCGTTTCTAGAAATGGCCTTGGCTGCATTTTGCCTTATTAATTTTTCAACAACATCCTGTGGGTAGCTTTCTCTTATATAGGCTCCACCTAGTTTTTTTCGCGATTTCTTGGATCTCCTCGGCATAGGTTGTAGTCGATTTTGATTGTTGTTTTATGTTCATTAGTTTTGAACATAGTAATTCCGACGACTCTCCTTGTACAGATGATTGTAGTTTATAATTAATTGCCTGAATGGTGTTTTTGTTTGCAATAATGTTCTTTGCATGTCCCTTCAACTTTGTTTTTATTACGTCTATTTCCACCAGTTCATGTGCTTTCTTTATTCTATCCATCAATGTCAATGCGTCAAGGAAACTTTGTAGTTCACTCAAAAGCTGGTACAATTTTTGTGGCCTTTTCCATGACCTCATCCTCCGTTCGCGGCATGTTTATTGTTATTATTTCCACTTTTGTGATTTTATCAGTCTCGTTATCTTCCGTCTCACTTTCGTCCGTCTCTGTGATTTCAATACCCATTTCACAGCTTAATGTCAGTGGGACCTTGATGTTAACGTTATATTTATGGAAAACTTTTATTAATTGATCTCTAAATTTGTGAAAAATCCAATAGGCCTCCTCCTTGTGGGGTGTAGAGTACCTATCGTATTGTCTGTGTAACGTTGCCCTAATAGTATTAAAGGTTTCTATCAAAATTTAAATATGTTTACTCAATAATAATAAAAAAAAACTTAATTTCTAAGCTTACACTTGTCTCTTCTGATATCTGAATATTGGATCTTCTTATATCTGTTGTTGGCGTGCGGCAGCGTTTCTATTCCTATTTACAGCTTTTAAAATCGTCTTTGTTTGTCTCTTCCTCAATTTGATTATTGGCTTCTTATATCTGTTGTTGGGGTGCGGCAGCGTTTCTATTTCTATTTACGGCTATGCTGATAACTGTTATTATCGACAATGTTTCGATGTAATCATTGTTTTCGTTTTTGGTTGTAGTTGTAGTTTCTTGAATGTTTATTTTCAAATGGTTACGTAGTATTTCTACTACTTCTTTATTATTATTGTCTTCCGTGGATTTACCCACTTCATAACCCGCAACAAGTAACGGGATTGTTTGTAAAATTTTCTTCCACCACGTCATATTTTATTTAATGTTTATGTATTCAGTTATAATGTTTGTTTGACGTTCAGTTTTTTTTTATTCACTTTTGATTCAGTACAAATCATCAGAAAATGCGCGGGGAGCGATAATATAAACACTTTTGCATTTATGGGTGCTCTAATATATATATATATATATATATATATATATTTTTTTTTTTTTTTTTAATGTTAATATTTCACTTAATTTTTAATTTTAACTTGCACTTTATTTCTTACGGTCCGATTTATATTTTTTCACGGGTGGTTTTCTTTATCACGTTCGATTTCCATGTTCGCCATGTTAGATTCGGCGTTCATGGCCGAACATTTAATTTAAAATGATTAACGCAGTGGTTCTTTTGAAACTGCTTAAAGTTTTTTATTATTTACTTGTAATATATACTTAATATTATATGTATGGTAATACTTAAAACTAAGCGAATTTGAGGGTAAGTAAAAATACATAATGACTAGTCGCCAATAATGCAATGCGATCCAACGACGGTATTAAATAAATGTGCATACCTAAAATCTATTGTTCGTTCGAAATCGAAATTTTATAGGGTTATTGACGACATCACCGATAACTGGTATCATTTCGAGTAAACACTTTTTCCAGATGGTCAGCGAAAGCATTAACGTTTAGGTTCTTGACCCAGGTGCAGTTTTGAAGCCTTAGAGGAGATTTATACGCAATAGGGCATTGCATTTGCATCTAGGTTGGTTAGATAAGTTTTTAAAGCCGACTCTTGTTCTTGCTTTAGCTTAGAACGTAAGCGTGATTGGCACTGTTTGAGTTTAGCTTTTATTGCTGGGGAGCGGCAATTCTGCCATTGCCTTCTGAGTCATCGTTTTTCCCTGACTAGAGTTTGAATTTCATTAGATGGTTTGTAAGAAAATTTTTAATTGATATTTTTTCGAACAGGAGTGGCTATTTTGGCTGCGGAGGTCAGGACATCCGTAAAATGATCTTCTGCTGATTGAATATCTTCTGGGTTTCTTAGAGGTATATCCTGTGAGATGAGAGCTCACATACATTTTGTATTTAAACCAATTTGTGTTCCTATTTGGATATAAATCTTTGTTTCCATCTGCAGTAATGAACCTATTGTGCATAGTTATTATTGTTGGGGAATGGTCTGACGACAGGTCAAGAGAAGAGTTTACTAATAATTGCTCCCGTTTGATATGAAAAGTTTCGGGTATTTGCCTTAATATGATTTTCAGTAGGATTTCCTATTGGAATCCCCTGTTTTAGCGTACTAGCGTATGACAATCTTGTTGTTTAGATTGGTGAAATATCTGGCTGGGCAATATTTTTAAAAACTTGCGGGGTAGGAGCATTAATAGCCCTATACTGGGGATAAACACGTTCCTGACTGGGTTTTGTCTTTCATTTAATGTTTAAAAACTCTTTGCACCCTCTGTAAGTGGCAGTATGGTTTTCGCCGCAGTTGCTACATTTTTTTATTTTATCATCAGATTTTGAATAAGGACATTCCGAAGATTTGTGAACGTCGCCACATCTAACACACACTGATGGCAACCTACAGTATGCCTTCGTATGGCCGAATTATTTACAGTTGAAACACTGTGGTGGATCTCTACGTTTAATTGGCTCTTCAACTCTAATACGCCTATTCAGAAGATACCTCATATCGTATATGGGGTGTGTTGATGTCCTTGTTCTTTTTAAAGAAGCATCAAACGCGACCTCTACACTATGTAGTGGTATTCTATTTTTATTTATTAAATTATGTATAGACTTCACTTCGTAACCTTCTGACTCCATAGAACTTTTTATGTCCTCCACTGGGACAGAGCTATCTATACCATCGATTGTGACATTTAGTCCTTTTGAACTTTTCAATTGGTAAGTGTAAAAACATTTCTTCACCTCAACAAAATGATTCGCAATTATTCTGTAACTCTTCTCAGTATGCGTTTGAATCTTGAGAATATATTTTCACTTACCATATTCTTGTTCAGCTGTAAGCCTGAATAATTTTTATAATGCTTCGCTAAATGTTCTAGTTGAGCAGATCTAGGGCTAGACTTTATTTTTATTATCGTTGTATAACGATCCATTCCCGTTTGGATTTTATCGTTTTTAGTGTCTTCTATTATTTTTTCGGTATTAGCCACACTCTTATTTGTACACAAGTCAATGTTGTTGTTTGTATTTGCTTCTCTGGTTTCACTACAAATAGGTGTTTTATTTATTATATTATCATTGTTATTGATCGCATTCTTTTCAATTGTTGCTGATGATGTTTTGAAAAGTGCAGGTGAATGTACTATTACATTGGGTGATAATGATCTACACTGATCGTTTGTTTTAGCTGTTAAGTAATTATCACTTTTTATAGCACTCTCTACTTCTCTTATAGAGAAGTAACCATTATTGTTGTTGGGTTTTGCACACTTTCAATCGCGTTGGGTTGACTGATTCCCCACCTTTTATTTAATTTTCTTTGTCTTCTGCTATAGTTTATTATGTACAAATAGCTTTAAAGTTTTCGTTTGTTGGATTTTAATATTTTAAACAAAATTGTGTTTTTTAGCACAAATTTAGCGTACTTTCGTTTTTAATTTGTTTTCCCCTAGATTTAGATTATTTTATTTATTTTGTTCACGCGGCAAATGTAGTTGAGCCACGGCGTGAATCCGCCGACAGTATGGCATCGTTATTCAGCTAGTGGAAATGTAGCTCTTTTGTTTTCTCTACTGCACTTGTCTCCCTACTAACTAACTGTCAGCCACAGCAACAAGTAAAGCCGGCAAATTATACATATATAAAATTAAAAAGAAGAATAAAAAGAACATAAAAGCTGTATATTGTATATAAAGAAAAAAAATCAAGAGTGCTTATATAAAAAAAGATATTATTTAATTTTAAAATCAAAAAGGAATTAAACTGTGAACTAAAAGTTGAAAATTAATTTGGAATTGAAAAATAAAACAAAAATCCTTTAAATACGAAAACAAAAAAAAAGTGAGTGTGAATACTGGTAGCCCAAGCTGGACTGCGTTCACCATTGGTCACGAACCAGGAGTCACCCGTAAACCCAACATTTTTGGTCCCTCGCCCGCGAAAATCTGGTGGAAAGTTCTGGTGTGTCAATATACAAAGAAGGAAGACATTTTTTTTCTCAACAACATAGAAAACCACGTAAGGAAAAAGTACAGTGTGAAGTAAAACAGGTGTGTAAATTTACATTATTTGAAATACTGGAAAAGTTTTCTTTGTCTTTTGCTATAGTTTATTATGTACCAATAGCTTTAAAGTCTTCGTTTGTTGGATTTTAATATTTTAAAAGAAATTTTTTTTTAAGAAATTTGTTTTTTTAGCACAAATTTAGCGTCCTTTCGTTTTTAATTTGTTTTCCCCTAGATTCAGATTATTTTATTTATTTTTTTTCACGCGGCAAATGTAGTTGAGCCACGGCGTGAATCCGCCGCCTGGTACGTACAACAGTATGGCATCGTTATTCAGCTAGTGGGAATGTAGCTCTTTTGTTTTTTCTACTGCACTTGTCTCCCTACTAACTAACTGTCAGCTACAGCAAAAAGTAAAGCCGGCAAATTACACATATATAAAGTTAAAAAGAAGAAGAAAAAGAACATAAAAGCTGTATATTGTATACACTCAAAAAAAATGAACTAGAATTTAGAAAAATTAACTTATTTTGAGGAAAAATTGAAATGAAAACGGTGCCAAAGACACTTTTTACCAATATTTAATAAAATTTTCCTTGAAATTAAGAAACAGCTACAGCAACAAATAAAGCCGGCAAATTATACATACATAGAGTTAAAAAGAAGAAGAAAAAAACATAAAAGCTGTATATTGTATACACTAAAAAAAAAATGAACTAGAATTTAGAAAAATTAACTTATTTAGAGGAAAAATTGAAATGAAAACGGCGCCAAAGACACTTTTTTACCAATATTTAATAAAATTTTCCTTGAAATTAAGAAACAAATTTTACTTAAAGTTTGGTCAAAATTTCTTAATTATATTAGAAAACAGTAAAATGTCCTCCTAATTAGTTCATACATCATCTAAAATTGTACTGTTAGTTAGGAAATGTTTCCTTAGTTTTAAGAAAAATTTTATTTAAGTTTATTAGATATTTTTTTTTACTAAAAACTAGGACTAAACTCCCAAAAAATAAGAAAATATTTTCTAACAACAAGTTAAATAGCACTTCTTTTAAGTGGAAATCATCCTTATCCTGCTATCTATTGTAAAGGTAATATATTTTATCATATATTTTAAAGTACTTTACACTCATTGAGTAGGTATTTCCCACTTTCGGGAGACTTCCGCTTTGTGAGGACACTGCTCTTCACAAGCTTTTTGCTATACAAGTTTGTCTTAAAACTAAATTGAATTATACTAAATTTATGTATTTAAAATATAAATTAAATTTCATTAGCAAAGGGTTAACAAATTGCAGGATATCCTGAAACGTAATAAATTGTGTCAGTCAGATCCTTTTCGTAAAAGGGACGCCCTATAGATATATGGATAAGGAACACTGGGGGTCCTTTGTCTTCTTAAATTAACTAATTTAAGGAAATTGTTGCAAAAATACAATATATCAGTTACATATCTTGTTATTATTGGAAAATGGAAAAGTCATAAGTTTATTTTATGGGATTTTTAGCTTAAACTTTATTTGACATATACAAATTTAAACTTTTTTATTATTAAGTGAAAAAATAGTTCGATAAATATAAAGTTTAATAAGCGCTACGTCAATTACACAGTACAACAGCCAATCTGGGGGGTGAGAAATTCCAAGTCAGGGTGATGGTACTAGGTCGGTATAGTAAAACCCTCAAAGAGTTTGGCGTTCGTATGTGTCAGTTTTTTTTATGACCTTTTAAATTTTTCCCTTATCTTGATGTTTTTTCGCTTAGTTGTAACATTTTGGCAAAAACGTAGTTTAACATAACTCGAGAACCACTTGTCCGATTTTGATGAAACAAATTTAGAAAAATTAATTAATTACAATTTCTCTAATCTGTTTCTATACCGTTTTCCTATATGTGCAACACTTTCGAAGTTAAAAATGAATGTATGAAGGGAAAAAAGTATTTTTTGCCTAAAAATTTAAATATTTTTTTTTTAAATTCATAAAAAATCCAAAATGGAAAAAAGTGCCAAAACTAATTACTTTCGCGTAAAGTCACATAACTCATGAGCAAAAAAAGGCATATATCATGAAAATCGATGCACGCGTTTCTCATTTATTCATAATTAGGTAAATGTATGAATTTCAAAAATTTGCTCCAGATATGCACAACATTATTTGGAGAAAACATTGACACTCACAAGCCGAACTCTCTCATATTTTTCTACTGTACTAAAAGAGAAATATTGATGTGGCAACACTGGTTCTGTAATGTTCACATAAAACATGCATTGTCATTATACTTCTTCTCTTTCTCACACTGGTTCTGTGATTTTTGTCATTCAACAAGTGCCGACGAACGCGAACAGTAAAAGTGATTTTTCTCCAGTTTTTTAAAAGTGAACAAAACTGAACAGAATATGGAACTGTGCAAGCCAGATATAAATAGCTTTTGCTACTGCTGTGGTCAATATGTCTCAACACATAAAAAAAGGGGAAATTTCAGTACTGATTTTGTTCAAACATACGAGATGTACTTCAACCAAAATGTTATAGTGAACGAAAATTGGGTACCAAATAAAGTGTGTAAAAGCTGCTACAATCGTCTAATGGATTGGAAAAAAAGAAGACGTGAAAGTATGCCATTCGGTATCCCAATGACTTGGACTAATCCTGTCGAAGGTCACAATCCATTGAACATTGCATGTGCGAATAAAGGAGCCGCAAAAAGGATAAGAAAATCGTATAATTACGTTGGTGTTGCAAGTGCCGCAACACCATTGCCTCATTCGGACCACATTCCTGTGCCAAAAGCTTCTAGCCCAGATATTTTCTCTTCTACGACTGCTCCGACATATCATGCACGTGATGATCCCCCATATGAGCCATCAGTATCCAATGAGCCAATTTTAATAAATCAAAATAAGCTTGATTCAATTGTTGCCAAGTTGGAATTAACACAGCATAAATCGGAAGAGCTGGCTTCCATTTTGAAATCAAACAATTTGTTGGCACCCGGTGTGAAAGTCACAGCTTATCGAAGTCGTCAGGCAACACTCCAAAGCTTATTCCTTGTGAATGATGAAAAAACTTCTGCATATTGCCCGGATGTAGGAAAATTGATGGCCGCAATGGAAATAAAATATGAAGCAGATGACTGGAGATTATTTATTGACAGTTCAAAACTCAGCTTGAAGGCGGTTTTACTGCATAAGACCAATAAAAAACCTTCAGTTCCAATCGCCTATAGTACAGAAACGAAAGAAACATATGATGCACTGGAAAATATTTTAAAAATGGTTAACTACGCCAAACATATGTGGCGCATATGCTGCGATTTAAAAGTTGTAGCAATGCTTTGCGGTCTTCAAAGCGGCTATATAAAATATATGTGCTTTTTGTGCGATTGGGACACACGATTTTCCGGTGACCAATATGCATGCCACGGATGGAAACTCAGAGAGCACAGCAGGTTACAAACTGCCAATATTATTCGTGAGCCTCTAGTACCGAAGGAGAAGATATTGCTGCCTCCACTGCATATTAAACTTGGAATTGTTAAGAATTTTATCAAAACTGTTGCCAAAAGAGATGAAGTTTTCTTGTGTTTGAAACTAATTTACCCGAGACTCAGCGAAAGTAAAATTAAAGAAGGTAAGTTATAATATCACATTCATTTCCCATGATTTTCCATCTTAACAAATTAATTTTTTCCAATCAGGCGTAGTAAATGGTCCAGATATACGAAAGCTGATTAAAAGTGACGCATTCAACAATATTTTGATTGACGCTGAATTGAATGCATGGCAGGCAATCAAAGAAATAATAGAAGGCTTGTTGGAAAAGCATCGTTCTAACAACTACGATGTTTCTGTCGCAAGGATGTTAAAGCATTCTCGGAAATTGGTGTCCACATGCCCTTGAAAATCGATTATTTACATCATCATCTGGACAATTGGCTACTGAATCTGATGAACAAGGTGAACGCTATCATCAAGTTGCTATGCCATTTGAAATGAGGTAATACTGATTTTTTATTTTTTCAAACTCATTTTAATAAAACAAAAACTTACAGATATAGAGGCAAAAAGTCGCCGAGTGCAATAATTGCGGAAATTTGCTGGTGGAGTAAGCTTATGTGGCATGACAAGGATGATCTTGATGATAAAGAATTTTCAGGAGATGCAGAAGGGCCAACAGTGGAGTCACACATTGACATTATGTGTGGTTCAGAAACTGATGATAGCGATGCCACTAGTCCCGAACAAACACCATTGAAAAAGTCTAGGCAATATTTATTAAAATAAATAAAAATAAATAAAATAAAAATATTATAAAAATGTTTACTTAATTTTTTTAGTAGTTTATGGCCAGAAGTCTGGAGTTATTGGGGAAAATTTATTAAAAAGGCGATAAATGACACTTTTTTGAATAAAAACAAATATCAATATTCTTGTCAAAATGGGATACCTTCACTTAATTGTAAATAAAAGCAGAACGCGTTAATCGATTTCTATGATCTATGTCGCATTTTGTTTATAGGTTATGTGACTTTACATGAAATTAATAACACTTGATCCTTTTTTCCGTTTTGGATTTTTTATGAATTAAAAAAAAAAAAATTTAATTTTTAGGCAAAAAAATATTTTTTTTTCTCCACAAATTTATTTTTACCGGCAAAACTGTTGATTATAAAGAAAAAACGTTATATGAACGGATTAAAGAAATTGTAATTCTAAATTTTTTTGAGGTTGTTTTAGCAAAATCGGACAAGTGGTTCTCGAGTCATGTTAAACTACGTTTTTGCCAAAATGTTACAACTAAGCGAAAAAACATCAAGATAAGGAAAAAATGTAAAAGGTCATAAAAAAAACTGACACATACGAACGCCAAACCCTTTGAGGGTTTTACTATACTTACCTAGTACCATCACCCTGACTTGGAATTTCTCACCCCCCAGACAATAATCCCAAAAATGTTCCATAGTGTTATAGGAAAGCCATTATGCCGTAGTGTATAAAATGCGCCTGCAATATTTTGTATTGTAGTCAACAAACAAATTAATAACATAAAAGCGCAAATTCGAAATTTTTTACCCTTTGCTAACAAAATTTTAAAATATAGTTTAAGCTGCTTTAAGTTCAATATTTAATACTGTTAAGATTAAAAATGGGCACGTGAGAGATTTTTGACTTACGATCACGAACCAAAAATTACAATCATGCACGATAGTTTTTTTAAATGGTTACTTTAATTTCTTTTATCTAATAATATTTTTCCTTGAAAATTAGGAAAACTAACTGGTTTGTTTTTAATTGATTGCTTTTTTGGAATAGAATATAAAAAATAATTTAAACGTTTTCCAACCAAAAAAAATCCTTTACCAAATTTTATTATTTTTTAAAAATTAGAAAACTTTTACTTGATAAAAAGAATATTTTATTAAAATTTTAAAATGTATCTGAACTAAGTTGCATGAAAATTTTTGTTATTACATATGTCTTAACTAATTTTTAGAAAACAATTCTTCAAAATTAGAAAGTGGTATACTTAAAAACTAAATTTGGAAATGGCTTTCTAAAATTTAGTTTATTTTACTACTCGTGAACAAAAAATAAACACACATTAAGTTCAAATACTTTCTCGATTTAAATTAGACACATTTTTTTAATTAAATGGGAGTAAATTATGTCCTAAATTTTTTTTAACTAAACTTAATTTTATTACATTACAAAAAGTCTGTAATGGTAACTGAAAATTTTGCTGTTATTACGGGAAATTTTGCTAATTTGAGCCCAGCGGTATTTTTGCTAATCTTAGCAACACATGTCTGCTGACGTGTAGTACAATGAAATTAGTAGAAAAACTAGTAGCCGCTACTAAATTTTAGTAAACATTTTGTAAAGCTGAATTTAAAACCGGTTTGCTAAAATCAACAAAAAAATTTACTAAATATTGAGATTATTAGAACAAAATTTAAAATTTATTTTTTTTTTCGAGCATCAAATTTTTTTTTTATTTTATTTATTTTTTTTTTTTAAAAATATTTAATACAAAATTAAAAATAAAATCAAAGGCTTAAAAATGTTAAAAATTTTTGAAACATAAACGAATTAATCATTTTGTTTTTATTTGGTAATTTCTGTTTTTAAAAATATTTTAGTCAATATTTTTTTACTTTTAAGGTCAAATTTTAGTTGTCGATTTTCAGAACTAAAAAAAACTTTTTAGTGCTATTTTAAGTGGATGTTCTATTTTCAGACATGAGTCGGTATATTCACTTCCGATCTCTTTTTTAATCTATGTATCATTTTAAGGCAATTTAAGTTTGTAGGTGTAGTTTTAATTAGAAATAACATTTCCTTCAATATCCACTTTTTTAAAATTAGTATTTTTTTTTGCTTATTTTAGCAAATCGGTTTTCAAAAATTTGTAAAATGATTTCTGAAATTAGCAACAAAATTTTGTAAATATTCTGTAAAAACTCTGTAATTTGTAAAATGTAAATAGCAAAAAGATTTGCTAAACAATATTTTTTTTACTAAAAATTAGTACAAAAATAGTAAAGTGGGATTGAAAACCGTTTACAAATTTTTCTACTAACTTTTTTTTCTAAGTGTAAGATGTTTTTTCTTAAAATTAATAAATTTTTATTTAATTGACTTGTTTTTTCCTAAAATCAAGAAATATTACTTAGGAAAAATATTAACTATTTCTGAGTATATAAACTATTTCGTTTTTCGTCAAATTTAGGAATTTTTATTCTTTTTAAGAAAATTTTTCTAAGTTTTAATAAAATTTTACTTATATTGAGGACAATTTATAATCTATTTTGAAGGAATTTTTTGATTACATTCTAGTTCATGTCTTTTTTTTTTGAGTGTATCTTTTAATTCTTCAACCATTACTTTCATGTTGAAAGACCAATTAAATATAGAAATATTTACTGTGCCACCTTACTCAAGCAATGTTAATGGTCAAGTAGAAAGATTCCATTCTACGTTATCCGAAATCATGCGATGTACAAAAATAGAAAACATTTACAACAACTTTAAAGAATTACTCGAAATTTCCGTATATAAATATAATTGCTCAATACATAGCACAACAGGAAAAAAACCAATTGAATTATTTTTCGGTAGAAGAGTTAGCACAGACCCTTCTCAGCTTGAAAATGATAGAGTAATAAATATAGAAAAGTTAAAACGAAAACAGGAAATTGACATACGATATCATAATAAAAATAGACAGGAAATAAAAACTTACGCACCAGGTCAAATAATTTTTTCCAAAGTGAACATAAGATTAGGGACTAAGCTAACCCCTAGATACAAAAAAGAAATAGTTAAGGAAGATAAAGGAACATATGTAACTACTGAATCTAATAAAACTATCCACAAAAGTAACATTAAAAGATAAATTTAATAAACCAATTCCTTTCAGATTCCTCATCTTAAATATCCTATCCCCCTCCAATGCCGAACTTCAAATCCTTAATTACACACTTTCTCACATCATAACACTATTAGAAGGAGATGCGAAAATACAAGACGGTACTTTTAAAATTGTACATATAATAAATCTAAACGAGTACCAAAGCTTTTTTGGTGAAATAAACTCATTTATTAATGATAATGATCACTTCGAAAGTATGTTTATACCATCCTTAAAACATGAATTAACACAAGCTACAGAAATGTTAGAATCACTACAATTAATTGAAGAAATGAGAAAGAGAAGATCCATAAACTTAATCGGAACCGCATGGAAATATATCGCTGGTTCTCCCGACCATGACGATTTTGAACTACTTAAAAGTAACATTAATGAACTTAATTCCAATAATAATAAACAAGTAATAATAAACGAAAGTTTTAGTGAAAGAATAAATAAATAAACGGAATACACAAATACAATTAATAAAGTAATAAGAAACGAAAATTTAATTAGTAATACTGTCATTATAAATATGCAAACTAGATTAAGATTAGTTAAAGAAGAATTACAAAATATAAAATATGCCATTCAATGGGCGAAAAATAATATAATTAACTCCGTTATATTAAACAAAAAAGAAATAAATATTGTAATTAAAACACTAAATAAGGAAAAATTTCCATTTGTATCAACAGAAGAAGCACTAGAATTTTCTAATGTAAAAGTTTTATATAAAGATTCAATTTTATTATATGTTATACAGATTCCACTTACTTCTGAAGAAATTTATAAAAAAAAAATTGTAATAAAACCTATAAAAAAAGATAATAAAATTATAAACATAGATTTTAAGGAAATTCTAAAATATAAAAAAAAAGTGTTAGCTATTAAGAAAAATTGTACTATTATCAATACTGTCACAATTTGTAAAAGAAATGATTTAGAAGACATTACTAACTCTACCTGCATCCCACCTTTTCTAAATAGATCTCGTCCACATTGCGACATTTCCGACGCTTTCCATACCCCAACGGTAGAAGAATTAAAACAAGGTTCAATAATACTAAATGATTTCCATGGAACATTAAATAACAAATTAATAAATAGAACATACTTAGTAAACTTCCATAATGAATCCATCACTATTAATAATAAAATCTTTCGCAATATGGAATCTCCAATGATATCAGCTTCACCACAAATAGTGCAACAATCCCCACTAGAAAAACAATAAATTGAAATGCTTTCCTTAGAGAAATTAAAACAGTTTCATTTAAATAATACAAATAAAATTGAATTCTTAGAAACTGAAGCAATTATTAACAAATCATAAGCTGTCACCATTCCCATTATATTACTATTAACTATAACCCTATCCAAACTCATTTGTAAAACAAAAATAATAATACTTCATAACATCTCAACTAGCAAACATACAAATGAAAATAATATTGAAAATATCAGAATTACACCAAAGTCAGACTATATTCCAAAAGATATTTCAGATAAAACTCTTAATGAACCAATTGTTATAATTTCAGGTCCAATTAAACCCCCAAGATTGTCTATTTCCAATGTTTGAGGACAAACATATTTTAGAGGGGAAGAGTTAACAACAATATTAATTAATGTCATTTTTCTTACAAACAATTAACCATTTAAGCTGCATCGGCAATAAAATAAAAACCCGGAAATTAATATTAAGCCAAAGGCAAATAACCTTTTCTTTTTTTTTTTTTCTTTTAATAAGCAATAACCTAATTTAATTATATTAAACTGCATCAGCAGCAAATAATTAATATTTTAAATCTAGGTTAAATAATTTAGTTATAAATATAGTAAATTGTAATTTTTAGTTGTTAATAAAACTTTATACAATAAAGATGGTCATTTAATTAAGACCGGAAAAAAAAAACCAAAAAAAATATTTTTTTTAATTTTTCCAAAAGGAAAAATAATAACTTATATAACCCACGAAAAGTAAACAAACGTGTTTGTAGAATTCGGAGTCAACAATGTCTTTTAACAACACAATTCCCGAGTAAAGAGCAAATTGCCTGTACTCAACACTTTTCCACCTCGGCATTTCCTCTAATAATCTGGGCTCTCTTGCAAATTCCTTTACCACATATGGTACAAAAGAGATTCGAATAATAGACAGTTTGGTATTAGTGGCGGTAGGAATTTTTGAGTTGTTTTATTTTTTACTAACAAAGTTGGCAATTTTTTAGAAACTCCAAATCAAGATGGTGTATGCAATCAAGTGGGAATTGAGTAAACATTTCAATTCCCAATGATTCTAATGCACAACCAGTCTCCATATAAAGACCTTTGTGAAGTTGCATCACTTCTATTTCTAAATTCCAAATCACAGCGACTTAGTCCAGCTGAAGCGTAAAAGACAGTTCGATGTCATATTCGGCTGCCTTGTTGAAGACATCGATGGCGTCCATTTAAAGGGTTTTGGCTTTTCGTACCACATATAAATGACTTTGCTGGAGTATCGCACACAATGGTTCTAATTTTAATAATATATGTATTTGTTTCTTCCCATTATAAACCCATCCTTTATATATTTAATTTCTTCAATAAAATCAAGATACTGATTGATGTCGGTCGGCTTAATTTCTCCGATGTGTAGGGGAAGACCATCAATCCCAATGTCCATTAATATAGTTTGTTGCGAATGCTGCAACACCTCTTCCGCTTTCCGTAATTGTTTTTCCAACCCAATATGAATGTATTGTCCAGGTGTGACGGTTCTAACCAAATAAGCCTTATCTCTTTTAATAAGGCCACCAACACTCAAAGGGACATTCATATTTTCGGACTTCAAAAACCAATTTTGAAGTTTTTCTCGCAAGCATAAACTCTTGTTTCTTCCTTCAAGGGTTGACTCGTCATCAAATAAAATATCTGCCAGACGACGTCTTTCTTTCTGTACCATTCTTTGGTACGAAAGTTTACTACTCATTTTAATTTGAAAAACACTTACCTAAAAAATATTTTATATAATTTCTACAATATTTTTTTTTTCAGTTATTTTTTATGTGTTTCCGCGTCTTTTTCTTTTGACAGTGTTTTATTAAAGTTAGTGATTCACTTTTATATTTTCAAAATTATATGTAACTCTTTTAGCAAGTACTTTCAAAGTAATATTTTAGAGTATTCATTGAAATATTTATATATTTGAAAACAAATATTTCAATGAGTTTAAAAGTTTTCACTTATTCTAAGGGCCTCCTAATGCCGAAAATCGAATTAAAAAAAATTTTTTCTGGCCTAGTTTTTGAATTTTTTTTAATGTTTTTGTTTTCATATATTAGTGAATTGACCATTTTGACTATATATCGAGTTTGGCTCAAAATTTTTTTATCAGTCGAATTACAAACGAAAAACCAGTTAAGGCACAACATGTTTTGTGAATATGGTTTTTAAATCCGTTAAGTAGTTTAGAAGATATGGGTCAAAATTTCGCTAAAAAAAAATTTTTTTTTGATAAAAACACAAATTTTGATATTTAAAAAAAATAAAAAAGATATTCGTCTTACATGGTAAAATATGAAATAATTTTTTTCTACAAGGAAGATAAGCCATTTTAAAAGAAAATTTATGGATATATACCAAAGTTATGATCATTTATGTAAAGGTACCCTTATTTAAAATTTTTCTGTTTTTTGTTTTATATTACTATTTTTTATAGAATTGCTGCACAAAAATCATTTTTTTTAAAGAAAACTAAAATTGGACGATTAAAAAATCTATTTTGGAGGAAAAATTGTGAAATTGTTGTACTTCTTAGCAGGTACTGAGAACCCGTTTTTTATTTTTTTCAAGTTATCTAGACAAGAAAGCAAGTGCCCTCATAAGTATAAATGACAAAAATGCCAAAAAGAGAACTCTTAAAATGAAAATGTATTAGTTATGTTACACAAAAATTGAGAATGTGTTGGTGGTTATGCTAATGTAGACTCTGTCAGTTTTCAAGTTCCTCATTCGGATGATTTGCCCATTCCTAAATATTCAAAATCAACAAACACCAACGTAAGTTCCGACTCATCATTTGTTAATCAAAACTCATCTAAAGACAATTATATCTCAGGCTTAATTAAATCCATGAAATCGAGAGGGATGAGAGAATGATGGGAGATTACATTTGGTTTCTTAAGAAAAAAGGACCCCAACGAAAATAACTATTTTAATACTAAAATACAAATAAATTTAAAATTTACAAATAAATTTAAAATTTAAAATCAATAAACAATATTAATAAATAAAAAGTTAATTTTATTTTTTTTTATACTGTTGATCTTAACTATACAATATTATTGGGCACACTTCATTTCTATATAAAAAGGAATAACGTTACTGATTGACTGACTCACTCATTCAACATCGCCCAGCCCAAACCGCAAGAGATAGGATGCTGAAATTTGGTATGCAGGTTCCCTCTCCGTCGTAGACATCCGCTAAGGCAGGGTTTTTGGAGGGGCAAAAAGGGGGAAAACTCCCCTTTCACGGCCTGCCTGAACCCCTTAAGCTAGAAACCTGAAATTTGGAATAAGCCTTCCTAGGAGCATGTGCTAACTCCTTGATAAGGTACAATTTAGAATTTTGACCAGGAATGTGATAAAACTGAGTATTTAAGGGGCGAAAAGTCTTCCCCTTACGAAATTTGGTATGCAGGCTCCTTCTCCAGTTTAGATAACAGCTAAGATGTCAATTTTGGAGAATCCAACGACTTGCCAAAACCGCTATAGCTGGGCAGTTAAAATTTGGTACATAGGTTCCCACTCCAGCGTAGACGTCCAACCAAGTTGGATTTTCGGAAATTCCTACTGGGAGGTGCAATAAGGGGAAAAGTCTCCCCCCGAACGGCCTGCCCAAACTGCTGAAACTAGAAATCTAACATTGGTATTCAGGTTCCTTCTTCAGTGTAGATAGCAGATAAGATGTGACTTTTGGAAAATCTAACGTGAAGGGGCGAAAAAGCGAAAATTCTCCCCCTAGACGGCCTGACAAAACCGCTTGAGCTGGGAAGGAAAAATTTGGTACATAGATTCCTCCTTCAATGTGCATATGTGCAAATTTGCAAAAGTGCAAATGTCCAAATTTTCAAGTGCAAATGTGCAAATTTACAAATGTGCATATGTGCAAATGTGAAAACTTATAAAAGTGCAAATGTGCAAAAGTTCAAATGTAAAAATATGCAAATTTCCAAGAGTGCAAAAGTGAACATTTGATTGTTTGATGATTTGATAGATTGATAGTTTGATGTATCGATGGTTTGATGGTAATGTTAATGTGCAAATGTGTAACTATGCACATATGCAAATGTTTAAATAAGAAAATGTGTAAATATGTAAATATTTATTTATTTCATTCAAAATCTCCCAGCCCAAACCGCAGGAGGTAGAACGCTAAAATTTGGTATGTAGGTTCCCCCTGCGGCGTAGAAATTCACTTAAAGGGGGAAGAGCAAAACGGGTAAAACCCCTTTCGCGGCCTTCCCCAACCCCTGTAGCTAGAAACCTTAAATTTGAAAAGTGCTTTTCTTGGAGTATGTGCTAACTCATCGAGGGAGTCTTCCTCCTAACAGCCTGCACAAACCATTGGACTTAGGAAGTTGAAATTTTCAGTGTAGATAACAGTTAACACGTAATTTTTGGAAAAGTCAACGGGGAGTGGCAGAAAAGTGAAAAATTCTCACCCTTGACGATTTTTGGAAATGTGTACGGGGAGCGCGAACAGTCTCCTCTTTTACGGGCTGCCCATACCGATTTTGACAGAAACATGAAATTTTAAATATGTGAATTGAAGTATGTGCTAACACACTGCTCAAAGGGAAAAACCTGAATTTTATATTTTTCCTTTCAAGATTAATACCATCTATAATTTTTTGAAATTTTCAGATTTCAGTTTTTGCCGAAAAAAATAGAATTTTTTGTAAAACTTTGACCCATAGTTCCAAAACTACTGAACCAATTTAAAACCCGTACTCGAGAAAAATGTTGACCATTAATTGACAATTCTTTTGCAATTTGATTGATCAAAATATATTGGTCCTCGTTGAGATATAGTCAAAATAGTTAAATTACTCAAAAATTTTAATTTTAAAATAAAAATTTAAAATGAATAGTATAGTAGGATTTTTTTTTTTAAGATCATATCATATTCTTTTTAATTATTTTTATTGTAAAGAAACATGAAAATTTTATTAGTAAGTTATAGAGAATAAAAATTGAGAAATTCCACTGAGCCAGCAGGATAGAATACTTAGTATTTTCGGTTCATAACAAAAAACTGTAAAATATAGAGGATAAATATAAATTGTTAAATTTCGTTGATGTTAGTCTAATTGTGTTGTTGTTTACAAGTTTGTTAATTTGTTTCCTAACACTCAATATAAAATAGACAATCATCAACAAGCAATGACCGTAAAGGGAGAAGAAGAGCATGGGTATTGACAAGGTTGGGTAGCGCCAACCGAAAATACTAAGTATTCTATCCTGCTGGCTCAGTGGAATTTCTCAATTTTTATTCTCTATAACTTACTAATAAAATTTTCATGTTTCTTTACAATAAAAATAATTAAAAAGAATATGATATGATCTTAAAAAAAAAAAATAAAAAAATCCTACTATACTATTCACTTACAAAATAACAGATCAACAATTCATAAAATTCCATTACTTTACACACAAGGATACAGGGAAAAAATATAATTCAAAATATTGTCTATTCATTAACTATCAACATAGATTATGTTGTAGATTTAATATGGATTAAGACAAACATTTGATATTAAATGCTTCATATAAGCTGTGTTATTTGATACTTTAAGAATTAAAGTTCATAACAAAAAACTGTAAAATATAGAGGATAAATATAAATTGTTAAATTTCGTTGATGTTAGTCTAATTGTGTTGTTGTTTACAAGTTTGTTAATTTGTTTCCTAACACTCAATATAAAATAGACAATCATCAACAAGCAATGACCGTAAAGGGAGAAGAAGAGCATGGGTATTGACAAGGTTGGGTAGCGCCAACCGAAAATACTAAGTATTCTATCCTGCTGGCTCAGTGGAATTTCTCAATTTTTATTCTCTATAACTTACTAATAAAATTTTCATGTTTCTTTACAATAAAAATAATTAAAAAGAATATAATATGATCTTAAAAAAAAAAAATCCTACTATACTATTCACTTACAAAATAACAGATCAACAATTCATAAAATTCCATTACTTTACACACAAGGATACAGTGAAAAATATAATTCAAAATATTGTCTATTCATTAACTATCAACATAGATTATGTTGTAGATTTAATATGGATTAAGACAAACATTTGATATTAAATGCTTCATATAAGCTGTGTTATTTGATACTTTAAGAATTAAAGTTCATAACAAAAAACTGTAAAATATAGAGGATAAATATAAATTGTTAAATTTCGTTGATGTTAGTCTAATTGTGTTGTTGTTTACAAGTTTGTTAATTTGTTTCCTAACACTCAATATAAAATAGACAATCATCAACAAGCAATGACCGTAAAGGGAGAAGAAGAGCATGGGTATTGACAAGGTTGGGTAGCGCCAACCGAAAATACTAAGTATTCTATCCTGCTGGCTCAGTGGAATTTCTCAATTTTTATTCTCTATAACTTACTAATAAAATTTTCATGTTTCTTTACAATAAAAATAATTAAAAAGAATATGATATGATCTTAAAAAAAAATCCTACTATACTATTCACTTACAAAATAACAGATCAACAATTCATAAAATTCCATTAAAATTTAAAATTTTACAAAAACTACTCCAGAAACAAAATTTTTAAATTCGATTTTCGGATTTAGGAGACCCAAATCAATAAGAAAAAATAGTCGCACAAAATTTTTTTAAATTTGTTAACTAGTGTAATTAATGCATCTTTGGGTTTAAATACAAAAGAATCTTATTTTAATTTATATAACACTGGTTATTCTTTTACGTACTCGAATAATTGGAAAGACACTTTTCAGAACACCAATGAAACGTCAAAACAAGCAGCTGTTTCTAAAATGGTTTCATTTGTTTAAATAATTTAATATTAAAATTAAAAAAAAAAATTAAACATTTGTGTTTTCTTCAAATATTCAAAAATAATGATTTTTTCGCTAATTAACTCGTACATAATGGCATTATATGCTAAGTTTAGGAATTTGTCTAAAAGAGCAGTATTAGATCAGAAAAATCTGCAAGTGATGCTACTTTATGTGTAATGAAAATGTGCATCTTTTGGAACTACATCGCTGGAATACGTTATATGTATGTATACTAAAAATATTAAAAACAAGTAAAAAAAGGCTTAAATTCAGCTGTGCCGAATCTTTGAATACCCTCCACCAATATCCTAAACAAATTTTCTCTACTGTTTTTGATACAAAGGATGTGTGTGAAATGGTAGCAAAGCATGCTTCTTGGCAAATTTTTGACAGTTTTGAGGTGAATAAAATTTGAAAGCTTCTAAAAGCAAAATGAAAACAATGATTTTTTTCACACATAAAAATTTAAAACTTTTTTACCATAGAAAAAATATTTTTTACGTGCCACTTTGCTACCGTTTTACACACGCCCAAATAATGTAAAAAGCTTTTGAAGTAAAAATTTTTGAAAAAAAATTTTATAGATGTGAACACATTTTGTGGTGTAAAAACATTTTGAGGTGAAAAAAAATTTTAGTGGTGAAAAAAATTTTTAAGTTCGAAAAATATTTGAGGTGAATACAAAATATTATTCGCTTCTAAGCGACTGGTGAAAAACTATCAGAAAATATTTTATGTCCAGTCGGTACTTTGAAATTGTACTAAAATACACCAATTTGTATAGAAAATTTGAATTTTTTTGTTTGTTGTGTTAGACATTCACATTACAATCACTGTACTTGGGCTAGCACCATAACTAGAAGTTAAGTCTGTAAATCGGCTAAGAATTTCATGGTGTTGGCTAAGAATTTCATGGTGACGGCTAAGTGGCAACGAAGCTTAGAGACAGCGAGTCTAAGGTTGAAGCTAAAAATTTTGCATTGTGTACATTCTGAGTTTTATACCGTCCTTGCATAAATTTGTAGAAAACCAAAAATATGAGTCTTACAAAAACAAAAATACATTTTATGGAATGAAATGAAAAACCAACAAAGCTTATCAATGGAAAATAACAGAAAAAATAGAAATAAAAAAAATTGTACTAAAATACATCAATTTGTATGTAAATTTAGGGGTATCTTCATATTTTCACTCATAAATTTTGAACCACTGGACCAATTTTGCTCATTTTCGATACCAAACTGCTCGGGATGATGTCCATTAATCTAGGTAAAAATGAGCACCCCCGCTTGCTTCTTCGCCATTTCAACAGACAGACGGACATCGCTTTATCAACTTAAAATTGCATAAGGGGTCTTAGACCTATATTTCGACATGTTACAAACCCTCCACCATATATGGTGGAGGGTATACAAATTGTATTTTTGAAAACATTTCAGCGTACCCAGGGACACGCCACTGAGTACAAGAGCTTGTATTTTGTAAACTATAGCTAAAACCACAACGTCAATTATTTTTTAATTTAATTTTGTAATTTAATTACCTGTACCAATAATTAAATTTTTAGTTTATTTTTTTTAGTTTTATTATTTTTGCTAAAAAATTAAATCAGGTACCCCAATTTCTCTGGTATTAATTATCAAAATATAACCAATATTATGTCTTTTTACTTCAAAAAAATGTATGTTTTATGCATCGCACTGTGAAAATTTTTGTTTTCGAAAAGTTTCAAAATTTACAAGATTTCTAGTGGTAATTAAAACTGAACCAGAGCATACTTGTAGCAAACGGCCAAAACTAAAAAATTATAGATTATTTTCAAAAATTTGGTTCCAAATGTGAGCTTACAATTCAAATCATGCAAATAAATACAAACTAATGCCAATGGATTTGGTAGATTGACTTTTATAATGCATCAAAATTGATATTTGAATTTATTAATTTTAAAATTTTTTACTTGTATTTTTCAAAAACAAAAGCAAAGTAGTCTTAAATTTTTAAATCATAATGTTTTTCAAATATGTTTTATGTTTTTAAAAATTGAAAATTTCCTTAACTATGTATTTAAATTTCAGTAATTTTGAGTGTGTCGTTGATAAAATTTTGTAGTTAAAAAGTATTCCAAAAAATAAAAACAATGATTGAAAAATAAAAAGTTTGGTAAGCGGCAAAATGTTTTTAGGACTTTTTAGAGGTTGATACTCATTACTCTAAAATATTGTAATTGTTCCTAAGTACTACCCATGTAAACATCGAAATATATATGAACATACATGATCATACATGGGCTTGTATATGATCATACATGGGCATACATGGTCATATACGTCCATACATGATCTCATATATGACCATATAACTTCGGATCCGAAATTTGAGGGTATATGGTGATATATGTGCATATATTATCATACATGCTCATATATTATTCATGTATGCTCGTATATGAACATATACGTCCATATACCCTCAAATTTCGGATCCGAAGATATATGATCATATATGAGATCATGTATGGTCATATATTGAACAATATATGGACGTATATGACCATGTATACCCATGTATGATCATATACAGGCCCATGTATGATCATGTATGCTCATATATATTTCGATTTTTACATGGGTAGGAATTTCAGAATCAACTTGAACCAATTCTTATAACTAGAGCCTTTTTAAGTGACGTCTATAATTACAAATGGAGAGCTTTTTAAAGTCTGGAAAGCACATCAATAAAAAAATTATGAAATAGTAACTATAATTATTCAACTTGTTGAGCAAAGTTAAAAAAGAAATGTTAAACGTGATAAAATAAAATCAAAAATCATAGGTTTTATTACTACAGGAAATAAGTGGCAAAATTGCAATTATAATAAGGATGATTTCGAACACATGGAATCAGAACGGTTAAAAAAACATTTGAATATTTGAAGTATGAAAATTGCATTGATTGAAGTTTACATTTTACCAATATATATCATTTATACTATTTTTTATCATTCTATTTGGTTTATTGAATCTTTCCATTAGAAACTCACAATAAGTATTACAATCTTAAAAACTAAAATTATAAATATCATACTGTATTCAAATGTTCATCAGCTACCTAGGTTAGGATGAGCCCGCCGCGCCAGGCCTATTCTTCTTAGTCTCTGGTGTCCTTCGAACTGAAGCAGATTCCGGGCAAGAGAGTTGGGATTAGCTATTAATTTTTTTCACATACTTAATTGAATACTCAATTTCCTGTCGAACCATATGAATGTTAAGGGGTCTGTATGTTTTCGTTTCTTATGTACCATGGGGCACTCTCTATTAGTCGTAAAAGTTTAGATTGTCTTCTTTGTAATTTCTGAACGTTAGATGCTGTAAGTTAATGAATTCTTCTTTCGGTTCTATCAGATAAATAACTCTTGAAAAGCTTATGTGTGTTTTCTGAAAGTAATCTTACTATTTTGGTGAGTAGTCCAAGATGCCTTACTTTATCAAAAGTTTGTGAAATAAAAAAGACAGAACAATATTGCTTGTTCTCAAATGCAGATCTGATTGTGGTGGTAATTCTTCAGGTAAGGTGTTAAGCTTATAAGAAACAATTTCTCAAATAGTTTTGAGGGAATGGATAGTAACCTTAATGGTCTATATGACGTAACTAGGCTAGTGTCTTTTCCAGGCTTGGGGATCATTATAGTGTTAAGTTCGGCGTTCATGGCCGAACATTTAATTTAAAATGATTAACGCGGTGGTTCTTTTGTAACTGCTTAAAGTTTTTTATTATTTGTAATATATACTTATAATTATATGTATGGTAATACTTAAAACTAAGCGAATTTGAGGGTAAGTAAAAATAGATAATGACTAGTCGCCAATAATGTAATGCGATCCAACAACGGTATTAAATAAATGTGCATACCTAAAATCTATTGTTCGTTGGCATTAAGTATTTGAACCAAAAGTAGGTCAGTAATTGACTTTAAATGTTTGAGTTTAAAATATTATTATTAGTCATTTATTTGGAATTTTCACTACCAATTTTGAATAGAAAGGTCTTATGGAGACCATTGATCAAGTGATGTCGATAATAACTTTCTTTGTAAATGTTATAATATTCGTATAATATTTATAATATTTTTACTAAAGATAATTCGTGAAATTTTTTTTACATAAATTTAGTTCAAATTGGTATTGTACAAATTTCTAAATGCTATTGGTAAATATAGAAAATTATTAAAATTATTTATTAAAAATCTTTATATTTTGTTTATTAATTTTTTGATTTTTTCCCTTTATGTTTACAAATACATTGTTTTTATCATCAATATCAATAACTTTAAAAGGCCCTTTGTAAATTGGTTCTAATTTGTGTGCTGTGTGATTTTTAATAAATATTTCTTGACCTATGGTAATTTTAGTATTGTTTGTGATTTGATCATGTGAATATTTTTGGTTATGTTTTGTTTTGTCAATTAAGTGTTGTGCCCTATTTAATGCTGTTTGTAGACGGAATTTAACTTCCTTTATATAGTCATCAAAATTATATATGGTATCTATTTTATCGGCTTGTGACAGTGGATTATGATTTGGTAGGTTTGGAAAAATCAATTCAAACGGGCAGTACCCATGAACAGTTGAGGGTGTAGTATTAAAAGTATACGCAAAATACTTTATCCATTCATCCCAGTCGTTCCTGGATGCGTGAATGTATGAGCGTATGTACTCATTAAAGGTGCGATGTGATCTTTCAACTGTTCCTACTGTTTGATGGTGGTAAGGGGCTGATGTTGCTTTTTTATTTTCAAAATTGTAAGAAGTTCCACAAGAACTTGATTATTGTATTGGGTACCCATGCCACTAAGTATTTTATTCATGGGTCCATAATTTAATATAAAATGCTCCAATAATGCTTTATCTATGGTTTTGGCGTTTTTATTAGTTACTGGTATTGCTACTAAATATTTAGTAAGATCGCATATTATGGTAATAATGTATTGATTACCATTTTCTGATACAGGAAGGGGTCCTACCGTATCTATTATTACAGTTTCAAAGGGTTTCTGCGGTGTTGGAGTTGTTATCATTTCTGGTTTTATGTGTTTTGTTGTTTTATTGGTTTGACATTGAACACATTTTCTTACGTATTGTTTCACATCCTTAGTGATATTTTTCCAATAATAAAATTGTCTAAGCTTCTTAAGTAATCTAGTTGTTCCAGGATGTCCTCCAAAAAGAGGGTTATCGTGGAATTTTTTTAATAAATATTTTTGTTCATCTTTGTTAGTTATTATGCATATTTTGGGTGTTAGCGCTATTTGTAATTTGTTAACATGTTGGTTGGCTTTTTGTTTAAATTGTTCAATTGATACGAGGCCAAATAAATTATCATTTAAATTTATTTGTATTTTATTAAAATTTCTACTTATTGCTTCTTTTTCAAGAATTGGAAAAAATTGATCCAGATCGATATTTCCATTAGCATAAATGTTTTGTATATTTATTTCTGGTGATAGAATCTTTTTACCTCGTTTAAAATTTAGTGTTGAGGTTTTTCCGTCAATATTTACCCTAACCTTGACCCACTTTTTTACGCAATCGAAGCCAATAGTTTCGAAAACTTTAGGCTTTTCGGTAATTACTTTATTATCCTTTTTAATTTTCTCTTCAGTTTTGTTTCGTGATTGTGCGCGTGTGGTTACCATAAAAACACTGTTTATTGAAGGTATTGATTTAATATCATTGAAGGTAATTCGAGATAGCGCCTCCGCTCCTGAATTGTCTTTACCTTTGATATGTTCTATAACAAAATCATACTCCTCCAGGTCCAGACGTATTCTTGTCAATCTGCTGGATGGGTTTTTTAAGGAATATAAATATGTTAGTGGTTTATGATCACTACGAACTATAATTTTTTTTCATATATGTAGGGTCGAAAGTGATTAATGTCCCATTGGATTGCTATTAATTCTTGCTCTATTGGGGCTTTGTTTGATTCCCCGTTTGTAAATGCACGTGACGCATATGCTATAGGCAACTGCGTCTCATTTCTTTCCTGTGATAATATTGCACCACATGCGATTTTACTCGCATCTGTAGTTATATAGAATGTTTCATCAAAATCTGGATATTGAAGAATTTGTGGAGAAAGTAGGACAGCTTTTAGGTGCTGAAAGGCCTGCTCACAGTCAGCCGACCATAAAAAGGGTTCTTTCTTTCTAGTCAGTTTAGTTAAATGGACAGAATATTATGGGAAATTTGGTATAAAGCGTCTGTAATAATTACAGAAAGCTACGAATCGACGAACCTCATCCCCATTAGTAGGGGTGGGGTAGTTTTTAATTGAATCGTATTTGCTACTGTCTGGTAAAATACCTTTATCAGTACATTTATGACCCAAATACGTAACCTCGGATCTGAAAAAAGTGCATTTGTCTGGATGTAATTTTAAATTACAATCCCTGCATCTTTGGAAAACAGTTTCCAAGTTCTTGAGAGTGTGCTTTATCGAACATCCTGTGACAATAACATCATTCATATATATAAAAGTTTTTGAAGGAGCTAAACCTGAAAATGCTAGATTCATCATTCTCGGAAAGGAATTTGGGGCTACTTTTAAACCATATGGTAAACGGGTGAACCGATATGAACCATTTTCTGTTGAGAATGAAGTAATGTCTCGCGATTCTTCATCTAATCCTACTTCATGTAATCCAGAGGTTAAATCTGAACAACAGAAGAATTTTGCTGTTCCCAATTGGTCTGAAATGTCCTCAATTCTGGATAATGGAAATTTGTCTGCTATTAACTTTTTATTTATTTGCCTGTAATCAACAACTAGACGCCATCGTTTGTCAGGGTTATTTGGCAATGATTTCTTTGGTACGAGCATAATAGGACTATTATAATTGGAAGCCGATGGTTCCACTATTCCGTCTTGCCGAAGTTTTTCAACCTGCCTTGTTATCTCATCCTTTTGTGAGTGTGGCGTACGATAATTTTTTATGTATACAGGATTATGATCAGAAACTCTTAATTTTTGTGTATAAAAATTGTTTGTATTTATCAGTTTCCAAAGCAAAAATATCAATATATTTTGAACATAATTGAATCAATTCAGATTTTTCAATTTTAGGCAATTTGTTTGCTAACCTTTCCAAAATTGTTTGGGTTCTTTTACTATCAACATTGGGTGTATTAAGGATTTGATAGTCAGACAGTTTTTCATATTCTATTGGTATTCCGTTTAAAAATTTGATTTCAGAATTTGTGTTTATAATTCTTATGATTGGAAATTATCTTGATACTATGCAACCAGCTACAAATATTCCATCTTCTATTATTTGGCTTGGAACTACCAAATCAGAGACTTCGTTGTCAATTGTAATAGCTCTAAAAACTTCAGATCGAGCTGGTAGTGTTATTGTACCGTCACCCATACTTTCGAGTACCGGAATGTTTATGGGATAATTTCAATTGAAAGGTCTCAACGAAAGTAAATTCAAATTTGGATCTAGTCCATATTGAATAGTAGCATTGTATGTCTTCTAGAAGTATTATCCCAGTATACCTTGAAATGGTATTGGGAACGCATCTGAAATTGCATAAAATGTCTAAGGGATAAGAAAGTTTTTCACTTTTAAATCAATTTCAATTGCTCCTAGGGATTCAATAATTTCCTCTCCAATTCCAGATATTTGTATAATTTTCCCCCTGTTGAAGTGTAATGAGCCGATAGCACTAATTTTAATTAGTGAGATGTCCGCTCCAGTATCTACAAGGAACGTATTATTATGAGGGGATATTTGAATCTCGATAAAACTACTCAAATTGAGGTTTAGGTGGAAAACTTTTCCTATGGGTTTAATATTTGTTCCTTTCCTTAATTTTGGTGATGACCCCCCGAATTTTGGGGGGTAATCTCGTTTTCCGAGACTTCCTGCGCCAATCTTACCCGTCTTCTGTTCTGTTGTCGGTTGGAATGATTTCCATTACCATTGCTTTGGCCGCTACGTTGCCCATTGTAACGTCTATGTTCATTATAATTTCGTGAATTGTCATTACCATTAAAATTTCTAGAGTTGTTATTCCGACGCCAGTCTTGTCTACGTCCACGGTTATTAAATCCACTGTTTCTGTAGTTCTGATTACCGGAGCCACGACGCTTAAAATAAAATACTGAAGAATTTGAAATTGATGCTTCAGTACTGGCTTGTACTATTTAGAAACGACTTCATTAATAGTCATGAAGTTCCCTGTTTTAATGATGAGTTTTACCTCATCACTTGCAGCGTTTCTAGAAATGGCCTTGGCTGCATTTTGCCTTATTAATTTTTCAACAACATCCTGTGGGTAGCTTTCTCTTATATAGGCTCCACCTAGTTTTTTTCGCGATTTCTTGGATCTCCTCGGCATAGGTTGTAGTCGATTTTGATTGTTGTTTTATGTTCATTAGTTTTGAACATAGTAATTCCGACGACTCTCCTTGTACAGATGATTGTAGTTTATAATTAATTGCCTGAATGGTGTTTTTGTTTGCAATAATGTTCTTTGCATGTCCCTTCAACTTTGTTTTTATTACGTCTATTTCCACCAGTTCATGTGCTTTCTTTATTCTATCCATCAATGTCAATGCGTCAAGGAAACTTTGTAGTTCACTCAAAAGCTGGTACAATTTTTGTGGCCTTTTCCATGACCTCATCCTCCGTTCGCGGCATGTTTATTGTTATTATTTCCACTTTTGTGATTTTATCAGTCTCGTTATCTTCCGTCTCACTTTCGTCCGTCTCTGTGATTTCAATACCCATTTCACAGCTTAATGTCAGTGGGACCTTGATGTTAACGTTATATTTATGGAAAACTTTTATTAATTGATCTCTAAATTTGTGAAAAATCCAATAGGCCTCCTCCTTGTGGGGTGTAGAGTACCTATCGTATTGTCTGTGTAACGTTGCCCTAATAGTATTAAAGGTTTCTATCAAAATTTAAATATGTTTACTCAATAATAATAAAAAAAAACTTAATTTCTAAGCTTACACTTGTCTCTTCTGATATCTGAATATTGGATCTTCTTATATCTGTTGTTGGCGTGCGGCAGCGTTTCTATTCCTATTTACAGCTTTTAAAATCGTCTTTGTTTGTCTCTTCCTCAATTTGATTATTGGCTTCTTATATCTGTTGTTGGGGTGCGGCAGCGTTTCTGTTTCTATTTACGGCTATGCTGATAACTGTTATTATCGACAATGTTTCGATGTAATCATTGTTTTCGTTTTTGGTTGTAGTTGTAGTTTCTTGAATGTTTATTTTCAAATGGTTACGTAGTATTTCTACTACTTCTTTATTATTATTGTCTTCCGTGGATTTACCCACTTCATAACCCGCAACAAGTAACGGGATTGTTTGTAAAATTTTCTTCCACCACGTCATATTTTATTTAATGTTTATGTATTCAGTTATAATGTTTGTTTGACGTTCAGTTTTTTTTTATTCACTTTTGATTCAGTACAAATCATTAGAAAATGCGCGGGGAGCGATAATATAAACACTTTTGCATTTATGGGTGCTCTAATATATATATATATATATATATATATATTTTTTTTTTTTTTTTAATGTTAATATTTCACTTAATTTTTAATTTTAACTTGCACTTTATTTCTTACGGTCCGATTTATATTTTTTCACGGGTGGTTTTCTTTATCACGTTCGATTTCCATGTTCGCCATGTTAGATTCGGCGTTCATGGCCGAACATTTAATTTAAAATGATTAACGCAGTGGTTCTTTTGAAACTGCTTAAAGTTTTTTATTATTTACTTGTAATATATACTTAATATTATATGTATGGTAATACTTAAAACTAAGCGAATTTGAGGGTAAGTAAAAATACATAATGACTAGTCGCCAATAATGCAATGCGATCCAACGACGGTATTAAATAAATGTGCATACCTAAAATCTATTGTTCGTTCGAAATCGAAATTTTATAGGGTTATTGACGACATCACCGATAACTGGTATCATTTCGAGTAAACACTTTTTCCAGATGGTCAGCGAAAGCATTAACGTTTAGGTTCTTGACCCAGGTGCAGTTTTGAAGCCTTAGAGGAGATTTATACGCAATAGGGCATTGCATTTGCATCTAGGTTGGTTAGATAAGTTTTTAAAGCCGACTCTTGTTCTTGCTTTAGCTTAGAACGTAAGCGTGATTGGCACTGTTTGAGTTTAGCTTTTATTGCTGGGGAGCGGCAATTCTGCCATTGCCTTCTGAGTCATCGTTTTTCCCTGACTAGAGTTTGAATTTCATTAGATGGTTTGTAAGAAAATTTTTAATTGATATTTTTTCGAACAGGAGTGGCTATTTTGGCTGCGGAGGTCAGGACATCCGTAAAATGATCTTCTGCTGATTGAATATCTTCTGGGTTTCTTAGAGGTATATCCTGTGAGATGAGAGCTCACATACATTTTGTATTTAAACCAATTTGTGTTCCTATTTGGATATAAATCTTTGTTTCCATCTGCAGTAATGAACCTATTGTGCATAGTTATTATTGTTGGGGAATGGTCTGACGACAGGTCAAGAGAAGAGTTTACTAATAATTGCTCCCGTTTGATATGAAAAGTTTCGGGTATTTGCCTTAATATGATTTTCAGTAGGATTTCCTATTGGAATCCCCTGTTTTAGCGTACTAGCGTATGACAATCTTGTTGTTTAGATTGGTGAAATATCTGGCTGGGCAATATTTTTAAAAACTTGCGGGGTAGGAGCATTAATAGCCCTATACTGGGGATAAACACGTTCCTGACTGGGTTTTGTCTTTCATTTAATGTTTAAAAACTCTTTGCACCCTCTGTAAGTGGCAGTATGGTTTTCGCCGCAGTTGCTACATTTTTTTATTTTATCATCAGATTTTGAATAAGGACATTCCGAAGATTTGTGAACGTCGCCACATCTAACACACACTGATGGCAACCTACAGTATGCCTTCGTATGGCCGAATTATTTACAGTTGAAACACTGTGGTGGATCTCTACGTTTAATTGGCTCTTCAACTCTAATACGCCTATTCAGAAGATACCTCATATCGTATATGGGGTGTGTTGATGTCCTTGTTCTTTTTAAAGAAGCATCAAACGCGACCTCTACACTATGTAGTGGTATTCTATTTTTATTTATTAAATTATGTATAGACTTCACTTCGTAACCTTCTGACTCCATAGAACTTTTTATGTCCTCCACTGGGACAGAGCTATCTATACCATCGATTGTGACATTTAGTCCTTTTGAACTTTTCAATTGGTAAGTGTAAAAACATTTCTTCACCTCAACAAAATGATTCGCAATTATTCTGTAACTCTTCTCAGTATGCGTTTGAATCTTGAGAATATATTTTCACTTACCATATTCTTGTTCAGCTGTAAGCCTGAATAATTTTTATAATGCTTCGCTAAATGTTCTAGTTGAGCAGATCTAGGGCTAGACTTTATTTTTATTATCGTTGTATAACGATCCATTCCCGTTTGGATTTTATCGTTTTTAGTGTCTTCTATTATTTTTTCGGTATTAGCCACACTCTTATTTGTACACAAGTCAATGTTGTTGTTTGTATTTGCTTCTCTGGTTTCACTACAAATAGGTGTTTTATTTATTATATTATCATTGTTATTGATCGCATTCTTTTCAATTGTTGCTGATGATGTTTTGAAAAGTGCAGGTGAATGTACTATTACATTGGGTGATAATGATCTACACTGATCGTTTGTTTTAGCTGTTAAGTAATTATCACTTTTTATAGCACTCTCTACTTCTCTTATAGAGAAGTAACCATTATTGTTGTTGGGTTTTGCACACTTTCAATCGCGTTGGGTTGACTGATTCCCCACCTTTTATTTAATTTTCTTTGTCTTCTGCTATAGTTTATTATGTACAAATAGCTTTAAAGTTTTCGTTTGTTGGATTTTAATATTTTAAACAAAATTGTGTTTTTTAGCACAAATTTAGCGTACTTTCGTTTTTAATTTGTTTTCCCCTAGATTTAGATTATTTTATTTATTTTGTTCACGCGGCAAATGTAGTTGAGCCACGGCGTGAATCCGCCGACAGTATGGCATCGTTATTCAGCTAGTGGAAATGTAGCTCTTTTGTTTTCTCTACTGCACTTGTCTCCCTACTAACTAACTGTCAGCCACAGCAACAAGTAAAGCCGGCAAATTATACATATATAAAATTAAAAAGAAGAATAAAAAGAACATAAAAGCTGTATATTGTATATAAAGAAAAAAAATCAAGAGTGCTTATATAAAAAAAGATATTATTTAATTTTAAAATCAAAAAGGAATTAAACTGTGAACTAAAAGTTGAAAATTAATTTGGAATTGAAAAATAAAACAAAAATCCTTTAAATACGAAAACAAAAAAAAAGTGAGTGTGAATACTGGTAGCCCAAGCTGGACTGCGTTCACCATTGGTCACGAACCAGGAGTCACCCGTAAACCCAACATTTTTGGTCCCTCGCCCGCGAAAATCTGGTGGAAAGTTCTGGTGTGTCAATATACAAAGAAGGAAGACATTTTTTTTCTCAACAACATAGAAAACCACGTAAGGAAAAAGTACAGTGTGAAGTAAAACAGGTGTGTAAATTTACATTATTTGAAATACTGGAAAAGTTTTCTTTGTCTTTTGCTATAGTTTATTATGTACCAATAGCTTTAAAGTCTTCGTTTGTTGGATTTTAATATTTTAAAAGAAATTTTTTTTTAAGAAATTTGTTTTTTTAGCACAAATTTAGCGTCCTTTCGTTTTTAATTTGTTTTCCCCTAGATTCAGATTATTTTATTTATTTTTTTTCACGCGGCAAATGTAGTTGAGCCACGGCGTGAATCCGCCGCCTGGTACGTACAACAGTATGGCATCGTTATTCAGCTAGTGGGAATGTAGCTCTTTTGTTTTTTCTACTGCACTTGTCTCCCTACTAACTAACTGTCAGCTACAGCAAAAAGTAAAGCCGGCAAATTACACATATATAAAGTTAAAAAGAAGAAGAAAAAGAACATAAAAGCTGTATATTGTATACACTCAAAAAAAATGAACTAGAATTTAGAAAAATTAACTTATTTTGAGGAAAAATTGAAATGAAAACGGTGCCAAAGACACTTTTTACCAATATTTAATAAAATTTTCCTTGAAATTAAGAAACAGCTACAGCAACAAATAAAGCCGGCAAATTATACATACATAGAGTTAAAAAGAAGAAGAAAAAAACATAAAAGCTGTATATTGTATACACTAAAAAAAAAATGAACTAGAATTTAGAAAAATTAACTTATTTAGAGGAAAATTGAAATGAAAACGGCGCCAAAGACACTTTTTTACCAATATTTAATAAAATTTTCCTTGAAATTAAGAAACAAATTTTACTTAAAGTTTGGTCAAAATTTCTTAATTATATTAGAAAACAGTAAAATGTCCTCCTAATTAGTTCATACATCATCTAAAATTGTACTGTTAGTTAGGAAATGTTTCCTTAGTTTTAAGAAAAATTTTATTTAAGTTTATTAGATATTTTTTTTTACTAAAAACTAGGACTAAACTCCCAAAAAATAAGAAAATATTTTCTAACAACAAGTTAAATAGCACTTCTTTTAAGTGGAAATCATCCTTATCCTGCTATCTATTGTAAAGGTAATATATTTTATCATATATTTTAAAGTACTTTACACTCATTGAGTAGGTATTTCCCACTTTCGGGAGACTTCCGCTTTGTGAGGACACTGCTCTTCACAAGCTTTTTGCTATACAAGTTTGTCTTAAAACTAAATTGAATTATACTAAATTTATGTATTTAAAATATAAATTAAATTTCATTAGCAAAGGGTTAACAAATTGCAGGATATCCTGAAACGTAATAAATTGTGTCAGTCAGATCCTTTTCGTAAAAGGGACGCCCTATAGATATATGGATAAGGAACACTGGGGGTCCTTTGTCTTCTTAAATTAACTAATTTAAGGAAATTGTTGCAAAAATACAATATATCAGTTACATATCTTGTTATTATTGGAAAATGGAAAAGTCATAAGTTTATTTTATGGGATTTTTAGCTTAAACTTTATTTGACATATACAAATTTAAACTTTTTTATTATTAAGTGAAAAAATAGTTCGATAAATATAAAGTTTAATAAGCGCTACGTCAATTACACAGTACAACAGCCAATCTGGGGGGTGAGAAATTCCAAGTCAGGGTGATGGTACTAGGTCGGTATAGTAAAACCCTCAAAGAGTTTGGCGTTCGTATGTGTCAGTTTTTTTTATGACCTTTTAAATTTTTCCCTTATCTTGATGTTTTTTCGCTTAGTTGTAACATTTTGGCAAAAACGTAGTTTAACATAACTCGAGAACCACTTGTCCGATTTTGATGAAACAAATTTAGAAAAATTAATTAATTACAATTTCTCTAATCTGTTTCTATACCGTTTTCCTATATGTGCAACACTTTCGAAGTTAAAAATGAATGTATGAAGGGAAAAAAGTATTTTTTGCCTAAAAATTTAAATATTTTTTTTTTTAAATTCATAAAAAATCCAAAATGGAAAAAAGTGCCAAAACTAATTACTTTCGCGTAAAGTCACATAACTCATGAGCAAAAAAAGGCATATATCATGAAAATCGATGCACGCGTTTCTCATTTATTCATAATTAGGTAAATGTATGAATTTCAAAAATTTGCTCCAGATATGCACAACATTATTTGGAGAAAACATTGACACTCACAAGCCGAACTCTCTCATATTTTTCTACTGTACTAAAAGAGAAATATTGATGTGGCAACACTGGTTCTGTAATGTTCACATAAAACATGCATTGTCATTATACTTCTTCTCTTTCTCACACTGGTTCTGTGATTTTTGTCATTCAACAAGTGCCGACGAACGCGAACAGTAAAAGTGATTTTTCTCCAGTTTTTTAAAAGTGAACAAAACTGAACAGAATATGGAACTGTGCAAGCCAGATATAAATAGCTTTTGCTACTGCTGTGGTCAATATGTCTCAACACATAAAAAAAGGGGAAATTTCAGTACTGATTTTGTTCAAACATACGAGATGTACTTCAACCAAAATGTTATAGTGAACGAAAATTGGGTACCAAATAAAGTGTGTAAAAGCTGCTACAACCGTCTAATGGATTGGAAAAAAAGAAGACGTGAAAGAATGCCATTCGGTATCCCAATGACTTGGACTAATCCTGGCGAAGGTCACAATCCATTGAACATTGCATGTGCGAATAAAGGAGCCGCAAAAAGGATAAGAAAATCGTATAATTACGTTGGTGTTGCAAGTGCCGCAACACCATTGCCTCATTCGGACCACATTCCTGTGCCAAAAGCTTCTAGCCCAGATATTTTCTCTTCTACGACTGCTCCGACATATCATGCACGTGATGATCCCCCATATGAGCCATCAGTATCCAATGAGCCAATTTTAATAAATCAAAATAAGCTTGATTCAATTGTTGCCAAGTTGGAATTAACACAGCATAAATCGGAAGAGCTGGCTTCCATTTTGAAATCAAACAATTTGTTGGCACCCGGTGTGAAAGTCACAGCTTATCGAAGTCGTCAGGCAACACTCCAAAGCTTATTCCTTGTGAATGATGAAAAAACTTCTGCATATTGCCCGGATGTAGGAAAATTGATGGCCGCAATGGAAATAAAATATGAAGCAGATGACTGGAGATTATTTATTGACAGTTCAAAACTCAGCTGAAGGCGGTTTTACTGCATAAGACCAATAAAAAACCTTCAGTTCCAATCGCCTATAGTACAGAAACGAAAGAAACATATGATGCACTGGAAAATATTTTAAAAATGGTTAACTACGCCAAACATATGTGGCGCATATGCTGCGATTTAAAAGTTGTAGCAATGCTTTGCGGTCTTCAAAGCGGCTATATAAAATATATGTGCTTTTTGTGCGATTGGGACACACGATTTTCCGGTGACCAATATGCATGCCACGGATGGAAACTCAGAGAGCACAGCAGGTTACAAACTGCCAATATTATTCGTGAGCCTCTAGTACCGAAGGAGAAGATATTGCTGCCTCCACTGCATATTAAACTTGGAATTGTTAAGAATTTTATCAAAACTGTTGCCAAAAGAGATGAAGTTTTCTTGTGTTTGAAACTAATTTACCCGAGACTCAGCGAAAGTAAAATTAAAGAAGGTAAGTTTTAATATCACATTCATTTCCCATGATTTTCCATCTTAACAAATTAATTTTTTCCAATCAGGCGTAGTAAATGGTCCAGATATACGAAAGCTAATTAAAAGTGACGCATTCAACAATATTTTGATTGACGCTGAATTGAATGCATGGCAGGCAATCAAAGAAATAATAGAAGGCTTGTTGGGAAAGCATCGTTCTAACAACTACGATGTTTCTGTCGCAAGGATGTTAAAGCATTCTCGGAAATTGGTGTCCACATGCCCTTGAAAATACATTATTTACATCATCATCTGGACTACTTCAGCAAACAATTGGCTACCGAATCTGATGAACAAGGTGAACGCTATCATCAAGTTGCTATGCCCTTTGAAATGAGGTAATACTGATTTTTTATTTTTTCAAACTCATTTTAATAAAACAAAAACTTACAGATATAGAGGCAAAAAGTCGCCGAGTGCAATAATTGCGGAAATTTGCTGGTGGAGTAAGCTTATGTGGCATGACAAGGATGATCTTGATGATAAAGAATTTTCAGGAGATGCAGAAGGGCCAACAGTGGAGTCACACATTGACATTATGTGTGGTTCAGAAACTGATGATAGCGATGCCACTAGTCCCGAACAACCACCATTGAAAAAGTCTAGGCAATATTTATTAAAATAAATAAAAATAAATAAAATAAAAATAAAAAATTATAAAAATGTTTACTTAATTTTTTTAAGTAGTTTATGGCCAGAAGTCTGGAGTTATTGGGGAAAATTTATTAAAAAGGCGATAAATGACACTTTTTTGAATAAAAACAAATATCAATATTCTTGTCAAAATGGGATACCTTCACTTAATTGTAAATAAAAGCAGAACGCGTTAATCGATTTCTATGATCTATGTCGCATTTTGTTTATAGGTTATGTGACTTTACATGAAATTAATAACACTTGATCCTTTTTTCCGTTTTGGATTTTTTATGAATTAAAAAAAAAAAAATTTAATTTTTAGGCAAAAAAATATTTTTTTTTCTCCACAAATTTATTTTTACCGGCAAAACTGTTGATTATAAAGAAAAAACGTTATATGAACGGATTAAAGAAATTGTAATTCTAAATTTTTTTGAGGTTGTTTTAGCAAAATCGGACAAGTGGTTCTCGAGTCATGTTAAACTACGTTTTTGCCAAAATGTTACAACTAAGCGAAAAAACATCAAGATAAGGAAAAAATGTAAAAGGTCATAAAAAAAAACTGACACATACGAACGCCAAACCCTTTGAGGGTTTTACTATACTTACCTAGTACCATCACCCTGACTTGGAATTTCTCACCCCCCAGACAATAATTCCAAAAATGTTCCATAGTGTTATAGGAAAGCCATTATGCCGTAGTGTATAAAATGCGCCTGCAATATTTTGTATTGTAATCAACAAACAAATTAATAACATAAAAGCGCAAATTCGAAATTTTTTACCCTTTGCTAACAAAATTTTAAAATATAGTTTAAGCTGCTTTAAGTTCAATATTTAATACTGTTAAGATTAAAAATGGGCACGTGAGAGATTTTTGACTTACGATCACGAACCAAAAATTACAATCATGCACGATAGTTTTTTTAAATGTTTACTTTAATTTCTTTTATCTAATAATATTTTTTCTTGAAAATTAGGAAAACTAACTGGTTTGTTTTTAATTGATTGCTTTTTGGAATAGAATATAAAAAATAATTTAAACGTTTTCCAACCAAAAAAAATCCTTTACCAAATTTTATTATTTTTTAAAAATTAGAAAACTTTTACTTGATAAAAAGAATATTTTATTAAAATTTTAAAATGTATCTGAACTAAGTTGCATGAAAATTTTTGTTATTACATAGGAAAAAATTTATAACTTTTTGTTTTTAATTGTCTTAACTAATTTTTAGAAAACAATTCTTCAAAATTAGAAAGTGGTATACTTAAAAACTAAATTTGGAAATGGCTTTCTAAAATTTAGTTTATTTTACTACTCGTGAACAAAAAATAAACACACATTAATTTCAAGTACTTTCTCGATTTAAGTTAGACACATTTTTTTAATTAAATGGGAGTAAATTATGTCCTAAATTTTTTTTTAACTAAACTTAATTTTATTACATTACAAAAAGTCTGTAATGGTAACTGAAAATTTTGCTGTTATTACGGGAAATTTTGCTAATTTGAGCCCAGCGGTATTTTTGCTAATCTTAGCAACACATGTCTGCTGACGTGTAGTACAATGAAATTAGTAGAAAAACTAGTAGCCGCTACTAAATTTTAGTAAACATTTTGTAAAGCTGAATTTAAAACCGGCTTGCTAAAATCAGCAAAAAAATTTACTAAATATTGAGATTATTACAACAAAATTTAAAATTTATTTTTTTTTTATCGAGCATCAAATTTTTTTTTTATTTTATTTATTATTTTTTTTTTAAATATTTAATACAAAATTAAAAATAAAATCAAAGGCTTAAAAATGTTAAAAATTTTTGAAACATAAACGAATTAATCATTTTGTTTTTATTTGGTAATTTCTGTTTTTAAAAATATTTTAGTCAATATTTTTTTACTTTTAAGGTCAAATTTTAATTGTCGATTTTCAGAACTAAAAAAAACTTTTAAGTGCTATTTTAAGTGGATGTTCTATTTTCAGACATGAGTCGGTATATTCACTTCCGATCTCTTTTTTAATCTATGTATCATTTTAAGGCAATTTAAGTTTGTAGGTGTAGTTTTAATTAGAAATAACATTTCCTTCAATATCCACTTTTTTAAAATTAGTATTTTTTTTTGCTAATTTTACAAATCGGTTTTCAAAAATTTGTAAAATGATTTCTGAAATTAGCAACAAAATTTTGTAAATATTCTGTAAGAACTCTGTAATTTGTAAAATGTAAATAGCAAAAAGATTTGCTAAACAATATTTTTTTTACTAAAAATTAGTACAAAAATAGTAAAGTGGGATTAAAAACCGTTTACAAATTTTTCTACTAACTTTTTTTTCTAAGTGTAAGATGTTTTTTCTTAAAATTAATAAATTTTTATTTAATTGACTTGTTTTTTCCTAAAATCAAGAAATATTACTTAGGAAATATATGAACTATTTCTGAGTATATAAACTATTTCGTTTTTCCTCAAATTTAGGAATTTTTATTCTTTTTAAGAAAATTTTTCTAAGTTTTAATAAAATTTTACTTATATTGAGGACAATTTATAATATATTTTGAAGGAATTTTTTGATTACATTCTAGTTCATGTCTTTTTTTTTTTGAGTGTATCAAGAAAAATAAACTGTGAACTAAAAGTTGAAAATAAATTTGGAATTGAAAAATAAAACAAAACAAAAAAAATCTTTTAAATACAAAAACAAAAAAAAAGTGAGTGTGAATACTGGTAGCCCAAGCTGGACTGCGTTTACCATTGGTCACGAACCAGGAGTCACCCGTAAACACAACATTTTTGGTCCTTCGCCCGCGAAAATCTGGTGGAAAGTTCTGGTGTGTCAACACACAAAGAAGGAAGACATTTTTTTTCTCAACAGCATAGAAAACCACGTAAGGAAAAAGAACAGTGTGGAGTTAAACAGGTGCGGTTTCAACATAAGAAATAAAAAATGTAATTTTTAGTTATTCCGTTAACAATTATATTTGTTGTAAGGATTTGTTTTGCAATGTTGGTGCCGTTACATTGTTAAACGTGTCTCAAAACTGGAATTTTGTTTTTCTTTTTCAACTGCGTTTACCTTGTTGTTTTTCTTATACCAAATTTTTCTGGAATAAAATAAATATGTCGGTTTTGGAAAAATATTTTAGCGCGGTTGAGGAAGTTATTAGAACAGAGCCGCTGCTTCTATAAGAAGATTTTTCGGCATATACATTAGATGCCTTGGTTCCCAACCAAGGAAAATTTTTGCCCCTACCTCAAGTAGACACTGGTATTTTTTTATGGCGATTATTTATCGTGGCCCACATTTCGGGATTTATTGCTACACTCACCAAAAAAGTCTGTAATGGCAACTGAAAATTTTGCTGTTATTACGGTAAATTCTGCTAATTTGAGCCCAGCGGTATTTTTTGCTAATCTTAGCAACACATGTCTGCTGACGTGAAGTCCAATGAAATTAGTAGAAAAATTAGTAGCCGCTACTAAATTTTAGTAAACTTTTTGCAAAGTGGAATTTAAAATCTGTTTGCCAAAATCAGCAAAAAAAAATTACTAAACATTACAATTACTAAATATTACAAAATTTAATTTCTTTTTTAAACATGAAAATTATTTATTTTATTTATTTTTATCAAAAAATATTTTAGACAAAATTGAAAAAAAAAATAAAGGGCTTAAAAATCTTAAAAATTGTTAAAAAAATAAACGAATTTATTATTTTGCTTTAATTTGGTCATTTATTTTTTGAAAAATATTTCAGTTAATTTTGTTGCTTTTAAGATCAAATTTTAATTGTTTTTAGGGCTGATTTTTAGAACTAAAAAAACTTTTTAGTGCTATTTTAAATGGATGTCGGTATATTCACTTCCGATCCTTTTTTTAATCTATGTAACATTTTAAGGCAATTTAACCCTATAGTACCCAAGACTGCCTGTAGACAGGCAAAATTTATTGTTCACTTATTCTCGTTCCAAATTCCATTTTACTTTTTTTTGTATTTTGTCTAATCCAGAGAAGTCTAAAATTTGCTTTTATCGCTTTTGCAACGCATGCCGATGCTTTGGGCAGCTACCATTTGAAGTTGGAAAATTGTGAAATACGGACGAAATAATTATTTTGCAAAAAGTGTGAACTTCAAAAAATCAAAAAAAATATTAAAAGTGGTCACAGCTAAAAGAAAAACTTATTGGTTTGTTGCTGGTAGTGTAAAGAGAGCAAAAACTTTTGGCAAGCTTTTTATTGATCTTGTAAGGTAGCCCGTCTGGAGGCGGTCTTGGGAAAATTCGACAAAAAAAAATGTCTTAGGTAAATTAGTTGAACATTTAAGGATATATTTAAGCTAAAAAATTGTTGTTAATAGACATGGAACGTAGACAAATGCAAAAGCTGTCATCGCTTTCTGATGAAGAGATTGGGAAAATTTAAATTTCATGAATTTCAATAGCGATACTGATGTAGAAGAAAATACGGAAGACGATTTGGATGATGATGCTTGCGAGACGGAGTGCCATATCAACGTTGGATTTGACGAGGCGATAAATAGAGCAGTGAATATGTCAGATTGAATACTGGAATCAGAGATTTGCGTTACTTCAAGCGGAAGTCCCGCGCCATCGTCAAAATTATTATCTCCTTCTACCTCGATTGCTTTAAATACTCCTCGATCACAGAAACGCAAACACAATGTGAGCTGAACAGAATATCATTCAGCCTGAAGATAGTATTATTAGTGAAAGAGCGGAGTTTATTGGATCTGTTTTGGATGTAGATCCCAAATCTAACACTTTTAAGAAAATTTTGTGGCGACAAAAGAACTTAGTGCTGGATAACTCTGCGATTGCATTTTCTGAGGCCGAACTAGGAGAATATCTAAAAAAGCTTGATACGCCTTTCAAACGCTTCGAATACTTTTTGGGCGCCACTATTATTGAGCACATTGTTGAACAATCAAATTTATATGCCACTCAAAAAGATATCACAACTTCCTTCTGTACAACCAATTTGGAAATTCGTCAATATATTGTCATTTTATTCTTTATGTCAGTTTTTCGCTATCCGAGTGTGAGTGCATACTGGAGCGAATATGTGTTTCAGACAATCCAAAATGCTATGTCAAGAAATCGATTTGAGCAAATACGGAGTAATTTTCATTTTAATGATAATAGTAAACTGTCCGCCAAGAATACTGCAGACCACGATCCTTTGCACAAAATACGACCAATTGTGAATCATTTCAATGAAAAGTTTCAATCCGTCCCAATGAGTCAACGTTTAAGTGTGGATGAACAAATGTGCGCAACGAAGATGAAGCCTTTTCTTCGACAGTATTTGCCAGATAAACCACACAAATGGGGAGTAGAACTGTTTGTTTTATGTGACTCCTTCGGTTTTTGCTATAATTTCGAGATATATTGCGGAGCAAGAGACCATAGATGGGCACTTTACAGTACCAGTAAAATTGCAGTAAAAATAATTTTTTACTGATATTGCAATTAAATTTTCATTACCAGTGAATTTTTACTGATTACTGAAAAAAAAATGCAGTAATCAGTAAATTTTTACTGATAATGATTTTTAGTTTGCATTACCAGTAAATGTTTACTGATTACTGAAAAAAAAAGCAGTAATCAGTAAATTTTTACTGATAATGTTTTTTAGTTTGCATTACCAGTAAATTTTTACTGAATACTGAAAAAATGCAGTAATCAGTAAATTTGTACTAACAATGAAATTTTATTTGCAGTACCAGTAAAATCTTACTGATTACTGAAAATTCAATGCACTCTCATTATAGTAAATAAATCATTTAGGCACGTTATAAAATTATATTTATTAATTGAAAATTCCTGTAATAAAAAATATGCGTATTCTCTGCATTATTCTCTGTTAACTGCTCTTCTATTATTTCTTGTGCCTATTGTTTAATTTATTTTGTTTAATTGCTATAAATACCATTTATTTATTAAATAGTTATACTCTCTGTTCTCATCTTTGTTACAATTTCATTTTCATGCACTTTGATAATGTTTAACGGTTATGCATTACATACATATTGGCATTTCCATAGAAAGGTTGACCTTTCTAACCAAAATATTTGTTACAATAACAATTAACGCAAAATATACAAAGTTAGTTAATAAAAATCATAAGAAAATTATATTATAGTAAAGATCATAAAAAGATCATAATAAAGTAAAGCTTCTTACGTTCTACACAAAAATATAGAGAAGTAAAAAAAATAATTTTTTACTTGTTTTTCATCACATTGAAACGTACGACTGTCACGTATGTTACTATGGAAATGCCCATATTTACGTTTTAAGTTTAGTACTATGTTAAGCACGTATACTTATTTAAATTGTGAATAATTAAAAAAAGAAATAAAATGAGTGATTTCGGTAGTGAAGATTCATTTAATGATCCAGATGTTGTTTGCGAAGAAAATCTTCCAAGTTGTGAACAAAATATTTCTAATTATTCAAGTGAAACTTCAAGTGGCACACTAGATTTGTTGATGAATGAAGAATTGACTGGTGTAAACAAGATTCTCTTTAGTGCAGAATTTTTTAAAATTGTTGAGAAGGTATATCAAAAAGATACATGTCATCATTTTTATTTAATGCTTTACAATTTTTTTAAAATGTAGATGAACACAACTACTCATCAAAGAAAAATGTGTGGCTTGATTGCTGTTTGCCAAGTTTGCGGAAAAAAACTAAAAGGATCTTTGCGTGTGAGCTCCAATTTCATCAAGCATTTGAAAAAGGAACATCCACAAAAATTTACCGCCTTGAGGTCAAAAAAGGAAGAAAGCAGGCAGAACGTAGGCCGCAAATGCACTTTTAACCGTGATATTCTGAATTTTATTTGCGAAACTGCATCTCCCTTGTCCATAGTCGAGGAGAAAAGCTTTAAAAAATTATTTCCTGGCAAAAGTATTCCGAGCCGGCGTTCAATTACAAGGTTGCTTTTAGAGAGTCAAAATAAATATATCGAAAAACTTACTATTGAGCTGGATAAAATTGAATACGTGTGCGTGACTGCTGATGTGTGGTCAGGTGGAAAAAAATCCTTTTTTGGCTACACTTGCCATTGGTTAGATGCTACCAATTTCGAAAGGAAGTCTGTAGCACTGGCTTGTCGAAGGTTTAAGGGAACCCATTCTTTTGATGGTGTAACGAAGATGATATGCGATATAAACAAGCAATATAAACTGCCAGTTGGAAAAATTGTTTATACGATCACTGACAATGGATCAAACTTCATTAAGGCATTTAAAGAATTTGGAGTTGAATTGAGTAAAGGATATACTTATTTAATAAATAATATTTATTCCCTATATAACGATTTCTATTGTTGATTTTCATTAATATTGGACCTATTAATGAACATAACAGTGATGAGGAATCTGACTCTGGTTCAGATTCGGATGACTCGATGGATGTTTCAGGCCCTCAATTTGGTTCTGTAACGACACGACTGTCAAAGCATTTCGCATGTGCGAGCCATACTTTAAATCTTCTGGCTACAACCGATTTCAACAAAATTATGAATTCTTCAAGTCATGATGTAAAAGATGTCCATAAAAGGTCTTTCAACAGGTAAAAATTGACTTCATTTCAATTACAGACTTTTAACATCTATATTTTTATTTTTTGTATAGATGCACACAGCTTTGGAACAAGTGCAATAGACCAAAATCTGCAGAAGTGATCAATGAAGTTTTAAGCGCCAATTTATTAACTCCATGCATAACAAGGTGGAACTCACTTTATGATTCCGTAAAGAAGTTACTGCAACACAAAAAAAATTTACCCGAATTGTGTTATCGTTTGGGAATTCCCACCATTCTCAGTGATGAGCTTGAGTACTTGGAGGAATACATAAAGCTAATGGGGCCTACAGCAGAAGCGATCGATTTTCTTCAGGGCGAAAAGACCATGTATTTTGGTTACTTTGTACCGACTATATTGTCTTTAAGAATAAAACTTAGTCGTTTGGAGCATGCGAACTTTAAGTATTTAGCTGAAGTAAGCGAAAAAATGCAAGAAGCTTTACTTAAAAGGTTTGAGAAATATTTTCTGATGCAGTCTGACGCTTGGGATGCTATAATTGCGGCTATATCTGTTCCTGAAATAAAATTAAGATTTTTAAAAGCTCTCTTAGAAACAGCAACAACGCAAACAGAAGATGAAGTGAAGAAAATGTTCAACGCTTATGTGGTGAAATATGGCAAAGTACCCGATGCCGATACTCGTGTTCTGCCTCAAACACCGCAAAAATCATTTCTAGATTTCGGGGAAGAAAGTAATGGTAAAGTTTTTATGCTTAATTTTCCGTTAAATATTTGTATTAATATATGTATTTGTATATCTACTTCTCTTAAATATATGTTAGCGTACAGTGTGTTTTCAGTGACTCGGGAAATTATCTCCAGGAAACATTTTTATACCTGGCCGAACGAGACACAACGTCAAATTGTCTACAAAATCACAACGCTATTAAAAACGTATTTCTAAAATACAATACCCCATTACCCTCATCTGCACCTGTAGAACGATTGTTTTCATTCGCTGGGATTGTGAATCGTTCGAGAAGGCAAAAACTCAGCGATATAAATTTTGAAATGCTTGTGTTAAGAAAAGCTAACAGTGTATAATATTATATAGCTTTGGTTTGTCAGCCAATAATAAATATTTGGAAGCAAAAACGTAAATCACATAACGACTAGCTTAACAGCAAATAAAGTTTAGATTTCTTTATTAATATGAGGCAGAATGCACGTATAATTACTATAATAGAATTTTACAATTGTCTCTCAAAATATCAATACAACAATGGTAAATTTATTTTATTAAAAAATATGTATTGAAATTAAGGGCCCTATTCAGGGAAATCGTCTTTAAAAAGTCTTATTTCTAAAATAAGACTCATTCTCCTTAATTGTTTGATGGAAATAAAAATATTATAAATTCAAATTTGTCAATATTGAATTTGAAAAATAGTAAGTGTGAATGAAATGATTTCATTTTTGAATGAAAATTTTAATGAAATACAATAAATTTTTATTGATAATGAAATTAAGTTTGCATTACCAGTAAATTTTTACTGATTACTGAAAAAATTGCAGTAATCAGTAAGATTTTACTGGTAATGCAAATTAAATTTCATTATCAGTAAAAATTTACTAATTACTGCATTTTTTTTCAGTAATCAGTAAACATTTACTGGTAATGCAAACTAAAAATCATTATCAGTAAAAATTTACTGATTACTGCATTTTTTTTCAGTAATCAGTAAAAATTTACTGGTAATGCAAACTAAATTTCATTATCAGTAAAAATTTACTGATTACTGCAACTTGTAATGCACTTGATATGTAATGCAGTGTGCCCATGTATGCAAGAGACAATGTTGTGCAAACTGGCTCACTAGACCTTGGAGCGTCAGCAAATGTGGTTGTTCGATTGTCACGCAATGTTCAAGATTATAAGAACCACATAATATATTTTGATAACTACTACACTTCACTGCCACTTCTTGTATATCTCGAATCGCGCGGAATTTATTCGTTCAAATCGCATTCCGAATTGTAAGCTGCCAACCGACAAAGATCTCAAAAAACAACCACTTTGGAAGTCGAAATTTCTTTATCACTTTGGAAATATAATGAGGCTGTTCGATTCGCATCGACCTACGCAGGCACTAAACCTTTTCAGAATGAAACAAACCCGAAAACACAAGTATCACGTTTTGTTCGTTCTGAAAAAATATTTGTTGACGTCAATTGCCCCAATATAATCCATAAATACAATAACCATATGGGTGGTGTCGATCTCATGGATGGTCTTATTGGTCGTTATAAAATTCCTGTAAAGAGCAACAAGTATACAAATCGACTGTTTGTACATTTGCTTGACTTAGCCATGGCAAACGCATATATTTTGTTAAAAAGAATCAACTAGCCTAATGCTAGCAGAGATCGCATGCAGGGTCCTTCGTTGACAAAAGCTCCAGGACGCCCTAGCCAAGATCTTCAAAAAAAGTGTATAGGAAAAAATCCTTTCTACCGTCTGCAGACGTCCGTTACAATGGAGCCGGACATTTTCCGCAGTTTTTATCACTCGCTGGTAAAAAAAAAAACTTGAACATTAGCTAGTTGCAATTCCGAAACTCAAAGTGTAATTTAAACCTGTGTCTTTTTAAGCACAAGGACTGCTTTCACCACAAATAACTGTTATTATATGTATGTCATACAATGTGAATACAACTAATATTAATATTGATAATCTATTTGTTGTAAACTTTACTCAAAATAACTGTCATTCATTTATCCCTTTTGATCTTATTTTGTTTACAACATACTCCCGCTACTTTTTTACTTTATTATTTATTGTTATTTAAGTTCTAGTTATACTTGTTCATACTTTAATTTTTAGTTATAATAAAGCATTAACATTAACCGGTCGTCATTTATTTCCCACTGCGTAGTTTACTTTCCAATAATAACTTGAACAAACTGTTTTGTACTCATAAATATTTATTTTTTTCAAAACTTTTTGTATTAACTTAAAAAACAAAAATAAATCTGAATTTCTTTTTTATTTTCCACACATTTCTTTACACATTATACTTTTTTTAATAAAACATTTTACTCTATATATGAAGAAATAAAATTGAAGTGAAATTTCTTGACTTCTTTTCCCCTAAGTTTTTGGAGCTATAAAACCCGATCTGACTACTATTAAACCAAGTCAAACCCAAAAATAATTTTTTTATTCAGAAAAAAAAAATTAGAAATAACATTTCCCTCAACATCCTCTTTTTTAAAAATAGTAATTTTTTTTGCTAATTTAAGCAAATCGGTTTTCAAAAATTTGTAAAATGATTTCTGAAATTAGCAACAAAAATTTGTAAATATTCTGTAAAAATTCTGTAATTTGTAAAATGTAAATAGCAAAAAGATTTGCTAAATAATAATTTTTTTACTAAAAATCAGTACATAAATAGTAAAGTTGGATTGAAAACCGTTTACAAATTTTTCTACTAACTTTTTCTATAATAAATAGCCCACGACTTAGCCAAGTTGAAAAATTATTATATTTATTTCAAAAAACTGACGGTGAAGCTAGAGAAATAAATCAACACATAGCTATAACATCAGGAAATTTTGAGGTTGCGTGGAATAATTTAAAATCAAATTATGAAAATGAAAGTGTACTAGTAACCAAGCAGTTAACTTTTCTTTTTAATATGGCCCCATGCCAAGAGGACACAGCTAAAGAAAATAAAAGGTTGCAAAGGGACATTAATGATTGTATGTCGGGATGCGATTTTTATTATTCAATGTTCAACACGTTTGGCATCACAAACTTTACACCTTTGGGTGTAAACGACAAAACAAAGATGCCGAAATGGGAAGAATTGGACACCTTTTTAACTGATCGATATCACACTTTAGAGAGTTTAATGGTATTTTTAGGAACAGTCAGTGGTCCAGCAGTTTCCAATCCGTTTCTCAAGTGGTTTGTCAGGAAATTCTCACACAAATAAAAAATTAAAACAGTTAAAGACCCACCATATAAAGGTTGATAAATTATTTTGCCAAATTTGCAAAAATGGTCATGCAATTAGTTCATGTCATAAGTTTTCAAATATGGACTATAAAAATAATATTTTTGTCTTAAAAATATATCGTTATTGTTTTAATTGCCTTACTATTGGCCACATGTACGGTGATTGCTGAAGTCAAAACGGTTGTTCTAAATGTAAAAGAAAACATCATACGTTAATGCATAGAGATTTTACGGAGAAAAATAAAAGGCAAAGTCAATTCAATAGTGGTTACCAATCTGTTAGTCAGGCAAATCAAATACAGTCCTCTAATAGTCAAAATGTGTATAATGCAACTCAATCGCACCATACTAGGGTAACAAAAGAAGTAATGTTATCAACAGCGTGGGTCAATATTTGCTCAGGTGGTTCTACTCACAGAATACGAGTGTTAATAGATCCTTGTTCGGATGAAAGTTTTGTCTCTGAAAGAATACAAAAATTGTTAAAATTGCCCACTGCTCCTCTTAAAGCCTGTGACTGGTTTGGGTGAAGAATTTGATAGCATTTCAGAAAAAATTGCTACTTTTAAAATTGTTCACTTTTTAATTCTAATTATGTTCTTAAAATGGAAGCTCTGGTTGTTTCTAAAATTACGGGCAGTGTTCCTACGCATTCTTTTAGGCCTAAAGTGGGCGCTGATTTACCAAAACTTAATTATGCTGATCCGGAGTTTTACAAAAGCAGTCAAGTCGATCTTTTGTTAGGTGGCGAATTATATCCAGCGATTTTTCTTAAATGGGTACAACATGGTGTTTTTGAAACACTTGTGGCCTAAGAAACCTTGATTGTGACTGGTCCAACAACCATTAATGCCCCTTCTCCATCAGTTAAATTGTCTTATATGACAAAAGTATTAATTGAAGATCAGATGTCAATGTTTTGGGAGTTAGAAGAAGTATCTGGAAGTCAAATATTTTCAGAAGAGGATAAAATTTGTGAGGAGATCTATCGTTCTACTACGGTACCCTTCAAAAATAATTGTCCGTCACTTGGTCCAAATAGGCATATTGCAGTTAGTCAATTTTTAAGAAATAAAAAATGTTTGATGCGTAGGTCCTGGTTACTATTTACCTCATCATGGAGTTTTTAAACCAGATAGAACTACTACAAAGTTAAGAGTAGTCCAATAAGAAAAGTTTTAACGACTTAGTTTCCCTTATTTTAAAATGGCGATTTTTTTAATTTGTTTTTAACGCTGACATTTCAAAAATGTACAGACAAATTTTGATCAACCCGGAACATGTCCCTTTTCAAAAAATAGTTTTTCGAAGCTCTGAAAATGATAAATTACAAGATTTTCAACTGAAAACGGTCACATACGGCGTCAATTGTGCACCATATTTGACTCTTCGTACCCTTTTAAAGTTAGCAGATGATGAAGAGCGCGTTTTCCATTTGGTGCCAGAATTCTTCGAGAATCAATGTACTTTGACGATGCCCTTGTCGGAGCCTATTCAGTTGCGGATGCATTAGCTGCCAATAGAGTTGCCACTATATTGGAAAAAGTAGGGAATTAAAATTGGATTCACGTAGCTTCTAGCTACAATCCCGCCGATCTAACAACCCGGGGATGGTCCCTTCGGAATTAAAAGAAAGTCTTCTATGGTGGCATGCTCCTGAGTGGGTCAAACGCGAAAAATCATTTTAGCCCACCAGACCAGTTGAATTTAAAACCCTGGTAGTATCAAAAGGAGCACAAGTTTATGTTGGCAGATCGTCACTTGTTTTTCATGCCTTGCAAGAGCAACTCATATAATTGCGTACATGTATCGATTTATAAATAAAGCTAGTAAAAATAAAGGAATAGGCGTACACTATGAAACGTTAAAATATCGGCTCAAGAGTTAACTTTCATTAGAAATCGTTTGTTCTCATTATCTCAACAAATTCATTTTCAGTGTGAACTTAGTTGTTTGTTAGAAGGAAAGAAAATCAACTCTCGTAGCCCTTTACTAACCCTCACCCGGTTTTTGGACAAAAATCATATAATTCGAGCAAATGCCGCCTGGATTCTTCCACAAGTTTATCCTACAATGAACGGCATCCCATTCTAATTGCTTACGGTAGTGCTTTAGCCCATTTATATGTCGAATTTATTCATAAATTGGTTCATCACGGTGGCCCTAGGTTAGTTCTTAATACGATTCGTCTAGAGTGTTGGATATTAAAATGCACTTTAAAAAGATATGAGGTCAGATTAAATACACCTTTGAAGAATTATCAACCCTGCTAGCTACTATCGAATCGTGTCTCAATTCAAGACCATTAGGCACTTTATCTGAAAACGTAGATGAAGAATAAGCTTTAACTCCGGGACACTTCTTAGTAGGCTCTACGCTTATGACCTCCGCAGAACCAGAAGAAGCGCAACCGTCAGGTAACATACTCAACATATGGCGAAAAGTTAAGTCCATGCTGCAAGAGTTTTGTCGTCGCTGGAAAGAGGAGTATTTAAAAGAGTTGCACAAACGCAGTAAATGGAAATCTCCTCAAAACGACATTCAAGAAAACGATCTTGTCGTTTTAAAAAATGAGCCAGTTTGCCCTAACGATTGGCGGTAAAGTTCGCGTAGCTGACTTAAAAACTCAAAATGGGCTTATCACCCGACCAGTCCATAAGCTAGTGCTTTTGCCACGTAGCTCTCAATAATAACAATAACTTCTTACACTAACCCCTCTTTTCAATTAATATATAAATATTTTCGTTATAGCCCCAAGACGTATAGTCAGTTGAAAAGTACAGACGTGATTTATCTTCGCTCGCAACATCAGTTATAAAAAAGTTTTGTAATAGGTTTAGTTTTTAATAGGTTTATTATATTTTAGTTTTTAATAGGTTTATTATATGGGAGTAGTGTTCAGTCTTTTAAATAGGTTTATAATATTTTAGTTTTTAATAGGTTTCTGTTTAATTTAAACGCGCCGTTTTTTTGTCCAGTGTTGATATAATAATAATTACAATAAATCAATTAATAAAAAATAAAAAAAAACCGAAAGGGGCAAAGGGCTTTAAAGTCTCTATTTGCCTGTGTTATTGTTGCTAGATTTTTTTCCTTCCCTTTCCTCTCCCTTTTTTAATTTTTTTCTCTATTTTGCATGGTACAACCGCCTTGTATTCTTTTTGTTGTTGAGCCAATTAGTGATGAAGGCATAGCACTGATCACTGAGTAACCAATTCAGCAACAAAGTGTGTACCCGGTTGTTGTACTATTGCAGATATATTGCATATTGTCTGTACTCTTCAACACTACTCCCTCTTTTCTCCCTCTCATAACATATTTTCCTAATTCTAACACAATGCACTGCATTAGTAGGGGACATCCCCTGAGTGTTAGTCTAACGTAAAAAAAAAAAAAAAAAAAAAAAAGATGCTTGATGGACTATTCAACGCCAACTATAGTTGCCCACGATTTTTAATAATGTCTGTAAAAGAAAAACTCAGAGCCGTTGCCCACCACGGGCTATATACTACTTGCCTAGCACAATCACACCGCTTATCACGCAGTGATAAGCAAGATCACAACAGTTTGCTGAATCCAATGATTCCAGGCACGAGCTGGTTTGGAATTACAGCTCAATCTAGAGTCATTGGCTATCCCGGAGCTCGGGCTCGAGAGACGCGTTTGCTCATCAATCCAAACGCAGTTTGATCTTCTCTTACTGCCACCGAAGCGCTGCGTTTGCGGTGCATTGTAAAAAATGGTCGTACTACGGTGACAGTCTACCATCGGCTCCTAGAAAAACACCAAGTAGGTGTTGTGTGTGCTGTGGAGTTCCACGAATACGCCATAAACCCAGCGGACACCGTGGAACGAGAAGAGGTCAGAGCTCGAGCACAAAAGAACGGTACGATTGAGGCTGATCCGTGTCTTAAATTTATAATACCGAGTCTTAAATTTATAATACAGGAACGTATTAAGTTACAAAAGTTACAAACAAAAAATTATAATGTTATTAATTATTAACAAAACACATTTAAAACAAATATAACAATATTGATAAAAAGAAAAAAAAAAGAAGATAAAAATTAAAAAAAAAGAAAAATTTAATTATTTAAAAAAGTTAAATAAAAATATTTTGAAACTAATAGCATTGCTGTTTAGTTGTTGATTTAGTGGAAGATTATTCCATTATGTTCAAAATAAATATACTTATTCTTTGAACGTTATATCTTTATATTTTATATATGTATTTATAACAATTCATATTTAATGCAAGACAAATTAAAAATACGTCCGTACATGACGGCAGAATAAAATTAACTGAAAGAGGAGTAAATGACGTAATATTACTGAATTTTGTATTTAATGTGAACCGGATTTAATTCATTAGGCTTCTGGAAAACTTTTTTAAATAAAATGTTTATATCGTTCTGATGAAGAGTTCGAAATAGTAAATGGTGCTTTAGCTGGGTCTATGTTAAAATATTAAAAAAATGCTACGCTGTTGAAATAATCGTCGAGCATACCGGTGCATCCATAAATAAAATAAAATTCACTTGATTTAAAAAATAAAAAAAATACAAAACTCATTCTTGGGAATTTTTCATTACCATTGTAATTTCATTAACATTTTTTGTTGACACTATTACAAATTAAAAAATTTAATTACTAATGGTAATGAAATAGCACAAATGGATAAAAAACTTATTATAATTGATTGAAAAATCATTTTTTGCAAAACTTTGTACAGAAAATAATCGGCTGGGTTCTGTATTACACTTTTTAGTGAAAATTAAAACTTTCACTCTGTTCAGGTTCCCAATTTCGAAAAAGTGGTTTCATATTGATTTCATTTTGTTCCATACGAAATTCATGTGAAATTGTATGTTCTACAAATCGAATTTGGCGCTATTTTGTATGATTTTAAATCGATGTCAGTAGGCTGTGTGAAATTTGTCGAAAGTACATAAAAAATCACAAAAAGCGGTAAATTTCTTCAAACAATTTTTTTACAAGAAAAATAAGGAAAAATTTAAGTAAATTAAGCAAATAAAAATTTATTTAAAGAAAATTATTATTCAAAAAATTTCGAGGGGTAAACACAAAAATGCAGCACAAGATAAAGAAATTGTAAAATTTATGGAGGAGAACCCATACCTAGGAAAGGGATTTTTTAAAGGTGATCGTGTTTTAGCTGAAATCTTATGGAAAGAGTTAAGCGTTAATTTGAACCTCTTAGGACCTCCAGTGAAAGATGTCAACGACTGGAAAAAGGTACTACTATTTTTTTATGTTAATAAAGCGTTGTGACCCAAAACTGTAATTTATTTTAGGTTATAGCAGATTGGAAGAATTCTATAAGAAAAAAGTTGGGTCAAAACAAAATGGAAGCATCAGCGACAGATGAAGGAGTCATAGCACAAATATGTGGGCTCTTATCTCAGTAGAAGGAATAAAAAAAAACTAAAACATTTGGAGCAACTAACAATCCTGATGAAATTATTCAGATTGATATATGTAGAACCAGTACTCATGGACAATTAATTAGAACCTGAAATAAATGTAAGAGAAGTTAACACGTCGCCATCAAATAAAAGGCAAAGGGAATCAGAGCCAAGTATGGATCAAAGTTTAAAAAAATTTATGAAAGATGAGACTGATTTCAAAGCAACTATGGTCAAAATCGTAGAAAACATGGTGAATGTCACGAAAACGTTGGCTGAAAATCATGAAAACATGGTGTATGTCATGAAAACTTTAGCTAAAAATTAAAGTTTAAAAATAGTGTATAGATCTTTGGAAAAGATCGAAGAAGCAATGAAGGAGAAAAATAATATAACAAAAAAATTGCCAGAGAAAAAGTGAACTAAAAAACACAATTTATTTTTTTTTATCAAATTTTATTTTTTTAGATAATACAAACTTATGGGTCGATTATCGATGGCAACCGAACCTCAGTGGCGATGCCAGTTGCCAAAAAGATATTACGTATGGCAACTGATAGCTGTCAATTTCAGTTGTCAAATAGTGATTGTATTGTCAACCACAAGGTTTTGGTTGCTGTAGCTTTTAAAAGCAAAAGAAAAAGGCGGAACATTTAAATGTAAGTATATTTATTTATTGTTAAAATATTTGTTATAAATATTTTAAATAATTTTTTTTTTTGTACTGTGGTGAAAATCACAACAAGAAAACAATTTAATTTGTTGATCCAACTTATAGAAATGTACCCGCACATTGCTCGTGGTGTCATGGCTTTTGGAGAGGCAAAAGCAATCACGGAGGAGGTATGGAAGCCAAATGCTGAAACGCTAAACAGCCATGCCCTACCAAAGGGTACATCAGAGGAATGGCAAAGGGTATGGATCTATTAAAGCAAAATTGAAAAAGAAACTGGCCGAAAATAAAATAAATTTGACAGCCACAGGCGGCGAACCACAAGAATTAAGTTTGTCCCCGTTAGAGCGAACTGCAGCGGACCTGTTGCCACTTACTTGGTGTGGACTTCGTTGAAATTGAGAAAGTACAACAGGATGCTGAACAACACATAGGTGCTGAGCAGCAAGAAAAAATAAATATCCCACAACAGCCAGAAGTTGCTGATCAGCAAAAAAGGTTTAAGCGACCACAAGTGGATACTACGGAGCCACCAAAGAAAAAAAAAAATAGACCGGAGGACAAAAAGTTTACTCTGCTTGAAGAACAAACTGGCACACAAAGTGAACTTTTAAAAACTAAACTTTTAAAATTGAGAATAATTTTTGTAAGAAAAATAAAATTTTAAAGGAAAGAAAAAGGTTTGAAGTTTTGAAAGAAATTAAAGAAATAAAGAAAAGAAATTTAATGCTCTAATAGAAGAATAACTTTTGAACAAGAAAATTAAACAAACAAAATTAAAAATTTTAGAAAAGCAGCTTCAGAACTTATGCCAATAATTTTTGTGATCTCATATATGTAATATATAAAATTATTTTATTTTTTTAAGATTTAAGAATATTTTTAAGCAATGAACCTGAATTGAAACAAATCTGTGAATTAATTAAGTTTTATAAAAAATTATTATAGGTTAAGCAACACGTGAATGTGATTTTATTATTTTTCTTTAATTTTTAATAACTTACGCCTTTTTATGTTAAAAAGAATGTGATTTTAGTTTTTATATAAGTTAAGCTTTTCTTTTAAAATATTAATATAGTTAACAAATTATTTTAATAAAAACGACTATGTGAATGAAATATATTTAAAATTTATTCATTTAAACATTCTATAATTCTGTGCCTTATATCTAAGGCCAAAATGTTGCTATCTACATTTTCATTTATGTACACTAACGACTGTCGAATCTTCTTCTCAATCAGCTTTATAATGCCTACTAATATTGTATAAAGCACAACAAGCATTTACAATATAAATTGATTAATCGGGCTTATAGTGCAGGCCCCGTTCAGCAGAGAGACATCTAAATATAGACTTTAGAACACCGTTTGTTCGCTCAATAACATTCCGGGCTTTAGAATGAATTGTATTATATTTTCCTTCTGGCGATTGAGGTTCAGCTGAAGGGTAAGGAGTCATGAGTTGAGGTTCCAAAGGAAATCCTGCATCACCTAAATTCTTTAATAAATTTTAATTATTTTTAAATTTTTAATGTAATACAACCCAGCAGCCATGTGTTTTTGTTCCGAAATCTGCAGCAACCTCTTGCTTTAATTGGCTGTTGTTCCATATGAAGGCATCATGAGTAGATCCAGGATGCCTAGCATCAACATACCTTATTTTCATTTCGTAATCGCACAACTACAAAAAATCATCTTGATCAAAAGAAATAAAAATTGTTAAATAACTTACCAGCAAATCATTTAAACTAAAATATCCTTTCCTGTTTGTATTGTTACGATTTTACCCTTATAAAATTGTTGATTTATTTACCTTTTAAATAAATCGAGTTCTTTCTAGATTGCAAATAATAAACACTGTTTGAAATTAACTATAGCTCTATTTATTTTTAACAGTCACTGAAAATTACAGAAAAACATTTTAATAGCACACTTTATTTACACGATTTAGATAGACTAAACGTTAGCCACAGTTTAGTTCTTTACACTCTGCGTTTTACTTATCAACTGAACTACTGCGTCACCAAGTACCTGTATTTATATAAGTAGTCGAGTATTCTAGTTATTTCCAGTTTATTACGGCACTAGACTTTTCCAGCTGTCAAAATTCTTGTGAAAAAATTTCTAGTTTTAGAAATTTCTTGTAACAATATATAAGTGACGAATGTCTTCCTTCGGTCCCATGATATGTACGTGTGTTCCATCTATACATCCAAAAACCCCTGGAAACTTCGTTTTCGAATAAAAAAGGTTTTTATTTTTTGTTTTTTCTTCTTCCGACATTTTTGAAACTATCCACACTTTACAAAGCTTTTGTTCTATTAATTGTTCGACTTCTTTTAAAACCACCGGCAACGTTGGTTGAACCATTCCTAGATTGAAGTCATTGCCGTGAGATTTTTGGAAACTTCCTTCAGCAAAAAATCTTAGAGCTGCGCAAACTTTTAATAGCGGAGGTATTGCCATTGAACGACGACTTTGTTTAAAGTCATTGTTTAAGGCTTCCACTAAATATACCACTGCGTCTTTTGGAATACGAAAATTAGCTTTGAAACTATAAGAAGCAACTTTTTATTGAAAATTATTTTAAACATCAAGATATACTCACAGTACAGACGGTAATTCTAAAGGATTGGAGTTGTCCTTCAAGTTCTGTCTAATACTTTTCATCGTCATCAAAAAACAGTACCACTGAACTCAGCATATTTTAAATAATTTTTTACACAATTTCTTTTTTTTTTTTAATTAATTCACTTTTATTAACTTATTTCCTTTATCAATCTTTTTATTTGTTTTCATTTATTTTCAGTTGCTAATCTGTCAAAATTACATTATCGATAACTTTTTGGCAACTGGGGAAAATTACCTTATATAATACCAATTATAGTTTCAGTTGATTTGCCAGTTGACAACGGAACTAAAGTTCGGTTGCCATCGATAATAGACCCATTATTGAATTTCTGCACTACTGTTTCATTAATATCATGTTTAATGAATGAATTTTAATAAATATTTAATTAAACCTCTGGTAATATCATTTCTTATTCTGTTAGCTTCAAAAAATAAACTATTGTTATCATTAGATACATTTTGTATTATATTTTCACTTCCAACTTGTATGTTTTCTTGCTCCAAGTTATAATATCTACAAATATTATGTAATGCACAGCAAACGTTTATTATTTGTACAGCTTTATGAGGTTGGTAAGACATTGTGTCGGCAAGGCATCTAAATCTGCTTTTCAATGCGCCTATTGTTCTCTCAACTACATTTCTAGCTGAAGCATGCAGTTGATTAAATTTGTGCTCCGGTGTTCTTGGAGATGGATCTCTATATGGAGTCATTATAAATGGTTCTATTCCATAACCCGCCGTTTTGATATGACGTTTTGTCTCCACTTTGGTACTTATTCATGAGATTTCTTTTTTCGTAACTTTGTTTCCATAAAAAAGAATCATGACTTGATCCTGGATGACATGCATAGACTGCGATAATGTTCATTTTATAATTACAAATCTGAAAGAAAACTGTAATCATGTGTATAAAGTGCCAGTAAATTAAAAAAAAAATAACTTACAACCACGGCATTTATGCTCAAGTACCCCTTCCTATTGTAATAAAGATGACCGTCCTCGGTTGGACACATAATTTTTATATAGGTGCCATCAATACATCCTATAACACCAGGTATTTGAAATTTTGTGAAAAAATTTTTCTTGGAGTTTCTTATATCGTCATCACTACTTTCAAATAACATCCATTTTGAACAAATTTTAATTTCCAAGATGTTTAGCATACTGGAAATTATTTTGGATACGGTGCTTCTTCCCAATGCAATGTATGAATCTTTGGCAACCATTTGTTGCGCACTTCCTTGCCCAAAATATCGAAGAACAGTTGCAAGCCTTAAAATTGTTGTATATGTGGTGTTATTTCTTCCAAGATCATGATAAAAGTAGCTTTGTTTAATCTAAAGTATCTTATAAAACTAAAAGTTAATTGTTATTGAAATAGTTAATTTTGTATAATAAAATTCATGTATGTACATACGCTTGTGCTGATAGTTCCAATGGATTTGAGCAGTCCCTTAGACGTTTTCTATTTGATCTTTCGTATTTATTTTTTCTTTTTCAAAAAAAAGTGCAGAAACCACGAACACAAAACTCATTTTTATAAAATTTTGGGAAAAAAGTTTATCTTTTGAATTTATTCTTTTATACAAAATAAACGGCGAAGAAAAAGAAAAGAGCGTCATACAAAACAGCTGTTGATTGGAACAAAGCAAAAATGAAATCGAAGATAATTTCATTCGTTTTTTAGAACACAGTGAAATAGTGATATCGATTTCATAAAACAAAATATAAAATATACAAATGTTAACCCGTATAAATAAATAATAACATAAACATTAACATACAAAATGACGGTTAATAATGCTAATGGTTTCTTTTAATTGGTACATTAGTAATGGTGATGAAATTCAAATACATTGTCATTGATCGTTAAAATGAGGTCCTTAAATCATTACCATTAATTCAAACAATGGTAATGAAATTTATATCATTACAAAACAATGGTAATGAAATTTATTTTATTACCATTGTTATCAATGTAATGGTAATGAAATCATCTATTAATTAAAATGTGTTTGCGATATTTTGTATTGTTGTCAGCAATCAAAATTATTACATAAAAGCGCAAATTCGAAATTTTTTTTCCTTTCGCTAACAAAATTTTAAAATATATTTTAAGCTACTTTTAGTTCAATATTTAAGTCAGTTAAGATTAGAGATGGGCACGTGAGCGATTTTTGACTCACGCTCTCAAACCACAAAGTTCAATCATGCACGATAATTTTTTTACTTTAATACTTTAATTTGTTTTTAATTTATTGTTTTGTTAAGCGTTTTCCAACGAAAAGAAAACGATTTAAGAAAAATTTACTCAAGTTTTTCTTTAATCTTAACTATTTCTCAAAAATTAGAAAATTTTTAATTTAAAAAAATAATATTTTATTAAAATTTTTAACTTTTTGTCTCTAATTGCCTGAACTAATTTCTAGAAAACAATTCTTAACCCTAGAATCATAAGCAGTCGTAAAATTTACGATTCAAAAATTAAAAATGCATGCTGGCAACACCTTAAGCAATACATTGTATTGAAGGTCAGTGTACCTTCTTTTTTTGAAGTGAAAAGTTGTGTTGTGTGCAAAGAAAGTGTTTTATTGCTATACAAACAAGCGAAATAGCGATAGAGCCGTAAATTTTAAGACTGCTTAGCTTTAATGTAGCTTTTTCTCATTTAAAGTTCTATTCCAAAATAATAATTTTTATCGTTATCTCTTAAAGAACCATGAATATATAGAAAAAATATGCGCGACCTCTTAAGCAAAATGATCATGCAAGAGGAATTCAAAGTAGAACAGGAAAGCGGATCAGAAACTGAGGATAATATTGAAAATGATTTTAGTGCATCCGAATCAGAGTATGTTTGTTCTAGTGATGAAAGTTCTGATTTTGAATGTTCTAAAAAAGCTAAAATTAAAACCAATGTTGCGCGACAGAATACTGAGGAGAAAAAATGAACACACATTAAGTTCAAGTACTTTCTCATTTTAAGTTAGACACATTTTTTGAACTAAATGGAGGTAAATTATGTTCTATTTTTTTAAATAAACTAAAATTAAGAAATATTATTTAGAAAATATATAAACTATTTTTGAGTATATTAACTATTTCGTTTTTAATTAAACATAGGAATTTTTATTAATTTTAAGAAAAATTTTCTAAGTTTAAATAAAATTTGACTTAAATTGAGGAAAATTTATAAACTATTTTAAAGAAAATTTTGAATTAATTTTTGGTGCATGTCTTTTTTTTTTTGAGTGTATGTATTTAATAATTCATGATTTATCTTCTGTACAAATATCGAGCTCTAATATAGCATCATCAATAAATTCTGAATTCTGCTTTGCAAGAGTAAGCATAAAAAATTAGAAAAAAGTAGAATTTTATCATTTTTTAGAATATGTGCAAAGTTTAGGAATTCGAAATTTTTTTCGAATCGAGTTACGGAGTAACCCCTCTGTATTAGTATTTTTTTATAAATCCCCATACATTGTCCAAAAAACCCCGAGATTTACTCTACTACCAAAAATATCTCCCTAATAAATATTTTTCATAAAATTATAAATTATTAAAAATTTGGTTAACGTTTAATTCTGTATATTTTTTATATAAAATACCGGCCCTTAGAACTGCTAAACTTTCCGAAAATTCCCTTTTAGTTGGAATGCCGTTAAGGGGGAGTTTTTTCGCCCTTTTAATTCCCATTTTTACCACGTCCCTGGCGAAAATTTCAAAATACACCTTATCCAGTTAAGCCAATACTGTAGGAAACGCATATTTAAAAGGAAGTTTTCCCCTTTTTGCCCCTCCCCGTAGGAATTTACAAGAACACCGCCTTAGCGGATGTCTCCGGCTGAGGGCGAAGCTACATACCAAATTTGAGCTTTCTAGCTCCAGCTGTTTGGGCTGGGCGATGTTGAATGAGTAAGTAACGGTTGTTATAATAAATCTGTATATTGCTGGCCAATCTTTAAGACAAAAAACGATGTTATTGCTGGCGAGCAGCGATGTCAACTTAGCCCTTTTGGGGCCCTTTTTATTGCTTTCAACGCGTACTTTTTTCACTTAGCCCTTTTATTTTTTTAAGGGTTAACATAGCTATTTTTGTTATCTTTTTTAGTCCTTTTAGCTCTTTTTAAGTCATTTGTTAGTTTCGTCCATAATCTAGCAACGTTTTTTTGTAGTTCACATAATGTTTTTGCCAATTGTTTGAATTTTTTCATAATTTTCTAGTGTAACTAAATACATTTTTTTCACAGCAACTTGGAAAAAACAATATTTATAGAAATCCCCTTTAAATTTATGTTTTAAATAAAATGGTTGAGCGCCCCGGTAGGCTAGTTGGTAGCGTGCTAGCTTATCAGTGCGGGGGTCGTGGGTTCAATTCCCACCAGAGGCTCTGGTTTGTTTTCGCTACAACGAGCCGAAGGCCTTTGTTGCTAGTGCTCGGTTAGGGTTTTAACATATAATTTGTAATTATATGATTAATAAATAAAAAATAAATAAATAAAAATAAATTAAAATGGTTACAACCAAAAATATAGAAAAGCTTGGGTAACTAATCCAACGAGGCATTGAGGTTGTACAAAAAGTTGTATCGTTTGTGTGCAAAACGCCTAACTTGATCACCAAGCAGTTGTAGCGTGTATGGCTTCCATTAAATACATCAAATTGTTTAATCCATATGGCTTAAAAAGAATACCCGTTACTCAAATTACAAAATACCGTTAAGTATTTCTGCAAAAATTAATTCAAACCTAACGAACATTTTAGCGATTTCTTTTAATTTAAAAATTTTTATAATATTTTTTAATATTTTTTGAATTAAATAAACTGAAAACACAAAAACTTGTAAATTTTTTATTTAACCCTTTTTAACTGCTCGGCCGACGCTTTCTCTTTTTTAAAAAGTTGGCATCGCTGCTGGCGAGCTTCTGCTTGTGTAATCAAAGAGGATACCAACCCAGCAAAAAAAGAAGCAAAAGAAGAGAAAAAGAAACAGTGATTTTGATTCCGGTGCTGTACAAATTTGGATCGGAACCAATGATTTTTACATAGGGGTGTCATAGGGTGGAATTTTTTTTTATGATCCCATTTTCTTCGCATCTAAAGTATTTCTTATGGTTTAGTAAAAAATGAGATCTTTGATGTTCTCAAATAAATTATGAATTTGGACATCAGTAATCGGGCCTTAGCCTCTTTTTTACAATCCCCCTTTAGCTTCTACCTGGGAATTTGAATGGCACATTTATTGTTGTTTCCCATATAAAGTTTGAGTTTGACTGTTGGTTAAATTATAACGGGGCATTCAAAAAATTTTAGAATTTTTTGCAATTTTTACTACAATACTTTTTGTAGCAATAATAACTACGATTTTAAGAATTTAAAATCTGGTAAATTGTAAGTTAAAGATTGAAACAAATCACTTAAACCATAGTTATAAATGTTAAATTTATATAGAAACATCTATGATCAATGTTTAACTTTGTTTTTTTTTAAAGTTACTCTTAATAGATTTGATGTTAAAATTCATTAAAAATCTTATTTTTGAAATATAACTGCCTTAGAAAAGGAAAATCAGAACTAAACGATACTTTAGAATCAATGAAAAATTAATTCCTTAAGAATCACTTGCATTTATTTTTGCTGGGAAGGTAAAGTGTCAACATGCTACAGAGTTCAGCTGCATCATGTTTATTGAAGTGGGCAACATTTTCAAAGTTACTAAAGTGTTGAAAAACATTAAATTTGGTTAATGCAGTGTTGCCATATTAGCAGTTTAATTTTTATCCCAGTTTTTGGGATTCTTAAGAGTTTTTTCATAAAAACAATTGTTTTTCAAATTTTGCATTTTTTATAGTTTTTTTGTATTATATCCCAGCAAAACATAATGGAAGTAATTCTTTTGAAATCAATTTTTTATTAATTCCAAAGTATCATTTAGTACTGATTATCCTCTTTCAAAGCAGTTCTTTTTCACGACTATAAAAATGTGGTTTTTAATAATATTAACACAACAGCTAAGGTTAAACATTAACCACAGATATTTACATATAAATTTGACATTTGTAACTATGGTTATGTACTAACCTTTAGTTATTTATAAACAAGTTATCAGTTTTAAGTGATTTCTATCGATTTTCTACTTACAATTTACCATATTTTAAATTCTTAAAATCGAAGTTACTAAAAAACGTAAAAAAATTATTATAGTAAAAATTGGAAGAATTTCGAATAAAGTAATTTAATAAAGAAGTCCAACAACAAATCCGTTAGTTAAATTCCCCGGTAGAAGCTATCGGAACATTGTGAAAATGAGACTAAGGCCCGACTTCTGATGTTCTGTTAAAATTAAAATTCAAATTTTTTTGGGAAGATCAAAAGATCTCATTTTTAACTGCCGTTGGGAGAGGAATCCGCCTCGCTAATGATTTCCACGGGATTTTGAATAAAGAAGACAATTGATTTCAATTCAAAATACAATTTATTTCCATCAACGTTTCTTATATTAAAATTCCTATAATACAACGAATTTAATTACATTTGTTTTTAAATTATTAAAGGAAAAACTTACTTTTTGGTATGGAAACCACTAGAAAATTATTTTATGTAAAAAGTTTAATATACAACAGTGAATAAAAATTCTTTAAGGTTAGCGGCAATCACCACGTCAGGCCAAGCCAAGTAAAATGGTTATAATATTAGAAAATGGCGGTATGAAATCGACGCGTGAAGCGCAGAACACTCAGAAATAATTTGACATTTACAAATCATTAAAAAAATAATAAACATATCTAAATCTAGGCAGATTTGCCAATATTAATTTATGAAAAATAAACACATCTATGCAGGGTTGGAAGTGGCGGTAACATTCCCCCCCGCAGTATGGCAAGAAGGGTCTTCGCAGTCATACTCTTTTTGGGAAGCCACGTCGAAAACTGCAAGCTTCGCTACAGGCCTTTCTAAAATTCTGTGCGATGTCAGCACCTTGGCACTTCTTACCTGTCCATCTTTTGCCAATCTGGTTTCGAGTACTTTTCCTCGAGGCCAAACATTACGAGGAAGAGAAGGGTCGACAACTACCACTAAGTCCCCCTGACACAAAGGTTTTAGTTTTTCAAACCACTTTGACCTGCACGTTAATGTGGGCAGATACTCTGCCAGCCACTTTTTCCAATAAATGTTCGCATACTGTTGCGAAATTAGCCAATTCTGTTTTAAGACCACTCCACTATCATTACAAGTCGACATTGGTTTTAGCCCACTTGAGCTGCCCACTAGAAAGTGGTTAGAAGTCACCGCCTCATCGGTTTCATCATCAACTGGAACATAGGCAAGGGGCCTAGAATTTATGATATTTTCTACCTCAATCAACATACTCAATAACAACTCGTCACTAGGCGCTCTGGATGGCATAATTTTGTATAAAATTGATTTTACCGAACGCACCAATCGCTCCCAAGCCCCTCCCATATGAGGGGATGATGGTGGATTAAAATTCCATTTTGTTGTTGTGCTTGTAAAGGTTTTAACAAAATCATTTTGATCGACATATGACAAAGCCTCACGAAGCTCTCTTTCTGCCCCAACAAAATTTGTGCCGTTGTCGCTGAAAAATTCTCGTGGAATACCTCTTCGTGCCATAAAATTGCGCTTAGCTAGTACGCACGAACTAGTTGTAAGAGAATATGCAACCTCAATGTGGACGGCCCTCACTGTCATACAAGAAAACAAGCAACCGTACCTTTTTTCCTTATGACGATTTACGTTGACCATAATGGGGCCAAAAAAGTCCAAGCCAGTATAAGTAAATGGAGCATTGAAAGAAGCTAGCCGAGCACGAGGCAATTTAGCCATTTGAGGGACTTGAGGAACTGCCTTATATACTTTACACCGTTGACATTTTCGAATAACAGATCTAAACGAAACACGGAGTTTGGAAATCGAATATTTTTGACGTAGTTCGTTAATAACTATTTCATGGTTCATGTGGTGATACCTGGTATGATAATGCTGTATGATGAGGTTTGTTATATAACTCGATTTTGATAAAATTACAGGATGTTTCCGATCTTCAGAAACGTTCGCATTGTCGATTCTGCCATCGACTCTTAAAACTCCATATTCATCCATTAGGGGTGATTTCGTATAAATTTCGCTAGATTTCGGAATTGATATATTTGATTTTAAGCATGAAATTTCCGTAGAATATTTTTCAATTTGAGCCTGCCGACATAAGAGGCTTTCCGCTCTTAATAACTCCTCTTGAGTAAGTTCGCCCCTTTTCATTTTCTTAGTTTTCAGAAATCGTTTTTAGAAATCGGAAAAAATAAGCTGCAGCCCGTAGTAAGCGAATCCATTTTGAAAAGCGTTGATCATCAAATAACTTTTCAGAAAATGCAATTTTAAAGGAATGATGAATCATCTCTTCACAAGTTATTTCTTGGGGAACTTGAGTACCGGGCCAATAATCTTCTTGCTGATATAGAAATTCGGGACCTTTAAACCACCTGCTCGAACTAAAAATTTGTGGAATTCGGGTCCATTTAGTACCTTCATCTGCTACATTTTTGTTTGGAAGGAGTCCATCGCCAATCCTTCATAGAACTCAATTCTAAAATTTCAGTTATACGAAAGGCAACAAATTGGTTATATTTTCGATGAGCAGAATTAATCCAACTTAAAACCGTTTTGGAGTCTGACCAGAAAAATTTCTTTAAAATCTTAATTTTGTGATTGTCGCAGATAAATTTTGCAAAACGAGCTCCTATTAACGCAGCCATAAGTTCCAGGCGTGGAACAGTGGCAAAACATTTACCCAATTGGTCCACTTATTCATAAGGTTTTGCGATATTTCCTCATCCCAATCTACTTTGGATCTCCATACTTCTTGCAGTAAAATTTTAACATACATAATGATGTTGCCAATAAGCCCAAGAGGGTCATAAATTGACATTACGAAACGAAGGATTTCGCGTTTAGTGGGTATTTTTCTACAAGAAAAAATATCAGTTTCTATTAACCATTGATAAATTTTAAATGTTATTACGTCTTCCTGATGCTCCCAAAAGACTCCAAGAACCTTTTCGATTTGTTTTTCTTCGTTGAGATTTAAACACTTTTCACCATAGGAACAGTTATCAGAAATCGTATTTAGTACCTCTTTGCTATTTGAGATCCAATTCCTTATATTACATCCAACTTGACGATGAATATGCTTTACGTCAGAAACTAATTTTATGGCCTCTTGTGGAGTGTCAACCGATTCCAAAAGATCATCTACATAATGATTCTCTTTAATTGCTTTAACAGGTACAGGGAAATCCTTTTCAAATTTTGCAGCATTTAAGTTCTTAACGTATTGAGAAATGCTGGGGGCGCATGTGGCACCAAAAATCATCACATCCATTACGTAGACATCAGGTTCTTGACTTTTATTACAATCACGCCACAAAAAACGTTGGACATTACGGTCCTCAGGCCTTATAAAAATTTGATGGAACATTTCTTCAATGTCCCCGCAGACAGCAATAGATTTTTGTCGAAATGAAAATAAAACAGCTGGTAATGATGCCAGCATATCAGGCCCTTTCAATAAAAATAAGTTCAAAGAGACACCATTTGATTTTGCAGCAGCATCCCAAACGACACGCGATTTACCGGGTTTATTTTTGTTAAAAACAGCAAAAATTGGAAGGTACCACTTTTTACCACAAATCTTGATTTCATCCCGATTTAATTTTCGAATATAGCCCTTAGAGGTGTACTTTTAAATTGTCGTTTTGAAAACATTTAAAAGTTCAGAATTATGCCGTAATTTGCGTTCAAGACAGAGGAATCGCTTCATTGCCATTTCATAGCTGTCAGGCAAATTTAAAATATCGAATTTCCACAGTAAAGGAGTTTCAAAGTGACCGTCTTTGCGCTGTTTCGTAAACTTTTTTAGAAGACTTAGGGCACGCTCATCATCTTTACCTACTAGTGGATCTTTATTATAAATTCCTACACTTTCCAGGGAGTAAAAACTTTTAACTAAATTTTCTAAACCCTCATCACTTTTACTGCAGTCACAAATATGGTAATTAAAATGCTTACTTGATTCATTATTTTCAGCAACAGTTCCATAAATCAACCATCCAATTCTTGTACGTACAGCAACCGGCTCGTGGGGGGCACCTTGTTTAGTGTTTGTCGAAATTCCCAAATTAAAATGATTCAGCCCGATAAGTACTTTGGGTACATCATCAAAATAACTTTTTATAGGCAAATTTCTTAAATGCCGGAATGTTGCAGATAATTTTTCATAGCTTAACGTCTGTTTTGGCAAATTAAGTGCACTCACTGTACTTACATTCAAAGGTATACGTTTATTATTTCCACCTGAAATGTAAATAGTTAGTTTCTTTGAACTATTTTTGCACCTTTCAATACCTCCAGTCCACTTTAGGCACAATGGGTTGGCCGTGCCCGACATTTCCAAGTCATCCATTAAGGTTTCCTCCATTAAACTGATGGATGATAGCTCATCAATAAATGCATAGGTGTTCAGACTTTAATTTTTCCACAAATAGTAATTAGAATTATTTTAAATAACACCTGTTTTGCAATGTCATTATGTGTATTAATGACTTCTATATTGTCCACAGCATGAATGTTGTTTACATTTTTGTTTTCAATATTCACAGTTTTGTTATTGTTTTCTTCAAAAGAATAACGATGCAATGAAGGGCGATGATAATATTGACATCCCTCCACACCGCACTGTATTTTTTTTCTACACTCACCAGTATGTTTAAACAAACAGGTTTTGAATAGTTTGTTTTTACGTATAACATTCCATTTGTCTCCACGACTAAAAGAAATGTATTTTGTACAATTTGCAATTTCCTTGCAGTTGTTGTTGTTACATACAAAACATTTTCTAACATCACGATCTTCACCGTGTGTTTGAATGTAACCTTTGCTATTATTATTAATATGTACGTGGTGAGCTTTTTCTCTTTTGTTGTTATAAGAGTTATCAACTGTTATACAGCCAGCAGACATCCTAATGTTAAATACCCATTCGGCAAACTCATATAAATTGGGTTTTTTGTTTTGATTTATCAGCTGTAATTTTTGTGTACCCCATTGTAATTGATACAAAGGTGGCAATTTTTTTAACAATTCTTGAAGAAGAGATGAATTATTTATTTCATCTAACAAATTAGATGCTTCAATTGTGGCAATTAAACCTCTAACGTTTATTGCAAATTCTGTAAATGAGGGTAAGTTGTTTTCTTTAATGGAAGGAGTAAATTTAATTCGATTTTTAATTGAATTTACTATTTTTTCAGGTTGGCCATATAATAGCTGCAATATAGACATGACCCAAGACACATTTGAAGGATGAATCAAAATGTGTTGAACTTTTTTTAATCCGTCTCCCCTTAAAGATTGTTGCAACCGGATAAGGTTTCCGGCATCAGTGAATCCGCATATGTTGTTGGACCAGTCGTAGGTAGCCGAGAATAAAGGCCATTCTTCAGGTAAGCCGGTGAAAATTGGAAGTTCCTTTGGCAATGATTTACGGGCTTGAAGTTGCCCTTGATTTAGCTGTCTTATGGCAACAAAATTTTGTGGTACGTTTACCGGAGCGGTGTACGGAAACTTTTGGCCTTCATATATTGGAAGGCTGGGTAAACTGTTGTTTGCACAGTATTGAGTGGAACTGCTGGGAACATTTTGTGGTGCATAACGTGCATAGTTTTGCGCAGAATTTAAAGCCGCATAATTTGGCGGATTTAAACTAAAAGTTTGTTGTGTCGATTGACCACAAGGAACAGTATTGTTGAAAATAACCGGTTGATTAATGGATGTTGAGGCGGCAGTTGAAGACACAAGTGGAGGAACTAAATCCGAATAATCATGAAGCTGCCGTCGTTGTTGATAGCCAGTGTGGGCTGGAACTCCCGATGTAAATGTGGGCTCTACGGATGATGCCATAGCAGCAGTGGTTCTAATCAATGGATTATTTAAATAAGTTGAATTTTGTGAATTGTTAACAAAATATAAATTTTTTAAATTTAATGAATTTGATTGAGATTCTGAATAAACATTTTTGTTAGGCAGGTCTCGTGCCTGGCTTCTGTTGTTTTATTTGAATTTTTATTTTCAGGTAGCGCTTGAAAATTAGATGGAACAGACTTTGAAGGGTCGATTGGCTTTGGATGCTCCTTTAACCAGTTACGAACCGAAACCAAACTGTGTGACGATGCGTTGCTATGGTTTTCTTCTTGATCTTCTAAGATCTTATATTTTTTGGCTAAGTATTCGCGGTTCAGAGCTCTTTCTTCTTCTAGAAGTTGTAGCCTTAACTGGACATGACGCGATTGGGAACTATTTGAGCGAATTGAGGGGCGCGAAGAAACACTTTTTAGCGATTCAGGCGAAGTTGTATCTACCGGTTTTGAAATGCAAATTTGGCATTTGAAGGTTAGATCTGATATTTCGTCTGAAGTGGCATTTGTGCAAGATCTGTGATAACTTTTTTGGCATTCCACGCAAGTTATCATATTCTGGACAGGGGGATTGAAACAGATAGGGCAGTTTGGACTAGCTTGTTGACCCTTAGATTCCATTTGTACTTACTGTGATTGGCAAAATAGGACGCTGTTAGGGGATTCTGCTGTCAGTCCTTGTAGAACGCTAAGGTTGTAGGAAACGTTTAGACAAAAAGAATTTTAAAATGTTGGGAGAGAAATCCGCCTCGCTAATGATTTCCACGGGATTTTGAATAAAGAAGACAATTGATTTCAATTCAAAATACAATTTATTTCCATCAACGTTTCTTATATTAAAATTCCTATAATACAACGAATTTAATTACATTTATTAAATTATTAAAGGAAAAACTTACTTTTTGGTATGAAAGCCACTAGAAAATTATTTTATGTAAAAAGTTGAATATACAACGATGAATAAAAATTCTATAAGGTTAGCGGCAATCACCACGTCAGGCCAAGCCAAGTAAAATGGTTATAATATTAGAAAATGGCGGTATGGAATCGACGCGTGAAGCGCAGAACACTCAGAAATAATTTGACATTTACAAATCATTAAAAAAATAATAAACATATCTAAATCTAGGCAGATTTGCCAATCTTAATTTATGAAAAATAAACACATCTATGCAGGGTTGGAAGTGGCGGTAGCAACTGCTTTATTTGCAGTGAAAAATTATTGGTTCCGATCAAGTTTTGATTAACTTTTAGGATATTATGTTTTGGTTTTAAATAGATTTTAGTATTTCTTAGGGGTTTTAAATAATTTTAAGTATTTAGTTTACACTTTATTTCGTAGTGTTTAGTTTTTTATATTTTAATTCTGTTTTTATAATTTTAACTGTTGCTTGTTAGAGCCGTTGCTGCCTTAGCTGAGTTCAAAAACACAAGTGATGTTTTTGCTTTAGTTGTTTAGTTGGAAGGTGGTTGTAGGTTTTGGTTGCGTCAGGCGTTATTGGAAGGTCAGGGTTGGACCTTGTCCCTTGTTCACCAGGGTGAACACACTGTTAATGTCAAAAGTCTTAAAAGGCTTTAAGCATTAACTCTCTTAATAGAATTGGCAAGTTAGCAAACTAACTTTTTATTTCATTCCCACACCAAAGCCTAAATGAAATGTGTAATTCTGGGAAAAAGCCATAGATACTTATTTCCGCTAAAATATGTCTTATGATTCTGCCTTGTAAAACTAGCAGTCAAACTGGTAAGATCGATCTCCATTATTCCCTGAATAAAATATTCTAATTTTTAATTCTGACTTTGTTTGTCTTTCTGGTAAAAATTTGGATACCCTGTCTTTGAGAAACAAAAACTCATTGTGACTTTGTTTTGGGCTCAGAGGTTGTTTTCTAACTCCAGGTCGTACTTTTCTCCATCAACATACACACACTCAAAAAAAAAAAATACATGAACTCAAATGTAATCAAAAATTTCCTTTAAAATAGTTTATAAATTGTCCTCAATTTAAGTAAAATTTTATCAAAACTTATAAAAATTTTCTTAAAAAGAATAAAAATTCCAAAGTTTGAGGAAAAACGAAATAGTTTATATTCTCAGAAATAGTTCATATTTTCCTAAGATATATTTCTTGATTTTAGGAAAAAAAACAAGTCAATTAAATACAAATTTATTAATTTTAAGAAAAAACATCTTAGTTTTAAGAAAATTGCATACTCAAATGTAATAAAATTAAGTTTAGTTCAAAAAAAAATTTAGGACATAATTTACTCCCATTTGGATCAAAAAATATGTCTAACTTAAATCGAGAAAGTACTTGAACTTAATGTGTGTTCATTCATAGAAAGACATTTCCAAATTCAGTTTTTAAGTATACCACTTTCTAATTTTGAAGAATTGTTTTATAAAAATTAGTTCAGGCAATTAAAAACAAAACGTAATAAATTTTTTCCTAAGTAATAATGAAAATTTACTTGATTTTAGAAACTGATGAACTATTTCTAAGGAAAATTTTCATACAACTTAGTTCAGATAAATTTTAAAAATTTTAATAATATATTCTTTTTTTTTAAGTAAAAGTTTTCTTATTTTTAAAAAATAATAAAATTTGGTATAGGATTTTATTTGTTGGAAAACGTTTAAATTATTTTTAATATTCTATTCCAAAAAAATCCTAATTTTCAAGAAAAAATATTTTTAAATAAAAGAAATTAAAGTAACCATTTAACAAAACTTTCGTGCATCATTGTAATTCTTTGTTCATGATCGCGTTCCCATCTCTAATCTTAACAGTCTTAAATATTGAACTTAAAGTAGCTTAAAATATATTTTAAAATTTTTTTAGCAAAGGGTAAACAATTTCGAATTTGCACTTTTATGTAATAAATTTGTTTGTTGACTACAATACAAAATATCGCAGGCACATTTTATACATTACCGCATAATGGCTTTCCTATAATTGACGTAGCGCTTATAAAGTTTAAGCTAAAAATCCCACAAAATAAACTTATGACTTTTCCATTTTCCAATAATATTGTAGAAAAGCACTACGTTATCAACACTGATTTTCTACATCACGTTTTGTATTGTAATAAAACTAATTTTTTTCATCCTTGTATAAATCTTTGAAGTAAATAAAAGCAAATTTATTTTGTAAAATATTATTTTAACCATAACATCTTGTGGCGACGAGGACTATGGCAACAACAGATCCAAAGCTTATGGAATCATTGGAAAGGCAGGGCCAGATCCTAGCAAGATTGGCTATTTCAATAAATCAAGAACAATTAATGGACAAATTATCAAATAGTATTGCTGAATTTTCTTTTGATCCGGCAAATAATCACGTTTGATGTTTGGTACGGGCGTTATGAGGATATATTCCTAGTAGATGGTAAAGATTTGGATGACGCAGCACGAGGCAGACTTTTAATGAAACACTATCGCTTATGGTAAATATTCAGCCTATATACTTCCTAAAAATCCAAGGGATATTTCTTTTGCTGAAACGGTTAAAGTCCTAAGGGACATGTATGGAATACAGAAATCATTGTTTAGTTCTCGTTATAAGTGCCTTCAAACGGTGAAAAAGCCACAAGAGGATTTGGTATCATATGCTGCTCGTGTAAATGAAGTATGTGAACGTTTTAAGTTATCTAAAATGAAGGAGTATCAATTCAAATGCCTTGTTTTTGTGTGCGGATTACAATCTCATTCAGATGGTGAGGTTCGTATGAAGTCTCTATCAATTTTAGAAGAAGACTCAAATCAAACAGTCAACAAATTGGTAACAACAGCTCAGAAATTTATAAATTTAAAATGGGATACTGCAATGGTCGAGGACAACACAACAGATGCAACTGTCAATACCATTGATTCTAAATACAATTTTCAGAAATCCAAACCAGATAATGCCAAGAACGTTCCAAAAACTCCATGTTGGAACTGCGGTTCAATGCATTATTCAAAATATTGCAATTTCATCAATCACAAGTGCAGTCAATGTAATGTTGTCGGTCATAAAGAGGGCTACTCCAAATCTTCAAGTAAAAGTAGTTCAAATCAGAACAAGTTTTCGTATAGAAACAAAAATAAGAACCACAACATATCATAAAAGCTACCCAGAAACAAACGTTGTTCAAATCAACAAAATCTCACATACATCAAGGCGCAAATATGTCAATGTCAATATAAAAATTTTGCCCTTAACACAAAATGATCCTGGTTTTGATGTCAAGCTTCAAATTGATACGGCCTGAGATATCTCAATGATCAGCAAATCTCTTTGGGATAAAATGGGTAATCCAGGAAAACAATTCCAAAATCGTTATATTACAAGTGCTTCCGTAGTAGATTTCGATACTCTCATAATTTTTATTACAGATTTGTGTGATGTTTTTCGTTTATGGAACCAACCACTGAACACAATTTGTTGTCAATTCAAGCAAGCAAGTCCTGAAATTTTATCCAAAATAAGGATTGATTTTTCAGACATTTTTCAAGATACACCAGCTAAGTGCACAAAAACAAAAGTTCAGCTACACCTTAAAAATGATGTCAAACAAGTTTTCAGAGCAAAACGACCTGTTGCATATGCCATGCTTCCACTTATAGAAGATGAACTTAATCGTTTACACTCACTGGGAGTAATTTCACCTGTTGATTTCTCGGATTGGGCAGCACCTATTGTTGCTGTAAAGAAGCCAAATGGAAAAGTGCGCATATGTGGGGATTATTCAACTGGACTTAATGATAGTTTGAAACCTCATAAATATCCGCTTCACCGTCCAGAAGATCTGTACTAAAAGTGGCCAACAGCTGTTTTTATACACATATTGATCTTTCGGATGCATATCTACAAAAAGAAGTAACAGCAGATTCAGCTAAGCTTTTAACTATAAACACTCACAAGGGGTTGTATACTTTCAATTGTCTAGCACCTGGGGTTAAAAGCGATCCTGGTGATATCATTATTGGTGGTTCCACAGTGGAGAAACATTTAGAAAACGCCAACAAAGTTCTAAATAAACTACGTGAATACAGTTTCTATATCAAATTTGAGAAGTGCACCTTTTTTGCCAAAGAAGTCAAATATCTTGGCAATATAATGTCACAATATGGTTTACGTCCGGATCCTGACAAAATCGAGGTAATATTGGATTTACCACCACCAAAAGATACAACAGAATTAAGGTCATTCCTAGGGTCCATAAACTATTATAGAAAATATATTCATCTAATGAGCATTCTGAGGGCACCACTTGATAATCTTTTAAAGGACAACGTAAAATTCGAGTGGTCAGCTGCATGTCAGAAATCATTTAAGGAGTTTAAAGATCTTTTAAATTCAGAATTACTGCTAACTCACTACAATCCAGAATTACCGATCAAGGTCGCAGCAGATGCATCTGGTAAAGGTGTTGGTGCATTCATATGCCACGTATATCCGGATAAATCAGAGAAGGTCATAGCTCATGCTTCACGTACACTAACACCAGCTGAGAAAAACTACTCTCAAATAGAGAAAGAAGGCCTTGCTCTGATTTTTGCTGTAAAAAAATTTCATCGTTATATATATGGTCGACAATTCATCTTGTGTACTGACCACAAGCCTCTTTTAGCAATTTTGGGCAGTAAATCAGGTATTCCAGCATATGCCACAAATAGGCTTCAACGTTGGGCGTTAACACTCATGATGTACGATTTCAAAATCGAATACGTAAATACAAAAGAATTTGGCTGTGTTGATGTTTTATCAAGACTCATCGATACAAACCTTAAACCTGATGAAGATATCGTTATTGCCTGTGCAACCGCCTTAAATGATCATTTCACAAATCTTCCAATTACGTTTAACATGGTTTTGACCGCAACGAATAAATGCAAAATTCTTCAAACTGTAATATCATCACTCAAAAATGGTTGGTACAACAAGTTACCTCCGGAACTCGCTTCGTACTATGCGAGAAGAGATCAAATAAGTGTAGTTCAAGAATGCCTTATGTTTAACGATAAGATTGTAATACCGATAAAATTAAGTAATTGTATCCTGAAACAACTTCATCGAGGTCATCCAGGTAAGGAACGAATGAAATCTTTAGCAAGAGGCCATGTTTACTGGCCTGGTATCGATGAGGATATAATCATTTATGTACGTAATTGTCAACAATGTGCTACAACATGCTCAGCACCGGTGAAACATACACTTCAATCATGGCCTCTGACAAATAAACCTATGAAACGCATTCATATTGACATTGCTGGCCCATGCAATGGTTTATATTATTTTGTTATAGTTGACTCATTTTGAAAATAGCCCGAAATTTTTGAAATTTCAAATATAACATCGTCAACTATTATTTCAAAGCTAACCGAAATGTTCGCTAGATACGGAAATCCAGATATCATTGTCTCTGACAATGGTACACAGTTCGTAAGCGCTCAGTTCAACAAATTTGTCACTGCTTGGGGAATCACACACCTTAGAACAGCACCTTATCATCCGCAATCTAACGGTCAAGCGGAACGTTTTTTGGAACTTTAAAACGTGCACTTGAAAAACTCAAAAACGAGGGGACAAGTAAGGAGAAATTGGAAATATTTCTTCAAACTTATAGATCAACACCAAGATTAGACTCAAAATATCCAGCAGAATTATTCATTAAACCAAAAATTAAAACGAATTTAAATTTGCTTAAACCACATGACAAATTTGTGCCCATTAAACGTAATGTTCAGCAAGAAACATGGGGCAAAAGCTAAAAGTTTTGAGACAGATGAAAATGTATGTGCCCAAATATTTAGGAATAACAAGTATTTGTAGGTACCTGGTTCAATAATAGAACGAGTGGGAACTGTTAATTACAATGTCTTGGTAATTGATAAGGACAAACAAAAATTAATTCGTTCTCATGCAAACCAATTGAAGAAAAGATACAACTCGGATGATGAACCTCTAGATTCTACTCAGGTGTTAATGGAAATGTTTGATTTGTACAAACAAGCAGAAAATGTTCCTGTTACTGAACATGAATCGTCAAATCAGCTGGAACCTGATCCAGTTATTGGAATAGAACAAGATTCTTCATTTCATTCTAGATCAATAGATAAAGCTGAACCAATTTCGCCTCCGGCTGTTAGTACAGAAACTTTCAGACCTATAAGAAACCGCCAACCTCCTGGGTGGCTGGAAGATTACGAGACTTCTTAAACAAAGGGAGATATTGTAGAAAAGCACTACATTATCAGCACTGATTTTTTACACTACGTTTTCTATTGTAATAAAACTAATTTTATTTATCCTTGTATGTCTTTGAAGTAAATAAAAGCAAATTTATATTGTAAAATATTATTTAAACCATAACATATAATAACAAGAAACATAAGAAATATATTTTGTATTTTTGCAACAATTTCCTTAAATAAGTTAATTTAAGAAGACAAAGGACGCCTAGTGTTCCTTAGCCATAGATGTCGTGTGTCACGTAGGGCGTCCCTTTTTGTAGATCTCTCAAGCAGAACCGTAAATTAACTACGAAAAGGATCTGACTGTCACAATTTATTACGTTTCAGGATATCCTGCAGTACATTTTTTTGATTTGTTTAACTTTTTGCTAAAGAAATTGAATTTATATTTTAAATACATGAATTTAGTATAATTCAATTTAGTTTTAAGACAAAATTGATTGTTAAAAGCAGTGTCCTCACAAAGCGGAATTCCCCCAAAAGTGGGAAAATACCTACTCAATGAGTGTAAAGTGTCCCAAGAAGAACGCAATTTTTAAATCTGGCATCATTCGAAGTGTCATTGTTTGACATTTGAACAATTGTTATTGTTTGCTAGTAGAAGGTACGAGGTTAGTAAAAATGGAGCGCTACACGAATGAACAACGCATTCTCATTGTGAAATTGTTTTACCAAAATGGTGAAAGTTTTGCGGCTACAGTTCGCAAATTGCGATCAATTTGGGGTCACAATAATGCTCCAAAAGAGTCAACTGTAAAGAGATTAATGGATAAAATTGCCGAAACTGGGTGTGTTAGGGATGTAAAGACAACAACGCGCCATCGACCAGGTCGATTGACCGAAAATGTCGCAGCTGTACGTGATGTCGCTCAAACTCCATCCACCTCAATTCGACACCGAGCTCAGCAAATTGGTGTCTCCAAATCCACTTTGCAGCGAATTTTGACGAAAGATTTGCATCTTCATGCATACAAAGTTCAATTGACTCAGGAACTGAAGCCAGCTGACCATGGACAGCGAAGGGAGTTTGTTAATTGGGTATTGGAGAGACAACATGAAAATGCTGATTTTGCCGATAAAATCATCTTCAGTGACGAGGCCCATTTTCATCTTGATGGCTTCGTCAATAGGCAGAATTGTGGCATTTGGGGTGAGGAAAATCCTCGAGTGATTCACAAGAAGCAAATGCATCCTCAACGTGTCACTGTGTGGTGTGGTTTTTGGGCTGGAGGAATCATTGGACCTTTTTTTTATGAAAATGAGGCAGGTCAAGCGCAAACAGTCAATAGTGTTCGGTATAGTGAAATGATAACCAGTTTTTTCTTGCCTAGAATTGAAGAAATGAATGTGGAGGGCATGTGGTTCCAACAAGACGGCGCCACATGTCATACAGCCAGAGAAACAATTCAATTGCTGCATCAGTCATTTCCCGGTCGTGTTATTTCGGGTTTTGGAGATCAGAATTGGCCGCCTAGATCGTGCGATGTAACACCATTAGATTTTTTTCTTTGGGGTTTTTTGAAGCCGATGGTTTACGCGAATAAGCCGACGACGACTCAAGCCTTAAAAGAGGAAATTGGACGCTGCATTAATTAAATACCGCAGCATTCATGCAAAACGGTCATTGAAAATTTCATTAAAAGATCGCGTGCATGCCAGCAAAGCCGCGGCGGCCATCTGCACGATATATTGTTCCATACATAACCTCATTCTGTCTACTTTACGATATAATAAAGTTTCACGATTTTTTTTTAAATATCTGTGTTTTATTTAAAATTGCGTTCTTTTTAGTAAAAATGGTGTCCTTTTTAGTAAAAAAAATTATCTAATGAACTTAAATAAAATAAAATTTTCTTAAAACCAAGGAAACATTTCCTAACTAACAGTACAATTTTAGATGATGTATGAACTAATTATGGGGAAATTTTGATGTTTTCTAATAAAAAATTACTTCTCAGTAGTAAACTTTTTTTTTTTTAATTTAGAAATTTTGACCAAATTTTAAGTCAAATTTGTTTCTTAATTTCAAGGAAGCTTTTATTAAATATTGATAAAAAGTGATATTGACGCTGTTTTCATTTCAATTTTTCTTCTAAATAAGTTAATTTTCAAGTTAATTTTTTTTTTAGTGTAGCTGGTAATTTTGGCCGCTTAGAAGTATTTTTTTTAGTTTTGGTTTTTGTCGGTTAATCTACTTTGTCAAACAAGGTAGATTAACCGATAATTCATTAATTCCCAACCTAATATAATATAATGCTTTTTAATTTATTGCTTTGGATAATTTTTGTTTTAAAACATTGTGTCTTTTATTTTAAAACGTTGTCCTCCCAAAATTAAATAAAAAAGGGCAAACAACAAGTATGTTACAATAAAAAATTTACCGAAAATACCGATTAAATTTTAAAATATTTTGACGTATCTAATGCATTATCTGTGATTTGGTAAATAATTGTTTGCTAAGGACATGGGTGGAGGGTATTAAAAGATTTGGCACAGCCGAATTAAGTATTTTAACAAGTTTTAAATATATTTTGCATACAAAAATTGTAAAATAATAATTAAAAATCAAAATAATAAACGTATTCCAATTTACCTTACTAAAAACGGATTAATCCATCCAGTAATAATGGGATTGTTTGCAGCTATAGCCACTTTTTCATTCTGTAAATGTATAGGAAGCAATTGTGAAAGTTGTAAAGCACCATATCTAATCCGCATTCTAGAAATTGACGCAGCAAGTTTAGTCCGGAATTTCCACAAGCAGTCAGCCAAATCTATATAAGTAATTAATACAAAAAGTTTTTTTTAAAAAATTTGCAACAACTATTACAGCTATTATAAGCAAAATCTGTTTGCTAAATATTAATAAATAAAAAACAAAAGAACAAAATTTTATACCAGAGGTGGACACGTATTTAAATGCGGCCCTTCATTGTATTAAAAAATTTTATATAAACCTTTCATTTTTGAAATTTTTAATAAAACAATTTTCTCTTTAAATCCAGCGATTTGTAAAAACTTTAGTAGAGATTTTTAATAAAATTTTACTTGGTCTGTAATTGTTATTTTGTAGCATTATGGACGAATTTTGCCAACAAAAATGTTTGTTGAGCCGATTTGATTCAACTTTAAGTGTAAAATTTAAGAAAAAATCCGAGATATACAAAGAATTTGTTTGTAATGTCTCCAAGAAAGAAAAAACCGCCCAAATATAGTTTTTTTGGCCGAACAATTACAAATGTGTCAGTTAAAGCACCAATGAGTAAATAATGGATCTTACGAATTAATTAAGAATAGTAAATTGTTTTTTCCGTGATAAAATTTCACTAGAACTTTAATGACTTCAAATCGTAATTTAAATTCTGAAAATTGGAATTTTTTATTTACCCTGCCTTTACACATGTAAGAAATGCATACGCATTATCAACGAAAATGTAGAAGAAATAGGCGAAGGCCTCGCAAGTTGTTTGAGCGTTTACACAGTCAATTATTACTATTATTATTTCTTTATTCAGTCTATGCATACAATGAAATCCTTACAGACTAGCAGCTTAAACTTAAATAAGTTAAAACAGTTTTTAAATTCATTACCAGAAATACTTAAGCCTAACTTAGAACAAAGACTATTAAATAATCTCATAGATTTGGCAAGAGGTTCATTACGAGCATATTCAGTTCTGTGAAAATCAATATGTAAAAAATGTTTTCTTCTCAACGACGTTTGAGGAACCAATATATTAATTAATTTTAAAAGATCGGGCAATCAATTAAGCCACAAACAACACCATGCAAAAACAATAATGAGGAGATATTCCTTCTAGATTCCAAGGTCTTCATAGAAATCCAAATACACCTATGATCATAAGATGTAAGATGCGTTGGAAGGTAAATAGAAGAAAAAGTATATTTTAAAAATTTAACTTGAATTTTATCCACACGATTAATGTGGACATTAGCATTGGGACTCCAAATAAATGAAGCATATTCCAATCTAGAGCGCACAACCGAGGAAAAAATTATTTTTTTGACATTATAATCAAACATATTATTAATATTACGACGAATAAAACTATGAAGTGAGTAAACTTTGGGTACTAAGTAATTCAGATGACTACAAACCAAAAGCTTAGTATCAAACACTACTCCTCAAGTCTAAAAAGTCTTCATCCATTGAAGATAAATATTTACCACCAATACTAAATCGAGAAACTAAAACATGACGACATCTGTGAAAAGTCATTACACGGCATTTATCCACGTTGAAATAAAGTCCATTATGTTCAGACCACGAAACAATTCTATTTAAGTCATTCTGTAAATCAGAAATATGCGCTTCGCTTTTAATAGATTTAAAAATTTTGAGATCATCCGCATATAAAAGATATCTGGAACTCTTAAAACAATGACTAATATCATTAAAAAAAATTGTTAAAAAGTAACGGACCTAGAATAATGCCCTGAGGTATACCAGAGGACGGAACGAAAATATCAGAATAAACTCCATCAATAGAAACAGAACAGTTTCTGCCAGTTAAGTAAAAACGAAACCATCTTAACATTTCAGAATGAAAACCAATTTTCTCAAGCTTAAGAAGCAGTAACTCATGGGGTACATGATCAAACGCCTTAGCAAAACCCGTGTGTATGGTATCAATTTGAAAACATAGTTCAAATTGGGAAACACAAAAATTGGTGAACACAGCTAAATTTGTGGTAGTAGACCTGCCAGACATAAAACCATGTTGAGACAGAGATATATAACGCCTTAGTTGGAAAAAAATCTTCTTATAAACAATATGTTTAAGAACCTTGGCAACATTAGTTAATTTAGAAATTGGTCTGTAATTAGAAACTTCCTTCTTATTACCTGACTTTAAAATGGGAAAAATTGTTGCATTTTTCCATTTCTGAATAAAAAACTCAACCCTTAATGATTGATTAAAAATCATTCTGAGCGGTGAAACTATTGAAACGACACATTGCTTCAATAAATAAGCTGAAATACCATCAGCGTCACATTTAAAAGAATGGGAAAGCTTAACAATGGCCATAGCCACGTCATCATCAGAAATTTGCAACGAACCAAAATCTAAATATGATATTACCGCATTTAAATCAAGGCCATTATGAAAAACATCATTATTAAAATTACTTTTAAAGTAAGGAGCAAACATATTCAAAGATATCCTTAACGAATTAGAAATTGTTCCAAGAAAAGACATTTGAGTAGGAATAGCAGATGTACCTCTTTTAGAATTTACGAAAGTCCAAAACCTTTTAGGATTATCTATAATAGAAGGATTAATACTCATTATATATTGGTTATATTAAAATTAGTTCAGGAAATTAAATTCTCTCTCATAATGAAGGAAATTTATTTTATCCATGGCATTGTTTGAGACTTTAAATTTGTTATAAAATTTATTCCGAAGGTTCTTTAACTTTTTTAAGCCTATGGTATACAATGAAAGTTTATGAACTTTTGGTTTAGCCAAAGGGATATTTGCATTAAATATTTTCACAATATTTGATAAAAATTGTTCATAGGAGATAGAAACAATATCATTGTTTAATAAAACATTCCAATTTAAGTTACTTATACAGTAATTTAAATTATTAAAATTACAAGCATAATAGTTAAAATGAACACCCTTACAAACATTATTATTAGCATATTCATAAAATTAAATTTGAACTTCCAGTACACTATGATGAGCAGTGGAGGGGGAAATCGGAAAAGCCGCTTCAGAAAGTCTGAACTTAAGATCAGAGCTAACAAAAAACAAATCTAGGGCTTATTTAATCTATTAAATGCAGTATTTATTTGTATTAAATCAATACTCAAAACGGAATCTACTTAATTAATTTCAAAAGTTTTATAAAGATTGCTTGGAAGAAATAATTGTGAGTTGAGAATTTCCGACCAAACAATTTCATTTAAATTAAAATCGAGCAACAAACATATTTTCTCTCCATCTTTGAAGCCTTCTGCTAGATTAATAATATTTGAAGAATGAGCAGCATATAAATTTTCAGAGCTATGCGGGGGAATGTATGAAACACAGATGTAGAGTTCACCAGTAACCGCCTTAACAGCAACACACAACTGATCGAGTTCAGAAACATTGTTAGATAGGGGAATTGATCTGCAAAATAGAGATTTTCTGACAGCAATGAGTACACCACCTCTTCTGCTATGGCCCATTATCAAAGCATCTCCATCCTTACGAAACACCACAAAATAATACGGATTAAAGTATTCTCCATCAGAGAAGTCAGAGTTCAACCAAGTTTCAGTAATAACATAGACATCAAAATCACATTGGGATGAATAGATACAAAATAATGACGTCTAAATAATGAGAACTTACATTCCAGAAACATTATGAAAATATATTCTTAATGATTTAAAAGCATTAGTGCTGATTATTGGTCTTTCCGCTCCTGACCGGTTCCATTCGGAAAAAACTTAAAAGACCGCACCTTAATAGCAAATCAATCATGATAAAATTCAGGAGAAATACCAAGTTTAAAATTAATAAACCTTAGAGCATCAACAGAAACGTCCTTTTTTACATATTTAAAACAAGAAATATGCTTTTTATCAATTTTAAGATGCTTTAAGACATAGGATATTATGTTATCCTCAGTAACTGATGGCTTAACTGAGGATAAATGTACCCGTTTCCTTTTTACAACCACATCTACTTCCACATTTTCATTTTCACCAACGACAACTTTACGAGGTTTATTACGTTTATTCCTCGAATTTACTTTAGACCAGTTTGAAATAGTATCCGTATTATCAACATTAAAACCGCTGCATTAGCATTATCATTAACATTGACGTGATCAATAGCAACAATATCAACGTTAGCATTGTGAGTGTTTATATTATTAGAAGACACAGGCATAACTTTATTTAAAGCTAAAACAACAACATTATCAGCATTATGGTTATTATGAGAAATAAAAGAATTTGCATGTGAAGCTATAGGCAAATTTTCATCCAAACCATTTTTATGCACAGGCAAACTACGATGAGACATAGGTTTCATGTTGTTATTGTTTACAAATTTAGAGAATAACAGTTTTAACTCAGTAATTTCATAAGTTAAAAAACTTATTTTCTTCACTAAATCTCGAGATGTTTGTAAACAATTGTCGCAATTATAGACAATATTTACAAAACTAGAAAGAGTATTCAGCGCACTCTCACTATCCACATTGGCACATATTTTGTGAAATTTACACTGACATATTTCACAAACAATTACATAATAATTAAGAATATGCTTGAAACACTTTGAGCAAATTATTTTCTCCGTTGACATTATGACCGATTGAAAGCAGAAGACTGACTGTGATTGTAAGTTCATTTTCAGAATGTTTTTCGCAGCGTAAACATGTTATGAAAATTGCTTTACTTGTAAAGTTTAAACAAGTAAACAAAGTCCGCGCCAAATATTTGAACACCCTTTACGAATGTCTTAAAAAAATGTCTCTTTGATACAAATAATATAAAAAACTTTAAAAGTGATATTATGGAGGTGGAAAAAATTTTTTGAATTTGAAAACAAATTTTGCGGTTAGAAAAAATTTTGAGGTAAAAAATTTTTTGAGGTGAAACATTTTTTTTCGTGAAAATACAACTCTGTATCTAAGTGTCAGGGGTAGACGGTGATACAACTCTGGGCTTGGGTAGCTGATAGAACAAAGGCTATGATTGGTTAACAGGGACCGTTATGTTGAAAACCATGATGGCGAGCTTTTGCGTAAGGCAAGATGGACGTAAGCAGCTTCATTCGTCTGCACTCATTCTAGATTGGTTTGTCGACGTTGAAGGACGGGTAAGAATTTGTGTGCAGGCAAACATATTGTTCTAGTGTGTAAAGTGTGGTGGAATTAAAAAAAAAAATTGAAGAGTAAAGTTAAGAAAAATTGTACAAAAATAAAAAGGATTAAGCTGGATTTATCAAATTCCCTTGAGTTGCTAAAACTGAAACGTGTTGGTTTCCGGAACAGTTGTTGTTGCCACGACGCAATTGTTACTTGGCCCTCACGTTCTGGAATAAACATCTTAAAAAAAATCAGTTGATGAGAGTAAAAGGAGTACAATTTGGAAATATATCACACGGAAAAAAAGGAAAAGTATATTTGTGAAAATGTGTACTTTTGTTGGAGAAGGAAAAAAGAAAAAGAAGAATTTTGATTTAAATTGTGTTTTAAGTCGAAATATAATTAGCAAGGAAAGTCACGATCACCAGCAGATTTTGTATTAAACGGTGTACTTTCTACCAGAGTGGAACGTAAATATACCCCGTGGAAACAACCTAAGCACCTTTCCAGGAAGAAATTACACGCCAATTCCAAATTTTAAGTCCCGTAGCAGAAATTGTGGTTTCATCGGAGATTGTTGTATCCTGCAATAACACCGCTAGCGGCAGGACAAGGCGACAAATCAGTTAAGATAGGTACATAAGAAATAGTACAGATAATTTTTCGATTTTAAACTTTAAAAGAAAAAACAGAAGAAAAAATTTTACATAAGCATTATATGAAATTGTAACTATATTATCGAACCACATTCATATACATTGATATATATCAATATACACTTGTATAAATTGAAAAGGGTCGGATGTACGCGGTCATTAAACGCAACCAAAATTTTGAGAACGTTAGCCGAGCTTCAAAGAATTAATTTTTTTCTCAGTGAGCTCGGCTAGAATCTTTGGGAACACGAATTCCCTTGAGAAACGGAAAATTTAATTCCCCTTTATAGAAGGGAAAATTTTTATATTTTATGTTGATTTATTGATTCGTTTCAAAGTTCGAACACGGAAATCTGAACCAGAACGAACAGGTTTGGATATTGAGTTTGGTTGAGATAAATCAGCGTAAGCGCCAATACACCCGGGCCTCGGATAACATTTTAAGGAAAAAAAAAGTAATATTGCTTAATTGATTCGGAATATTCACGAATTGGGATTATTTGGTTTACGAAATATTCGTACGGCGGTCTTTTGGACGAAAACGGTAGGACGTTGGGATTGATACCATATTAGCGCAAGGATAGGTGGGAATTGACCATCAATCATAGTGGGTGACTTAGGTGCGAATTCGGGTCATGCTACTTAGGTAGGGAATTTTCAGATACTTTTTGTTTGAGATCCTTTGTTGTTGACCAACATAAGCCAATATTTTTGTAGTTAGTTTTTAAAAACTTGGATTGGCGTGTCATTCGTTAATACACCTGGTTGGAGAGTACTGTAAGGAGAAAAAGGACCCGGTTAGGGTTGCTGAAATGCTGCATTGGGCGAACAATTGATTAGCGTAGAGCGCTATGTCTATCACGAAAGACAAGTAAGTTTTGGTCTAGCTGCACTGGAACAACTTTCAGTCATACCGTTCCCTGCATATCACTGCAACAATCCATGCCCGCGAGCCTTAGCCGAGCACAAATGAACAAGTTGCCAGTGTGACAGTGAAAGCATGGGAGCACTTGGGAGTTCTGGGAACTGGTGTGGTGTTTTTTGGGAAAAAGTTATTTCCCAAATACCTTTTCAGATTTGTTTTTTTGCATTGTTTTTTTTTTTTTGTAGTTACAAGAATGGATCGTGACAGGTGAATATTAAATATTATTCAATTCTAAGGGACTGGTTAAAAAACAAGTAAAAAAAAGCTTAATTCGGCTGTGCCGAATCTTTGTATAAGAAACAATGCTTAAAAACAGCACAAATACTCAGCCCGAATGCGTTCAAATTGAGGTAAAAAATTCATTTTTTTTACATTGGCTTGTCATAGGAGAGAACGTGTTTATGCTCAAATAAGTCTACATTGCACTTCATAAAAATTAGTGCTTTTATTCTACAAAACATGGATTCTTTAATGTTATTTTTTATATAGACAAGAAATTAATTTTTTTATTGTTTAGGGAGAGATGAAAAATAACCTCGCGAGAATGAATTCAAATACATATTTTAGAAGAGATGTTTTTGACATGCTTTAAATCACTTTTTAAAAGATTGCGGCATTAACTAAAAAACATTTTAAATAAACAACACAAATATTTAAAATAATATCATTTTATTGGATTTTATATAATTAAGAATTAAAAGGAACAGGATATCAATTCCTTTCTATATTTTTTAAAATAAATTGATATATAAAAAATAACAAACAGATTATTTCAAATAAAAATATTTTTGCAAAATTCTAGATTCAATATTTTTGCGCATTATTTTTTTTATTAGTTTATAGGTTTGCCAGTTCTCTCCTACTTTAAAGGGATATATTTCCAGAGCATTGTTAGAATTAAAACTGTTATGAGAAAGTTTTTAAAAACTGTCTTAGTTAAATTTTAGGAGGACATTGTGTTATCGGTTCACACAGCAATTCTTGTCAATTCACTTTTTAAGTTGCCTTTATGTCCACACAGAGAAATTTGTTCAGCAATTTTAGTCTACATTTAGTTTAAATTGAATAAAACACAATACGAAGAAAGAAAAAACAAGCCGAATTGCCGAGAACAAGCAACTCCGTACCAATTACCACTCTTCTTTCCTCTCTCTTCCACAAACTCAAGACTAATAAGATCATCAGCACAGATGTTTTGTTGTGTATACCGATGGCAAAAAACTAACTTTATTTTAAATTTTGAAAATTTTTAATTAAAGGCAGTTTAGAAGGCGTTATGCACTAAAAAATGCATTCTTGAAGAATGCTTTCGATTTATTTTTGCTTGGTTAAATCAAGATATCAATAATAAACGAAATGGAGAAAAGAATAAATCAATATAACTCGATCACATTCAAGGCAATAATAATTATTACAAAAATAAAACATTTAATTTAGTAATTGAACAATAAACTTTAAACGACAATTTACATAAAATAATCGTAAATCTTTGAAATATAATAACAATAATAATGTAAAATTGATAAAAATAATATAAATGATGATATTTTAGTTCATAGCGTCTCTTGCAGCTTCCCCATCTGCCTCATTGATTGTCTCGATCATGTGGCAGGACTTTAGTTGGATCTCTTGAGTTGCCTTGGCCTTAGAGTTCTGTTGTTAGTATTGTTTATATAACCTTCATGGGTTGCATGGGTAATGAAATAAATTTCATTACCATTGTTTGAATTAATGGTAATGATTTGAGGATCTGATTCCATTGATCAATGACAATATTTTCGAATTTCATTACCATTACTAATGCACCAATTAAAATAAATCATTAGGATTATTAACCGTCATTTTATGTGTTAATATTTATGTTTGTTTAAGCCAAAAACCTTAAGTTTTGGTTATTAATTCACCGGTACCCCTTTGGTACCTTCTGACCCCAAATGGGTTAATTAATATGTTAGCATCTGTGTTGTACTCCCTTCCTTTACAATTCTGGTCGCAGTATTTACATATATTATAACTAGTGGAACCGATAACGGTACCTTTTTCATTGACAGTCATCCTTTTTTATGCTTTTTACTAGTAAGTTTATTATCGTTTTGGCTACTTTCCCTAGCACCACGTGTATCTTCGCTTTTTGTGCGAAAGGTAATATAAATTAATAAAAATAAAGTTGAGAACTTTTATCTCACACCCTTTAAAAATTTTGTGTTTTTATTTTCATGAACCTTGCTTTACGGCAAACATTTTGGTCCTTCGAACCGGATTTTCAAAGAAAATAAGGACAAAAATTGGAAATAATGCTTTTATATTTCCAGCCTCCATCTATTTTTGTGCCAACAACCCCAACAATATCATCGATTTTGTTTTAAAATTAATTTTATTTACATAAAAAAAAGGTACGTGTAATTCATCTTTATATCTGAGCTTTTAAAGTGAAAACAAGTAAAAAAGGGCTAAATTCGGCTGTGCCGAATCTTTGAATACCCTCCACCAAAGGGGATGAAGATGATATACGTATATACTAAATTTAGCATGAACTGTAATATGAATAGTTTTGTCAATTTATGTAACGAACTTTTGTTATTTAGTTTTAGCAATGGTTTTTACAGAGGTCTGCTCTGTTACCGACTTTAACATTGTTCATTTTTACGTTAACTTAGTTATCATAGTATGTAAGACAATAAATGTAATCGAACAATAAGAAGACTTAATAACATTTTTACTTACTTAACAGAAAAAAAATAGATACAGAAAAATTGTTCAAATTTGTATGGAAAATTTAGAGGTACCTTTACATTTCCACTCATAACTTTTGAACCGCTTAACCGATTTTGCTCATTTTAAATACCAAACTGCTCGGGAGGATGTTCAATAATCTGGGTAAAAATAGGCACCCCCGCTTGCGTCTTCGCGTCGTGATCGTGATTTCAACAGATAGACAGACGGACATCGCTAAATCGACTTAAAATTGCATAAGGATCACGAATATATATTTTTTATGGGGTCTTAAACCTATATTTCGACATATTACAAACGGAATGATAAACTGATATATAATACCCTCACCATATATGGTGGAGGGTATAAAAAAGAAAGCGTTTAATTAAAAAGTGTAAATTAAAAATTTTATAAAAATTATTTTAATTAACTTAACATAAAAAAGTATTAACAGTTTTAATACCTTTTGTGTTAGTTTCTATTGTGAATGATCGTATTACAACCCTTCGCGATACTAATATCCACAATACAGTCCATTCTTTTGACACTTGTCATTTTTATAACTTTCGTTTTTACGACCGTGCGTTTGTTTACTCGGACGGACAAACATAAATTTTTTCTGACAAAATTTTTTTTACAATTTTGTTCTATCGAATTAAAATTAAATACGGTGTAAAAATAAATTAATAAACAATTAAATTTTATATTTTTAATTATTTCCTCGAATAAAATATCTGTCGGGTTTATTACAAACAAAAAATGCTTAAATTTGTGAGTGATTTGTTTTTCTTTTAAACAATATACATATATACATAATATACAAACATATTAATATTGCATATTACAGTGTTATTTACATAAAGATTAGTTTTTTTTTATTATTTTTCATTTGCTTTGTGCTTTTCTCACTTGTACATACAAGCTTAGTTAAAGCATACATACGTACTATATTGTTGTTGTCACATTTTTGTTTAAAGTTTTAGTCGCGACTTACTGAGTTTGTGTTTTTAATTTGAAATAATTTTTGGATTAATTCTTTTCGAATTTTTGGCCAAATTGATTGCGAAATTTGAAAAATATTTTGATTTTCTTCGCAAATTTTCGTATTTTTTCGTGGGTTTTCAGAATTTTTTGATTTTTATATTTTTTTGCATTCATATATATTACTTTTTTAAAATTTGAAGAATTCTTTGATTTTCTTCGTAAATTTTCGTATCTTTTCGGATTACTTCAGGTTTTTTTCGAACTTTTTAGAATTATTTTTGTATTTTTTTCGAATTTTTCAAATTATTTCTTATAAACAGAATAAAATGTCTGATAACGCTTTGGAAATTTTTATTAGAGAGTCCGACGCTCTTATTAAAATCGAAGCAAAGTTTAATGAGCTTCGCGAAAATACGCATACGGTTTTTACGCTAGATATACGCGGAAAAGAACTTAGCGGTTTATGGGAAACTGTTAAAACTTTCTATAAACCGTGTTTAAGTTATTTGGAGAAATCTGAAAACGCTGCATCCACTTATGTGGACGCAGCGGAAGCGAAATATGACGCGAGTTTTAATGCGTACGTCAGTTGTTTAGCGGCAAATTACGAGAAATTGAAAAATTTCGAAGCCCAAGGCAATGCTAACGCAAAACCAAGTGAAAAATCTACTTCTGAACCGGTTACATCGGAAGATTTTGGTTTTAATTTTAACCTTCCGCCGTGCAATATTCCGGTTTTCGACAGTAAAGTAATTTCTTGGCCCACTTTTCGGGATCTTTTCACCGCGGCTTATATAAATAACTCGCGTGTAAGTCCCATTGTTCTACTTTTTGCATTAGTTGACAAAACAAGTGGCGATGCACGGGAACTTGTTTCAAAAGCGCCGCTTACTAATAAAGGGTTCGACATCACCTGGAAAAGCCTTACCGATAAATATGAAAATGTATGTTTGTTGGTAAATCATCTGCTTATTTCGCTTTTTAATCTTTCTTTTCTGGATAAGGAAACCGATGAAGGCTTGAAGTCGTTACGGCGCGGTATAAACAGTTGTTTGTCAGATCTGTCTACTTGAGACATCTCCTCTTCTGTGGATTTGAGCTCACACATGATTGCTTTTATGTGTCTTCAACGGTTGCCTGCCATTAAGGTTAATATTTGGGAACAGTCGGTAAAAGATAAAAAGGCTTTATCGCTCTGGAGTGATTAAGATCGCTTTCTGACGGAAAGGATCGACACTTTAGAGTGTTCGTGTGATCTGCGAAGTTCTCATCTTTCAAAAAGGACCGCTGAATTAAAAGTAAAATCGCATCATACAAAGGCCACTACGTCGGTAAACACTTTTTGCGTTCTATGCAAAAATCAGGTGCATGTTTTGCGTTCTTGCCATCGTTTTAAAGGGTTTTCCGTTGCTGATAGATACTCTACCGTTAAAAAGTTTCATTGTTGTGTCAACTGTCTTTCAAGGACACATGAAGCTAAGGATTGTGGTAGTACTTACCATTGTTCCAAATGCAATAAACGTCACCGTACTTTATTGCATCGCGATTCGAATGAGGGATCTGCTAGGGAGAACACTTCTTCTAATTCGGCTGTAGGTTCGGGTACAGCTCTTCGTCTTCCAAAACCTACAACAGCTGATCCCAATACACAATCCACATCGAATGGTGCCAATCCTACATATTCTGCTAGACAGTTATTTCATACCTCGTTGAATAAGGATGTGCTTTTGGGAACGGCTATGGTGAATATCGTTTATCAGGGTATTACGTATCCAGCCCGGGCACTAATTTACCCTGCTTCGGAAAGTTTATTCATATCGGAACGTTTGCAAATCGCTTAAAACTTCCGACATACTCTACGAATTGTCGTATCTCCGGCGTTGAACAAATTTCGTTACTTCTAAGAAAATTTGTTCTGTTAAAATTGGTTCTTTGGTTGACACATCCTTTTTGTTTACCATCTAGTGCAGTACCTACCAATGTAAGGGCAAACTTACCAAATATTCGTTTGGCGGATGCGAATTTCTTTGACAGTAGACCTGTTGATCTTTTACTTGGCGCTGAACTTTATCCCAGCATTCAAGTAAGGGAAATTCCTAAAAATGTTTTAGGTTCGTTGTTGGCTTAGAATTCTGTTTTCCGTTGAATTGTTACCGGTCCAATTATACAACCTCAGGTTCGTGTCTTTTCTACTAAGGTCGAATTTTCGGAGGAAGATTGCCTGAATAGAAATCTTTTTCGATTTTGGGAACTTGAGGAAACCCCTCTGATGGTTCTGATGGTCGCTACATTGTGACGCTTCCTTTCAAGCCTGAATTTCCTCAGCAATTGCATTTGGGTATATCTCGGTCTAGTGTGCTGAAGCAGTACCTTAGAACTGAGTCCTCTCTTCTACGAAGGCCAGAAATGTATGACAACGTTGTTAATGAATATTTGAAATTAGGTCATATGAAACTTGTTCCTGAATCATCTTATACAACTGTTGCTTGCTATTTACCACATCATCCAGTAGTTAAACCTGAACGGAAAACTACAAAATTGCGCGTCGTTTTCAACACTTCGAACAAAACGTCGAATGGAGTAAGTCTTAATGACTGTCTTTATGTGGGCCCCACTTTGCAGTCAGATTTAGTCCTTTTAATACTTCGTTGGCGACTTTTCAAATTTGTTTTCAATTGTGATGTTACGCAAATGTATAGACAAATTCGGGTAGAATCTGCTCATACTCCATTTCAACGAATCTTATTTAGAGATTCTCCAAAGGAGAACGTTAGGCAATATGAGTTGCAGACTGTTACTTTCCTTTTAATACTTCGTTGGCGACTTTTCAAATTTGTTTTCAATTGTGATGTTACGCAAATGTATAGACAAATTCGGGTAGAATCTGCTCATACTCCATTTCAACGAATCTTATTTAGAGATTCTCCAAAGGAGAACGTTAGCCAATATGAGTTGCAGACTGTTACTTTCGGCGTAAATTGCGCACCTTATCTCGCTATTCGCACTTAGTTGCAATTGGCCGACGATTGTGAGGCTGAGTACCTTGAGGCATCGCACATTCTACGAAAGTGCATGTACGTTGACGACGTTTTAACAGGGACTCACGATATTTCATCTGCTCTGATCGCCCGTGATCAACTTATAGCTGCTTTGTCTTCAGCAAAATTCGAACTTCGGAAATGGACATCAAACGACCGCTCAATTTTAGGGGGTTTTCCAACGGACCATTTGGTCGATGCGAAACTTTTGACGTTTGTTGAGTCAAGTAGTTCGAAAACTTTGGGTATCCAGTGGAATGCTTAATTAGACTCGTTTTACTTTAAGGTCGATACGAAAAAATTTGTAACTTCATATCATGAAGTGAACAGCATACGAATTCCCCGTTGGGTTCACTATACTCCTGATTCTTTCGTCGAACTTCATGTTTTTTCAGATGCCTCGGCAAAGGCATACGCGGGGGTGATATATAATCCCCCAACGGCGAAATTCACACCCATTTATTGTCATGCAAGACTAAAGTGGCCCCCATAAAATCAATTTCAATTCCACGTCTTGAACTTTGTGGGGCAGTTTTAGCTTCTGAGCTCTTGAAAGCTGTACTAAATGAAATTGACATTCGGCTTCAGCGAATTTATTGTTGGACTGATTCGACGATTGTCCTTTCTTGGCTGAAGAAGGACCCTTGATCTTGGACCACCTTTGTTGCCAACAGGGTTTATAGAATTCAGGAAAATGTAGGCCGACATAATTGGTATCACGTTCGATCTGAGGATTCTTTTATAACGCTCATCCATATCATAAATCAGGTCGTCGTTCGTGCGTGGATAATACTCTTTCGAGTTACGAATTGAAAAGAACGAAATTGCATTTGGCTAGAGTGTCGCAGAAACTTCACTTTGCGGAAGAATACAGATGTCTTTTGGATAAAGAACTTTTACCACCTAAAAGCTTTCTTCTTACTTTAAACCCTTTTCTAGATAAGGACGGCGTTATGAAGTTAAACGGTCGTTTAGTGAAATCTCCGTCGCTTACCTATACGGAACAGCATCCGATTATTTTGCCCTATTCGAGCAGATTTACGCTGCTTTTTTCTGAGTTCGTTCATTTGATTTCTATTCACGGTGGAAATCAGCTGATGCTTCGAATACTTCGCAACGAATATTGGGTTCCCAGAATAAAGTCTGAAATTCTCGCCGTCATCGGCCGTTGCAAACGTTGTGTTCTCGACAGGAAACGATCTTGCAGCCAAATTATGGCTGCGCTCCCGCCTAATAGAACTCTTCTTGATAGGCCTTTTACCACCACCGGTGTTGATATTTGTCGGCTTTTCTACGAAAGCAATTCATTTTGAAGCAGCTTCTGATTTATCTACGCCAACCTTTTTAGCTGCCTTCCAACGATTTATTTCGCGGCGTGGGTGCCCTGGCACAATATTTTCGGATAATGGCACTAACTTTGTGGGTGCGTTGCGTAAATTTGAAAAAGATTTTGGAACTTTTCTTAGGGAAAGTCAGACTACAGTAAGTTCTACTTATGGGCTTCAGGGTCTTTCGTGGCGCTTTATCCCAGCCGGCGCTCCACATATGGGAGGCCTTTGGGAAGCCGGTGTGAAGAGTTTTAAACTTCACTTGAGGAAAGAGGCACAATCTTTTAAATGTACGCTTGAAGAACTCTCGACCATTCTTGCGAGAATCGAAGCATGCCTTAATTCGTGCCCTCTCTGTCCTATGACGGACAATCCTCAGGAACCGGTAGCGCTGACCCCTGGTCACTTTTTAGTTGGTTATCCAATTCTAGCTCCTCCGAAGCCTACAATTTCTGACCCTCCCTTAAATTTAATAAATCGATTCCAAAAAATAAAAGCTCTTTCGCAGCATTTCTGCCGTCGGTGGAAAGAAGAATATTTAATGTCGTTGCACAAACGCTATAAATGGAAAAATCCAGAACGTGAACTTCAGATAGACGATTTGGTTGTTATTCGGCACCAACAACTACCTCCAACTTCGTGGAGATTACTCCGCGTCGTAAAACTCTATCCTGGTAGTGACGGTCACGATCGGGTCGTGGTCGTAAAAACAGAGAACGGGGTTGTAAGACGACACATCGCAAAACTGGTCATTTTGACCAACTCATAAAAACACAATGGTTTTCGTCGCCGTAAATATTCATTGTTTCTTAGCATTACGGACGCATTACCAACGTTTTTTGATGATGCCATTCTTGAGGATTATAACGAAGCAATGGAAACTACGCAATTTGAAGCTGCAGCACCACCTTTGGTAGCTCCAACAGCTTCGATGTTACAACATCCAAAATTGAAATCATATAAAGGTAAACGAATTCTTTGGAAAACATACGCCTTTCAAAATAATTCTTCTTTTACTTTGTTCAGGCAAAAAGCCGCATTTAATAATGCAATCAAATCAAGTATAACTAATAGATACCTTTTTTTTTGGATTAAACAAAATTGCACAATGAAAATGCAATTAAACGAAAATAGTTAGTAAACAATTCTAAAGAATTGTTTACAACCAAAAACGAAACACACTTATAAAGCTATAGACATTTTTCACGATAAACATTTTTGGATTAACCAAAATTGCATTTCCGTTCATACAATGAAAATGCAATTAAACAATTAACAACCCATCAAGTATCGGTGTATTTTTACCAACTACAACGTAAACGAAAACACACTTATGCTGTCTAAGTAAATTTAATTTAATTAAATTAAGTTAACGTTGTAAATTTTTTTGATTATAAATTAAGGAAAATAAAGAAAAGAAGTCAGTATGAAACTCACTTAAAACCACAATAGTGTTTTAATTTTAAAACAATCTCGGAAGAAGCGAGAATAACTAAAAATTGTTTTTTTTAGTCCCTAAAGATCGAGACTCATAATTCTTCGACAGCTACAACTACCTCATCGCCTGCAATTGCACCCTCGCCTGCAATTACCACACCGCCTCCGTCGGTGAAGCCATTAACTCCTGTTGATGTACCTTCATCGACCGTTACAACATCCATTGCAACTTCAGTCCGCTATTTAAGAAAATGAGTCACGAGCAGAAGCTTCGTATGGTAATCCTCCATAGATACTGCTCTCGCTGCATATATCCAGAGACTGTGTTAGCACTTTTCAGTGCAGTGTCTGTAAGGGTGACCATAATACCATTTTGCATGTTCGGTCTCCTCCTCCCGGAGTCTCCAGCAAAACCAAAGTTTCTTCCAACAAAGCTCGCACTGGCCAAGCTTGCTCAAAAAATAAACAATATGTCCAATAAAAAAAATAAAACTCTTCACAAAACCCGCCAATAAAACATGTGGTCACCTTTTCTCCCACTCTGGTAGTCAAATTATATCTACCGAAGACCACAGTCCCGATACGTGCAGCCTTGGACCCTTGTAGCAAGGTTAGCTACATTTGCGAACCATGGTCCACAAACTTCGGCTGCCTGTTACCAAAGTGGATAATGACAGCTATTGTCGCCTGACTGTTGGTTCTACGTACGATCCCAACCAGCAGAAAAACTTCACTGTCTCCTCCTCCCGGAGTCTCCAGCAAAACCAAAGTTTCTTCCAACAAAGCTCGCACTGGCCAAGCTTGCTCAAAAAATAAACAATCTGTCCGTCCGATTTCTATCACCAATAAAAAAATAAAACTCTTCACAAAACCCGTCAGACATCGTCCGCTCCTCAAGCGTGTCCGTTACCAATAAAACATGTGGTCACCTTTTCTCCCACTCTGGTAGCCAAATTATATCTACCGAAGACCACAGTCCCGATACGTGCAGCCTTGGACCCTTGTAGCAAGGTTAGCTACATTTGCGAAACCATGGTCCACAAACTTCGGCTGCCCGTTACCAAAGTGGATAATGACAGCTATTGTCGCCTGACTATTGGTTCTACGTACGACCCCAACCAGCAGAAAAACTTTACTGCCAGAGTGCGGAAAATGAGGGGTATTAACACTCCTACGGAATCAGTCCCAGACACGATTAAGGATCAGTTTGATGGGTACCTTCTGGCTGACCCTAATTTCAATCAAGCTGCACGGGGTTTCTTAGTTTTGGGACCAGAAATAACGCCTCAGATCATGAAAAATAAAACGTTTTCCAGCCCGGGTCTTCCAGTTGCCCAACTTACCATCTTTAGTTGGGTCCTTTCTGGACCCAACTTACCATCTTTAGTTGGGTCCTTTTTGGACCCAACCTTACTCCTTTGGTACCTTCTGACCCCAAATGGGCTATTTAATATGTTAGCATCTGTGTTGTACTACCTTCCTTTACAATTATGATCCTAGTATTTACACAGATTATAACTAGTAGAACCGGTAACGGTACTTTTTTCATTGCCAGTCATCCTTTTTTATGCTAGTTTTTTACTAGTTAGTTTATTATCGTTTTGGCTACTTTCCCTCGCACTACGTGTATCTTCGCTTTTTGTACGAAAGGTAACTTTTATCTCACACCCTTTCAAAATTTTGTCTTTTTATATTCATGAACCTTGCTTTACGGCAGACAATGTTAATATTTATTTATGTGGGTTAAAATTTTGTTTTGTATATTTTATATTTTGTTTTATTATTTTCTGTATAAAGCTTCTTTGGTAATATTAAAATCGTACAAACTTTTTTGTAAACAAATGATTTTTCAATGAATTATAATTAGTTTTTTATGCATTTGTGCTATTTCATTTTTAATGGAAAAAAATTCATTACCATTAAATGGTAATGAAGTTTCAATGGTAATGAAAAACTTCCAAGTATGATTTGAATACTTGAAGTATGAAGATTGCGTAAGTTTACTTTTTTCCAATATATATGTATCATTAATAACATACTATTAGCAATTATTTATATAAATGATGCTATGACAAGTCGAAAACCGAGTGACGAAGGCCTGAAGTGGCATATAATGTTTGTTCCAAGAGCAGTAAACGACGTAATATTACTGAAATTTGTATTAAATTTGAATCGGATTTAATTCATATGGCTTCTTGAAAAAGTGAAATGTAAATATCGTTCCGAAAAAGAGTTGGAATAAGCAAATGGTGCTTTCGGCGTATTTTGTTAAAAAATTTGGATAAAATAATCATTGAGCATACCGGTGCATCCATAAAAAAAATAAAAGTTATTTGATTTCAACACTAAAAAAAATACCAAAACTTTTTTTAACTTACATGCATCTTTGGCCGAAGCAATTTTAATATTTTTTTTCGTGATTTTCAATGTTTTAGTAGTTTGACCACAAAAAATTAGATTCTTATACCCCTTCCGTGTCCGTTTATTCGCTTGTAAAATACAGGTCTTATGCCTTTCAAATAATGAAGAAATTCAAATTAACTGGAGGCGGTCGATTACCTCCAGTTTAATAAAAATATACAGGATGTACAAAAGGACTGACCTAGCCTCCTAGCCACCTAGCCACTACAACAAAATTCCTAGCCACTATATAGGAATTTTGTTTAATTTTTGATGTATTTTGAATTTTTGAATCATGAGTATTTCGTGAGCGTGAGTGTTTCATGAGCAAAAGTGTTTCGTGAGCTTATTACTCACTTGATGGAGCGCGAATAGAAAAAAGTCTACGTGCGTGATTGCAATATTTGGTTCGTGATCGCACGCTCACGTGCCCATTTCTAGTTCAAATATTATATTCCATGATAACTTTGGTAATGGGTGCGATAAGCCCATGCATTACCTTGTAATGTGTGCTCCTTACCTATAACAGTATTTATCAATATAAAGTAATGAGTTACCGATAGTTGGATAGTTGTTTACGTAATGAATTAATTGAATCAATATTTGATAAATAATTTGTATACCACCCCATGTATGTATATTAGAGATAAAAATCTTAGCAATAAGTACAAATCGTCGGCAGAATAACGGCACAAAATTGCTAATCGCCGAGCATATATTATTTTTTTTTTTTTGGTTTTTCTCACAATTCGTTAAAATTTATTTAATTCATTTAAATTTCATCATGTTTTGTCAAACGAAAATTACAGCTGAGTTTTACGTAATAGCAATAATTTATAACGAATATTGCCGGAGAATTATTGCAATATAAGTTGTCGGCAATAAATATTTACGAATTCGAGTCATCCAGAAGATAACATAATTTTGGCGTTTGATGCAATATATGTCCACATATTTGTCTACATTCTAGACTACTGGATGTGCATTTATATATATTGCACACTACTGTAAAATCTAAAAACTACTAGCATTCGTGTTTTAATTAGTTTGTATTTTTGTAGAAAAGCCTAAATTGGTTTGAAAAATTAAAAGTTGTAAGTGGAAAGTAAAAGTTAAACAAGTAAAAAAGGGCTAAATTCGGCTGTGCCAAATCTTTGAATACCCTCCACCAATATCCTAAAAAGATGTTCTCTACTGTTTTTCATACAAATAATAAAAAAAACATTTGAAGTAAAATTATGTAGGTGAAAAAATTTTTTGAGGTGAAAAACTTTTTCAGATGTGAAAAGAACTTTTTTTGTTGGAAAAAAAATTTTACTCAATTTTGTTCCGGCTAATGGGGACTAGCTCTGCAGCTGAATATGCATAATGGAGAGAATGTACTTTCTGATGCGCCACGTATTGATAAATAGTTGCAACGAATATTCTTTCTTTAAAAAATTGCAGTGTGTTTGTCTAATGGAGAGAATACAGCAAAGAAATTAATTTGTTAAAGAAAGAACATGAGTTGTAACTATTTGTCAAAGATGGCCCATCAGAAGGTGCATTCTCCCCATTAGGCATATTTTGCTGCAATATGCAGTAGAGTATTATTGATTCTCTATCTTCTTCGTAAAATAAATGAATATGTGCCAAAAACTATAAAAAAATATATGTTTTATGTGCATATTTACCTTAATTTTTTAAATTAATATTCATTTAGGTGTTTAAGAGCACAATATTGCACTTTTTTCATGTGTATTTTTTTATAATAGGAAAAATTCAATTCTCAAAAATACAAATGGAATAAAAAAAATACTATCAAACATTTGAAAAATTGACTTTAAAATTATGTAATAAGTCTACTAGCAACATCTGAATGCATTATAATTTAAAGTATGTAGTTAATTTAATATTTTTGGTAAATAAATTAATTAAAAACCTATTCAAAAGTAGCGGCACTAAAGCAATTGTGCATTTTGCCAAAGAAATGTATATATAAAGATAGAGCAAAATTCATAATTGCTTTAGTGTCTATACTTAGAAGTAGATGGCGCTCAAGTAAATAAAAAACAATACACTGCGCCATACTTAGGTCGGCATGGCCTTGGATTTGGCTTTTAATTATCTTAGGAACCACAAATATGACATTTAATACGTATTTCAAATTCTAGAACATAAAACTGTCACTAGCAGAATTATTTAATAATACTAAAATCAATTTTTGAAATGTTCGACGTGATAAAAGCATTTGTTTCGCATTTTTATGTTAAAAACAAATTTTCATAGATCAAAATGGTATTTTTTCGGTAAATTCGAATAATTTTTAAGTATTGAGCCATTGCAAACTGCATATAAAACATATATTTCTGTATAGTTTTTGGCAAGTATTCTTTTATGTTACGAACGAAATAGAAAATCAATAATACCCTGTTGCATATTGTAGCAAAATATGCCTAATAGGGAGAATTTATTTTCTGATGCGCCATCTATTGAAAAATAGTTTCAACTAATGTTCTTTCTTTAATAAATTAATGTCTTTGCATTTTGCTCTTTCTTTATATATAAATTTCTTTGGACCTAGCCATTGGGCAGGGTATTGTTTTAGTTAATTCAGCGCCAACTATTCAAAAGTAACGGCACTAAAGCAATTATGTATTTCTTTCTTGAGATATAAATGTCTTTGGTTACAAAAACAAAAAATACATTTTATGGAATGAACGAAAAACCAACAAAGCTTTACAGAAAAACCCAATCTGGTTTACTATATCTCCTATAGTAGCCAAAGAATTGGAGATATTTGAAATCCTAAGAAAATGCATCTGAAAAAATTATGAAAATTTCATAAAAAGATTTTCAAATAGTTACGTCTATGAAAATGCCGATGTTCTACCCTTCTGTAGGTACTTCATGTCGTTGCAAGCCAGATTTGTTGAGAAACTTGCGCTACACGATAATATGATTGTCAGCCAAATATACGAAAGCGAGAAAACCATCATCTGGGCTGGATCTACATATCTTTCTCCTGTCGGTATAATTAATGGACGTATTAACGACGATCCAGCTCCTCTGGACCTTACCTTATTCTGAGCCCAGCCTCCGACAATCATAGGGTCTGAAGATGATATACGTATATACTAAATTTTGCATGAACCGTACTATGAATATGTTTTGTCAATTTATGTAACAGAACTTTTGTTATTTAGTTTAAGTTATGTTCTTTATTTAGTTTAGTAATGTTATTTACAGAGGTCTGCTCTGTTAGCGACTTTAACAATGTTGCTTTTTACGTTAACGTAGTTATTAGAGTAACACACATATAGCTCTAAGAATGTTATTATCATAGTGAATTAGTACAGATTCACTATCGACATTTCGCTCAGGGGTACTAGTGAAACTCTGGTTCCAATATCAACACTTAGTTAATAGTGTAGATTCAAAATGACAAGCACATGTTAAATGTCTACAGCAGAAAGCGTTGGCTGGAGCATACTTAGTGACAAAGTCAATAGTGAATCAGTACAGTTTCACTATCGACATTTCGTACAGGGTAGTTTATTAAAATAAATTAGATTTAATCAACAAAAATTTTTAATTAATATTGGTAAACTAAACTCAATGATTGTAATAAATACATAGAAAAATTTTATTTTATAATTGTTAAAAATCCAATTTAAATTAAAAAAGTTATGGTTTATTGTGTTTCAACTAACATACATATGATGTTATCAATATCAAATTGATATACAGTGGTTCACAGCTTATTTTATCAACTTTAAATTAAAATATTTAACTAAGTATAACTTTTACGTAAAACAAAAAGTCAAAACTATTTAAATGTAGTTTTATAGATATCATAATTTAAAGGGAATATACATATAAAATAAAAAAGAAAACAAGTGGTTCCCCATATTAGTTAGAACAGAAAACGTAGTTATGACACACAATTTTACGTCACAGCTTATTTCAACCAGCTAGTTCGGAGAACTATTACTATCGCACTACTTCTTCTAATAGCGGTAAATTTGCATGTGTGCTTTTTGTTGGCATGTTGATTTAAATATATTTTTAGTATGCTTTCGCCAGTCAAGTGGTTCACAAGATCATTTTTTGAAAATGGGACGACGTAATTCCATTGAACATACATAAGACTAATGCATTGATTGGGCTAATTAATTGATGATTTCATTACCATTACATTGATAACAATGGTAATGAAAAAAATTTCATTAGCATTGTTTGAATTGATGGTAATGATTTACGAATATGATTTCATTGATCAATGACAATGTTTTTGAATTTCATTGCCATTACTAATGTGTCATTTTATGTGTAAATATTTATGTTAATATTTAATTATGCGGGTTAACATTTGTATATTTTTATACCCTCCACCATATATGGTGAGGGTATATACCAGTTTGTCAATCCGTTTGTAATATGTCGAAATAAAGGTTTAAGACCCCATAAAGTATATATATTCGTGATCCTTATCAGAGAACTGCAAAATCAAATTTTTTCTTGATTTAATCATACACAAAAATTCTTGTTCCCATTTAATAATTCAACAAAATTCACTGTAGAATAAAATCAGCATCATGTTACTGAACGCGTGATTCGGATCAGTTTGAATCATATGTCGATTATGTTTACTGCAAATTTAATCACTCAACAAAAAGTCAGCGTTGAATAAATCAGAAAAAACAACAAACAACGCGTATGAGTGTATTTATAATTAAAACAAAATAGAAACACATTTCATAAATGATATTGTTTACATTTTTTCTTTGTGAAATATAAATATTTTTTTGGAAAAAAAATTTAGGTCGATATCTCAGGCTTGCCTAATCCGGAAATATTTAAATGTTGTCTATATTTCTTTCATCCTTTTTGATTGGAAAATTAGGCAATATTAAACTTTAACCGGATTGGGCGAGCCTGAGATGTCGACCTAAATTAAAAAAAAATTCACAAAGAACAATATTTTTGGTATTCCTAATAAAAATTCTAAAAAAACGTATTTTAGCCCCACCCTAATATACATATAACATTTATGAAATGTGTATCTACAAAACCACCCCCTTTTTATAGACAAGAAACTATTTTGTTTTAATTATGATTACACTCATACACGTTGTTTGTTGTTTTTTCTGATTTATTCTACATCAAAATAATTATTGTTGGCTCGAATGAACAGAATAAAATCAATGGTTTAACAACGACCGATGATTATAAATCATTGACAAAACAATTCGCACGTCGTTTGATTGATTTAATATCATCAACAAATATGTGTGTTGGAGTATATTCAGCTTTTGAACGAAAACACATATTTATTCTTGTGTTGATTGCGTATGAACATTTCGCAATCAGCAAATGCAGTTCTCTGATCCTTGTGCAATTTTAAGTCGATTTAGCGATGTCCGCCTGTATGTTGAAATGGCGATCACGATCACTGCTACAGGCACCTTGGCACTTCTTACCTGTCCATCTTTTTCCAATCTGGTTTCGAGTACTTTTCCTCGAGGCCAAACATTACGAGGAAGAGAAGGGTCGACAACTACCACTAAGTCCCCCTGAAACAAAGGTTTTTGTTTTTCAAACCACTTTGACCTGCACGTTAATGTGGGCAGTTACTCTGCCAGCCACTTTTTCCAATAAATGTTCGCATACTGTTGCGAAATTAGCCAATTCTGTTTTAAGACCACTCCACTATCATTACAAGTCGACATTGGTTTTAGCCCACTTGAGCTGCCCACTAGAAAGTGGTTAGGAGTCACCGCCTCATCGGTTTCATTATCAACTGGAACATAGGCAAGGGGCCTAGAATTTATGATATTTTCTACCTCAATCAACATACTCAATAACACCTCGTCACTAGGCGCTCTGGATGGCATAATTTTGTATAAAATTGATTTTACCGAACGCACCAATCGCTCCCAAGCCCCTCCCATATGAGGGGATGATGGTGGATTAAAATTCCATTTTGTTGTTGTGCTTGTAAAGGTTCTAATAAAATCATTTTGATCGACATATGACAAAGCTTCACGAAGCTCCCTTTCTGCCCCAACAAAATTTGTGCCGTTGTCGCTGAAAAATTCTCGTGGAATACCTCTTCGTGCCATAAAATTGCGAATAGCTAGTACGCACGAACTAGTTGTAAGAGAATGTGCAACCTCAATGTGGACGGCCCTCACTGTCATACAAGTAAACAAGCAACCGTACCTTTTTTCCTTATGACGATTTACGTTGACCAAAATGGGGCCAAAAAAGTCCAAGCCAGTATAAGTAAATGGAGCATTGAAAGAAGCTAGACGAGCACGAGGCAATTTAGCCATTTGAGGGACTTGAGGAACTGCCTTATATACTTTACACCATTGACATTTTCGAATAACAGATCTAAACGTGACACGGAGTTTGGAAATCGAATATTTTTGACGTAGTTCGTTGATAGTTATCATGGTTCATGTGGTGATACCTGGTATGATAATGCTGTATGATGAGGTTTGTTATATAACTCGATTTTGATAAAATTACAGGATGTTTCCGATCTTCAGAAACGTTCGCATTGTCAATTCTGCCATCGACTCTTAAAACTCCATATTCATCCATGAGGGGTGATTTCGTATAAATTTCGCTAGATTTCGGAATTGATATATTTGATTTTAAGCATGAAATTTCCGTAGAATATTTTTCAATTTGAGCCTGCCGACATAAAAGGCTTTCCGCTCTTAATAACTCCTCTTGAGTAAGTTCGCCCCTTTTCATTTTCTTAGTTTTCACATTATTTAGAAATCGGAAAAAATAAGCTACAGCCCGTAGTAAGCGAATCCATTTTGAAAAGCATTGTTCATCAAATAACTTTTCAGAAAATGTAATTTTAAAGGAATGATGAATCATCTCTTCACAAGTTATTTCTTGGGGAACTTGAGTACCGGGCCAATCATCTTCTTGCTGATATAGAAATTCGGGACCTTTAAACCACCTGCTCGAACTAAAAATTTGTGGAATTTGGGTCCATTTAGTACCTTCATCTGCTACATTTTGTTTGGAAGGAGTCCATCGCCAATCCTTCATAGAACTCAATTCTAAAATTTCAGTTATACGAAAGGCAACAAATTGGTTATATTTTCGATGATCAGAAGTAATCCAACTTAAAACCGTTTTGGAGTCTGACCAGAAAAATTTCTTTAAAATCTTAATTTTGTGATTGTCGCAGATAAATTTTGCAAAACGAGCTCCTATTAACGCAGCCATAAGTTCCAGGCGTGGAACAGAAGTTATTTTTATTGGGGCTACTCTGGTTTTAGAACCAATTAAGGAGCAAATTATTTTTCCATCTTTTGCTAAACGAAAATAAGAAATATCAGAGTATCCATCTTTGCTGGCGTCTACAAAAGTATGAAGTTGTACATCTACGCCATCATAAGTGGCAAAGTTTTGTAAATAACACCGAGGAATTTTAATTTGTTGAATATTTGGCAAAACATTTACCCAATTGGTCCACTTATTCATAAGGTTTTGCGATATTTCCTCATCCCAATCTACTTTGGATCTCCATACTTCTTGCCATAAAATTTTAGCATACATAATGATGTTGCCAATAAGCCCAAGAGGGTCATAAATTGACAATACGAAACGAAGGATTTCGCGTTTAGTGGGTATTTTTTTACAAGAAAAAATATCAGTTTCTATTAACCATTGAGAAATTTTAAATGTTATTACGTCTTCCTGATGCTCCCAAAAGACTCCAAGAACCTTTTCGATTTGTTTTTCTTCGTTGAGGTTTAAACACTTTTCACCATAGGAACAGTTTTCAGAAATCGTATTTAGTACCTCCTTGCTATCTGAGATCCAATTCCTTATATTAAATCCACCTTGACGATGAATATGTTTTACGTCAGAAACTAATTTTATGGCCTCTTGTGGAGTGTCAACCGATTCTAAAAGATCATCTACATAATGATTCTCTTTAATTGCTTTAACAGCTACAGGGAAATCCTTTTCAAATTTGGCAGAATTTAAGTTCTTAACGTATTGAGAAATGCTGGGAGCGCATGTGGCACCAAAAATCATCACATCCATTACGTAGACATCAGGTTCTTGACTTTTATTACAATCACGCCACAAAAAACGTTGGACATTACGGTCCTCAGGCCTTATAAAAATTTGATGGAACATTTCTTCAATGCCCCCGCAGACAGCAATAGATTTTTGTCGAAATGAAAATAAAACAGCTGGTAATGATGCCAGCATATCAGGCCCTTTCAATAAAAATGAGTTCAAGGAGACACCATTTGATTTTGCTGCAGCATCCCAAACGACACGCGATTTACCAGGTTTATTTTTGTTAAAAACAGCAAAAATTGGAAGGTACCACTTTTGACCACAAATCTTGATTTCATCCCGATTTAATTTTCGAATATAGCCCTTAGAGGTGTACTTTTCAATTGTCGTTTTGAAAACATTTAAAAGTTCAGAATTATGCCGTAATTTGCGTTCAAGACAGAGGAATCGCTTCATTGCCATTTCATAGCTGTCAGGCAAATTTAAAATATCGAATTTCCACAGTAAAGGAGTTTCAAAGTGACCGTCTTTGAGCTGTTTCGTAAACTTTTTTAGAAGACTTAGGGCACGCTCATCATCTTTACCTACTAGTGGATCTTTATTATAAATTCCTACACTTTCCAGGGAGTAAAAACATTTAACTAAATTTTCTAAACCCTCATCACTTTTACTACAGTCACAAATATGGTAATTAAAATGCTTACTTGATTCATTATTTTCAGCAACAGTTCCATAAATCAACCATCCAATTCTTGTACGTACAGCAACCGGCTCGTGGGGGGCACCTTGTTTAGTGTTTGTCGAAATTCCCAAATTAAAATGATTCAGCCCGATAAGTACTTTGGGTACAGCATCAAAATAACTTTTTATAGGCAAATTTCTTAAATGCCGGAATGTTGCAGATAATTTTTCATAGTTTAACGTCTGTTTTGGCAAATTAAGTGCACTCACTGTACTTACATTCAAAGGTATACGTTTATTATTTCCACCTGAAATGTAAATAGTTAGTTTCTTTGAACTATTTTCGCACCTTTCAATACCTCCAGTCCACTTTAGGCACAATGGGTTGGCCGTGCCCGACATTTCCAAGTCATCCATTAAGGTTTCCTCCATTAAACTGATGGATGATCCCTCATCAATAAATGCATAGGTGTTCACACTTTTATTTTTTCCACAAATAGTAATTGCAATTATTTTAAATAACACCTGTTTTGCAATGTCATTATGTGTATTAATGACTTCTATATTGTCCACAGCATGAATGTTGTTTACATTTTTGTTTTCAATATTCAAAGTTTTGTTATTGTTTTCTTCAAAAGAATAACGATGCAATGAAGGATGATGATAATATTGACATCCCTCCACACCGCACTGTATTTTTTTTCTACACTCACCAGTATGTTTAAACCAGAGTTCGTATTTGCACACCACGAAGTGCTCATTTTACTTCTTTCATGTATCATTTTCTTATTGTGGTATATTGTGTCTCATGTTTTTATTCTCATTCATGTTATGAAAATTGAAATTTACACAACATGTTCTCGTGTGAAACATGAAATAACACATTTTATTTTCATATACCACAAAATGAAAAAGTGAGTGAGACTGCTTCTGAAAATTTTCATGATATGCTTCATGATACACTTCGTGATACTCTTTTCATGATACACTTCGTGATACACACTTATTTTCATTTTTTTAAATTTTTTCTTCGTAGCTAAATTATGCACTTGTAAAATTTAATGTAAAACACAAAATTAAGGTCTAAATTAAAATAATTTATAATTAATTTGTTTTTTAAATTGATATTTCTAAAACTAAATCATAGATATTCAATGCCAAATTAAATTAAGCACCCGGAGAAAAGATTGGTTGGAATTCGATTAAGACCATTAAAATATATTTCTTAAGAAATTTAGAATTACCTATAATCAATTAATAATGCTTAAATATTGCTATAGAAATAAAAAGAGGGAAAAGGAACTAAAAACTATCCTATTATCCAATTATTGGTACTTCCAATCAACTTTTTAAATAAAATTAATTTAAAATTTTTTAACTGTGTACCTACTGTACAGGAACCATTTATTTAGTTAAAATACTAGATAATCGGTGCAATCTATCACAATTATTAAAAATATGTCAATATTCAAAAGTGGGTACTACAAATATGGTTATCCTAATCAAATGTACCATTTAATTAGGGTAGCAGGGATCAGGGTAGGAAAAAATTCTTCCTTTTTAAATTTGTTTTTTTTTTTTAATTTGATATAGATTTTTTAAAAACACGATTTTTTTAAATTTTTTTGTTTGCATGCTAGCCCATGTACAAGAAAACAGATGTAAAAAGTTTCAGAACAAGCAAATTTTTAATTTTTTTTTTCTTTGGGTTTAATTTTATTTAACTCATTGCAATATATTGTGGAATGATATATTTTTTATTAAATATAATATATTTTTGCGATTTTGTTGGATTTATATATTGGAGTTATTTTCATTTTTAAAAACCCATGCTTTTGTTTAAATGTTATTTTGTTTTTATAACTGTTTGTTTATATTTATCATTGTAAAACGTATTGTGTACATTGTGTAAATTTTCATCAATTGTGTCATTTTCATCAGCTGTATCATCGTCCTTCACAATTTCTTCTACCTGCAGTTATAGTAACAAAAAAATGTTTAAACAAAAGCACGTGGTTTTTAAAAATGAAAAAATAACTCCAATATATAAATCTAACAAAATCGCAAAATGGTCTTAATCGAATTCCAACCAATCTTGAATATCTATGATTTAGTTTTAGAAATATCAATTTAAAAAACAAATTAATTATAAATTATTTTAATTTAGACCTTAATTTTGTGTTTTACATTAAATTTTACAAGTGCATAATTTAGCTACGAAGAAAAAATTGAAAAAAATGAAAATAAGTTTGTATCACGAAGTGTATCATGAAAAGAGTATCACGAAGTGTATCATGAAAAAAGTATCACGAAGCATATCATGAAAATTTTCAAAAGCAATCTCACTCACTTTTTCATTTTGTGGTATATAAAAATAAATTTCAATTTTCATAACATGAATGAAAATAAAAACATGAGACACAATATACCACAATGAGAAAATGAAATGTGTGCGTAAGAAGAAATTACCATAAATGAAAAATGAAACACATTGATTATATTTCATTCATGTACAGTGATACAAGATAACTGACCACAAATATTTTCTTTCGTGAAAATGAAATAATAAAGAACACCAAATACGTACCCTGGTTTAAACAAACAGGTTTTGCATAGTTTGTTTTTACGTATAACATTCCATTTGTCTCCACGACTAAAAGAAATGCATTTTTTACAATTTGCAATTGCCTTGCAGTTGTTGTTGTTACATACAAAACATTTTCTAACATCACGATCTTCACTGTGTGTATGAATGAAACCTTTGCTATTATTGTTAATATGTACGTGGTGAGCTTTTTCTCTTTTGTTGTTATAAGAGTTATCAACTGTTATACAGCCAGCAGACATCCCAATATTAAATACCCATTCGGCAAACTCGTATAAATTGGGTTTTTTGTTTTGATTTATCAGCTGTAATTTTTGTGTACCCCATTGTAATTGATACAAAGGTGGCAATTTTTTTAACAATTCTTGAAGAAGAGATGAATTATTTATTTCATTTAACAAATTAGATGCTTCAATTGTGGCAATTAAACTTCTAACGTTTATTGCAAATTCTGTAAATGAGGGTAAGTTTTTTTCATTAATGGAAGGAGTAAATTTAATCCGATTTTTAATTGAATTTACTATTTTTTCAGGTTAGCCATATAATAGCTGCAATATAGACATGACTCAAGACACATTTGAAGGATGAATCAAAATGTGTTGAACTTTTTTTAATGCGTCTCCCCTTAAAGATTGTTGCAACCGGATAAGGTTTTCGGCATTAGTGAATCCGCATATGTTGTTGGACCAGTCGTAGGTAGCCGAGAATAAAGGCCATTCTTCAGGTAAGCCGGTGAAAATTGGAAGTTCCTTTGGCAATGATTTACGGGCTTGAAGTTGCCCTTGATTTAGCTGTCTTATGGCAACAAAATTTTGTGGTACGTTTACCGGAGCGGTGTACGGAAACTTTTGGCCTTCATATATTGGAAGGCTGGGTAAACTGTTGTTTGCACAGTATTGAGTGGAACTGCTGGGAACATTTTGTGGTGCATAACGTGCATAGTTTTGCGCAGAACTTAAAGCCGCATAATTTGGCGGATTTAAACTAAAAGTTTGTTGTGTCGATTGACCACAAGGAACAGTATTGTTGAAAATAACCGGTTGATTAATGGATGTTGAGGCGGCAGTTGAAGACACAAGTGGAGGAACTAAATCCGAATAATCATGAAGCTGCCGTCGTTGTTGATAGCCAGTGTGGGCTGGAACTCCCGATGTAAATGTGGGCTCTACGGATGATGCCATAGCAGCAGTGGTTCTAATCAATGGATTATTTAAATAAGTTGAATTTTGTGAATTGTTAACAAAATATAAATTTTTTAAATTTAATGAATTTGATTGAGATTCTGAATAAACATTTTTGTTAGGCAGGTCTCGTGCCTGCGCTCCTGTTGTTTTATTTGAATTTTTATTTTCAGGTGGCGCTTAAAAATTAGATGGAACAGACTTTGAGGGGTCGATTGGCTTTGGATGCTCCTTCAACCAGTTACGAACCGAAACCAAACTGTGTGACGATGCGTTGCTATGGTTTTCTTCTTGATCTTCTAAGATCTTATATTTTTTGGCTAAGTATTCGCGGTTCAGAGCTCTTTCTTCTTCTAGAAGTTGTAGCCTTAACTGGACATGACGCGATTGGGAACTATTTGAGCGAATTGAGGGGCGCGAAGAAACACTTTTTAGTTGTATCTACCGGGTTTGAAATGCAAATTTGGCATTTGAAGGTTAGGTCTGATATTTCGTCTGCAGTGGCATTTGTGCAAGATCGGTGATAACTTTTTTGGCATTCCACGCAAGTTATCATATTTTGGACAGGGGGATCGAAACAGATAGGGCAGTTGGGACTAGCTTGTTGACCCTTAGATTCCATTTGTACTTACTGTGATTGGCAAAATAGGACGCTGTTAGGAGATTCTGCTTTCAGTCCTTGTAGAACGCTAAGGTTGTAGGAAATGTTTAGACAAAAAGAATTTTAAAATGTTGGGAGAGGAATCCGCCTCGCTAATGATTTCCACGGGATTTTGAATGAAGAAGACAATTGATTTCAATTCAAAATACAATTTATTTCCATCAACGTTTCTTATATTAAAATTCCTATAATACAATGAATTTAATTACATTTGTTTTTAAATTATTAAAGGAAAAACTTACTTTTTGGTATGGAAACCACTAGAAAATTATTTTATGTAAAAGCTTAACAATGAATAAAAATTCTTTAAGGTTAGCGGCAATCACCACGTCAGGCCAAGCCAAGTACAATGGTTATAATATTAGAAAATGGCGGTATGAAATCGACGCGTGAAGCGCAAAACACTCCGAAATAATTTGACATTTACAAAACATTAGAAAAATTAATAAACATATCTAAATCTAGGCAGATTTGCCAATCTTAATTTATGAAAAATAAACACATTTATGCAGGGTTGGAAGTGGCGGTAACACTCGCCATTAGTCAATAGATGGCGCATCTGAAATTCATTAGACATGTTCTGCCGTACAGGTAGTCTCCATTAAACATATTACGTTACCAATATTCAATGGAGTATTATTGATTTTCTATTTCCCTCGTATATAAATGAATATTTGCTAAAAACTATGCAAAAAAATTTGTTTTATGTAAATATTATTCTTTAATTTTTCAATTCAATATTCATTTAGATGTTAAAGATCACAATATTGCAATTTCTTCACGTGGATATGTTATTTTTTTTTTTTTTTTGTGAAAAAAAAAATGAACATAAATATATATTTGCCAATGCCTCAATACTCGAAAATTATATAGTTTAATGAAAACATACTATCTTCCCATATGAAAATTTGTTTTTGTAAAACCATATATGGAGACATGTCGAAATATAGATCTAAATCGATTTAACGATGTCCGTCTGCCTGTTAAAATGGCATATTTTCCATACAAATTGCTGTATTTTAGTACAATTTCATAGTAGCGACTGGTACATAATATATTTTCTCATATTTTCCCACCAGTCGCTTTTATTTTCTCATCAAATATTTTTCACCTCAAAATTGTTTTCACCAAAAAATTTGTTTTTACCACAAAAATAGTTTTCACCCCAAAATTTTTTTCCACCAGAAAAGTTGTTTTTGCTTCCAAATAAATTTTTTCAAATCCATAATTTTATTTCTTATTTTTTTTAATTGTTTGTTACATACAATAAATAAATTAATGATAAATAATATTATTCTTTAGTACTTTTTGCGGTACTATTAGAGCAACGGTTCCCAAGTGGGGGGTTGCGACCCTCAGGTGGTCCGTAGCTGTATCTGAGAGAAGTTCGTAAAAAATTGTTTAAAACTAAGAAGGTAACAATAAATAATCTTCCAATGTCAGTTACCCCAATTGTATTTAAAAAAATACGAACAAAAAATAATGAATATACCTCAATTTTCAAAACTTTGGAAAGAAATAAGAAACTCTGATAAAAAGTTGGAGTATTCTAATTCTTAGGACTTTTCAGACTCCGGACATATTTTTGTTTAATTGAATACACATTATTTTTTATTTCTGATATAGAAAACGTTCTCACATTCGAAAAAATCATTAGAGTTTGTTTAACCCATTATTGCCCAGGCGGTAATTTAACTTACCAGCACTTTAATCACGTGTAAAACCTACATTATATAAAAAAACTAAATTTTCTTTGGTGTATACTTTAACTTAATGTGTTTTAAGAAAACAATTTAAAGGATATTTATTTTTTGTTATCCTTTCGCGTTTGGGAAGGACTTTCGCCAAGCTCCAAAAAAGATCATATTTTAAAACAACTATAAAAATATTATAAAAAAATTTAATTTTTTTTTACACACTGGTTCAAAACCCTCATTAAATCTACTTTTATTATGTACATAATTCAATTTAATTTACCTCGACTAAATGTTTGAAATAACATCAATTATCCTTGTGGTAATTTTACTTACCATTGGGCAGTAACATATAGCAAATTAGGCAAGATTTAATAAAATCGCGAACAAAAGCACAATATACCCGCCATTAAGCGCTGTATGCTTAATACTTCTTATTGGCTCGCTATGGTTGGTTCAAGGAGCATTAAATAAGGCGAGGGCAACGGCGAATTCAATTCGTCGTAGTCAATTCGCCGAAAACAAAATTTGTCTTTTATTTGTCTAGATGGTGTACAACAACCAGGTGGCGTGGTAACGCCACCTGGTTTTTAAATTTTTGTATATGGTGTTGACGTGGTAACGCCACCTAGTTGTCGATTCGCCTTGGGTTTGTTAATTCAAATTTCATTCGAATTGAAAATGGGGAATTCCCTTTTTATCCCAAGGTTAGCATGCTGTAATAAATATTTTGTTTCAAGACTTTAGTCTTGCTTTTCTTTTCATGTGTAACAAAAGTGTAAGAGTGTTAAAAGTGAAATAATTATTTTTTATTGCGAAAATGCCATCAAAAAAGTATTTAAGAATTGAAGAAGTAATTGCCATTTTGGAAGATGAAGATGAAAATGAAGAAATTGCTGCGGTTGCATCATCCTCAAATGTCAACGTTGTGTATATTCCACCTGACGCAGACGAAATTTCAGATGAAGAGCAAATTGATGATAACGTTATGAATGATAATGGTGCAATAGATGTGGATATTGCTGGCACAGTTGAGCTTGAATATGAATCAGAAGACGAATCTGAAAATGATAAAATTGCGGAGCCTACCACAAAGCGATATAAATCTATAAACGAATTTAATGTACCCAAATGGACCAGAAGAATTTCATCATTTGATAAAACACCAGTAGATGTTGAAGAAGAACGTGTTCGTAATGTTGTTGAAAAACTAAGTGGAAAATCACCAATTGAACTATTTAATCTCTTTTTTGATGATGAAATGCTTCATTGAGCAAACTAATATATACGCCTCTCAGTGCAACGTGCCTTTTATTGTTGAGTCGCATGATATAAAACGTTTTATTGGATTTTTGTTCTTTACTGGCTATCATAAATTACCAGAATGGAAACTATACTGGTCAAATGATCCATCTTTTGGTGTTGGAATCATTCGTAATGCTTTTCCACGAAATCGCGCCGAAATGATAAAACGATTCATTCATTTAGCTGATAACACTAAAATTGATCCAACAGACAAATTCGACAAAGTGAGACCTATGGTAGACTTGTGCAACAAACGTTTTATACAGTTTGGAGTATTCGCTCACAATCTATCCATTGATGAGGAAATGATTCCCTATTTCGGAAGGCATTCCTGTAAAATGTTTATAAAAGGGAAACCTATCCGTTTTGGATTTAAGGCATGGTGTCTGACTTCATCAAATGGATATCTGTACAATATAAAACTGTATGGTGGATCGTCATCAAATTATGACAAGTCCATTGGATTAGGAGCTGATACTGTTCTCAGTTTGCTAAGAGTTGTAGAATCTCCACCGAGTCATACCATATACTTTGACAACTTCTTCACATCATACCACCTTATGTGTTTACTAAGCACAGAAAATTTTTTTGCTACAGGTAATTTGCTACTTTTATTATATATAAAACTGTTGTATTTGAATTTCGATATTTTAACAGGAACTGTTCGATGCAATAGAATCGGTAAAGCCCAATTGCCAGAAAAAATGACCAAGGGTGAAAGTGCAGCTCTTTTTGATATGACGAATGAAGTGTTGGCCATACGGTGGAGAGACAATGCACTTGTCACTGTTCTTATAAATCATGGTGCCATGGATCCAAAATCAAACACAAAACGTTATGATCGCGTAACCAAAACGCATATTAACGTAAAAGTTCCTGGCGCTATTGGGCAATATAACAAGTATATGGGGGGAGTTGATCTACATGACAACGCATTGGCTAATTATCGGATTGCTGTACGATCAAAAAAATGGTGGTGGCCATTGTTTATAAATTTGCTTGGTAATATGATGGTTAATGCATGGAAGCTGCATGTGCTGGTATCAACAATTGAACAAATAAAACCATTATCGCAACTACAATTTCGTGCAGCTGTGGTTAATGAACTACTTACATTTACAAGATCACCCACAAGTGAACAACCTTCAATGTCTTCATCAAATTTAAGAGAAAAATTGCCAAACCTTAACACAACAGTTCATTGTATTTTAAGATGTTCTGGAAACCCGAGACGTTGCGTAATTTGTCATACTCATACGCCTTTTGAATGTCAAGTATGCAAAGTGCGGTTGCATCAAAAATGCTTTTCTTTATACTCAAAGCACTTGGATTAAAATTTAAAAGCTACCAAAAATTTAAAATGTAAAACAATTTAATCAAAATGTTTATTTTACTTGTTCTTTTTAATGAATTTTTTAATTTTTAATAAATATCTTTTACTAAAATAAGAATTTTAACTTTAAATCAAATTCTTGTATTATTCCAAAAACACTTAACATATCTGCCCACTGGTAAGTAAACTTACCATCTCATATCTCAGAAACCAATTGTTCCATTTTCTCAAAACTTTAAATATATCTTAGTTGCACCCAAAAACTACTTTGTGCAAAGTTTCAGCGAAATCGGTTCACGTTTTCGGGTAGCGGGCAATAATGGGTTAAGAATCAATTTTTCCTATTATAAAAATCACAGATACTTAGAAGCTTTTTTATAGAAAACGCCTCAAGATCCTAGTTTTTAAGTTTTTTAGGGTAATTTAATGAAAGATAAATCTCTTAAATTCTGTAAACTTGACAATAATAAAAACGTTTTTTCATCTTTCGTATAATTTACTACTATTATTTTCTGAAAATCTTTAGATGTAAATGTTTTTATTTAAATATAAAATTTAAAAATTTGGGGTCCGTCAGCCAGTAAAAATGTCTCGAGGGGTCCGTGAAGTTAAAGTTAGTGGGAACCGCTGTATTAGAGCCTTAGAAGTACTTAATTAATTCATTCTTTTTTATTTATTTTATTTTTTGTTTATTGTTATTTTATTTTTGGTACTATGGTATTATGCAATTGCTTGCATGCTTTTTTCTCAATTCCCTTTTTAAAGTTGCTTGCTAAGTTTTGCCTGAATATGTACTATAAGCACCAAAAGAGGAATACATATGAGTGCGAAAGAAAAATAACAAAAGCGTGCGAAAAATGAAAACCGTGCTTGGTGTGTTGCCCCGCTTGCTTCTCTACACCGTTCGCCATCCTAACAAGAATTCCATGCAATAATTATATGCAAAAAGCCGCCGTTTAAATTGACTCATAGATGTCTTTTCCTATTTATATAAATCTAATTACAATAATTGCGTAAGTAACACCTAGATGGACCTGCTGTTGAAAACTTTAATCGTTTATATTTATAATATAGCTATTAATTGACACTACTGCTTGTCAAAAATGACAATTGAGAACATTCGTTCAAGTTTTTTGGCCATTTAATTTAAAATGGAATGTATTTTTTAATATTTTTGTCTAAAATAAATAATTTAAATCAAATCAAATCATCACATTAATATTGAAAACAAACAAACAATTGCTCATCAATTCATATTTATTAGAAAATCGGTATGTTACAATAGATAGAATACAATATTTAACTTCTAAATGGTTCTATATTTTTTCTGTTATTTTCATATTTGGCATTCAATACCTTTTTATAATAACGGTAGTTGGCTACCACAGCTACTTTAAGACCGATATAAAAATTTTCAAAATGGCCGTTCCATTCAAGGCAAGTGTCTTTTTGTATAACCGGGTTTATTGCGCTATTTTACCGGTTACCGGTTTGAAGAGCGTGATAGACAACTACCGTTATAATGAAGAGGTATTGCTTAACAACCATGGTTATTTTCCATTGATAAGCTTTGTTGGTTTTTCGTTTCATTCCATAAAATGTTTTTTTTGTTTGTTTTTCTACCAATTGAAGTTGTGCCAATCAATGACATTGTTTTTTAAAGAAAAAAATATAAGTTGTAACTATTTATCAAGAGGTGGCGCATGAGAAACTGTATTCTCTCCCTTAGGCATATTGTCCCACATCAATTTTTTAAAGAAAGAACATTCGTTGCAACTATTTGTCAGTGCGTGACTCATCAGAAAGTGCATTCTCTCCATTAGGCATATTCTGGTGCAGAGCTAGTCCACATTAGCCAGTAACAAAAATGAGTATTTGCCAAAAACTATGCTTTAAAATGTGTTTTTTGTGCAGTCGAGTGGTTAAAAAACTAGTGAAAATGTGAAGGTGCCTCTAAATTTTCTATAGAAATTTGATACAATTTCATAGTAGCGACTGGTACATAATATATTTTCTCATATTTTTTTCACCTCTAAACTGTTTTTCCAGCAAAAAAGTTCTTTTGATATCTAAAAAAGTTCTACACCTCAAAAAATTTTTCCACCTACATAATTTTACTTCAAATGTTTTTTTATATTATTTGTATCAAAAACAGTAGAAAACATCTTTTTAGGATAAAAAGCTACTTTGATAATTTTCAAATCGTATAAACTTTTTTGTAAACAAATGATTTTTCAATCAATTATAATTATTTTTTTTATTTATTTGTGCTATTTCATTACCATTAGTAATGAAATTTTAATGGAAAAAATTTCATTATCATCAAATGGTAATGATTTTTTTTTATTTGCATTAGTGTCAACTAATGGCAATGAAATTTCAATGGTAATGAACAATTTCCAAGTATGTGCCATGTTTAAATCAATCTCAGATAACTGGATGAAAGTAAATAAAGTCCTTACCAATAACTCACAAACGCAAAGATTATCAATATAAATATTTTAATTGTGCAATGCTTGGTTGAGCTGTGTGCTAGTTTCGACGTTATTTTCAAAAACCTTCAAGGATGTAGTTTCCCTTTGATATGTTTTATTATTCCATCAATCAACCGCCTTAAGTTAAGAAAAATGCTGTTCAAGCAATTTCAGCTTTAAAGAAAACATTTTGGAAAAGTTAGAAGAAATCTGGGTTTCAAATTTGAGTATATGGCGCAAAACAGCTATTTTTTGTATCCACCAGCAATTTATGAGCAAGAACGTGATTTGGGTGAAATAAAAGAGTTCGGCATTAAAGAAATTACATATTATGAACAAAATGAGGCTCAATCAATTCCTACATTATCAACTACAACAACGGATTTACCATACAACTTAACATCTTTATTAATTTCGTCGACATTGTCATCCCCCACAGTAATATTTCAAGTGAAAATACTTCACCTAATTCAAGTACAAACAAGTGCATTTTTTCCAAATTTATTGAGACGCTCTATTATGTCTGCACCAGAAAGTGCAAGGGAAGAGGTATCACGCTACAGTATGGAAAATATATTGATCGATGAACATTTTGACGTACTGCAGTTGTGGAGAGCCAATTCTGCAAAATATCCAAGATTGTCAAAGCTAGCGTTGCGTCAAAGCCATTCTTTTCTTTGGCAGGAAATATTATTACTGAAAAGCGGAATAGATTAGCCCCCAAAACCGTTGACAACATTTTGTTCCTTAATTCTTTTTATAAGACTATTTCCTTTTAATTAGAAAACTATTTATAATAAACAATTTTTTATTTAATTTATTTCTTTAATATGTACATGAGTCATTCTATATGAAAACATCCAAAAAAAAATAACAAATTTTGGATTTTGTTAAAATTTTGTTTAAATATTCCTAAGGGTTCCCAGAACCAAAATTCAAGAGGATTTAATTTTTGCACACGGCACTCCCGGTTTACGCAAAATAAAAAAACTAAAAAGTCTTGTTTTTGTGCGTAGTGGTTTGAGCTGTTAAAATTTTTCTGCTAGAGATATCTACATGATCAAGGCATTTAGTTATTTTTACTCCTCTCGGATTTACAGGGTTTTAGAGAAAAGCCTTTTTGATTTCTTGAATGTATTTAAATACTTTCCTCAATTGTTATATACAGAGAAATTAAAATAAAAACAAGAGTATTATGAAGTAACACAGAATAATTATGGACTAAAAAATATATTTAATAAATTCAGTAGATTTTTTTATGTTAAGAGAACATACTTTTTATGTAAAGAGAACATACTTTTTTATGTTTAAGAGAACATACTTCATGTAAAGTATAAAATTTCTGTATTTTAGCTTTTCTTTAAACACCTGCCTGTGAGTTCAAAAGGAGTGGAAATAACAAAACGGGCCTTGAAGTGTTATAAAGTTAAATGTATATTTAATTTTAATTGTAAATGGCGTATTACCAAAAATTAAGTGTAAAGAATGTGCAAAAAGGATGAGTACGGAAACTATTAGAATGGTCACAAATTTTTATGACGACGAAATTAGTAGAATAATGCCAGGCCAAAGACATTGCGTAACTGTTCGAACAAACTTATCCACTTCTAACAGTAGGATTTTCGACTTTCGCTTCATTACGTCCAAAAAATTGTATTTTAGCGGGAGCAGCTGGCACCCATACTGTGTGCGTTTGCTGTATTTGCCGAAACATGAAGCTAATGTTAATGGTATGTAATATAAAATTCACTTACAAGTACTTTATTTAAATAAAATAAAACTTATTCCACGATTCTTAATTACCCACATTTAAACTATAACTTTTCTACTTTAAATGATAAAAATATACCATGTGCCTATTTTCTGCCACCACTGTAAAATTTTTTATCATAAAAAATCTACTGAATTTATTAAATATATTTTTAGTCCATAATTATTCTTTGTTACTTCATAATACTACTTGTTTTTATTTTAATTTCTCTGTAGATAACAATTGAGGAAAGTATAAAAATACATACAAAAAATCAAGAAAATAACTAAACGGGTCTTGAAGTCCTATAAAGTTAAAAGTAGGGAGTAAGTACTCTGAAAATTTCAGTTTTGTATCTGCTAACCAACATATCGAATTTTAAGTCTGAAACATGCAAATTTTATTATATTATTTAAATACAGTGGATTCCCGATTAAACGAACTCTCGATTTAACGAACACGCAAAATTTTTACATTAAGTACTGTGTATAACGAATTAAAATCCAATATAGTACTCGATTTAACGAACACTTATACATATAAAAAATATGTATTGCCATATAGCTTTGATTTTATCTTTTAATTTTTGATGAACACATCGTTAAATCAAAGTTTTAATTTTTTCAAAGCATTCGAATACATTAATTTTACGAGATCTTCAAGAGAAAACCATTGAAAATTTGTTCGAAGAATCGCAAAAGCAAACCTCAATAACAAGTTTTTTTAAATAATTACTTTTTTAATTTTTTATATATAATTCCTTTTTGATTAATTTTTTTTATAAAATCCATTTTTTAATTAAACCCATATGACACTACATTTATTTTATATTGGATTGATATTGACAGATACTTATTTATTTTCTATAGTTGAACTCCGCACTCATTATTTTTTTGTAAGAATATGCATCATTTTTTCATCAATACAAAATCAATAGGAAATCTAGCAATTGTATACGGGCTTAGTAAGATATGATATAAATTGTCCTTTTAATTTGCATGAATAAATTTTTTTTGTTTAGTACTGGATTTAACGAACTTTTCGATTTAACGAACAGGGCTGTCAATCAATTGTTCGTTAAATCGGGAACTCACTGAATATACAAAAAATCAAAAAGGCTTTTCTTTAAACCCCTGTAAATCCGAGAGAAGTGAAAATAACTAAACGGGTCTTGAAGTGTTATAAAGTTTAAAGTAGGGAGTAAGTACTCTGTAATTTTCAAGTTTGTATCTGCTAACAAACATGACCAAATTGTAGCCTTAAATATGCAAATTTTCAAAATTTCAAGTAACGATTTTTTCATAACGAGTTGCCAGATTGAGCCAATTTTAATTTTGTATTTTTCTCCGACATGTCTAATTTGTGTCTGTGAATTATTATGCTTTTATATTCATTAGCGCCGATACTGAAGTTCATTGAAAAACACAAAAAACCAATGAAATATGCTTATTTTGAATACCACGTTATTTTTCGGGTGTATGAATTGAGTCAAATTTTTGATAGAAACTATAATGATTCAGCTTTAAAACGATGCCTTGATCATGATAATATCTCTAGCAGAAAAATTTTAACAGCTCAAACCACTACGCACAAAAACAAGGCTTTTTAGTTTTTTTATTTTGTGTGAATCGGTAGTGCCGTGTGCAAAAATTAAATCCTCTTGGATTTTGGGTTTTGAGACCCTAAATCTAATATATGCCAGCTTTGCCGATTTGGTGATTTCATACAGAATAACTCACATGTCAAATATATTGCATTCATTTCCCATGTAAAATCGAGCGCTGAGTCCGAAAATGAAGTCCAAAAGTAGAACAGTTTTTGGGATGTTGCCAAATTTTTCAATTTTAAAAAAAGTGATTTTACATAAATAAAAATATATCGGGGCCAAAACACTGGATTTAAAATTTTTATATTTTTTTAATTTAAGTTTAATAAATTTTACATCAATTCTTCATACAATACTTTTCAATCCGATTATCGCGAAATTTGAACGAAATAATTTTTAGCGGATTCTAATAAAGAGCCTCTTTTATTTAGTGTAATAGATCAGACTTAAACTTTAGAAATAAAATTTATAAAATGTTAATTTACAAGGGAACTGTCCCAACCCGAACTCTCAGATCTTAATGTCATTCAGATATTTTATATAGGAGAAATAAGTAAAAGACACGTATTTTTTATAGCTGCTAAATCTCACATTTAGTAGGGTCTAAAATGATCCCATTTTATGTTTTTTCTTATTTTTGCCTGTCATTTCAGAGAAACTAAAGGTTCATAAATGTACAATATTTTTGTTAGTCGAAATAGTCTGTTTCAAATATTAAAAAAAGTTATTTTTGTAAAGGTTAAAGCTCGAAATCACATATATTGAAGTTTATTTAATTTAAACGAAGGGGTGTCTGAGGGTTTTTGATATTTGAAATCGTATGGTTTTATTTCGACTTTCCCCAAATAGCTTTTTTCATCCATATTTAAAAAAATTTAAAATTGTGGCAACCTCGAATCCAAATATAGGTGATATTGGTACAAAATTTTTAAGGATACAAAAAAATAAATTTGATTTTAAAAATTTTAAGACATGCTCCCATACAGGAATTATATATTTTGGCGACCCATCTTTTTACCCTTAAACGTAGGATTGGGTTGCTATAAAAACACGTGTACCTTATTTTTTGCTACTCTATAAGATATCTGAATCCCATTAAAATCCGAGATTTCAGGTTTGGTTCAGTTCCCTTGTTAGTGCAATAGCTTATTATATTGAATGAAGAACTTATGTGGAATTTAATAAATTTCTTTAATTAAAAAATAAATAAATTTAAATCCAGTGTTTTATTTTTATTAAAGTAAAATCCCTTTTATAAAAAATGAAAAATTTGAAAATTTGGCAATATCCCAAAAACTGCTATACTTTTGCACCATTTTCAGATTCAGCGCTAGATTTTACATGGGAAATGAATGCAATATGTCGTAATACGCTAAATTGTTCTAAATTTGTCAACCAGTGTAATAAATGTAAAAGTAAAGAAAAAATAAATCAAATTTGAAATAAGCAAAACAAATCTTTATTTCTTTGTTGAACTTTGTTATAAAAAACGTTGCAAAAATGAGAAGTACCGCACTAACGCAACAGACCACACACACACAACCTCAAAATGAGTATTTTAATGTTCGTGTTCGAGTCATAGTTATTTTGCATCGTGCATACACACTGAGTGAAGGAAAATCTAAATCAAGTGTGCCCAAGCCCTATGCGCTTGGTGCTCATTTGCATGTGTAAAAGCATGTGTAAAAGTAATTAGTTAGTAAATTTTATCTGTACTCAACAATAAAAATAAACTGTATGTTAGCATAAAATAGCTTTTTCCGTTGATTTGTGAGTTAAATAGAGATATTTACAATTGGTATTTCGGCACAAAGAATGTTGATGAAAGTCGTAGCTGACCAGAAAATGCATTCCATTCGGCTGGTGTCTAATAACTTTTTCTGTGTATTCTCCATGTTTACTAAAATTAAAAAATAAGGAAAAAATTGTTTCATTTGAAAAAACTTTTCCTATGATCTCGAGTCAAACTAAAAATACATTTTCATACATATAAGTATTAAAAAGATCAACTATAAAATATAAACAATATTAAAATATAACTTGGCACGGTTAAAAGAATTGTTTAAACATATGTAAACACAATTTTAAAAAACACATGTCTTTAGTATTAGCTAATAGCTAATTTGGACATACGGTAAACAAAGGAGAATATAAATAACACAAAAATAGTTAGTAAATTTCATCTGTACTCAACAATAAAAATCAACTGTATGTTAGCATAAAATAGCTTTTTCCGTTGATTTGTGAGTTAAATAGAGATATTTACAATTGGTATTTCGGCACAAAGAATGTTGATGAAAGTCGTAGCTGACCAGAAAATGCATTCCATTCGGATGGTGTCTAAAAACTTTTTCTGTGTATTCTCCATGCTTACTAAAATTAAAAAATAAGGAAAAAATTTTTTCATTTGAAAAAACTTTTCCTATGATCTCGAGTCAAACTAAAAATACATTTTCATACATATAAGTATTAAAAAAATCAACTATAAAATATAAACAATATTAGAAATTAGGAACTCTATTCGGCATTTTTGGAAAAACTCAATTTTGGTAACAGTTTTGTCAATATTTTGTAATTTTCTTATTTTTATGTTATTTTCCAATAAATTACACGTTAAACACGCGTGACGCGGAAAAATCACGTCACGCGCACATCTCCAGTGGCATTGTTATTTAGCATAACTGCGTTGCTGCTTACTTCTGAATTAGTTTTTACATTTTCCTGCAAAATACCGTGATCTGATTTAATTATTGTGGCAACCCGTGTCGAGACACACACACACAACCAGGCCAAGAACGAGAGAACAACTGTCAAACGAATGAGTAGACGTTTTAAGTCAGTCGTATGAGAACAGCCAACCAGTGTGTTACTTAATTGTGCTAAAGAAGTAAACCAAAGTAATAAATTACCAAAGTTAATTGTTGTAAACTAAATTATAATTGTTATTATATTGGGTGAGTTTATAGGTTTTTACAATTATGTCAGAACCATCAACATCAAAACCTGCATCGGCTTCTCCATCAGCCATTTCCTCGGTAGAAACGCGTCAAAGACTTGGTGGGCAGAACAGCGCATCAGATAACCGGTGTCAAACTGCCGTCCAATAGGCAAGTCCTACAGGTCTTCTTTCATAACATGCGTTTTGTGAAGCTCGACGCAAAGAAAAGTGCAAAATTAACGCTCGATGCAGTGTATATTTTTCTGTGGCTTGGAAACAAAAGGAGCTTGCATTTACCAACGATCTGGACAATTTGTTTGATATTGCGACTGCAGATGCCCTAGAAACCATTCAAATTGAAGAAGATAAGAAGTTTCTCATTCGACAACGACAACCAGGACGCCCGGGATGCATGATTGGCTGCGATATGGTTTTATTTCTGCGAGAAAAAAGAGCATCGGTACGAAAGGAGAAAGAGAAGCAGAGAAAGCGGAAATTTGAAGAAATGTCCAAGTCGAAAGATAGTGGTTCGTATTTGGCTTTATGTCATTTTCTATCTTATTGATTTATGTAATACATAACACATTTTAAACTTTTTGCAGCCGGCCAGTATACAGAATCGAGTGATGAAGGTGAGTTTGAGGTTATGGAAGGAATTGTTGAAAAAGCTGAGGACGTGGGTGAAGCGATTGAGGAGAGCACTGCCGATGCCGAAGCTGGTGACATCGTAGAACCGCACAAAAGTGTACAGAAGAGAGGGCGTAGACATTTTCTAACGCCACGACTTGCTTCTGCGCTTGACCACGCCAAGCTAACCGATCCAATGGCAGCTCATGTGTTGATAGCCTGCGCCGATGCATTGAATTATTCCGTAGACAAGCTGGCTATTAACCGAACAACGATTAATCGATATCGTCGAGAAAACCGCCGGAAGGAAGCAGAAGTTATCCAGACCGAATTCGATATAAGTACTTATAAGTCATTCGTCTCTTCCCCTAAACAGTTAAGTATTAATAAGCCGCTTGTCGTACATTGGGACGGCAAAATGTTGGTTGACCTTGTAGGCAGCACAAAAGTTGAGAGAGTTGCGGTAATGGTCAGCTATGATGGGACTTCAAAGTTCCTTCGAGCATCTCAAATAAAATCTTCAAGCGGAAAAGATACAGCTGACGCTGTTCACAATCTGTTGGTTCGTTGGAACATTGTCGATCGAGTTGAAGCAATGTCATTCGACACGACCTCCAGTAACGCCGGAGCTCAGCTCTCAATGGCGCTTGCATTATCTTGCAGAAACCACAGTATTGCCGTCGAGAACTGCTGCACTTGGCCTGTCGCCATCATATTTACGAAATCGTTCTGCGCCAGGTTTTTGAAGTGAAATTGTCGACAAGCAGCGGTCCTGAAGTTCAATTGTTCGAGAGATTCGCGAAAGTCTGGAAGAGTCTTGACCAGACTGCATTCCAGAATGGTGTCGAGGACGAAATCGTTGGTTCAAAAATTCCCCCCGATGAACAAGCCACCATCAGAAATTACTGCAATCAGCAGTTGAAAGAACGTCACCCTCGTAATGATTATAGAGAGTTTCTCCAACTGGTTGCTGTTTTCTTGGGTGAAACACATTACGGTAGCTTCTGTTCTCCTGGCGCTACCAGCCACGCGCGATGGATGGCAAAAGGCATTTATTCACTTAAAATTTTCCTTTTCCGCAACCATTTCATAATGATGGCTAGAGAACTGAGTGGATTGCGCGACGTGTGCATTTTCTTGACGCGAATCTACATTCGTGCATGGATTGGTTGTCAAATCCAATCAATGCTCCAAACCAGGATTTCAATTTCATACGAGATTCCATTGAATACGCTCAAATTGATGCTCCAGTTTCTGCTGCCATATTGAAGAAGATGAGTCACCACATGTGGTATTTATCAGCAGAACCAATGGCTTTGGCTTTCTTTGACTCGAATGTTTCTCTTGAACAGAAAAGAAAAATGGTTGAGCGCCTTGCATACAATGAGCCTATTATTGAAGTGGATCAAAATCGGGCCGTTTCAAAACCGCAAACATTCGCGAACCATAGCTTGAGCGACTTCATTTCAAACAAGACTAACAATTTCTTTGTGCGGTTCGGTTTGTCGCCGGAGTTTTTGGAATTTGACCCATCAACATTGGAAACCAACGAGAGTTTTAAAGAAGGCCGCGTTTTCTGCAAAAATTTAGCCGTCGTTTATGACACCGCTGAAAGAGGAGTGAAGTTCATGAAGGACTATAATCGGATATTGATCAACAAAGAAGACGAAAAGCAATTCTTATTGCAAGTTGTTGAAGCTTATCGCAAAAAATATCCAACGTTCAAAAAACTTCTTTAGTTAATGTTTAAGATATTGTAACTTTATTATTTTTTATCAGATTTTTCTGAGTAATAGCTTAGTGAAAAGGTAAGTGAAGCATAACATAAAAATAAGAAAATTACAAAATATTCACAAAACTGTTGCCAAAATTGAGTTTTTTCCAAAAATGCCGAATAAAGTTCCTAATTTCTTATAATAAAACTTTGTCTTATTATTCAACTCAATTTTGGGTCCACTTAGAGTTATCGAATCGAGCCCAAATTTTACATGGAGCATTGTGGCATAAAATGGAAACTTTTTGGACCCTACTCTCCTATGCGCCGCCATTTTGAAAAATAAGGGCAGGTCTAATGTATACATTGAAAACCATTGTCTGTATGTATTCATCTTGGAACTCCATATCGAAATACAATTTCGTTTAAAATGAATATTGAACGATCTTCTGCTGTGGCTTCTATAAGCGCAAATTATTCGACACAACGGCTACAAATATCTTCGATTACCAAAATCCATTGATGACCTCAATTTGTGCGTAGAATTGATCCAATAAGATCTATGGTTACCACTTTAAATCGTAGATTGCTCGAAACTGTACAAAGTAAACCAGCTGGTTTCAAATTTGTTGATTTGTATTATTGACAGTCTACACATTTTTTTACGTGAGCTTCAATTTCTGATCTCATACCTTGCCAGTAATAGTGAGTTAGAATACGGTTGAATGTTCTTTCTATGCCATAATGCCCTGGATTGAGGTCATCATGAATTCCCCATAAAATTGTGGTTCTCATCAATTTTGCCACTACTCACACTTTCGAAATCCTAATTCGAACAATACCGGTACAACTCTCCATCTATCATAATGTAACCATGGTTTGTGCATCTAGTTACGTATTCGTCTTCCAGTTGTGATTTTCTTATTTCAACTGAACCTTTTTGAGGAAAATCTATGGATATAAAATGTTATATTTCGCATGTTATATTTGTATGGCTTTCAATAGGGAAAGTTGGTATAGACAGTGTGTCTGCCACACCGTTTTGTCTTCCAGATGTGTACTCAAGCAGTATATTGAAAGTTTGCAATTGCGGAGCCCATCTGGCTTATCGGTGGTATGTTAAAATTGATATTTCCGAACCTTCAATGTAGCCACGAAACTTTTTATTGGCCCACATGACAGCTAAAGCTTCTCGCTCTGTCGTGGCCAAAAAAAATATTGAAAAATGCGTGAATTAAATTAAAAAACAGTTTTTTATGAAAAAATCTTAAAAAATAGGGTTTACTATTCATTAAACATTTAATTATGATCTCGAATCTGATAATCTATCCTTAAATTAAGTTGATCAAAAGAAATGTTTTTTACTTTTATCCTTAGTCCCTTCAACTCTGAAGTGTCCACCAATATCTGAGGAATGAAATTCTTCAATAATTTCGTTTCTTTGATGAGAAGAAACCAAAAGTTGAGCTTCTTCTTAATCCCGAGAATAACGATATAAAACACCATTATTTCATTTTTAGGACCAGATAATTCGAGAGAATTAATGATTTTAGACAGTTACGTATCCTGTAATTGTTGAATTCTTAATTCCTTCGCAGATTTAGATAGAATATCAATTTTAAATAAATTTATATCACAGAAAAAAATTGGTCTTGATAAAAAATCGGCTGCACTATTTAATTTTCCCTATACATATCTGGCTAATCTTCCGGATGGTGATTTAATGTTCATTAACCATTTAAGAGGTTGGTGATCGGTTAACAAAATAATTGTTGTTCCTTCAAAATAACCTCGAAGTTTGTTTACAGCCCAGACAATTGCTAAGGCGTCTCGCTTAATTGTTGAGTAATTTCGCTCAGCATTAGTTAATAATCTTCTTGCATATTCAATTGGGTGTTCTTTATCACCCTCCCCCTGCACCAAAACAGCTGCAATTGCATTACAGTACAGGTTACCAAATAAATAAATAATTTCGTTCAGCTGAATTTTGATTGTTTTCTGTTTTGATTTTTTGTTCAAATAAATACAAAAGAAATAAAAAGTAAAACAAAGATGAATAGAGAAATTTAAAAAAACTTGACCTGGCCGGGGATGTATCAAAAATTTAAAACTCTAGTAGTAGGTAAATACCTTCAATTTTTGCTTCCTTGTATACAAGTTGTTGCTGTTTTACAACTTCCGAACTTCTCTGCTGAAATGATCTTTCATGTAGCTCATATAGCATAAGCCAAACCAGATTTTCCTCAGTGGAATACTAAAAAAAATAAAAATTTTAGTAAATATAGGGTGGGCCAGCTTGGACGCAGTTTTAAAACATTATTGACTACAGTACTTTTTGGTTATAGTCCACTTCGATATAGTCCATTTGGCGATATAGTCCATATTGTCTGACTTGACTACCCTCTAAAAGTCAATTTCATACAAAATAAATTATATGCATATAAGAAATATGGACTTATAGTCACATTGGGGTTATAGTCCGCAATTTGTGTGCACATTAGGCTTGTGACCATAAGCTAAAAGTACTGTATTGACTTCCCCAGTAAAAAAGTTTGGATATAATGATATGTGTCCATATCTAATAATATATTATCATATCTATTTACATAACTCAGAATGCATTACCAAATATCATTTTATATTACATTCATTTTTTTAAAGTGCCTTATATTGTGCCATATATAACCACATCTAGTTATATATTGATCCTTATAAATATGTATTTGATTTATATGATAAATATATGGTATATATTGCCAGCATTGTCAGCTAAGTACCTAAACATATGCAAACTATTCCACAAAACAACTTATCAACTTTTCACTTTGCACTTATCATATTTTCGTCAATTTGCAAATCTTTATGTTCCTCAGAACTATAAAATTTAACAAGTTTAATTTGCAAAGTCTTTGTAGTTTTTATATTCTCTTTGAAATTTCTGTTTTATGATCTCTTTGTAATTTCTGTTTGCAAATAATTATGCTGACTCGTTCCACAAAAACTGTAAATTATATTTTTGCAAAGCAAATTTTGATAAGTTTGTCAAAAATTTGCAAGATAAACGATCGCTTTACAAATTCATATTGTTATAACTAGTTAGCTTTCAAAATATTAACACGTGATTTTTTGCCCGAATTAATTTTTGGGACTACAAAACTTTAATATTAAAAAGTGTTTCGTTTTAATCAAATTCAAGTTTATTTCCTTTTAAATAAAATTAGAGCACAATACACAGCACAGTCATGCTTTGCCGGCTGAAAATCAAATGCTACTACCCAGCAAAAAAAGTAGCAAAGAAAAATGATATCTTTTGATGTTCCAAAATAAATTTTGAATTTGTAATTAAGATTTTAACAGGTCATCAGTTATTGGGCCTTGGCCTTATTTTCGCAATCTCCCGTTAGCTTTCTACCTGGGAATTTAACTGATACATTTATTGTTGTTTCACATATAAAGTTTGAGTTTACTGTTGGTTAAATTTTAACGGGGCATTCAGTAATCCGGCCTTATTTATTAAATTACTTTATTCGAAATTTTTGCAATTTTTACTATAATAATTTGTTTACTTTTTGTAACAATAATAACTACGATTTTAAGAATTTAAAATCTGGTAAATTGTAAGTAAAAGATTAAAACAAATCACTTAAACTTAAACCATAGTTATAAATGTCAAATTTATTAACTATGGCTTAAATTTCATTAAAAATCACATATTTGGAAATTGTGAAAAAGAACTGCCTTAGAAGAGGATTATCAGAACTAAACGATACTTTGGAATCAATGAAATATTAATTCCTTAAGAATCAGTTCCATTTATTTTGCTGGGTATATATATATATATATATATATATTAGGGCGGGTCGATTTGTAGGGAGTGAAAAAATTCACCAATTTCCCTATAATTTCCGTATTCTATGGGTTATTCCATGAAAATTTGCCGAAGGAACCATACCTCTATCGTTAAAATCGAGTCCCCTACTTTTTGTTGGTAGATTTTTTCCCAAATTGACGTTCGTATGAAATATTACCTACACGTTAACATCCATAACTCAAAAACTATCGATCGGGTTTAATCGCCAGTAGGCGCGTTGGAAAGGTGAGCTATTTTAATAAATTTACAAAAAAAATCTCCAACATTGGTCCAACGGTTCAAAAGTTACGGGCATTTTTGTCCAAATTTTGGAGCCTTTTTCTATTTTTTTCATGATTTTGTCCAAGAATATTACTTTCATGACCATTGTTTTGGCTCAATCCATTATTTAATTCAATTTACAATTCAAAACGAAGAGTTTAAGCCCAAATTTATCGAATTCGGTTGATTAATTCATGCGATATTGCTAAAACAAAATAACACATAAAACCAACTTTTTGATTTTTTTTCCCTTTTTATTTTTTTTTTCTACAAAAATTCAAATTAAGAGATAATAAAGTATCTATCAACCTATTATCAAAAAAAATATTCAATTTGAGTGTAGTAAAAGACAAAATGTGAAAAAAAACATTATTTTTTCTGAAAGTCTTGTTTGCTTTCAAGTCTGGGTGTTTTCGTACGGCTCTCTAATGTCGTCGCCATAGCGCCTTCTACATTCTTTCCTGCAACTCGTTTAGCAGTGGCAGCCAGCAATTGGACATGTCTTTCCGTTCCTTGAATGTGTAAAGGAATTTGTGGATCATCGAACGGTGGCACTTCGTAATTTAAATATCCCTCCAAATGTTCATACGAATAACTTTGCGTAAACGGTGGTTCGAATAAAATGGTATCGTCATTTAAATCAATCATATTTGTATATTCCGTACAATTAAAGTTTATAAGAGATTTTTTATAAACTCTAAGTTCCGTTGGGTCGACAATATCTCTTCGGTAATGTAAAATCTTCTTTATAGCAATGTTTCGTTTTTCCATTCTATCATCAAACAACATAGATAGCAAGATATTTTCTGAGTGTGCAAAATATGGATTATCTTGAATTACTGTATTTACAACTCCAAGTAAATTCCGTGGTAAAAATCGTGTCCAAGTAATAAATTTAAAAAGTAATGTACTACCGTATGCGGCAGAGCTATAATACTTAACATTGAAATACATTGGCGTGTATACTTTTATTATATAGTTAGCCAGAATTTTTAAATTTTCAGTTGGATTATTAGTTGTCACATACAACCGTAATAATCTATTGGCTTTGGTCAGCCAACGAGAATGTGCAATTGGCCCTGGTTTTATGTGAGATAAATCCGCAGGAACCACACCATTAGAAATTGCATTGGCCATTAACATCAAGTACCTCGAATCAGTAGATAATTCTTCTGGATTTAAATCACCAGGAGGCATATTTTCCAAAGCGATTTCCTCAAAATCGGTTACCACCTGAAAAGAAAACATAAAAGCTAGAAAATAGAATAAAAAATGGTAAAGAATTAGCTATAAAAATTACATACCTGAAGATTTTCACAATCAGCAATTTTTAAGCTCAACTTTCCAGTAGTTGATCGTGGTCCAGTGGTGGTTGATTTGTCTAAAGTGTCAAACAAATGTCTAAACGGAAGCTCGTTAAAGTGCAGAAGACACACAAACCAGCGCAGTGGTCTCTTTAACTGTTTTTCGAATAGTCGCAAAATTCCACCGTGTACGCCAGTATTTGTTGGTTCACCATCAGCGCATATGGCAATTAATGAATCGAGAGACAATTGTTTTTCTCGGAAGAATTCGATCAATTTGTTGACTTTGCTTGCCGCAGTTTCACTTTCTAGTTTTGTGTAGCCTATCAATTGAGAATTTGGTTCCCCCAAAACAACTAGATGAGGTTCTTTAACCATCCTTGGATGCAACTTCTCATCAATTTTTTCTACAGTTAGAGCATAATTTTTCCTGCCGTCGAATGAAAATGATATCAAATTCGAGGCATCATACCGCTTACGAAGTGCGTCTTGTCTCCATTTTTCTCTTTCTCTACGAAGTTTACTTTTATCCATGATGACAAGATTGCCATGAGCATCTTTTACGCCCAGGTCTTCCATCAGAGCTGTTGCCAATGCTGATCCCATTCTATCATGCACACCAAATCTGTCACACATCATTGCATAGTTTTTAGTATTGTATCTGGGAGTGTATGTTTGTGGTGGTAGAACTAATTCTGAACCTCCTCTCACATCAACTTCCATTTCGTCATAATGTGGTTCGTATGTAGGATCGTTGCTCACTGGGATTGTTGGTATAGTCGTTGGTATCGTCTCTTCACTTCCACTATCGTGTTCCGGTATCGTTTGTATTCTTTCATTATATTGATCGCGCATGAAATCTTTTAAGTTTTCTGGGATAGATCCACATGAGCAGTCGTTTTCTTTCAAGTTGCATTTACATTTTCCAATGTTGAATAATTGGTTTGTTGATTCTACGAATTTTTTGAATTCTGTTGCGCGTTTTACTCGTTGTTTATCTGCATTACTATATGCGTCAAGCAAATTATTCAATTTTCTAATGATGCTACCTTTGAGTATAAGTTCAATATTAAGTTGATTCCAAATTTCTAACAATCTGTCTGCTACTTGGGGAGTAAATCTTTTATACGAAAACATTTTGCTTTGGGCTTTTGAACGTTCGGCCAAGAAAAAATAGTACTTCAATATATCTCGTTTAGTTGACAGATTAATATCAGGTAATTCACAGCCCACGCCAAAAGAAAAAACATCATGAGAGACCAAATGTTGCAAACTACTGCGTTGGGTATCTGTTGGATTTTGCGATGAACCAGGCTCTGAATCCATTTTTTAAACCGTCACTAAAAGAATTATATATGTTTTTCATAGAATAATAATATAACTATTAACTATAATAGTTAGCAATGTTTTTACACTTACCTTTAAATCTTTTCTAAATTTCAAAATAGTTTGATTATTTGTTAGTTATTTCAAGTAACACTTCACTGAAATAACGCTCAAACAAAACTAGCATACACTGGAATCCCCACCCCGCCAACTACAGCTGATTGTTTCGTCCAATTAGAATTGCTGTGTATTTGTTGTTGTCAAAATGACGTCAGCGAAGAATTATTCTTTATAAATCGTATGCAAACCCAAAAAAGAGAGCAAAAATAAAAAGGGGAAAAAAATCAAAAAGTTGGTTTTATGTGTTATTTTGTTTTAGCAATATCGCATGAATTAATCAACCGAATTCGATAAATTTGGGCTTAAACTCTTCGTTTTGAATTGTAAATTGAATTAAATAATGGATTGAGCCAAAAAAAATGGCCATGAAAGTAATATTCTTGGACAAAATCATGAAAAAAATGGAAAAAGGCTCCAAAAATTGGACAAAAATGCCCGTAACTTTTGAACCGTTGGACCAATGTTGGAGATTTTTTTTGTAAATTTATCAAAATGAGCTCACCTTTCCAACGCGATTAAACCCGATGGATAGTTTTTGAGTTCTACCAACAAAAAGTAGGGGACTCGATTTCGATTCATGGAATAACCCATAGAATACGGAAATCATAGGGAAATTGTCGAAAAATAAATCGACCCGCCCTAATATATATATATATATATATATATATATATTCATTGCCCATACTTTGAAGACATCTGTATATACAGCCAAAAAAGTCCCTATAAAATGCGCTGTGTCCAGTAAAATGTCTTCAGAGTAAACACTAGAATAACGAAAAGTTTAAGGACAGTCCCCAAAGTAACAAAATGTCTTCATAGTAACTTGTGGAACGAAAACCCGTCCCCGCAATATGTGCTGTGCACATATATATATATATATATATATATATATATATATATATATATATATATATATATATATATATATATATATATTCATTGCACATACTTTGAAGACATCTGTATATACAGCCAAAAAAGTCCCTATTATATGCACTGTATCCAGTAAAATGTCTTCAGTGTAAACAGTATAATAACGAAAAGTTTAAGGATAGTCCCCAAAGTAACAAAATGTCTTCATAGTAACTTGTGGAACGAAAAACCGTCACCGCAACATGTGCTGTGCACATATATATATATATATATATTAGGGCGGGTCGATTTATTTTTCGACAATTTCCCTATGATTTCCGTATTCTATGGGTTATTCCATGAAAATTTGCCGAAGGAACCATACCTCTATCGTTAAAATCGAGTCCCCTACTTTTTGTTGGTAGATTTTTTCCCAAATTGACGTGCGTATGAAATATTACCTACACGTTCACATCCATAACTCAAACACTATCCATCGGGTTAATCGCCAGTAGGCGCGTTGGAAAGGTGAGCTCATTTTGATAAATTTACAAAAAAAATCTCCAACATTGGTCCAACGGTTCAAAAGTTACGGGCATTTTTGTCCAAATTTTGGAGCCTTTTTCCATTTTTTTTCATGATTTTGTCCAAGAATATTACTTTCATGGCCATTTTTTTGGCTCAATCCATTACTTAATTCAATTTACAATTCAAAACGAAGAGTTTAAGCCCAAATTTATCGAATTCGGTTGATTAATTCGTGCGATATTGCTAAAACAAAATAACACATAAAACCAACTTTTTGATTTTTTTTCCCTTTTTATTTTTGCTCTCTTTTTTGGGTTTGCATACGATTTATAAAGAATAATTCTTCGCTGACGTCATTTTGACAACAACAAATACACAGCAATTCTAATTGGACGAAACAATCAGCTGTAGTTGGCGGGGTGGGGATTCCAGTGTATGCTAGTTTTGTTTGAGCGTCATTTCAGTGAATTGTTACTTGAAATAACTAACAAATAATCAAACTATTTTGAAATTTAGAAAAGATTTAAAGGTAAGTGTAAAAACATTGCTAACTATTATAGTTAATAGTTATATTATTATTCTATGAAAAACATATATAATTCTTTTAGTGACGGTTTAAAAAATGGATTCAGAGCCTGGTTCATCGCAAAATCCAACAGATACCCAACGCAGTAGTTTGCAACATTTGGTCTCTCATGATGTTTTTTCTTTTGGCGTGGGCTGTGAATTACCTGATATTAATCTGTGAACTAAACGAGATATATTGAAGTACTATTTTTTCTTGGCCGAACGTTCAAAAGCCCAAAGCAAAATGTTTTCGTATAAAATATTTACTCCCCAAGTACCAGACAGATTGTTAGAAATTTGGAATCAACTTAATATTGAACTTATACTCAAAGGTAGCATCATTAGAAAATTGAATAATTTGCTTGACGCATATAGTAATGCAGATAAACAACGAGTAAAACGCGCAACAGAATTCAAAAAATTCGTAGAATCAACAAACCAATTATTCAACATTGGAAAATGTAAATGCAACTTGAAAGAAAACGACTGCTCATGTGGATCTATCCCAGAAAACTTAAAAGATTTCATGCGCGATCAATATAATGAAAGAATACAAACGATACCGGAACACGATAGTGGAAGTGAAGAGACGATACCAACGACTATACCAACAATCCCAGTGAGCAACGATCCTACATACGAACCACATTATGACGAAATGGAAGTTGATGTGAGAGGAGGTTCAGAATTAGTTCTACCACCACAAACATACACTCCCAGATACAATACTAAAAACTATGCAATGATGTGTGACAGATTTGGTGTGCATGATAGAATGGGATCAGCATTGGCAACAGCTCTGATGGAAGACCTGGGCGTAAAAGATGCTCATGGCAATCTTGTCATCATGGATAAAAGTAAACTTCGTAGAGAAAGAGAAAAATGGAGACAAGACGCACTTCGTAAGCGGTATGATGGCTCGAATTTGATATCATTTTCATTCGACGGCAGGAAAAATGATGCTCTAACTGTAGAAAAAATTGATGAGAAGTTGCATCCAAGGATGGTTAAAGAACCTCATCTAGTTGTTTTGAGGGAACCAAATTCTCAATTGATAGGCTACACAAAACTAGAAAGTGAAACTGCGGCAAGCAAAGTCAACAAATTGATCGAATTCTTCCAAGAAAAACAATTGTCTCTCGATTCATTAATTGCCATATGCGCTGATGGTGAACCAACAAATACTGGCGTACACGGTGGAATTTTGCGACTATTCGAAAAACAGTTAAAGAGACCACTGCACTGGTTTGTGTGTCTTCTGCACTTTAACGAGCTTCCGTTTAGACATTTGTTTGACACTTTAGACAAATCAGCCACCACTGGACCACGATCAACTACCGGAAAGTTTAGCTCAAAAATTGCTGATTGTGAAAATCTTCCGGTATGTAATTTTTATAGCTAATTCTTTACCATTTTTTATTCTATTTTTTAGCTTTTATGTTTTCTTTTCAGGTGGTAACCGATTTTGAGGAAATCGCTTTGGAAAATATGCCTCCTGGTGATTTAAATCCAGAAGAATTATCTACTGATTCGAGGTACTTGATGTTAATGGCCAATGCAATTTCTAATGGTGTGGTTCCTGCGGATTTATCTCACATAAAACCAGGGCCAATTGCACATTCTCGTTGGCTGACCAAAGCCAATAGATTATTACGGTTGTATGTGACAACTAATAATCCAACTGAAAATTTAAAAATTCTGGCTAACTATATAATAAAAGTATACACGCCAATGTATTTCAATGTTAAGTATTATAGCTCTGCCGCATACGGTAGTACATTACTTTTTAAATTTATTACTTGGACACGATTTTTACCACGGAATTTACTTGGAGTTGTAAATACAGTAATTCAAGATAATCCATATTTTGCACACTCAGAAAATATCTTGCTATCTATGTTGTTTGATGATAGAATGGAAAAACGAAACATTGCTATAAAGAAGATTTTACATTACCGAAGAGATATTGTCGACCCAACGGAACTTAGAGTTTATAAAAAATCTCTTATAAACTTTAATTGTACGGAATATACAAATATGATTGATTTAAATGACAATACCATTTTATTCGAACCACCGTTTACGCAAAGTTATTCGTATGAACATTTGGAGGGATATTTAAATTACGAAGTGCCACCGTTCGATGATCCACAAATTCCTTTACACATTCAAGGAACGGAAAGACATGTCCAATTGCTGGCTGCCACTGCTAAACGAGTTGCAGGAAAGAATGTAGAAGGCGCTATGGCGACGACATTAGAGAGCCGTACGAAAACACCCAGACTTGAAAGCAAATAAGACTTTCAGAAAAAATAATGTTTTTTTTCACATTTTGTCTTTTACTACACTCAAATTGAATATTTTTTTTGATAATAGGTTGATAGATACTTTATTATCTCTTAATTTGAATTTTTGTAGAAAAAAAAATAAAAAGGAAAAAAAAATCAAAAAGTTGGTTTTATGTGTTATTTTGTTTTAGCAATATCGCATGAATTAATCAACCGAATTCGATAAATTTGGGCTTAAACTCTTCGTTTTGAATTGTAAATTGAATTAAATAATGGATTGAGCCAAAAAAAATGGCCATGAAAGTAATATTCTTGGACAAAATCATGAAAAAAATGGAAAAAGGCTCCAAAATTTGGACAAAAATGCCCGTAACTTTTGAACCGTTGGACCAATGTTGGAGATTTTTTTTGTAAATTTATCAAAATGAGCTCACCTTTCCAACGCGCCTACTGGCGATTAACCCGATGGATAGTTTTTGAGTTATGGATGTGAACGTGTAGGTAATATTTCATACGAACGTCAATTTGGGAAAAAATCTACCAACAAAAAGTAGGGGACTCGATTTTAACGATAGAGGTATGGTTCCTTCGGCAAATTTTCATGGAATAACCCATAGAATACGGAAATCATAGGGAAATTGGTGAATTTTTTCACTCCCTACAAATCGACCCGCCCTAATATATATATATATATATATATATATATATATATATATATATATATATATATATATATATATATATATATATATATATATATATGCATTGCCCATACTTTGAAGACATCTGTATATACAGCCAAAAAAGTCCCTATAAATAAATTCTTAAAAAAAACAGTATTGAAATTAGACACACAATGAATAAACATATTCGCTTGTGTTGTGCTGTCTGGTAAGAACTCAGCAATTTTGTTTATACTTATGATTCTACTATTTCAAGCTGGGAAATGCAACGTAAGTACTTTTACACAATACATTACTTAAAGTAAGGTTTCTTTTAAGCAAAAGGCAATCTAGCCATGGATGATGTCATAACACACCCAGACAAAGAGCTTATCCCGGGTTCCAAGGGAATTGAGGGTAAGTTAACGGAGATGGCCGTTTGCTTAACAGTTTTCTTATTCTTAATATACAGGTAGATGCATAAGATAATTATAATAATTGTCAAAATGGTGTAAATGGTATAATTGTGAATCGTTTGGTTAGTTTTGAGTTCGGTTATAATATTTGTGTTATTAATATGCTTATATTGTAGTTCTCTTAAAGATAAGTTAGTGTCGTTAGATATTTCAATAATCCGGAAGGGATTTGGTATGATTACAGTGTCCTTACTATACCATTCTTACTATACCATTTGTCAAGCAGAAGTTTACAATTTTCAATATAAATTAGATAATTTCCTTTTAATGTGAACGGGAATTGATTACAAGTTTGTTTAATTTAAATGTCTACATTAGTGGTGACTATTACATTTGTTCCAATTTCAACAATACTGACACTATTGTTAGGGTGGTAGTTACAAATCATTTTCTCTTTTCTAAATATGTTTTGAATACATTTATCATTTATTTTTCTTAATTTAGATAATTTGTTAGTATTTTCGTACATGTTTTTTCCGTCTGTCAAATAGTTGTTTGCGTTAATCATTATTTCTTGTCCATTTTTATTAGGGATCGGTTGTATAAAAATGTCCTTATAGGTTTCGTTAGTCAAGTTAGGGATTTTAATTATGAAAATAATATCTGATACTTTGGTTGCAACGTCAAGTTCGATGTTTTCCAATTTGTATAAGGTTATGTCAAAATCAATAATTTCCTGGTCTGTTAAAATATCTCTGTTTAATGTTCGTAATTTTGAGGCTAATAGTAATTCTCTAGCTTGTTCAATTAATTTTGCCAAGTGTTCAATTTCATATCTGAGGTAAGCTTTACGCGAATCTGTTTTAGTTTGATCAATTCCATATTTTGAATAAGCAATTTAGTCTGTTGGTTTTGTAAATTAGTTAATGTGTTTAGTTGTTCGTCAAAATGAGCGTTAATTTTAATTTGTTTATTTGACTGTTCAATTATGTTATGATTATTAATAGTATTGACTCTCAGTTTCTCTTCAATTTCCGTTCTGTCATTATCGTCCATTGTTCCGTACAAATATTTTAATCCTGTTCCAAAAATATTGATAAGCCCTCGTTTAACTCGGTATTTAGGTATTAAACTCAGTAATTGTAATTTAGAGTGTTCAATCTGGTGTTGTAAATATGCGTCATCCAGTGTCATAATTTCGAATTCTAATTTGTTAAGGTAAGCTAAATATTCTTCAGTTTTGAATACATGCAATATTTTCGAATAATTCTGTATTAGTGATCTTTCTCCCAATTGCAATATTGTGTAGCCATTTCCTTGGTTCAAATCAGTTATCATCAATTTCTGTGATATCACTGGTGTTATCATCGTCAGGACTGTCAACAAGTACTTCCAGAGACCTAGAAAGTTTTTTCTTTTTAATGAACTGATCTTTGTGTATAATTTGTTTTTTTTCTTTTGTATTTTTTGTCATTGAGCTTTTCTGCGGTTATTCGTTTCATTTTTGATGTCAATTTGTCCAATTGGTTGGTTTTCATAACCTCTTCATTTATGTCTTCGTCTCTTCTATCTTTATTGCGGTATTCCAGAGTTTTATTTTTTTTCTCTTCTATTTTGTCAAAAATTTCCTTTATCTTAATATTGTTCCTAAAGTGTAAATTAATTGGTTTTTCCTCAGTTGTCAAATGTATGCTATTATTGTATGCTTCTAAAGCTTGGTAAGGTAAGTCAACATTGTAAGCTATGTCCAAATTTTCCTCGCGCTTTTTTAATATGCGTATGTTTTCGTTCAGGGTTGCATGAAAGCGTTCTATATCGGAATTGCCTGTATGTCGGTTGGGTGTAACAAAATGATAATTTATCCCCTTTTTGTCTAAAAAATCAGTAAAGAGTTCTGATCTGAAGGATGTTTCGTTATCCAATGTGAGGTTTTTAGGTGTTTTCATGTACATAAAGAGTTTTATGTAGCTCTTAATAAGTTGCAATGGCGTTCTGTCGGGAACTTCTTCAATCATTGCATATTTTGAGAATTTGTCTATCATGGTGACATAAGTGGTAGATCTGTCCAAATACCATATATCTGTATGATAATGTTCGTGTGGAGCTTTAGGTGTTTCAGTTTTCTCGAAAGGTAATTTAATTGGATTTCTTTCCAACTTAAAGTTGCATATCAAGCAGTTATTTATAAATTTAGTAATTTCCTTTTTCAAATTAGGATAATAGATTCTGTTTTTTAACTCCATATAAGTTTTTTCTATTCCTGGATGATTATTTTCGAATCTATGGTGTTTTGCTGTAAGTTCAAAGAGGTTTTCGTATTCTATGTTTTCCCTTAATTGGTTTGTTAATACTATTTTTAGGTTGAACGGATGATTGGGATTTTCCCTTAACTTTTTATATTCATTCTGAATTTTAATTAAATCGTCGGTGTCTTCACAATACATTCCAATGTCCCGTTGGTTACTAGATTCAGATAACATTTGCGCTATCATTTGTTCCGTATAATTCACATAAGAATATGTTACCCTAGACTTTCCAAATATTAAAGCTTTTTCAGTTTTATTATCATTATTGTGTTTAATCACAATTTGGTAGTTGAATGAGTGTAAAGGTCTTTGAGACACCAAAAAGTGGTCACTACTGTCTTCGTACAGTAGATGCAGGTGATTCGCTGCGTCTTCTAACATTTTCAAAAGTTTCCTTTTTCGCTACATGCTTATGTATTTTTCTAAGGTGGTCTTGCAGACATCGTGGTCTTGATAACTTTTTATTGCAAATTTTACATTGCACGCTTTTGTCGGTATGCATTTTCATATGCAAAGTTAGACTTTGTTTATGACTGTAGATTTTTCCACAAATACTACATTCAAATTTATTGTCCTTTTTCTCGAATACGTTTATTTCCCTAATTCTTGACAAAGCATCTGCTACTTTGTTTTCCCTTCCTCGTACGTGTTGTATATCAAATTCATATTCGTTGAGTTTGATTTTCCAACGTATAAGTTTAGAATTAGGTTCCTTCAGGTTTGCCAACCAAACCAAAGGTTATTGGTCCGTACGCAATTGAAATTTCCTACCGTAAAGGTAATGTCTGAATTGTTTTACTGCCCATACAATGGCTAACAACTCTTTCTCTATGGTTGAATAATTACATTCATGCGAATGCTATTGGTCCATTTTTCTGAGATAAAACTGCACCTAATGCATAATTACTCGCATCTGTAGTTAAAATAAATTGTTCATTAAAGTCGGGGTATTTTAAAACCATGTCCGACATCAATATATTTTTCAATTTCTCAAAAGCTTCTTTATAGTTCTTATCATTTACATTGATAATTGAATCCTTTTTAAGGCGAACTGTTAAAGGTTTAGCTATTTTTGCATAATCGGGTATAAATTTTCGGCAATAACCGCTGAGTCCGAGGAAACTTTGTATTTCCTTAATGGTTCTTTCTTTAAGAAATCGGATTTATTTAAAGATACCTTAAGGTTCGCTTTCCTCAAAGTATTAAATATTTTTTCCAAATTATCGATGTGTTCTTGTAGTGAAGTCGAAAAAACCAAGATATCATCCATGTACACGACACAGATTCTATTTACATGTTCCCTTAAAACGTTATTCATCATCCTTTGAAAGGTCACCGGAGCGTTTTAAGTCCGAAAGGCATACTTACAAACTCAAAATGTCCGTTATGGGTTGTAAAAGCTGTTTTTTCCCTATCTTCTGGTTCTACTTCTATCTGATAAAATCCTTTAGTTAAATCAAAAGTTGAAAAATAATTTGCTCGTCCTAGCTTATCTAAGACGCCGTCAATTCTAGGGATAGGATATTTATCCTCTCTAGTGACTTGATTTAGTTTTAGGTAATCGATGACTATTCGCCAGTCTTTGTTACCTTCTTTGTCCTCTTTTTTAGGGACGATCCATATAGGAGCATTATATGGGGAATTACTATGTCTGATAATGCCTTGTTCTAGCATTTCATTCATCTGTTTATCCACTTCTTCAGTGTGGATAACAGGATATGTATAAGTTTTGGTATAGATTGGTCCGGAAAGTCCAGTATCAATTTTGTGTTTAACTTCGTTAGTAAAAGTCAAATCGTCTCCCTTTTTATAAAAAATGTCACTATTGTTCTGTATCAAAATTTGTATTGCCTCCTTTTCCTCCGAATTTAAATGTTCTGTCCTTAAGTGGCACTCCGTTCCCAAAGTCTCAACATTATAAAGTTCTGGTAAATTTACAAGTTCGTCTGTCAATTGGTCATATGTTTCTGGTTCTCCCTCATAACAAATTCTAAATTGTCTTCCGTTAAGGATTAATGTGTCAGTATCATATTTGATAGTTGCATTGTTTTCTCTTAAAGTGCTATGGCCCAAGAGGCCGTCAAAAAATTTATGAAATCGAAAGAGTCTAAAGGTCGTCCGCGAGTTCAATGGTACGCTTAAATGTTCCGCTGGCAGAACTCCGTCATGGGTAACCATGATGGTCCCAGCTGCAGTTTTAATTGGAATAGGTTTATTTAATTTCTTAATGAATCTAGGTGGACATTGGTCCAAATTGAGAAAATTTTCAGTAGATCCTGTGTCAATCAGTAATCTGAGATTTCTTGTCCGTCCTCTGAGTAAAATATAGGGAAGTCCGAGTCGTCCGGGTTGTCTACCAGAGAGGCTGGTACACGAAAATTTCCTGATTTGTCCTTATCCTGCTCAATATCATTATAATTATCATTAGTACACTTACAATTACACTCCGTTATCGGGGTTTGGTGGTGATTCTGTCTTCTAGTCTGGGCCGTGGTTGTATCCATCGGTTCGGGTTTTGTTGTCGTTGTTGAACATGATGGTGTTGTTGTTGTTGTGGGTTGTAAATCTTTGGTGTCCATTTTTGTTGTTGATTATTGCTTTCTTTCCTTTTTCCTTCGGTAAGAAAGCCAGATTGGGACAATTCGTGGATGGCTTCTTCCATTGTTTTTGGTTTTAAGGCACATAGTACAGTTCTCATGTGTACTGGCAATCTTGTCGTAAAGATCTTCAATGCCGTTTGGATATTTCTTTCAATATCGATAAGGTTTCCTTCTTGCCTGGATTTTTGATTCAGCATTGCCAATTTGTGCAATATGAAGTTGTAATAATCTATGGCGTTACCTCGATATTGAGCTGCCCTCAGGTCTTCGTATAGTTGATCGGACGTTTGAAATCCTCCAAAATTAGTCTCTAGCATTTCTTTTATGTCTGTCCAGTTGTTCAAGTGTGAATGTATCTCCATGGCTCTTCTAGCTTTTCCAGTAAGTTTTGATTTAACGATGTTTATGCACATTTTTTGAGCTTGTTCGTTATAGTCTGTGAGTGTGGGTAAAATATCATCAACGTTGGTACAAAAGGTTGATAAATCTTCCTTTCTGCCATCGAATCCCTGTATTTTATTTAGTGGATTGATGTCAATCACTCGTCCTTGCCCTTTGTTTGCCGATGCTGACGCTGGTGCAGCTGATGTTGCCGCTGTTGCTGCTGCTACTGCTGCTGCTAGGGCAGGATTTCCTGGATTGAGTGGCATTATTCGTTATAGATTTTATTTTCAATAAATCTTTTTTATGAATTTTATGCTTTTGTTAATTTTCACTTAACAAATATTTTGTTACTATTATTTTCACTAATAGATTTTAATTCACAGTTAGCACTTGCTACCCTTGATATTCGTTCAAGGATGTTGGTGTACCGTAAGTTCTTATTTGCAAAGATAAAAAAAAAAATTTTTATTATCTCACCGACTGCGCCAGTTTTTTTTTGTAGTTAAAACAGTAATGAATCTTTATTTAATAAATTCTTTGTTTTATGTAAATTGAATTGTATCGTCGCTTGGCGTTGATACATAAATAAATTCTTAAAAAAAACAGTATTGAAATAAGACACACACACAATGAATAAACATATTCGCTTGTGTTGTGCTGTCTGGTAAGAACTCAGCAATTTTGTTTATACTTATGATTCTACTATTTCAAGCTGGGAAATGCAACGTAAGTACTTTTACACAATACATTACTTAAAGTAAGGTTTCTTTTAAGCAAAAGGCAATCTAGCCATGGATGATGTCGTAACAATATATATATATATATATATAAATGTGCACGGTGCATGTTGCGGGGACGGTTTTTCGTTCCACAAGTTACTATGAAGACATTTTGTTACTTTGGGGACTGTCCTTAAACTTTTCGTTATTCTACTGTTTACACTGAAGACATGTTACTGGATACAGCGCATTTTATAGGGACTTTTTTGGCTGTATATACAGATGTCTTCAAAGTATGGGCAATGCATATATATATATATATATATATATATATATATATATATATATGTGCACAGCACATGTTGCGGGGACGGGTTTTCGTTACACAAGCTACTATGAAGACATTTTGTTACTTTGGGGACTGTCCTTAAACTTTTCGTTATTCTACTGTATACACTAAGGACATTTTACTGGATACAGAGCATTTTATAGGGACTTTTTTGGCTGTATATACAGATGTCCTCAAAGTATGGGCAATGAATATATATATATATATATATATATATATATATATATATATATATATATATATATATATGTGCACAGCACATGTTGCGGGGACAGGTTTTCGTTCCACAAGTTACTATGAAGACATTTTGTTACTTTGGGGACTGTCCTTAAACTTTTCGTTATTCTAGTGTTTACTCTGAAGACATTTTACTGGACACAGCGCATTTTATAGGGACTTTTTTGGCTGTATATACTGATGTCTTCAAAGTATGGGCAATGCATATATATATATATATATATATATATATATATCAGTGATAGACACTCCATAGCCTCGCGAGGCAGTCAATATTCGTATTTTTCACACAGACACGGTCGGCAATTCACATGTATACAACTTTGTTCGTTTCAAAACATCAGTTTATCATCAGTCTCTGCTGAAGCTTTATGAAAGAAACACCACGCACGCTTGTTTGGCTTTGTTTTTGTTTTTATTCGTAAAAAACACAGAGCAACAATGTTTAATAATTCTTGGGAATTGATGTTTTTTTTTTTTTTTGAAAATCGTGAAGGGAAGCCGCAGTGTTATATTTGTTCAAGGCAATTAGCAAAATGCGACAAATTTAATATAAGGCGGCATTACTTGTCATGCCATATTAATTATGAAAAATATAAAGATTATGTGAGACAAAAATTGCTTGATGAAATGAAAGTCAAAGTCCCCAGTAAATTTTTAAAACAGCCCGATCAGATTGAAAAAGATGATAGCGAAATATTAAAAGCTTCTTACGTTGTTGCACTTGCGTTGGCAAAGCAATGTCGCCCGTATGAAGACGGCATTTTTATAAAACATGTTTTGCAAGACGTTTTAAAATGCTTTGCCAAAGTTGGGGAAGATACGGCTATGCTTGTAGAAGCGATTCCATTATCTGGCAAAACTATTATGCGCCGTACTATAAAAATAAGTAGTTTTTTATTTATGGCTATGCAGAAACGTCTTAAAGAGTCGTTGTTTTTTTCTATTAGCTTAGATGAGAGTACTGACATAAGTAATACTAGTCAATTAATAGTTTATTTGAAAACAGTACATGAAAATTTGGTTACTTATGAGGATTTTTTTGGATTAATTCCTATGAATAAACATGTAAATGGGCAAACATTGTGGGAAGCTATTAACAAAAAGGTTTTTTCAATTGGGGACCAAAGTAAAGTAAGTGCTGTCTGTACTGACGGAGCAAAGGTGATGGTGGGGAAGAAGAAGGGCTTTATTGGGTATTTAACGCAACATATTGACGTGCTATCATTTCATTGCATAATACATCAGCAAGCCCTGTTTGCTAAAAATTTATGCTTGAATGATGTAATGAAAATATGTGTACAGATTATAAATAAAATCAGAGGAGCCAACAATGCGTTAAATCATAGAAAATTTAAATCATTTCTTGAGGAGGTTGAAGCCGACTACGCTGATATATTGTTGTATACAGAAATTAGGTGGCTTAGCCGAGGAAAGAGTCTGGAAAGGTTTTTTGAACTTCGCGAAGAAATTTTAGAGTTCTTAAAACTGGATGAGTCTCCAGATTGTAAAAAATTTGTGACACATTTAAGCGATAACGATTTTGTGATAAGACTAGCATTTCTTAGTGACTTTTGTAATAAACTTAACGAACTGAATCTTTTATTGCAGGGTGTAAATAAACACATTTTTGATCTATTCCCAATGATAAATCATTTTAAAATAAAATTACAAATTTTAAATAAAAAATTAGCAAATAAAGACGTAACATCACTGCCGAAAACTGCATCACTAAATTTACCTATTTCAGATTCCTTATTTCAAGAATTTCTCACAACAAGTGAAACAATATTAAACAACATAAGCAATAGATTTGAAGATTTTAATAAAATATCACCGATTATTGACTTGCACAACAACACTATAGCTTGCGATGCAGAAAAACAAAGCCCTGCAATTAAAAAAGAAATAAAAGAAATACTAGAAGATGATACATTACCTTTTGGGACGGGCAGAGAATTTTGGAAGCAAATTTGCATAAAACAATACCCGAATATCACAACTGAAATATATAAGCTTTATTCGATGTTTGCATCCACATATAATTGCGAAAACGCTTTTTCTACATTAAAAATCGTTAAAAGCAAACATAGGAATAGATTAACAGACACAAACTTAGAAGACTTGCTAAGAATTAAACTACATAAAATCGAAATAAATGTAGATGAAATTTTAAAAACTTCTTAAACTTTCAAGTTCATAACTTATAATTGCAATGTTCATACAATTCCCCCTACTCAATATATTTCGGCATTATATAATTTTATATTATAACAATTCAAATATAAATATAACAAACAAATATATAACCTTAGAAAAACAACACAGAATTGTGAATTTGAATTTTATGGGAGGTACCACGCCCCTTTGTCCAATTTTGACCCACTATAGCCTACTTGTGCTTCCCAGTCGACTGTAATATACTGTAAAAATTTCATGAAGATTGGGTTAGTAGTTTACAAAGATATATCCATTCAATTTTATATATGTATATACATTGTTGCACAGTGTACAATTCGGCAGTGACCGCAGCTTATGTTTACGACCGCACACAAGCATATAATATCTTTGTGTGCGTGCGTTCGGGGCTTGGCTATCACTGATATATATATATATATATAAGGGCGGGTCAAATTGTATGGAACGATTTTTTTTGATGAAGCGTATAGCAAAAACGTAATCTATAGGTGATTCTGAGAAATTTTGCTCTAAGTCGAAATTGGAGCTCCCCAAAATTTCAAAATATATATTTTTCCATATATACATAGAATAATTTAATTAAATTCGTCATAAAATCGGATAGAATTATAGTATATTTCAGAATCAGTATTGATACCAATATTTTTTTTTATTTTTAGTAGATATTAGGAATTTTTAGGCTATCAGATTATTATTAGGCTATCAGATTATGAAAGTTCAGATAATTTTCAATAACTTTTATTACGATAAATTTTTTTGTTTTCGAACTCCTTTTTGTAGGAAAATCGATCTGAAAAAATCAACATTTTAAAGGTTTCAACAAAAACACTATTTTTAAATTTTTTATTCAATTTATTTTTAAATATTATTCTCGACCTACAATTTAATGTTTTAACGTGGTGATATTATTTTTTAAGGTCCTTTTTACTTTCCATTCGGAGTTTTCTTATGACTTTCTAATGTCACTGCCATAACTCCTTCACGATTCTTTTCCATAACTCGTTTTGAAACACTCGTTATTAATTGACCATCTCTTTCTGTTCCTTGTATCTTCATTGGAATTTGTGGATCAGCCAGTGGTGGTTTGTCGAAATCTAAGTATTCTACCAAGTGATCATATGGAATCTGTCGAGTAAATGTGGTTCAAATAATATATCGTCGTTATTCATATCAACCATATTGACATAATCGGTAGCATCGAAATTTAAGATATATTTTTGTAAACTCTGACTTTAGTTGGATCGTACAATTTTTCTCGATAGTGTAAAATCTTTTTGATATCTCTATCCCGTTTTGCTTTTTGATCATCAAATAACATTTTTAATAAGATATTTTCTGGATGTGCGTAATATGAGTTGTTTTGAATTACACCATCTACAATATTACGAAAGTTTGGTTGTAAGTATCGTGTCCAACGTATAAATTTTAATAAAAGTGCACTTCCGTACACAACAGAGTTATTAAACTTCACATTGAAGTACATTGACACATAAACTGTAATAATATAAACTGCCAAAGTTTTTAAATTGGTCGATGGTGTATTAGTTGTGCAATTAGAATGTGCAATTGGTCCTGGTTTAATGTTAGCTAAATCAACTGGAACAATACCATTCGAAATTGCTTTAGCTATTTGATATAAATATTTAACATCTGTTGATAGTTCGAGCTCATGTTCATGATCCATAATAGCAGGCATATTCTCCAGTGGTATTGGATCAAAATCAGCTACTACCTGAAAAATGAAATGTTTAGATCAATTAAAATGCAATTATTTTATTTTAGCTTTATTCCAATCGAAAAAGTAAAATAATGACAATAAATAATGATAATAAATGATGATATTAAATAAAATAAAGTGTTACATACCTGCAATTTCTCACATTCTTGAATAGCTTTGAATAACTTTCCACTTGCTGCTCGTGGTCAACTGGTGACTCTTTTGTTCAATGCTTCATATAAATGACGAAATGGCAGTTCATTGAAATGAAGTAGACATATAAACCAGTGAATTGGTCTATTTAACTGTTTTTCAAATAATCGTAAAACACCATTTTCTGTTCCAGTATTTGCTGGCTCACCATCACTGCATATGACAATTAATTGATCAACTGTTAATGTTTTATTGTTGAAAAATTCATTCAGTTTTCTGTGTTTGGTTTTTGCATCTTCTTGACTACCCAAATTTACACATGCAAGTAACTCATTATAGGGCTCTTTCAGAACAACTAAATGCGGTTCTTTTACCATAGTGGTATGAAATTTGTCATTAATTTTCTCTGTAGTTAATGAGTCATCTTTTCTACCATCGAAAGAGAAATCAGTTATGGAAGAATTTGTATGTCGTGTACGAAGCAAGGCATCTCTAGATTTAACTTTTTCTCTAGCCACTTTTGATTTATCCATAATAACAATATTACCATGAACATCTCTAAAATTTATATCTTCGAATAAAGCTTTTGCTAAACATGAAGCGACTCTATCTGAAACACCGAATCTATCACACGTCAAAGCAAAATTTAAGGCATCGTATCTTTGAGTATAATGACCTCGTCTCATTTAAACAGTTGCTTCTGGAACTTCTGTTGTTGCTTTATTTTCATCTTCATCCATGTGTAATTCAGGTGGTTCGTAAGTTGGATCAACGGTACCAGTTGTAAGTGTTGGTATTGTTGTAGCTACTTCTTCAACGTCTTCCGTATATTCAGGTATTGTGAATTTTCTATCATTATGCTGGTCCATCATAAATTTTTTTAGATGTTCTGGAATCAATCCACACGAGCATTCTGTTGTTTTTAATTTGCAATTACTTTTGCCAATATAAAATAATTCGTTTATTGAATCAACAAATGCTTTAAATTCATCTCTTTTGTTTCTATGTTGTACATGTTTCTGGTATTTATCAAGCAAACCAGTTAATTTTTTTTAAACACTCTTTCTATTAATGATTTTAATATTTAATTTACACCAAATTTTGATCAATTTATCTGTTACGTGAAGAGTAAAAGTTTTATACGAGAAAATTTTGTTTTCAAATTTAGCACGATCACTTAAAAAAAATAATATTTTAAAATGTCACATTTAGTAGGCAAACTAAGATCATTTAAATCACTTGATAAACCAAAAACAACAATATCTTGATGAGGCATGTTGGTCAATCTAGAGTCAAAACTTGTTGATGTTGTTGCTTCCATTTGCGAAGCCACCGCAGACGATGTTGATGGTTCTTGATTATCCATAATAACTTTGATATTATCACTGCACTCTTTGATTGTGTCACACTAAATTTAAAAATAAAATATTGGTATTGTGATAATCGAGTTTTTATTTAAGTGTTTTGGCAAACTGCGTGCGCATTGCACGATTAACGATTTCGGCAGTGACCGCAGCTTATGTTTACGACCGCACACAAGCATATAATATCTTTGTGTGCGTGCGTTCGGGGCTTGGCTATCACTGATATATATATATATATATAAGGGCGGGTCAAATTGTATGGAACGATTTTTTTTGATGAAGCGTATAGCAAAAACGTAATCTATAGGTGATTCTGAGAAATTTTGCTCTAAGTCGAAATTGGAGCTCCCCAAAATTTCAAAATATATATTTTTCCATATATACATAGAATAATTTAATTAAATTCGTCATAAAATCGGATAGAATTATAGTATATTTCAGAATCAGTATTGATACCAATATTTTTTTTTATTTTTAGTAGATATTAGGAATTTTTAGGCTATCAGATTATGAAAGTTCAGATAATTTTCAATAACTTTTATTACGATAAATTTTTTTGTTTTCGAACTCCTTTTTGTAGGAAAATCGATCTGAAAAAATCAACATTTTAAAGGTTTCAACAAAAACACTATTTTTAAATTTTTTATTCAATTTATTTTTAAATATTATTCTCGACCTACAATTTAATGTTTTAACGTGGTGATATTATTTTTTAAGGTCCTTTTTACTTTCCATTCGGAGTTTTCTTATGACTTTCTAATGTCACTGCCATAACTCCTTCACGATTCTTTTCCATAACTCGTTTTGAAACACTCGTTATTAATTGACCATCTCTTTCTGTTCCTTGTATCTTCATTGGAATTTGTGGATCAGCCAGTGGTGGTTTGTCGAAATCTAAGTATTCTACCAAGTGATCATATGGAATCTGTCGAGTAAATGTGGTTCAAATAATATATCGTCGTTATTCATATCAACCATATTGACATAATCGGTAGCATCGAAATTTAAGATATATTTTTGTAAACTCTGACTTTAGTTGGATCGTACAATTTTTCTCGATAGTGTAAAATCTTTTTGATATCTCTATCCCGTTTTGCTTTTTGATCATCAAATAACATTTTTAATAAGATATTTTCTGGATGTGCGTAATATGAGTTGTTTTGAATTACACCATCTACAATATTACGAAAGTTTGGTTGTAAGTATCGTGTCCAACGTATAAATTTTAATAAAAGTGCACTTCCGTACACAACAGAGTTATTAAACTTCACATTGAAGTACATTGACACATAAACTGTAATAATATAAACTGCCAAAGTTTTTAAATTGGTCGATGGTGTATTAGTTGTGCAATTAGAATGTGCAATTGGTCCTGGTTTAATGTTAGCTAAATCAACTGGAACAATACCATTCGAAATTGCTTTAGCTATTTGATATAAATATTTAACATCTGTTGATAGTTCGAGCTCATGTTCATGATCCATAATAGCAGGCATATTCTCCAGTGGTATTGGATCAAAATCAGCTACTACCTGAAAAATGAAATGTTTAGATCAATTAAAATGCAATTATTTTATTTTAGCTTTATTCCAATCGAAAAAGTAAAATAATGACAATAAATAATGATAATAAATGATGATATTAAATAAAATAAAGTGTTACATACCTGCAATTTCTCACATTCTTGAATAGCTTTGAATAACTTTCCACTTGCTGCTCGTGGTCAACTGGTGACTCTTTTGTTCAATGCTTCATATAAATGACGAAATGGCAGTTCATTGAAATGAAGTAGACATATAAACCAGTGAATTGGTCTATTTAACTGTTTTTCAAATAATCGTAAAACACCATTTTCTGTTCCAGTATTTGCTGGCTCACCATCACTGCATATGACAATTAATTGATCAACTGTTAATGTTTTATTGTTGAAAAATTCATTCAGTTTTCTGTGTTTGGTTTTTGCATCTTCTTGACTACCCAAATTTACACATGCAAGTAACTCATTATAGGGCTCTTTCAGAACAACTAAATGCGGTTCTTTTACCATAGTGGTATGAAATTTGTCATTAATTTTCTCTGTAGTTAATGAGTCATCTTTTCTACCATCGAAAGAGAAATCAGTTATGGAAGAATTTGTATGTCGTGTACGAAGCAAGGCATCTCTAGATTTAACTTTTTCTCTAGCCACTTTTGATTTATCCATAATAACAATATTACCATGAACATCTCTAAAATTTATATCTTCGAATAAAGCTTTTGCTAAACATGAAGCGACTCTATCTGAAACACCGAATCTATCACACGTCAAAGCAAAATTTAAGGCATCGTATCTTTGAGTATAATGACCTCGTCTCATTTAAACAGTTGCTTCTGGAACTTCTGTTGTTGCTTTATTTTCATCTTCATCCATGTGTAATTCAGGTGGTTCGTAAGTTGGATCAACGGTACCAGTTGTAAGTGTTGGTATTGTTGTAGCTACTTCTTCAACGTCTTCCGTATATTCAGGTATTGTGAATTTTCTATCATTATGCTGGTCCATCATAAATTTTTTTAGATGTTCTGGAATCAATCCACACGAGCATTCTGTTGTTTTTAATTTGCAATTACTTTTGCCAATATAAAATAATTCGTTTATTGAATCAACAAATGCTTTAAATTCATCTCTTTTGTTTCTATGTTGTACATGTTTCTGGTATTTATCAAGCAAACCAGTTAATTTTTTTTAAACACTCTTTCTATTAATGATTTTAATATTTAATTTACACCAAATTTTGATCAATTTATCTGTTACGTGAAGAGTAAAAGTTTTATACGAGAAAATTTTGTTTTCAAATTTAGCACGATCACTTAAAAAAAATAATATTTTAAAATGTCACATTTAGTAGGCAAACTAAGATCATTTAAATCACTTGATAAACCAAAAACAACAATATCTTGATGAGGCATGTTGGTCAATCTAGAGTCAAAACTTGTTGATGTTGTTGCTTCCATTTGCGAAGCCACCGCAGACGATGTTGATGGTTCTTGATTATCCATAATAACTTTGATATTATCACTGCACTCTTTGATTGTGTCACACTAAATTTAAAAATAAAATATTGGTATTGTGATAATCGAGTTTTTATTTAAGTGTTTTGGCAAACTGCGTGCGCATTGCACGATTAACGATTAAGGAAGAAGGAAAAGCAAGCTCGGCAACGTTTAGTGTTGGTAAACGTCATTATTTTGTAACGTCACTATTCAGTGTTACAAAGTTGTTCAACTGACCAATGCTGCCAGGTATCAATACAGATTCTGCAAGGTGATAAATACCTTTCAAATAAGCCCAGATTGATAAATCTACTATAATTCTATCCGATTTTATGACGAATTTAATTAAATTGTTCTATGTATATATGGAAAAATTTTTATTTTGAAATTTTGGGGGGCTCCAAATCCGACTTAGAGCTATGGTCTCTTAAGCAAAATTTCTCAGAATCACCTATAGATTACGTTTTTGCTATACGCTTCATCAAAAAAATCGTTCCATACAATTTGACCCGCCCTAATATATATATATATATATATATATATATATATATATATATATATATATATATATATATATATATATATGTGCACGGTGCATGTTGCGGGGACGGTTTTTCGTTCCACAAGTTACTATGAAGACATTTTGTTACTTTGGGGACTGTCCTTAAACTTTTCGTTATTCTAGTGTTTACTATGAAGACATTTTACTGGACACAGTGCATTTTATAGGGACTTTTTTGGCTGTATATATATATACATATATATATATATATATATATATATATATATATATATATATATATATATATATATATATATATATATATATATATATATATATATATGCAGATGTGTTTACAAAAAACTTTAAAAACACGATATTTGCAGTCAAATATTTGGATAGGCAACAATATATTATTTATAGAAATGTTAAGGATTTTTTTTATTTTAATAGTTGCAAAACGTAAATCACTTTTTTTTGGGATTTGTAACCGAGTTGGGGGGGGGGTGTATCCCGTTATCTCCCCCCCCCCCCCTGCATCCGCGCCAAAATACGGCACTATGTGCCGGTAAAATAATAACAGATGATCTCGAATTATGACATATTACGAACATCAGGAGAGTCTGAGACAAGAACCAAATAGGTTCTAGATAGGCTCTGTCGGAACTTTCCTGTTCGGTTCAAAGGGGATCTTACAAAACTCTGTACGCTTCTTGTACTTAAACAAAGGTACCTATCGGATTCGTGGCTCGCTGTTTCTCTCAATAGGCCTCAAAATTTCCAAGTGTCATCTGTAAAATAAAAAAAAATATTAAGGAATATGAAGGATTCAAAATTTAATTAAGAAAAACTGTAAGTATAAGTATAAAATATTCCAAATCTATTAACCTATACTAACTTTACGTTAGAAGACCTCATAGTACATATAGTACTCGGTATCCAATACTGATTTAAATTGTGCGGATATATATTATAGTAATCTTGTTATGACTTTTGCAATGAAATTGAGAAGCAGTTCCGTTTTTTCCCGGATTGTTTTTACATAAAAATTTTCTGGCTTTCTTGCTCATTTTTATTAATACTTGAAGATTGTTTTTAACTTGTAAGCTGAATGACTCTACTTTAAGTAGGGATACAATGATGTTTTCGTTATCGCAAACACTTCTTGAATGAAATAAAACGGCTCAAGAAGCTCTTATAAATACTAATATTAACAATTTTACTTAAAAATTATTTAAAACAAAATTATCCATAGAATTGGAAAATTTTACCATTTTTGTACTTAGGTATCAAATCAAATGATGTATCAAATCTATATAGTGGTTATTCACGCCCGTTTTTGCTGTTGACCTGTGAAATCTCCGTTCCAAGTAGCCAACGGAAAAGAAGAGCAATTCATCGTGCACGCACATTTATAAGCGTTTATTAGTTTTCTACCGCAATCGTAAACATGAAACAACCATTTGTCCATAAAGGTTTTTTCCAAACAATTTTCTACATGCAAAGGGGTTTGCCAAAATCCGTGTCGTAAAATGCACCTGTGTTTCTATGTTCTGCATTTTCACAGTGCTTGTAAATTCAATTAATTGTAAATAAAAATTTAAAGCATGCATCGATTTTCTTATCCATATGTAGATTAATTCACATATGTAGCTTCATTACAAATAAATAAAATTTAATACTTTTTGCAGTTTTCGATTTCTTCCATTTTTTATTTTTTGCCTAACAATTTGTTTCATAACTTTGAAACTATTGATCGCATGAAAAACAGTTGTATACATCATTTAAAGATATTGTAAACCAAAATTTTTGTAAATTTGTTTTAACAAAATCAGACTAGTTGTTTTTGAGTTATGACAACATAAGTGGAGAAATGTCTCAAAATATTGACAATTATACTTATTTTTTTTTTTTAAATTATCCATACAATTGAAAAATTTTACCTTTTTTATACTTATGTACCCATGATGCATCAAATCTATATAGTGGTTATTCAAACCCGCTTTTGTTGTTGACCTGGTTAATCATATCTTATTTAGTAAGAAAATGTGAAGAAATAATTATAATATTTAAAAAAAAATATATACATACATAAATTTTCACCACATAAGAATTTTTGAAACAAATAACATATACAGGGTGATTCAGTCACGACCCGCCGAATGTGCATTTTGGAAAGGTAAGAGGTAGGGCTATTTTTAAAGATAAAAAAACAGCATAAGTTACCAGCCATCTGTTGAGCAAATTGAGGTTATGTGCACGCTCTTATGTCTTTTTCCAATTTTTTTTTTAAAAGCTCTGTATCTCGGCGATTTCACTTTTTCTTTATTAATTTTGAAAGGTCTCCCAAAGACCTTTCCAACAAGCCAGAAATCAATCCGACCACTGGTTTAGAAGTTAGCAATTTTACCCTACTACCTCCGATCTCCAATCCGAAAATTTTCAAACCCCTGCCATTTCGGTTTCATGAAATGAGCCAAGGAATACGCTGGTGAAATTCGGCGGGCCGTGACTGAATCACCCTGTATAATTATATGCCCGAGTAAAAAAACTGATCTGGCACAATATTTAATCATATCCAATTATATATTCCTAAAAATCTAAATTGATCCGAAGAATGGCAGACAAATTAGATCCAGCAATGTATTTGGGGATTTAGTAAGATCTAAATTTATTTGAAAAATGGCAGATCAAATTAGATCCAGCAATATATTTGGGGATATAGAAGCATCTAAATTGATCCGAAAAATGGCAGATCAAATTATATCCAGCAATATATTTGTGGATTTAGTAAGATCTAAATTTATCCGAAAAATGGCAGATCAAATTAGATCCAACAATATATTTGGGGATTTAGAAGGATATTAATTGATCTGAAAAATGACATATCAAATTTGATCCAGCAATATATTTAGATCGAATTGTATCAGATTAGATCCAACAATATTATATATACGGAATCTAGTTTATTAAAAAACGTAAAAAAATTTTATATAAAAAAACTATTAAAATTCTTAAAAACAATGCGTTCATCAGGATTTGAACTCTGCGAGAGTTATTGTGATGTATGTAGTAATTTCCTAACTATCTAATAACGTTGTCGTCGAAAAATCCAACTTCTTGTACATTTACAATCTACTTACCAAGGGCTTTCATTAGAAATGACATTGTTTTTCAATTTTGTATATATTATTAGATCTATCTGTTTTAATTATATATTTTTAAATTTTATCATTCTCGAGATCATAACTTAATGTTACTAACGATTAGTAAACACTACGTAAAATTTGACATATTCTAGTTTCTCGCTATTATTTAGCATATTGAAATTAATTCCTGTCTCACATAAGAAGACATTCCGTGGACATATTAAGGTAGTTCACGGTAGGCTGGTTTTCAGGTTATGTGATTAAATGCGTATATCAACAACAACAAAATAGCATTGGCATTCACATCTGGTTTTTATTTATAATAATTAATAAAAATGAGAAAAAGTAATTACACTCATAATTATCCATAGGAAAAATACACAGAAACTGCGGTTAATTTTTCCAAAGATTTGATTATTTTGACATTAAGAAAATTTTGTAATATGTAAAAATGACATCGCAAATAGTAGCAAATTTTTATTTCTATATTTTACGAAATTTCATAAATATACTAAATATTTTGTTAAAATGCAAAAATATTTTGTTAAAATTAGAGTATTCAAAAACCAAAACCGGTCAACCGGTTTCTTTATTTTTAAAAACCGACCGGTTTCTAATATTTTATAAATTCGAAGAAAACCGAAAACCGGTCTTTTTTGTTCGGTTAACCGGTTTTTTTAATTACATCACCAACTGGGTTACTTGGTCTCTTTTATTTTTACCGAACACTTATAATCTTGTTTGGTTATAAAGATTTAGATGTAAGTCTGATAGATTCCGATGAAGACTTAACTTAGGATATTCCAAGTTCAAATAGTTTAATTTCTGATCTAAATAACACAATAAACAGTATTCAAAATCCTAAAAACGAGACTGTACAAAATCATTCATCATCATATGATGATTTCATATATATATTGTTAAATGCGACAAAAGAACTGAAAAGTTGGAAAATTTATGTAATTGTCTTTTGACTTTTTCTCCAATATCTACTATTAGTGAAAGAGTATTTTCCCCTTCTAGCTTTATCAAAAGCAAACAAAAAAATCGTCTTAAAACGAAACATTTAAATTGCATATTATTTCTAAAATATTATTTTAGAACTGAAAAATAGATTTTCTCCTTACATATTTAAAATGTAATATTAAAAAAACTTATTTAATGCCAAACGTTTTAAACGTTCAAATTACTAACGTACCTAATTTTACCAATTTACAAACTTAATGATCTCTATTAATTTGATATGAATATAATTTTATAATATTAATTTTTAAGATATTTTAAAAAATATTGGTTTTAAGTAAATTTTTTGTTGAAATGAAATACAATAAAAAATTAAATTATATATATATATATATATATATATATATATATATATATATATATATATATATATATATATATATATACAAATATATTTTTTATTTTTATTACTTTATATATACATATTAAATTTGTTTTTTTTAATAAAAATAATTGACAAATTATGTAAGCTTTTTATTTAAATTAAAAAAACCGGTTTTTTCTGCAAAAACTGAAACCGGTTTTTTGAATACTCTAGTTAAAATGCAAAATAATTTTGTGCAAAAACAAAATTTCGTGTGTATTATTTACGAAATTTCTAATCTTCAGAAAGTTATTACCATGAGTTGTGTACGAAAATTTTGTGATGTTACAATTTTATACTAAAAATAATTTACGAAGTCATTGTATTATTTACAAAATTTATAATTTTATGAAATTTGTAATATACAAAAGTTTTGTAATATTTATATACAAAATATTTGTATATTCTACGAAAAATACATTTGGGTTTTTAAGCATTGATTATTATGAGTGTAACCCAGTGATCGGCACTCATAGCACACAAAGGCCGAACACAACACGAATGTCATCAAATCTCACAGCTAAGAGCACAAAAAATACAATTATTTCATTCAGTAGCATCAAAAAGTAATTAATTCTCAAGAGTATAGTTCGCTCTTACGAATTTTTTAATACTCTCTTGGAACACGAACATAGTTTGGCGGCAACAAAGGTGAGTTTTGGTCGACAACTTTTAGTAGTGTGTAGCGCTGCTGCCATATAACCAATTTTAACTATTTTTTAACCGTTTTTTGGGATGATAGAGATTGTTTAGATTATTTCATAAAAAAAATCTTTTTATTTTATTCACATTTTTTTTTAGATTTTTCATATAAAAATATAATATTTGTTCAATATACTATTTATTTTTACTAAAATTATACATGTCTAATAAAGTAAAAAAAACAAAAAAAATTTGCAATTGTGTTAAAAAATAGTTGCGAATTCAAACATAACATTTTGACATGAAAAGTATTGAAGTGTGTACACACATTGACCAACTATGTCTATTCATATCCATTATTTCCCATTTCTATGGTAAAAATATATAATAAAAAGAATAAATATGCTATTAATTGTTGCAACATATAATTAAAAAACTATAACAAAATGCATGAATTTGAAAAAATTTGTTTTCATCAAAAAACTCGTAAACAGTTAAGAATCCCAAAAACTGGGATAAAAAATTAAACTGTTTATGTGGCAGCACTGCATACACCAAATTTAATGTTTTTAACACATTAGCCTACTCACATAAACATGTTGCCGCTGAACTCTGTAGAATGTTGAATTTCTCTACTGTAAATTATATACTTTTTGGTAGCACGCCAACTTTCAACAGTATATGCCGCTTTGTTAAAGAAATAAAGTACACTCTAAAAATTTGTTTTTTTTATTATAGGTATTTTTGTTATTGTAGGAATTTATTTTGTTTACATTTTAAATTAGAAATGTGGAATGTTGAGTGGGAAGAATTATTTTTATTTACTTTAAATATATTTTATGAGGCAAAGTGCCTTGTATGCAATCAAAAAATGTATTATTATGAATTATTTTTATTTTTTATAATAGAGAAAACAAAAACATGAACTATTTTAATTATTTTAATGAATACGGATATTCTCTTAACGAGTAATTCATTTATTAATTTATACATTCATTTATCTAGAAATATAAAATAATTTCTTACGGTGTAAAACACCAATACATTCATATTCTCTCTTTCTCCGACAGCTGGTGTAAGCACAGTTGATTAAAAATTATAATTAGATAAACAACATTAAAGGGTGTTCACTGTGCTCAGAGGTTATTTTTAATTTTATAACAAACTAAGCTGATAACCAACCTACCGTGAACAACCTTATTATAATCATTCAAAAAAGAATTTTGCGCAGGGGCAAATATATGAGAATTTCTTGATTAAAGTGGAATATTTTTTGTATTGAAATTGTTGTAAATAGCAAATAATACTTTACTGTTTTACACTTTGTATATTTAAAACTAAGGAACATTTTGTTTAAACTTTATAAATGAAAATTTTAAATTAAATTTTCATTTAGTTTCAATAAAACATTTATAGAAATCACAACAAACAAATTGTGTGTTGATTCGTATTTTTCACAGGTTATGTGCCCAGTCATTAACCTCGCGGAATTTAAATGATTAAAATAGTTTTAATTAAATAGCGGAAAACCGGGAAAATTAAATAGAGAAAACTGAATATAGTAATAGTGACACAGAATAAAATCGTTGAATTAATTGCGGAAAACCAGGAAAATTAAATAAAGAAAACTTAATAACGGAATAGTGAAACTGAATAAAATCGTTAAATTTAATAACGGAAAACCGGGAAATTAAATAAAGACAAGTGAAAACCGGAATATTAAATAAAATATAGTAAAATGAGTTACTCAAATTTTAAAATTGAACCCCTGGGAAATGAAAATTTTGATATATGGAAAATCCAAGTTGAAGCGCTGCTTATAAAAAATGATGCTAGGAAGTATGTAAATGGAAGCTGTGCAAAACCGAATGAACCTGCTAATAAGATTATCGAATGGGAATCTGAAGATGCCAAAGCTAAGTCAGATTTAATTTTATTAATTTCACCAACAGAACTAAAACAGATCAAGAACTGTAAAACTTCTAAAGAAGTGTGGGATAAATTACATGATATTTACCAATCAAAAGGTCCAGCCCGGAAACTATGTTATTAAAAAATCTTATTTTACATAAGATGAAGAATGGTGAGGATATAAGAGATCACATTAGAAAATTTTTTGATATTGTTGACAAAATCAATGAAATGAATCTAGAAATTATTGATGAATTACTTACAATTTTGCTATTGTATAGTATTCCAGATGAATACGAATCTTTTAGAATTGCTATAGAAACTCAGGAAAAACTGCCAGACCCCGAAACGTTAAAAATAAAATTACTAGAAGAATACTAAGCACGGAAAAGAAATACTACTGAAGAATCATCAGATGCAATGTTCGTCAAGAAAAATGTTAAGAAATTTTTCAACAAAAAAGAATCTCAGAAAGATAAAGGTAAATTTTCATGTCACTCATGTGGAAAAGTGGGTCATATGGCAAAAGATTGTTGGTCTAAGAATAACAACAACAAAAACAATGGTAATAAAAAGAATGAATCTACAAGAAACGTTGAGGTAACTATGCAAATAAATTGTGTTAGTGATAAATGGTGTTTAGATTCTGGAGCATCATCCCACATGTGCTCAGAAAAAGACAAGTTCCATATTCTCAAGTCACCAAGTACAGAGGTTCTGCATCTAGCAAATAATGAATCAACAAAAATTGAAGGTAAAGGAATTGTAAAAATTAATAGCAAAAATGAACGTACAATAAGATTAGAAGATACTTTATATGTTCCGGATTTAGGTCAAATTTACTATCAGTTGCAAAGATAACCGATCATGGTTTGGAAGTTAATTTTAAACGTAAAGAAGCCGTAATAAGAAATCCAAAAACTGGAGAAAACATATTGATTGCTAAACGTAATAATGATTGGTATTATGTTGAAAAAGAAGAAGAAGAAAATTGTAAAGCAGTACAGTCGTCGTTCTTACAAGAATGACATGAACGTTATGGACATCTCAAGAAAAATGATCTTAAGGATCTTATCCGAAGACAAAAGGTAAACGGTATCAATTTTAATATTAATGAAAAATTACAGATTTGCGAAACATGTATTAAGGGGAAGCAAGTCCAGAAACCATTTACCAGATCGAATTCCAAATCATCTGAAGTTCTAGAACTAATACACACCGATGTTTGTGGTCCAATGAGAGTAAATTCTATCGGTGGATCGAGATACTTTTTAACGTTTATCGATGACAAGTCTAGATGGTGCGAAATATATTTTCTAAAGAAAAAGAATGAAGTTTTTGAAAAATTTAAAGAGTTCAAAAGTATGGTTGAAAAAAGTACTAATAGAAAAATTAAGACCATACGATCGGATAATGGTACTGAATATACAAACACAGAATTTAAAAATTATCTAAAAAAGGAAGGCATCAAACAAGAATTTACTGCAGCATATACCCCACAACAAAACGGAGTAGCAGAAAGAAAAAACCGTACTTTTGTAGAAATGTCGCGTTGTATGTTGATACAATCTGGTCTAGCTCCAAGTTTTTGGGCAGAAGCAGTTCTAACAGCTAACCACATTCGAAATAGATGTCCCTCACGAAGTCTTGATGGGGAAACTCCATTCAAGATATGGCTGGGAAGAAATCCAGTCGTAAATTATTTTCAAAAATTTGGTACAACTGCATTCATCTTGCAAAAATCAAAAAATCGTGGAAAATTTGAACCCAAATCAAAGAAATGTATATTTGTGGGATACTCTATAAATTCAAAGGCGTATAAATTATGGGATCCAGAAAAGAAGAAGATTGTATGCTCAAGAGATGTAACCTTTACAAATACGTATCAGCCAGAAGAAGATTATATTGATTTTATAAAAGAAGAAGGTTTGGAAAATCAAGTTGATAGTAGTATTGAAGTCGCTTTTATACCAAAAGAAGAAATTTTTACAAAAGAAGATAAAATAGAGGAAGTGCAAAATGAAATACAGCAAGAAACTTTTATAGAAGAAGAAAATAATAGTAGTGTAAATAGTGATGATGAAGAATTTTATGGTTTTCAAGATGCTTATGAATATACCAAAAATGAAGATGAATATAACAATGATCGTGAAGAATTCCATACACCCCTAACAACAAAACGAGGACCAGGAAGGCCAAAGAAGTTAAAAACTGGTAAAAGAGGTAGGCCAAGAAAATTAATAAATAAATTACAGAATGAAGAATCACATATTTTTGAAAATGAAATAAATACTGCAAATTTAATCGAACACAATGATCCGATCTCGGCTGAAGAAGCCATTAAAAGTCGAGAAGGTAATGAATGGAAAAATGCAATGAAAGCTGAATTTGATGCTTTGATTAAAAATAGAGCATGGGTGTTGGTAGACCGTCCAAATAACAAGAAGATTATAGATTCAAGATGGGTATTAAGAAAGAAATATAAATAATAATTGAACGATATAAAGCCAGACTTGTCGCGAAAGGTTTTACACAAATACCTGGTGTTGACTTTACTGAAACGTTTGCTCCAGTCGCAAGAATAAGTTCGATACGATTATTGATGGCTTTGTCAGTTCAACTAAAACTAGATGTATATCAACTCGATTTTGTAACGGCATATTTAAATGGTGATATTGATGAAAATATTTATATGGAAATTCCAACCGGAATTAACAGCATCCTTAATAAAAATGAAGTAAATAAATACGAAGGTAAAGTTTGTTTATTGAAAAAGGCTTTATATGGACTGAAACAGTCTGGAAATCAATGGTGTAAAAAGTTAGATACAAAATTAAAACAGTTAGAATTGAAACCACTAAACTCCGATCCATGTATTTATATGATGAAGCATGGGGAATTAATTACCTTAGTAGCCATTTATGTGGATGATTTAATCGTTGCAACAAATAATAAAACAAAATGGAATGAATTAAAAGACGAGTTGGCGAAATCATTCGAAATGAAAGATTTGGGAAGATTGAATTTTTGTTTGGGTATCGAATTTAAACAAGACCCAAATACAAAAGAAATAACTATGTCACAACAAAAGTATATAAAAAATATATTAATAAAATTGAATATGGAAAACTGTAAACCCGTTAGTACCCCATTAAATCCAAGTATTAAATTATCAAAAGAAATGAGCCCAAAAAGTGGAAGTGAAAAGGATCAAGCTGAAAAATTACCTTATCAAAATCTGGTTGGCTCATTAATGTACTTGGCAGTTTCAACAAGACCCGATATATCTCACGCAGTAAGTGTTTTAAGTCAGCACAAATTATGGTAAAGAACATTGGGTTGCTGCAAAGAGGGTGTTACGTTATTTAAAATACACGGAAAATTTTGGTTTACATTATAAATTATCAGATGATGAATTAACTGGTTTTAATGATGCAGATTGGGGAGCAAATATAGATGATAGAAGATCCTATACGGGTTATGTTTTTAAATTAGCAAATGCAGCTATACGTTGAGATTCACGTAAACAAAGGACCGTAGCCATGTCAAGCACAGAAGCTGAATATATGTTACTATCCGAATCCACAAAAGAAGCCATATATTTAAGACGTTTCTTATCAGAAATTATGGGTAAACAAGGCTCAACTATAATATACAACGACAATCAAGGTGCTGGATTGTTAAGCAAGAATCCTGTATTTCATGACAGAACGAAGCATACGGACATCAGACATCATTTTGTTCGAGAAAATGTAGTCGGTGGAACAATCAAAATAGAATACCTTTGTTTGAATTCATATTCACTCAAATTTTTAAAATATACGCGTAAAAATTGTAATCGCTTGTACTTTTCGTGATCGTTGGCACTTGTGGAATGACAAAAATCGATAAGGAACACCTATAAATACTACGTATTTTTCAATATTTTACTGGCAGGTACTTATGAATGGGTGCATATTTTAAGGGTGGCTATATACGTGATTCAGCCACCCGTTTTGAAACGTTTCAAAACATGAGCACTCATAAATGTGGATTCAATTGCTGTAAAAAAATCATGCAGGTAGCCAACGGAAAAAACCCAAATAATTAAAAAACTGCACTTTCCTGTTTTCCTTTTAATTGTCCACGCACATTTATGACCGTTTTTTAGTTTGTTACCGCAATCATAAAAATCAAATAACCTTTTGTTTATTACTTTTTTTTTAATTCTGAGAATCATAAAAAAAGTCATCAATGTTTTTTCCAAAGAATTTTTCAGACAAAAGTAATAATAATAATTTTACGACATATTAATTAATTTTCCTGGGACAATATTTATTTTACCTGTAAATATAAAATATAAGGGCAATTACTAGAAGTGACACTACTTAATAAATTATATAAAAAAAACTAAAAAAGAACCCATTTTCATTTTTTGATATGGTATAGGTGAAGGATAAACCTTTCTAAAAAAATAATACACTGTAAAAAAACCCTTGATCTTTTTGGATTTTTCGTTAGTTAAAATTTTCTTTTTTTTACAGTGTCATAAAGCCTGTTAAAATATCTTTTTAATGATACCAAGATCATGTAAATCGGTTCAGCCGATTCTGAGTTATTGTAGTTTAAATGGAGCTCTTTTCGACCATTTTAGCGTTTTTTCGAAAACTTTCCCACTGTGCCACGCCCAAAAAATCGCAAAAAAGTCATCTCTAAAAATGAAAGTTTGTTTGTATTGATCAAATTTAGCTATGAACAAAATTTCATCGATATCTGAGGGGGTCGGGTTCAATGCATCTCGATTTTTACATGAAATTCATCATATATAAGGAAATAACGTGACTTACTGATTCAACATCGCCCAGCCCAAACCGCTGGTATGAAGGTTCCCATTCCAGCGTAGACACCCGCTAAAGCGGGGGATTTGGAAATTCCTTCGGGGAGGGGGAAAACTCTACTTTCACGGCCTGCCCAAACCCCTTTAGGTAGAATCTCGAAATTTTAAATATGCCTTCCTGGGAGTATGTGCTAAGAATTTTGACCAGGGGGGTTAAAAGGGCGAATAGTCTCACCATTTACGACCTTTCCAAAAGCTGAAATTTGGTGTGTAGGCTCCTTCTGCAGTGTAGATAACAGCTAAGACGCGATTTTTGGAAAATCCCACGGGGAGGAGTAGAAAAGGGTGAATTTCTCCTCCTCGACGGTCGTTCCGTTGGACATGGGAAGAAGATATTTGGTATGCAGGCTCCTTCGCCAGTGTAGATAACAGATAAACGTGATTTTTGGAAAATCCAACGGGGAGGGCAAAAAAGAGGAAAATTCTCCCCCTTGACGACTTGCCAAAACCGCTAGAGATGGGAAGTTAAAATTTGGTACATAGATTCCTCCTCCAATGTATATGTGCATATGTGGAAATGTGAAATTTTGCAAAAGTGCAGATGTGCAAATTTGCTTTGCCCGCTAGTAAGAAAAAACAGTCTTGCTACATTACATGTACAAAATAAAAAACGAATAAAATAATAATTACGAAATATCGACTCACGCACAAAATTTTTTAAAGGCTCATGCTCATGAGTTATTCTGGTGAATCACCGAGTTTCGTCTTACGGCCTACCACTATTCAGAACCAATATTTCGTGCCATGTTTCGCCGAAATCACAAGAGATTGAAAATAAAATAGCCGGCTCACTGGAAACAGTTGTGGTTCGCCAAGGGGGACCATGCGAAACGACAGAAGTCGCTCCGCTCGTTTTTGTCTACATACGTTGTTATCACACTGGCGACAACAACAATTACCAATACAATCATTAGCCCTTAGGGGCATATAAAGTAGACCATCGAACGAATTTGCAATTGTGAGGTGGAAGAAAATTAGTACAATTAAAACGGGGGAAATTGACCACTGACTATGTCCAAAAATTTCACCTTTATAGTTAAAGGTAAAAGTATTAAAGAAAAGAAAAATGTTGATACTTATATTCCCGTCACATTAATATATAAAAATAATTAAAATTTATTCATAGAAATTGTAAATTATAAATATTTAGTACCTTTGGATATCGGTCGAAAAATTGTATATCACTTAGGGCATTTTTTAGCACAACTTTATCTGAAAATAAAAAGCAATATCAAAATAAGATTAATATTAATATTCGTCCTTTTCTACACAAAAAATATTTATTTTATTATTCAGTCGAGCCCCCCATAAGCCCCCCTGTTAAAAACTCATAACTTTTTCTCTCGAAGAGGATTGTTTATTTCGTCTAAAAAATTGTTTTTTTTTTAATTTAAACCCAACCTGTAAACTAAAGCTATTTTCATCTAAAGATTTTAGGAATAAAATTATGGCCAGGTATACGTATGAGACATTATTTTGGGGTAAAATTTTAATACAAATTCTCACCCAAGTTCTGTGAAAAATAGATTAAATTAGCAAAATCTTAATTTTAAAAATTAATTTTTTGAAAATTATGATTTTCATCCTTATCGACACAAAGTAAATATTACTTTTTTGCTCCATAAAGATATTGATACAAAGTAAACACTATTTTTTAGATTCATGGGCGTCCTTTCAAGAAAAAATACTATAAAAATAAAAATGATTTAAATATTTTTCCGAATCTCTCAAACTGTTGGTATTTTTTCATCAAACGAAATAATAACAAGCAATAAAATCGATATTCTAACCAATTTAGAAAATTTCGTGAATTTGCATTTCAGCTACCACAATTAAGCATATACAAATTTACTTATCTATTTACCTGATATCACAGTCACGTTTTTGAATTTTTCATTTCACACTCATATTTGGTGAATTTGTGTATGCCCAATTGCGGTAGCTGAAATGCAAACACTGCCTGTGTTGTCATATATTTTTTCGAAAAACTGTAAAAAAGAACATTTTTCTACAAAATAATCGATAATGTACAATGGTTGATTCTGATATTACGGGATTATTTCGACATCATTTTTGTCATTGTAGTGTTCGGCAGAATTAAGTATTTCAGATAGCTAGCTTGAACCCTTTAAAAAATAGCTACTCAATTATTGTAGGTACACATCTACATATTTCTTAATTTTTAACCGAATTATACCAAATTTGGAAAATATGTCCTCCAGGGTAATGACTTATTGGTCAGGGAAATGACGTCGACAAATAAAATCAAATTATTTCTTTTAAAATCAATCATTTTAATTCAGTTTATTTTTAAAAATTATAAAAGTAAAAGGAAAAACTTAGTCTACATAAATTACACTAGTTTACAGCCAAACTATTTTTTATGTATTAGGGCCTCCTAAAGCCGAAAACCGCATTAAAAAGATTTGTTTCTGGGCTAGTTTTTAAAATTTTTTTAATTTTTTATTTATTTATTAAAATATTTTTTTTTGAAAAAAAAAATAAAATTGGACCGTTTAAAATTCTATTTTCTGGTACTGAGAACCCGTTTTTTATTTCATTTGCAAAGAAAGTAAGTGCAAGTGTAAATGACAAAAATGCCAAAAAGAGAAGTCTTAAAATGAGAATGTATTAGTTATATTACACAAAAAATGAAAGTGTGTTGGTGGTATGCAATTTACTCAAAGATATTTATCAGAAATACTTGGGAATGCCTATCACAAATTTGCAAGAAAGATGGACACCAAGTATAATATGTCTTCCGTACTATAAAAATCTTACAGGATGGGCTTCTGACACGAAATTTAAATTATTTACTAATTTATTTAATATAAATAGCTCATGTGTTAAAATTTGTTTTTATTAACCGATTCGGATTTGGAAAGAACCATCTAATCATATCGACTATTTCTATTTTTGTCAATGCAAGAGTTCTGGATTTTGAGCCAAAAGAAAGGTTGTTTTATCCTAGCGTATGCTCTGTCAGTTTTCTAGTTCTCTTTTTGATGTAATGCCCATTCCTAAATATCCAAAATCAACTAACACCAACGTAAGTTCCGACTCATCATTTGTAAATCAAAACTCAACTAAAGACAATTATATTACAAGTGGAGAGAGCCGCTTACTTACTCAGGCTCAAATAAATGATTTGGTCAGAGATTTAGAGCTCACAAACGAAAAAGCAGAAGTACTTGCATCTCATTTACAACAATACAACTTTTTGGATTCAAATGCAAAAGAAACATACTACAGAAACCGCGATTCTCCTTACGCGAGGTATTATTCAACCGAAGATGAGATATGATTCTGCAGGGACATTCCCGGCTTGTTCGAGGAGCTTGGATAACAATGGAATGGCGACTATTTGTTGATACATAACGGAAACAAGAATCAATCTATACAAATCGCACATGCTGTAAACACTAAAGAATCGTACGAAACAATGGTTAAATTCAGGGACCGTAATCATTATGAGTTTTATAATAAAAATTACACAATAATGATAATGATTATTTTTGAGTAATATTAATAAAAATCAAACATAATCATTATTTTTCTGCAAAAAAAAAATAAAACTCAAAAATAATCATTAGTTATGATTTTTATTTTTTTCGCTCAAAATAAAACTCACTTTCAATTTATGACTGTTTTGGGGTTTTTTTTTTTCAACATAGTTGCATATCCTCATAAAACAAATCCAGAGGAACCAACCAAGTTTTTTTTAAATCAATTTTATTTGTTTTTAATTATTTATAATTTAATTTTACAAAAAGGAATTTCGCCAACGACTCGTATGATAGGTTGCATCTTTGATCCGTTAGCATTGTTTTTAATGCAGAAAAGAATCTTTCCACACTAACTTGTGTGGCAGGAAAAGAGTGCACCACTTTGGCCAGCTGGTGCAGATAGGGGTATTGAAATTTTTTTTCCTCCCAGTACATCATAATATTTTTGTTTGTACAAACTGGCTTTGGACAATAGATGTCAATTTCAGAATAGCCTTTGTGTAACTCCTCAGTGTGCGAACCATCTTGTGTTTCCTCATCGGAAGCTACCTCAATTGTATTGAGATACTCGTTCAAGAGGGAGCAGGTGTTCGAATTCTGCGAAAGCAATGCACTCGCTGCGTCGAATGATGTCGATGCCTTCGGGGTACTTGTGATTGCGTTAGTTCTAAGATAAATTAACTTACGATTTCTTTCAAATTTATTATTTGTAGTAACAGCTGCTTAAGCTGTTCTCTGGCGAGCATAAGGCTTATCGGGTTTTGCTGCAATATTCTTCTTATTCTTGGATCCAAGTAGATGCTAAAAATGACCACGTTACCCCCCAATAAGCTGTCTTCTCTTTCTTGGATGCACTGTCTCAAAGCGTGGCTCAGAGATGTTGTAATTGCTGCGACAGTGAGCTTAAGCTCTAACCACAGCTTATAAAAATCACCCCATGAATATATAGAAATAATAATAATATAAATAATAATAATATATATAAAGTCGTAAATTGAAAGTAAGTTTTATTTTAAGCGAAAAAATAAAAATCATAAATAATGATTATTTTTGATTTTTATATCTTTTGCTCAAAAATAATGATTATGGCTAATTTTTTTTATTATTACTCAAAAATAATCATTACCATTGAAGAAAACTTTAAAAATCAAAAATTTAAAAATCATGACGGATATGCAAAGATTGTCAAAAAACAATAATAATGGTGCAATAATTTTTTTTATGTCTGTTCTAAGTGATTGATTTTTTGATTTAAAAAACGAACAATAATTATTATTTACGGTCCCTGGTTAAATTACTAAAATGTATTAACTATGAAGATCACAATTAGAAAGTTTGTTCCGATTTAAAAGTGGTGGGCATGTTACGTGGAATGCAACGTGGATACACAAAATATTGTTGTTTTATTTGCCTCTGGAACAGTCGAGTATGTGCCTCTTATTAAGAAAGAAAACATTGTTCTGCAATCATTACATATAAAACTTAGACTCTTAAAAAACTTCGTCAAAGCATTAAATAAGAAAGGCCAAGCCTTCGCCTATTAGAGTAAAATTTTTAAAAGTATTTCTTTTACAAAAATCAAGGAAGGAATTTTTAATGGTCGACAAATAAAAAAAAATTGTAAAAGATACAAAATTCGAGAAATATTTGTCCCCACATGAGACTGCAGCTTGGAAATCATTTAAATTGGTGGTTTCTGATTTCCTGGGAAACAACAAAAACTCCGAGTACAAGACTATTGTTCAAGATTTGATTAAGAATAATGAAAAAATGGAAATATAATACTTTTTTCTAATTTAAAAAATATTATTTCCTAATTTGTCTCTTTTACTTTTGCAACAGGTGTGTTAATGCCAAAAGCCTAATTTTGTCATTAAATCCGTCACGCAATCCCTAAAACCCTAAACCGGTTCGTATTGCCAATTATAAGTCTTAAAATACACTATATGTATCTCTTTTTCTTAAAAAGTCCGAAAATATAAACGTCAATATTCGTAAAAAAAAGATGTCGTAGATACTATTTCCGTAAAACCGACTGAAATAACTTCCTCTTGTTACTTCACGTGTCGAACAGGTAAGATCGTTCTCCATAAACTTGTAAATAAAACTTTCCAAAATCCTAATAAGTTTTTGTGTTTTTTTTCTATTTCTTCCATTTTACGGAATGTTTTATTGGTTCTGAGAAAACAAACTCAAACAATAGTTTATTTATGCACAGAGTGTTATACTTCTTCTCCAGGTTTCCAATTTCATCCTTCCACACCCCTGCACATTCTTACATAGAAACATTGGTCCAATTGAACCGGATTGTTTGAGCATACTCTGAGATTTCTATGTTGGAGAACATATCAGTCAATATTAATATTTTATTGCACAATTGACAACAACAACATTGAAAATACAGGTTCGTTTTTATTTTGCTTTCTTTTCTATACTGCGTTTGATGGTGCAATTAGTTTTTAGTGCCTTTATTTGATTTAATTCCCTTTCGTTTACTAAACGTTACACCACGTGTAATAGGTTTTTTTTTTTATTATACATTTATTTAAATTACAATCTATCCTAAGATAATAAGCAATTTTGAGGAAGTATGTAAATTGACATTAATATATGTACTCTAATAAGTACAAATATAAGTTCAGAATCATCCTCTGTTTGACAGTAAATAACTAACAATATAATAACAGAAATACAAATAACTTAATAGCTAATTTATAATATTACAATTATTTACGTACAGATTTACATTATTATATAATATATATTTAGCGTTAATTGAAATATTTATAAGTAATATTTTGAAAATAATATTATAATATTAACATAATTATACGGAAAATAAATTCATATATACATGTACACATATGCATACTCGCAATACACAGAAAACGATAAGATAAAGTACAAAATATACAAAATACAAATATAAATAATTCAAATATTAGTCGTTATCTTCGAAATGGTAGATCTAAGACATGGTATCTCTTAAGTCTTTTTATTTCGTCTGTGTCATCTAATAGGCAAATAGCTAACGTATTGACGTGGGTGTCCAATCTAGATAAATATCGGTCGCTGGACGATCTTATAACCTCCTTAATTGTGGGTATTTGAAGGTCGCTATGTATGGCTTCGTTGGTTATGTACCATGGTGCTTGCGCGATTAACCTGAGAGTTTTTGACTGGTATCTTTGAAGTATTTCAAGGTTGGAATTACTCGCAGTTCCCCAAAGTTCAATTCCATAGGTCCAGACGGGTTTTAAAATAGCTTTATATAACTTTAGTTTGTTTTCAATGCTTAGTTTTGAATTACCACCTAGTAACCAGTATAGGGTTCTGTTTTTGATGTTTAACTGTTGTCTTTTAGACTTTATGTGTTGTTTCCATGTTAATCGACGATCTAAATGCATGCCAAGATACTTAATACAGTCTTTGTTAGGGATTAGTGTGTTATTTAACATCAACAGTGGGCAGTTTCCTCTTCTTAAGGTAAATAAAACATGGGCTGATTTGTCCGCGTTAACCGTAATTTTCCATTTCTTTGACCACGTATTTGTGATATTTAGTTGATTTTGCACTAGATTTGCAGCTACAATTTGAGATTCGTTTGCTACCAGTATTGCAGTGTCATCAGCATACGTTGATACCTGTATTTCATCTAGAATTGGCATGTCAGCAGTATATATGGAAAAAAGAATGGAACTTAGCACACTACCTTGTGGAACTCCCGCTCTGATATCCATAATCTTTGATTTTTCGTCGTTAATTTTTACATAGAATGTTCGATCTTGCAGGTATGATTTTATGATATGATAAAAGCTAGCTGGAAGAAGAGTTTTTATTTTATATAATAAACCATTATGCCAGACTCTGTCAAAAGCTTTTTCAATGTCTAGAAAAACTGCTGAGCAGTATTTTTTCTCTTCAAAAGATGATCTTATTGTATTTACAACTCGATGAATTTGTTCTATTGTTCCATGTTTTTTCCTGAAACCGAATTGGTAATCGGGTACGATTTTTAATATTTCTAAAATTGGGGACAAACGATTTAAAAATAATTTTTCAAATATTTTTGAAAATATGCTAAGCAAGCTAATTGGTCTGTATGATGAGATTTCATTTTCAGGTTTATTGTGTTTTCTAATCATTATGATCTCAGCACATTTCCACTGTGATGGGAAGTAATTTATTCTTAATATGGTATTAAAAATATTAGCGAGATGAACTATTGCTTTTTTTGTGAGATTTTTTAATACCTTCGCATCTATGTTATCATAACCAGGAGATTTCTTAACATTTAACATCTTTATTTCATCCTTTATTTCTGAGGTTGAAATCGGCTTAACAGGCAAACTCATTTGACATGCAACTTCGAGATATTGTAATACATCCTCATCTTGATGAACATTTTCGTGTGGTTGTATATTAAATACATTGTGGAGATGATTTGCAAAAGCATCAGCTTTGCTTGAGTCTGATCTACACCACGATTCATTCAGGTCTTTAAAATGGATGTCTTTTTGTCGGGTGTTTTAAACATTTCGTTGCTTTCCATAGTTTGTGATCATTAACGATATTTTTATTCAGAGAATCGAAAAATTCACTAATTGTATTATTGTTTAGATCAGCTAAGTGAAGTTTTAGTGATTTTGTTGCTTGGTTGAGTAAACGTTTATCGTTCGGATTTCTTGTTGTTTGCCACTTTTTTCTTAGTCGCCTTTTGTGTCTTATGAGTTCACGTGTTTCCATTGATACTTGAAAATTAGTTTGGTTGCTTCCACAGTGTTTTACTGGCGTTGACCTTAAGGCAGCTTCGTGTATTAAATTTGTGAATTTTTCCACTTCATTATCCAACTCAACCCCGTTTTCTATAGAAATGTTTAGATTAATATTTGCATCTATCCAGTACGAAAAAGATTGCATATCAGTCCTGTTTGTGATGAGCTTTGAAATTTCTGGCAGTTGTTTGATAGAGGTATTGTATGAAATTATTATTGGAGAATGGTCAGAACCTAACTCGTAGTTATCTTTAATATCAAGCATATTACTTGGTATTCCAAAATAGATGAAAAAGTCTAAAAGGTCAGGGATTTTTCTTGGGTCAGTGGGCCAGTATGTTGGTTTTCCTGTGGACAGAGTAGAAAGATTGTTCTTCATTAGGCATTTGTGTAGCTCTCTTCCTTTTGGGTTAATTAGACGTGAACCCCACCAAGGGTGTTTAGCATTAAAATCGCCACCGACTATAAAGCGTGGACCGAGCATATTAAATAAATTTTCATAATCTAAGCATGTTGTGTTGTGGCGGGGGGGGGGAATAAACAGCGCAAATAGAGACCAATGTGTTGTTACAAATTATTTTAATACAAGAAGCTTGTACATATTCTGTGGTTAAATGTTCTTCTGTTGAGTATTAAATATTTGATTTTATTAGGATAGCGGAGCCACCATGGGCTCTCTCGTTGGGATGGTTAGCGGTTATTAAATCAAAGTTTTTTATTTTGCAATATGATTTCTTTGTAAAGTGAGTTTCTGATATTAGTAAAATATCTATAAAATTTGTTTTCAAAAATATTTCCACTTCCTGTATGTGGTTTATCAGTCCGTTAGCAGTTATATGATTTCCTCCGCATTTAACGCATTTATAGGGTTTGTGACAGTAGGATTTTGTGTGCCCGTACTGCTGGCAGCGGTGACATTGGGGGATGTTGTTTGTCTTACGTGGCGGTTCTATATTAACAATCGCATTGTTAATATGTGTTAGGTTATAAATTTCTTTATTGTTGTCTTTAGGTTCTAGATCAACAAAGAACATTGAAAGTGGCTCTTTTGTTAGGTAACTTTTTATATTAGATATATTACGTACTTTATGACCAAATTTTTCAATAAATGTTTTAATGTCATCAGTGTTTGTTGAATAATGTAAATTTCTTATAACAACTCTATAAGACCTATTAGTCTTGAGTTGAAAAGTATGGAAACTTATATTTTTAAATTTAAGATAGGAAACAAGTGTTCTATAAGAGTCAATGGTTTTAACCATTACCCTGATTTGGCCGTCTCCGAGTGCTTTATAAGAGTATTGTGTGGGAGATAGAACATTGGCAAAGCGTTGATTCATGTCTTTCACGTTAGTTACTTGAGGTATGTATAATGGGGGAGGTCTAGGTTCCTTCGAATTTTGCTCTGCATTAATTTCAGTATTTCCATCATCTAGAACAGCAAATCTGTTTGTTGAACAAGTTGGTGTTTCATTTGTTGTTGCTTTACGCTTACTTATATAGGTTCCTGGTGACTTTAATTGGCGACGTTTATTTGTATTATTGATTGTTTGCCATTCACATTCACTTTCTTCGCTAGCATCATCAATGCTAGATAAACTAGCAGTAGTCATGCTAGCTAGACTATTTTGTTGCTGATTTTTTTTTTTTTTTTGTTTTTTTTTTTTTTGTCAATAGGTTTGGAATTTTTACTTTACGGTTTTTTTTTTATATAATTTTTTTTTTATATTTTGTTTTTGTTTTGCATTTACATTAAATGTGTCTGTTGTTTTTGTTTTAATGCAATTGCATTTAACATGCACAAAGATTTATTTGTTGGTTTTTAAGTACAGTAGCTATACTGATATGATTATTGTTTTTAATAATACTCAATTTTGTTTTGAACACTCCGTCAACATAAGAGATCGCACGTCTTGTCGCCCTCGCGCTTTGATAACGACCGTGTAATATGTAAAATGAAAATATAAATATAAGATATAAATAAAATATAAAATATAAAACCATCACAGTAGATTAAAAGGACAAAGATCTGTGTCTATCTGCCAATTTTAAGCCAGAGGAAGGTTTTTATCATCGGGAGAATTTTGCGTCGAAAAAAGGCCAGGAGAAGGTACATGAAAATAATTAAGGTCGGTGAGTTAAGTCAAAAATTTATTAGTGTTTTTCATATACTTCATCCATATTTGCTCCAAATATAGTTTTTTAAGAAAGCTAATTTGTTTCATGATTTTGTTCAAACTTGGAACCTTTATTAGTTCAGCGAACATGTTTGATAACAATTGCGGTTTTTTTTTTTTTTTCAATTATGTCTGAGTGAAAGATGTTAAGTTCGTTTGTGTTTCTTTAAATTATTTAACATTTCTCACACACATAGTTAAAAACCCAGATAGAGTTTTACATTTCTCCTCTCAAAAGTTTTACATTCTCCTAAAATTGTTCCCTTCCGATTAAACTCCGCCCTTTGCGATCAACTACATATCTTTCTCATCTCTTTTACATTAAGATACCCATTTTTAAAAGAGGCAAATTTCTTCTCTGACTACTTTCCAATACGGATGGAAATCTTGGTACAATCGTACTTTTTTGTTGCATTTTGACCGCTTTTTTTTCCATAGGACTTAAAAAAATTCATGAACTGCGAATTTGTTTGATTTTTTTTTTTTAGTAAAAAAAAAGGGAAACAGGATTTCTTAAAGGTGATCGTATGAACGTTATCAAAAAGTTTTGTAAAGATAACATTTAAGGTACATATTAAATTTGGTTTATATTGTTTTTTTTATCAACTTTTTAACAACATAAAAAATAACAATTATTTTGTTATATGGCACAAAATTTGTTGACCAAATTCCCATCCATGCTTTAATTTTTCCATTTTTTTTTTCTTCTCATTCCAATTAATTGTTTACATTTTGTCACTGATTGAGTTCATTCCAAATCAAAGAACAAAAGCATTCGCAAGATACAGCAAATTAAAACGTTTAACTTGGATTACAGATACCATTTTTAAATCCAAACCACATATCGTTTGCTGAAATGTTAAATAGTCGAACAGGGATATCTTTAAATATTTAATATTCTTTAAAAATTTTGATTTTAAAATTCATTGCGGATATTTTATCAAAACTTAACAAATCGTTTTAGTTGAAATTTGCTGTATGTTTTATTTCTATTAAACAAATAACTATAACTTTGTTTAACATTTTTCTTGATTTACGAATTTTTCGGCTTATCGGAAAGTTTGTACTTGTTTTATTCATACACTTAGTTTCTTACACTAACATTACCTCGTAATTTAAAAAAAAAAACAAATCCTATTTTTTCTTCGTGAGATTTATTTTTAGAGACTCTTTACTTTATAATTGATATTTTTCGTTTGTTGTTTAACCAATTTACCTTGAGCACTTCAAAGTATTTAAATTGAAGCTTCGTTCAATAACCGTTTAGACTACGCAAAGTAAAATCCCCCTGTCTGTTTAAGATGTCACTCGACAATTTTATTCGTTTAGCCGATCGCTTGGTCGAATTTGAGGCAGACCTTAATGATAAACAAATGCCCGTTTCTTCATGTCATTCTATTGACGTACATCGAGAGGAGCTGAGAACAAGTTGGGCCAATATTAAATTGGCTTATGACCAACATTTAAGGAACCACGACAACGAAGAAGACGACGAAGAAGAAGACGATAAAAAAGTCGATTTGGAAATAATAAAAAACAAATACAAGAACACATACATTACGTATTGTCGGTGTCTTACTAAGCTATCCGAATCGTACGAGCAGATTCAGGAGAAAAATGCTGCGAAACCGACATAGCTTTCGAACATTCAGCAACAGGAAACTGGGGCTTGTAAGGCTAGAGATTCGGGTTATGGGTTCCAGCTCCCTCCTTTCAAAATCGAGCCATTTGACGGAGAATATACAGCATGGCCCAAATTTCGCAATTTGTTTTCCGCTCTTTGTATAAAAAACTCAAGAGCTAGTGGTATTGAAAAATTACTTACTTTAATCGCAAGTACGAAAGGAGATGATAAATTAATCGTGGAGAAGACAGAAATATCAAACGAAGGTTTTCAAACTGCTTGGGAAAGCCTTTGTAAAAGATACGAAAATAAGCGCACACTTATCGACAGTCAGTTAACAATTCTATTTAATCTCAAACCTTTCCCTTCCGAGTCTCGTATAGCAATTGCAACTCTACAAGGTGAGATAAATTCGTGTATAAATACACTTAAGTTTTATGGGATTGACATCGATAGTTGGAACGCTCTCTTTGTCTTTGCGTGTACCAATTGTCTTCCAGCAGAAACCCTTATTCTTTTTGAGCAAACTGTATCAGACAAAAACGATACTCCCAAATGGGCTGAATTGGATTCTTTTCTTAGCGACAGATGCAGAACTTTAGAATCGGTTTCTAATTCTAGTAACCCATCGTTTTTAAAATTATCTAACGGCAATTCAAAGGGCACGAAAAATTCGATAAACGCGAAAAGAATGAACACATTTCAAAGGAAAATTGTAGACCCAATCTGCCCTCTTTGCTTAAAAGAACCTCACGTAATTCGTAAATGTCCTCGATTTCTAAAAATGGACGTGAATCAGAGGTTCTCTGAAATCAAAAAGCAGCATCTTTGTTTAAATTGCTTTTCGAAATCACACGCACAACACTCTGCTCCATAGGGACCCGCTTAAATCTAATGTCAACCAATCCGCTCAGATGCCTAGCACCGGCTCAATTTAAATGCGATACAGTCCACTAATAATTCGGGAGCCCGGGTTCAAAATTATTTTACTACTAACAATAAGGGTGTGTTGCTAGGTACGGCTGTGGTTGACATTTGTCATAATGGAATGAAAGTCAGGGCACGCGCCCTCATTGATCCATGCTCTTAGGGATCTTTCGTTTCCGAAGATGTTTGTAAACTTATCAAGCTGCCAAGTAAGAGGACAAGACCTCATGATGTTTCCGGGATGAATGACTGTATCTCTGCCTCTACACAACGACAGTGTTCGTTTGTACTGGGTTCACCATTAGACGAGAATATTAAAATCCCAGTTAATGCCTTGATAGTTCAACGAGTGTCAAGTAGTCTTCCCTCCCGACAAATAGATTCCTCTTATTTTTCCGACCTTTCCCAGATTAAACTTGCTGACCCCCACTTTTGCGACAGTTTAAAGGTGGATATATTATTAGGGGGCGAGCTGTATCCCTCTATTATGCTTTCGGCAAACAAGCTGGAGGTGTGTAATTCTTTGATGGCACAAGAAACCATTTTTAAATTCACACATTGCTTCATTCATGTGCAAGGTTTCGCTGGAAAGGGAAATGTCACGCTTTTGGGAGGTGGAGAATCTCCCACGAAAGAATTTCCTATCTCCCTCCGACAAATTTTGCGAAGATTTGTTTGCTAAAACTACAAATCGAGATACATCGTGTCTCCCCCACTCAAAGAAGAATATTCGGGTGTAGGTCAGTCTAGAAACAGTGCGATGGCACAGTTCCTTAGAAACGAAGCCAAATTACTACGTACACCGGCCTTTAAGGAGGAGTACGATAAGGTCCTGGAAGAATATATAGATTTGAAACATATGGTTTATCCACCAGATTTCCCTAAGGTTCCATTACACTATTACTTGCTACATCATGCGGTTATAAAACCAGAAAGTACGACCACAAAAGTTCGTGTAGTATTTAATGCTTCCTCTTCTTCCTCAAATGGATTAAGTTTAAATGATATACTACACACTGGTCCTGTTCTCCAAAGCGATTTAACTCTTCTACTACACAAGTGGCGCTTCTTCAAGTACGTTTTTAATGCGGACATTCAAAAGATGTATAGACAGATCTTAGTTAGTCCAGATCATACATCTTTCCAGAGAATTCTTTTTCGTAAAAATCCAACCGATCCGATCCAAGACTACGAACTTAAAACCGTAACCTTCGGTGTTAATTGTGCACCATATTTAGCGATCCGTACTATGCTACAGTTGGCAGATGATGTTCAATCTATTTATCCTATTGCCAGCGAAATCCTTCGCAATTCAATGTATGTTGATGATGCACTCGTGGGTGCTCATTCTATTCCAATGGCAATCAAATCAAAAAATGAACTTATTCTTGCTTTGAAATCGGCTGGGTTCTCGCTACGAAAATGGACCACCAACTCAAGGGAAATCCTGGCCGATTTACCTTCTGAACATTTACTATATGAGGACTTTTTAGATTTCGATGACAGTAGCACAGCGAAGATGTTAGGAATTCGCTGGAATGCTCTGTCGGATTCGTTTTATTTTTCTACGAAACCTTTTCCGGAAACTGGCAAATATACTAAAAGAGAAGTTCTTTCGCAGATATCCAAATTATTTGACCCCGCCGGCTGGTTGGCGCCTTGCATTATATTAGCAAAAATCATAATGCAAAGAATATGGATAGATGGTACAGATTGGGATGATGTCCTTTCTCTTGATATACTTGTACAATGGAAAAATTTCCAATTAAGTTATTCCCTTTTGAATGAAATCCGAATACCAAGATGGCTAGAATACGTTCCTAACGCGAATGTCCAATTCCATTGCTTCTGCGATGCCTCGGAAAAGGCATACGCAGCCGCAATTTATATTCGCATTGACGACGGCGAATCGATTTCTTCTCACCTGGTTTCCTGTAAGACCAAGGTCGCTCCACTTAAGACCCTGTCCATTCCGAGACTAGAATTATGTGGAGCGGTTTTACTAGCGGAAATGCTTGATGGTATCATACCTAGATTGGAAATTCCTAACTACTCCGTTTTCTGCTGGACAGATTCGACTATTGTCCTCTCATGGCTAGCAAAACCTCCTTGTTTTTGGATGACGTTTGTCGCTAACAGAATATCCAAAATTATTGAAATTGTTGATCCAATACACTGGCATCATGTCGAGTCTGAACTTAACCCCGCCGACTTGGCTAGCCGTGGAGCACTTCCTCAGGACCTTCTTAGGAATGATTTATGGTGGCACGGTCCGGCATGGCTTCAAGATTTAGCAGACCTTTGGCCAAATTTTAATCCACCGAAAATACCAGAAATTGACCTTGAAAGAAAAGTTGTAAAAGTAAACTTTTCTTATTTTCAATGTTTTGAAGATATCTTGGAAAGATTTTCCTCATTTTCGAAGGCACTTTAATTTCCCCTGCACGGTCAAATACAATTTCATCTGCGCCATCAACATCTCGGGCCAGAAAGCGAAAGGCCGCACAACTTGACGAGTTCGACACTACCATACTGGAAACAGTAAAAACTTTCCAGGAGGTATATGCACGTTAAGTACGCCGGAAAGAGTTTAGTGCAGAGATAAGCGGTTTTGGGTCAATGATATGCTCTGCTATATCAAAAATAAAGTTAGTGTTGCGCCGTTGCACTGATATTGTTATGCAAGCGCAAATTGACGAACGTTAAGAAGTCCTGAAGGAAAAGGAAATATTATATTTTGAAGTTTTTTGTTTCCACAATTTATAATTTAGTTTTTGTTTTTATTTTTTTTGTTTTCCAATTTAAATTTTTGTTTTTGTTTCGGTTTACTGAACTGTGATTCTCAAATGTATAACTTTTTTATAAAAAATTTTATGTGAATGCTTTATTCTATATTCTTAGCTGCGGCATCCCACACTAACCGTACCTTGTTGGGTTTATTGGGATTTAATGTTATGAAAATTGATAGATACCAAACTTTCTAATTAGGAATCGCCAATTCTGACAAACTTAACTTTTTGGCGTATTCTTTTTCGATCAGATTATTTATTTGAGCTTGCATGCTCTGTCGTAACATTTCGTCTTTAATGATTTTTTATTTAGACACACAAGCCGTCGATAGCATTAGTATAGTTCTCAGGCAGTTGTACGTCACTATTTCTCCACAACAAGCCGACCTCATAGCGTCCGTCTACTTTATTGCACGTTGCGTTTAGCGTTTTCATCGCATTGCTGTCTGCAATGAATTTGGTGATTTAAAGTTGAATTAATTTTTTACAAGCTCGTGAAGATTATCGTAATTTTTTTTGGCAAATACATGTGTGGATGTTGAGTCTGTGCTCGGCTGAGCAATTAGCGTTGCCACCCTGTAGGGTCCATCCAAGCCGGGTTTTTGTTGCTATAGGCTGTTGCCAATTTCCTTCTCGAATTTTTGTAGGAACAGCTAATTTCCAATTATTAGCACCAATTAAAATCATAGGTTTCGCTTTTTGATAAGATTGTAAAGGCAAGTCGCTTAAATACGGATATTTTTTAACGATTTCCCCCATATTCAAAGTTTGCGACGGTAAGTCCAAATGTTCGATGGTATGCACGTCTGAAAGTACAAACTAAGTGTTGTTGCGGACGCTGGATACTTTCAATGATGTTCTGAGGGATTCACTTTCTTCATGGGTTGTCCCACCTTTCCATTTTAGGCATAACTGTCAAAAATGCTACGCTCTACTAGGGTGACAGATGACCCTTCGTCTAGAAAAACAAATGTATTAATAATACTGATTTTTGAATGCAAGCGGATTGGCAAAATGCGAAATAATGGCTTTTCTTCATCATGGTTATTGTATAAATTAATTTGTGCACTCCGCTGCGTATTTTCTATTTCATTTATACTTACAGTTTGTGATGTTGACTGACTGGCAGCACTAATGGCCTTATGAAGCAGGGGGTGGTGCTTATACTTACAACCGGATATTCCGCATTCCTTGTCTTGATGAAATTTCCTCTTATGATGATTGAGGCACTGGCGGCACAAACTATTGGATTTTTCGTTTAGTTGTAGATTTTTGAATTTGTTACACTGATGTACTTTATGTGACTCTACCTTACATACGACGCACATTTTATGTACCAACATTGTTGTTAGCTTGTGTATGGGTATTTACTGAGGCACCTTTACCAAAAGTAGGTGTTACCACTGTACTAGCTGCTTCCGCTAAATTATATAGCCACACACTTAAAGCTTTCAATATGGGAACGCGTTCATCCCGCGGCTGCATCGCCCAATTTAGCTTGTGTGGATTTGGCAATTTATCTAAAATCTCCTTCACCAACATGGGGTTGTTTAGATGTGACTCCAGGCCACACGACTCCATAGTTGCACAAATATTTTGTACGTTGAGCCCGAATTCGATAAGTGCTTCTAGCTTGTCACGGGGATGGCATATTTTTCGCTTTATTTATAACGCGTTCTAAAATATGCTCTGGTCGACCGAAACATATACGAAGCGTTTTAATAATGTCCGGTAGCTTTGCAGACGCATCAGATTTTCTGCGTCTGAGTATCCGGCAAGTGCTGTGCTATTATTAAAGATGTTGATTAAAATAGGCCAGTCGTCTGGATCTCCGTTGAATGATGGTAGCTCCCTTGGTATGGAACGCCTAGCGGCTAACTGTAAAGCTGTAGGCTCAGACTGGTGTCTGTTAATACTGCTTGTGGTGGGCATTTGTGTGTTAATATTATTTACCAGATTGCTATTATTAAAAACGGCGGAACTGGTTTGTCCTGTAGACGGTTGGTAGTCCTTTTGTGCCAAAATTGTATATTTGCATTCCAAAAATTCTTGTTGAATTTTTCTTTCCTCCTCTAACCGTTCCAGCTGTAACATTTTTTGCCTTTCCAAACAATCAAAATTACTTTTACCACCTGTTTTAGAATTTTGGTTGTTTGTATTCATTTGCATTGGTTGCTGTCGATAATTATAAGGCATTGTTGTTGTTGGTGGTGTTTGTGCTGCATACACATACGATGGAGTTGTATCATAAAACGGTGTATTTGTTGTTGGATGAGACATTGGCATTCCCGTTGTTGCCGTTACCATGTATTGGTGTGGCACTGTACATGCCTGGGGATCCGTTACCATAGTTTTCGGTACCGATGTCCAAATTGGTAGCGGAACACCTGCAGCAGGTGCTACTATAGGCCCCGTATTTGCTGATGACATTACCACTTGTGATGTCAAGCTTTGAAAATTTGTACCTACGGCGGTAACTACGACTGGTGGTGCAATTGCTTTTATTGGTACTAATGGTGACGATGATGAACTCGGTTGAGTCTCAAAACCATTTCCTTGGTCTGGGTTAGCAGCGGCTGATGACCTGTTATCGCATACTTCGCAGTTCCAGTTATAATGTGCTACATTCTTGTCTACGCCCACGCAACCATAGTGAAACCATTTATCACATTTGTCGCACACTACCATTCGTTCGTCGTCCAACTCGATGCATTTCATGCAATTATGTTTTGTTGTATTATGGTCCGACATTACAGTCATTTTCACAAAAAACAATATTTTTTCCAAATTATTTTATTTTATTTATATTAAATTTGTAACATGTCACGTGTATCTAATAGATGGTTGCTGTTAACAAGGTGTGGAAATTGAAGTTGGTGCACGCCTGGACTCCGGCCTTATCACTCGTCGATTGGGGGGTTCAATAATAAAAACTTCACTACACCAATTACCATACTGCCACATTACAAATATTTTAAATGTGTGCACTTATAAAGAAAGAAGTTAAGGGACAAGAAATATAGAAAAGAAATTGAAATCAGAAATAGAAGTTACGGAGTTGAAAGTAAGAGATAAAAAACTCGCAGAAAAGAAACCGTTATGAAAATTTTGACATTGCTAAATAAAAAATCGCAGTACCAAGTTGTATTTGTACTGGTAAACAGCCCTCCCAACCGTGATCATAAAGAGACTGAAAACTCCGAATAAAAAAAAGATATTTATGATCCCACACGTTACCACAACTAGTCCTTTATCTCAGTTTGAAATCAAACACAATATTTTCAAACTCAAAAATCCATTATAATTTTATTGAGAGATTAAAATTCATTCCACGCCGATCTTAAACTTAACATTATAATTAAAGTAATATATTAGATTAATTATACACCTATTTAAACCGTAAACCATTTAGAAATTGAGAAATTATATGTGAAAAAAACATTTAATCCGTAAGATAATTGGAACCAAAAAGATATATTGAGATAAATTCTATAACTTAAATTAAAAAGGGGCAAACAAAACAAAAAAAAAAAATAAAACTTAAAAAAAATAATAAAGGTTGATAGAAAAGAAATATAGTATTACGCTAAAAGTATTGTATAATAATATTGTTTCAAAATTCAAAAATATAATAAAAAAATTTTTAATTTCACCAAGATTTTTTCCCAAGAGGAAGGAAAAAAATACTTAAGCTTTTAATAATTAACATATAAAAAATATATTTTAATTTCGAAGTATTAAAATTTAATTGCGTTAACTAATTTAAATTTCAATTGCCTTTAAACATGATCGGAAAAAATAAGCAACATAAAACTTTTGCAGGACATAGGCATGGTCACCCCCGCCAAAAAAAAATATATATGTCAGGGTTAACGAACTTTCTAAGAAATAATCTTGGTAGAAATTAGAAATAAAAACAAAGAGGAAAAAACATTAAGAAGAAGAAGAATAATATTAATTTGTTTTAAGACCACTTATATTGCTGAACATTAAAGCTGCTCCGTCGTCGAAAGTACTCTCGATGCAGGTTGTAAGCTTTAAATATTGTTGTTGGCTACACAGTTACAATTCACTCTTTGTTTTTATCTTTTCAATTAAGAGAAATAATTTATAAATTTTGTTTAATATGAAACTGTTTTTTGTTTTTTTTTTTTAAATGAGACGTTTAAAGTACTAATGCAAATAATTTATATAGAATAATTTTAAAGGGAAATTGAGTATTTAACTAAAAGAATACTAAATCATATATTTTTTCTATATTAACTCTTTAAAAAACTGTATAATCATTTGAGAGTTAAGCAAACCAGAGCCAATACACACTCACTGCTAAAAACTACAGAGAAAGTTGTAGGCGTTTAATAAGGTAACTAACAGAAACGATCTCTTACTGCAAATTTTTTTGTAGCTTTGATAACATGTTATTTTTTTTATAAATTTATATATATGTATGTTACAATGTGTGTTGCATAAGCTTTGCTGTGGTTAAAAAAAAATAAACTAAGAAAAAACCATATGGATTAAAACGAAGTAAATCAAAATGATCTCTTTTTTTCGGCAAATTAGGCAAACAAAATATTTGAACACTGGGGCACAAAAATATTCCTTTACTTTAGCGTTTGGACTTTAAATAATTCTAAATATGCCACTTTCCTTTTTTTTCCTGATTTAAAACTATTTTATAAAATTATTGGTTTTTTCCTTCGTTGTGGTTTTGCATGGTGCTCAATATGTAATTTAATTACCGTTATAATTGTTTGTTCTGTACCGGTTTTCTAGCTATTTTATTTATTTTTTTTTTTTAATTTTTATATAATTTTGTTCGCAGATTTAGGGATTTTGATTATAACTTTAAGCAATATAGAATATTTGGTTTATTTTTTCACGATTTTTAATGGAGTTCTACGGGATAAAAAAAATTGTCTATAGCACACTTCCTGTGGATTTTTTTTCTTTCACTTCACCGACGGCAGTTAATAAAACGATCGTAGAAGATATTACCGAGCAATTCAACACTTGCACTTTGACTGTTGTAACTATTCCAAGTCGACAGTAGAGGGGAAAAATAGGAACAAAAGCTTCTCTTCTTCTTTATCGAATTAGGTTTGTTGTTGATGTAATCACTCACTATTGATTTTATATTAAGAAAAATGTGCCAATCTGTATAAACCGAAAGTTTTATTAAAATTTACATAAAAGAAAGAATACAAAAGAAAATTAAATAAATTTACCATGTAGAGTTGGCACTAAGGGGATAAATTAGGCAAAATAAGTCTCGAACGTTACATGGTAAAAAACCACTCCATCAACAAATACAAAAATATGACCTTACTCATCAAGATTCCAAATGACTAGTGTTATACCAACTCAGGGCAAAACTTTAATGTAATCAGCCTTATGTATATTAGCTACTTTTGGTTCAGCATAAAATTTCCGTAGAAGCCAACTTAACCAAAATATACCTTGGAAAAATGTACCACCCAGCAGTGAAATTAAAGATTAGAAAAAAAATATATTAATGCTTACAAAATCAAATGTTGCCCGAAAAATAACCTTAGCTTTTATATTAAACTTGTTTTGTTTTCTCTTACAAAAAAAAAAATCGAAATCGAAAAATTTAGACTGAAATTTCACTACTGCCTGTCTGGAGTTAAAATGGCAGATAATTATGCATATTGGTACAAAGTAAGCTCGGCTTACTAAAAATATGGCTTTACCTATTAGAAAAAATAACGTATCCATTCCAATCTTCTAGCAAAATCTCTATATGAAAGTATGATATAAACGTCAATAACAAGCATGATATTATTGGCAGATGTCGCTGCACACAACATAAGTAGAGCGAATTATACCATCTTATTTTTAAAATACGAACCGTTAAGATATTAACAAATATTCAAAAATAAAGTATAGAAGCAATGCAAGCGCCATTACTGTCTTAGGTCTTTTGCATGATAAGTTCCTAATAATGTTCCTCTTAAATTCTCTAATTCGTAATAACTGTTTCCTAACTTTCGACGTGTGCGAGCCTTGACAAAAGTAGGAGCTAATTTGGCATTATACCCCTGTTCAAAATTGCTTTGCCGAAAGTTCCGTCGGAAAACCTCCTGGCCCACATCATAGGATACCTCTTTCGATCGCAAGTTGTAGGTCTTTTCATTTCGTTCAATTTGTTTCTGGATAAGCTCTGCAGCTCTCTTACCCATTATCTGCATAGAATCGTTTCTATTAAACTTAACTCAACGATCGTCCAGCATATTCAATTGACGGAGAAGGGAATACGTCGATCCATTTCTCATCATGTGCTGACCAAAAGCTAAATAATATGGTGAAGTGCCAATAGCCGAGTGAGCAGCGGATCGAAGAGCGCAACAGATACTGCTTAACAGCTGGTCCCAATTTTTCTGATCCGGTTTAATGTATGATTTTATCGCGGAAATCACCGATCTATTCACCCTTTCTGAAGCATTGGCCTGCGGGGCGTGTACAGCTGTATAAAGATGATGAACACCGTAACGAGAAAGTAGTTGATTGAATGTGTGTGATCTAAACTACGAACCATTATCGGAAACCACAGTCTCCGGAACTCCAAATGTATGAAAAAGATCCTCTTCCAAATATTTAACCACTGGATCAGCAGTGAATTTGTTTACAGGCTTTAAAAATGGGAACTTTGAAAAGTGGTCCAAAACAATAAAAATTCCAACATGCCCTGAGCGCGACCTTGAATAAGGACCTAGGAAATCGACGTAAATCTTCTGAAAGAATCTTTGCGTTTCAGAGGTTTTCCCCATGGGTGGCCTTAATACAAAGTTTGGAGATTTAGATGACTTACAAACTTCGCAGTTGTTAATATAACTTTTAACGTCGACGGCCGAATTTGGCCAAAAGTAAAACCTGCGAATCCTCTCTAGCGTTTTATTAATTTCACTATGAGATGATAATGGATTCTCATGAGCGCGCTTCAAAACTTCATACCCCGTGGAATCCAAAGCTTCCAAGCCATATCATCCTGCAGCTTTTCCCCTTAAGCATGCTCAGTCCGTCTGTATAAGTATCCATCAACTATTCTTAAGTCTGGCATTCTATCAGTATTCTGTTCTTTATACTCGTCAGCTTGAAAATGTGTAGAATTAAGATCTACGAAAACTCCAAGTCATTGTCTAAATCTGACAAACTGTTAACTCCTAATGCAGACAAGTCATCAGAGTTGGCCCTTGAAAGAGAATCCGGAACCCCTGCAGTTTTAAAGCCCACCGAGCCAGCCTAGTACTCAGATCCGTCTGGGACATGAGCCACTTCAATGACGCACGATCAGTGATGACAGTGAACTTATGCCCTTCGACATACGCTCTGAACTTTTTAATGCTCAGCAAAGCTGCCAAGCATTCCTGTTCAGTCACTGAATAGTTACGTTGGGTTTGGTTGAGCTTCTTGGACATAAATGCCACCGAAACCTCTTCACCCTCCGCATCTTTCAGAACCAATACACATCCTATACCTGTTTTACTAGCATCGCAGTGAATAAAGAAAGGCTGCGAGAAATCGGGGCTACGTAAAACGGGCGCTGTGCTCAAATGGGTTTTTAAAACCTCAAAAGCCTTTTGGGCTTCATCGGTCCATACAAATTTTTTCCTTGCTCTTAACAAATCAGTCAAAGGCGTGGTAATAGAAGCGTAGTTTCTGATAAACTTCCGGTACCAACCTGTCATTCCTAAAAATCTTCGGATTTGCTTTACAGATCGCGGACCTGGAAAATCAGTTATGGCGGACACTTTTTTCGGATCTGTCTGAATGACCCCATTACCAACCAAATGACCTAAATATTTCACTTCAGGGACACAAAAATGACTTTTCCCTACGTTAATTGTCAATCCTGAGTCACGTATTCTTTGCGCTACAATCCTTAGAACCTCAAGGTGCCTTTCGAAGGACTACGATATGATCAGAAGATCATCAAGATAAACGAACACCACCGTTCTGAGAGCCGGGGGTACCACTTTGTCCATAAGGCGAGACATGGTCTGCGGAGCATGACATTATAATGATACAAAGGTCTCCCAGGAACGGTGAATGCTGTTTTATCTTTAGATCCCACATCCAACGGAATCTGCCAAAAAGCATCCTTAAGGTCTAAACTCGTAATAAATTCAGCTCTGGGCAGCCTAATCAGTATACCATCAATCTGCTGTAAGGGATATGCATCTCCAATTGTGACCGAATTTAATTTCCTACTGTCGAGACACAATCTATTTTTACCAGGTTTTCTGTGGAGCACTACAGGGGAAGACCACGCACTAGTCGATTCCTCTATAACAACTAAGGCAATCATACGATCAAGTTCCTCATAAATAAGTTTTTCCACAGCCGGTGATACTGGAAAATGTCGCTGTTTTATTGGTTTCGCATCACCGGTGTCAATACAGTGACACAAAATGTTAGTTTTTCCTAAACCTTCCAGTGCGAATGAAGGAAACATTTTAATTACCTGATCTAAACGTTGTTTCTGAATCGCAGATAGTGGAATTTGGTTAATCAATTCACTAACCTCGGATTGCGTATTAGGTGAATTAAGTTTGGTTAGACCTGGGGGAAGAAGATCAAACAATTCCGAGGAACAAGTCCCTTTCCAAACCGGGTACTATAAAAATCGTGATGGGCTTCTCGCTGCCTCTAAAAGAAACAGTGGTTTCAACAAATCCTACCACCTTTTGACTTCTGCCATCTGCGGTCCTAACTGACGATTTCATTCTCTTGTAAGGTGTACTAGAGGATAAAAACTTATCTGCTGCCTTAGAACCTATACAGCTTATCGAAGCACCAGTGTCCAAAAGACCTAAAACCTGCCCACCAAAGAGGGTCACCTCAGCATGTGGCCTTATGTTATCCGGGGTAGCCAAAACAGAACAGATAATTTTCTTTCTAACACTATTTACTCTTTGCCAAAATTCGCGCATACGTTTTGCCGTGCGAGTAGGTTTACAATCATCATTAAGAATTCTATTACGAATCGCATTATATTCCCTTAATCTTATGTGAAAAGGTTTAAAAATTCTAGAGTCCCTATTCAAAATCCTTAATTCGTTATTTCCGGTAGTATTCGTGTCATATCCGGTATTATCGTAGTCATTTCCGGTTTGCCGTTTCAATATACTTATTCCATTTCCGGTTCCAGTTGCCTCGGTGGCCTGTGTGTACTCCACTGCGCAGGTGTCTTACCGTTTTTTGAAGCGCACTTTTAACAATTCACATCAGGAACTCCACATCCGTAGCAAAATATTGTGCGTTCTGATAAGCAGTCCTGATAACGGTGCCCAGGTTTCTTACAGTTCCAGCACACAAAACTTAATGCAGATACTTCATCTCCACCTACCTCAGTTAAATCCAGTTCAGTTTCCACGAAGTCTGACTCGATTTCGGCCACTCGTCTCTGTAACGGTGATGGTCTAGTCGTTTGCAAGCCATGTTTTCGCCGGATATCCTGTAGAAAAAATTCGCGGCGCCGGCACAAATCTCGCAGATCCTCCACTGAGTTCACACGAATATTAAGAATTTTGTGCTGTATTTCTGGCAGTAAGTTGCGGCGTAACATCTCCACCAACGTTCTTTCTGCAAGCGGTTCGAAAAGTCGATCTGCCAAAGCCACTATCGACTCATAGAAACTGCCAAATGACTCACTAGGTTTCTGCTTTCTGTCTCTAATTAATTCGCATAAGTCCACGTCAGTCCTTGAGTCCTTGTACTGCTTCTTTAAAGCCACACATAATTCTCTCCATGTGATAGCGGAAACAGATTGGTGATTCCGCCAAAACCAGTCGTTGGCTTTACCATCAAATAATAAGGCAGCGTGGTTGCACAATAAGCTAAAATCCCCTTGTAAGGTCTGAGTTGTCAGGGCCTCCACCCTATAAATAAAATTTTCTACGGACAGACTATTCGGACCTCCATTAAACCTTATTTTCCAATTTGAAATAATCTGTAGAATTTTATCAGGACGGACGTTTAGACTCGAAGTTGATGCTCCACGAGAAGCTGAAGTATTCAATGCATCGGACAATGCCAATGCACGCCGAGACTGAGAACCAGTATTAGCATTAGATGCAGTTGAATCTAATCCCAAAAGCTCTCTAAAAGTTCGCTGCTCCACAGCAGGAAGAGTGTGCATTTGGTCTGGTGGTGTTCTTTGTAATGTTGCCTGAATTTGCGGCTGAAGCGGTAGAATCTCTTGCCGGTCAGCTGGTGGAATTGACACCGTAGGTGTCCGATTTGTAAGTCTAGATTCAAGCTCAGATATCTGACCACTTAGAGTGGCCAAAAATTGAGCCTGTTGAGTAGCGACAATTGACGTTATCATCTCACTCAGATTCCTAGTTTGCATAGCTGGTGGTGTTACCGGTATTGGAATTGAAGGCAAAACGGGTTGATCATTAACAGAATTCTCAACTGCTGTGTTCCCAGTGGATACATTCAATGAAGTATTGCTCGGGGCATTACCCTGTGTTCCCAGTGAATTCTGAGCCCTAGTGCTCTTCTGCGGACCCTAACTAACAATTCGCGCATTACAAACTGGACAAAAGGGCCTCAATTTCAATATTTTTGACAAACAATCTTTGTGAAAATTATGACCACATACAGTCATGAGAAGAAGAGTTTTTGAAGTAATTGCGGAATTACATGCTTCACAATTCGGATGTTTAGCGCCTGTTGCAGCAGCTGAAGAATTGTCACTGACTATTGTAAACTAATTACCAAAATAACTATCAAAATCAATTAAATTATGGAAAACAAACCAAAACAAATAAAAAAACAAATGAAGTTTTTAGGATGAGTTCTTTTTTTTTTTTTTTTTTGATAAAAGAACCCAAGAATTGGAAAAGCTCAAAACAAAAAAAAAAATATAACGTTCAGATAAGAATAAATATGAAACAATATGCCAGAATTTCCAAACAAGTTTCGACATATAAACTGAAGATTTAACAAATTTAATTGCAGACCTTTAACTCAAGAACAATTCAAACTTTCTGAAGAATTTCACTAAAAACCCTGTTCCCTTAAAATTTTCCTAAATCTGGAATACAATGAAGTAATAAAATCCAAATGTTATCTATAACTGTACTACTGAATCAAGTTTTCAGATAAAAAATACAATATAAACCAAATTATGTGAAAATCAAGTAATGTAAACAAGAACTGGAAATTATGCTATGTTTGTATAAAAAAAATTTTGTAAGTGTGCGTTCTGTTCAACATTACTATATTAAATCGTAATACAAATAAGATCACTGTTGTTGCAAAAAAAAAAATAGTATTGAATAAGAAAACAACCGGTAGCGTATGAGCGTTTTTAATGCATAGATCTGAATATTTGAAATAAAATAGATTAAAGAGTATTTGAGTGTTTGTCTTTATCCTATTTTTTCATAAAAACCAAAGGGTGCCGGAAAACGAAATGAACAAAATACGTATATAAATTAGTAGCGAAAACTTAAAGATACAGAGCGATTATCACTGAAATTTCCCAAACTGCCAACTTCAATTAATTTGCATGTGCGAATATGATTTAGAAACACTTTTATATTTATTTCTATCTACTTTTTTAATATTTACTTGTGATAGCTTTTCACAATATGTTTTCATTTTATTTCCGAATACGAATTAAAAAAAATATTAATTTATAAAACAAAATATTTATTTAATACTATTCCTGTCTGATTTCTTTTTGACTGAAGGTGAAAGTATGTTGTGGGCAAAAACTTTAACAAAGCAATCTCCTCAATAACGACAGAAAAAAAAAGTTAAGGAAGGAAAAAAAAGAAAATTTAAAAGAAATACGAAAAGATATAACTACAAAGGCTAGAGTCATCTTGGATCTATACAATTCCTTTTGCACTTTGGAAGGGTAAAAATATTAAACCAACCTAATCCGTGGTCAGATTTAGCTTTTGCATCCAAATACTGCATTCCGTTCAGATTATAGATAAGATTTTTATAATTTTACTATTGACAAAGAGAAATAAATATTCCTAAATTAATGGTTGAAAACGAATGTTAAAACTAACAGGATCATAAACAAAATCCACCAATTGAAAATATTTATCAGAGGTGAATAAAATGAAAGTATTTTAGTTAATAAGAATTAAAGAAGAGAAAAGATAATAGAATATAATGGAGAACGAACAACAAATTTGAAACACTAAAAGAAGTGAAGCAACAGATGGAAAATATAGAAATATTAAGTTATTCGGGCCCCACGTTGGGCGCCAAAATTTATAATGTAACATGTCACGTGTATCTAATAGATGGTTGCTGTTAACAAGGTGTGGAAATTAAAGTTGGTGCACGCCTGGACTCCGGCCTTATCACTCGTCGATTGGGGGCTTCAATAATAAAAACTTCACTACACCAATTACCATACTGCCACATTACAAATATTTTAAATGCGTGCACTTATAAAGAAAGAAGTTAAGGGACAAGAAATATAGAAAAGAAATTGAAATCAGAAATAGAAGTTACGGAGTTGAAAGTAAGAGATAAAAAAACTCGCAGAAAAGAAACCGCTATTGAAAATCTTGACATTGCTAAATAAAAATCGCAGTACCAAGTTGTATTTGTACTGGTAAACAGCCCTCCCAACCGTGATCATAAAGAGACTGAAAACTCCGAATAAAAAAAAGATATTTATGATCCCACACGTTACCACAACTAGTCCTTCACCTTAGTTTGAAATCAAACAGAATATTCTCAAAATCAAAAATCCATTATAATTTTATTGAGAGATTAAAATTCATTCCACGCCGATCTTAAACTTAACATTATAATTAAAGTAATATATTAGATTAATTATACACCTATTTAAACCGTAAACCATTTAGAAATTGAGAAATTATATTTGAAAAAAACATTTAATCCGTAAGATAATTAGAACCAAAAAGATATATTGAGCTAAATTCTATAACTTAAATAATAAGGGGGCAAACAAAACAAAAAAAAATAAAACTTTAAAAAAAAATAATAAAGGTTGATAGAAAAGAAATATAGTATTACGCTAAAAGTATTGTATAATAATATTGTGTTTCAAAATTCAAAAATATAATAAAGAAATTTTTAATTTCATCAAGATTTTTTCCCAAGAGGAAGGAAAAAAAATACTTAAGCTTTTAATAATTAACATAAAAAAATATATTTTAATTTCGAAGTATTAAAATTTAATTGCGTTAACTAATTTAAATTTCAATTGCCTTTAAACATGATCGGAAAAAAATAAGCCACATAAAACTTTTGCACGACATAGGCATGGTCACCCCCGCCAAAAAAAAAAATATATATGTCAGGGTTAACGAATTTTCTAAGAAATAATCTTGGTAGAAATAAGAAATAAAAACAGAGGAAAAAACATTAAGAAGAAGAAGAATATTAATTTGTTTTAAGACCACTTACATTGCTGAATATTAAAGCTGCTCCCTCGTCGAAAGTACTCTCGATGCAGGTTGTAAGCTTTAAATATTGTTGTTGGCTACACAGTTACAATTCACTCTTTGTTTTTATCTTTTCAATTAAGAGAAATAATTTATAAATTTTGTTTAATATGAAACTGTTTTTTGTTTTTTTTTTTAAATGAGACGTTTAAAGTACTAATGCAAATAATTTATATAGAATAATTTTAAAGGGAAATTGAGTATTTAACTAAAAGAATACTAAATCATATATTTTTTTCTATATTAACTCTTTTAACAACTGTATAATCATTTGAGAGTTAACCAAACCAGAGCCAATACACACTCACTGCTAAAAACTACAGAGAAAGTTGTAGGCGTTTAATAAGGTAACTAACAGAAATGATCTCTTACTGCAAATTTTTTTGTAGCTTTGATAACATGTTATTTTTTTATAAATTTATATATATGTATGTTACAAGGTGTGTTGGATAAGCTTTGCTTTTGTTAAAAAAAAAATAAACTAAGAAAAAATCATATGGATTAAAACAAAGTAAATCAAAATGATCTCTTTTTTTCGGCAAATTTGGCAAACAAAATATTTGAACACTGGAGCACAAAAATATTCCTTTACTTTAGCGTTTGGACTTTAAATAATTCTAAATATGCCACTTTACTTTTTTTTCCTGATTTAAAACTATTTTATAAAATTATTGGTTTTTTCCTTCGTTGTGGTTTTGCATGGTGCTCAATATGTAATTTAATTACCGTTATAATTGTTTGTTCTGTACCGGTTTTCTAGCTATTTTATTTTTTTTTTTAATTTTTATATAATTTTGTTCGCAGATTTAGGGATTTTGATTATAACTTTAAGCAATATAGAATATTTGGTTTATTTTTTCACGATTTTTAATGGAGTTCTACGGGATAAAAAAAATTGTCCTATAGCACACTTCCTGTGGATTTTTTTTCTTTCACTTCACCGACGGCAGTTAATAAAACGATCGTAGAAGATATTACCGAGCAATTCAACACTTGCACTTTGACTGTTGTAACTATTCCAAGTCGACAGGAGAGGGGAAAAAATAGGAACAAAAGCTTCTCTTCTTCTTTATCGAATTAGGTTTGTTGTTGATGTAATCACTCACTATTGATTTTATATTAAGAAAAAGGTGCCAATCTGTATAAACCGAAAGTTTTATTAAAATTTACATAAAAGAAAGAATACAAAAGAAAATTAAATAAATTTACCATGTAGAGTTGGCACTAAGGGGATAAATTAGGCAAAATTAGTCTCGAACGTTATATGGTAAAAAAAAACCACTCCATCAACAAATACAAAAATATGACCTTACTCATCAAGATTCCAAATGACTAGTGTAACACCAACTCAGGGCAAAACTTTAATGTAATCAGCCTTATGTATATTAGCTACTTTTGGTTCAGCATAAAATTTCCGTAGAAGCCAACTTAACCAAAATATACCTTGGAAAAATGTACCACCCAGCAGTAAAATTAAAGATTAGAAAAAAAAATATAAATGCTTACAAAATTAAATGTTGCCCGAAAAATAACTTAAGCTTTTATATTAAACTTGTTTTTTTTTTTCTCTTACAAAAAAAAAATTGAAATCGAAAAATTAAGACTGATCTTTCACTGCTGGCTGTCTGGAGTTAAAATGTCAGATAATTATGCTTATTGGTACAAAGTACAGGTTGGTTGAAAATTTCCTGCGCTCACCAAGAGATGGCACTGCTAGCTCCAAACTTTTTTTCTCAAGTTGGTATAACTGTCCTGAGAACACATGCAAAGTTGCAAGTCATTCTGTCAATTCTTTCTTTGTTTACAAGCCATTTGAAGTTGACGTGTCATTGATTTTTTTTAATATGGAAAAAATTTAATATCGTGCAGTCATTAGATTCTTTGTTTTGAAGGGTTTAAAAGCAAAGGAAATTTATGAGCAATTGTTAGAAGTGTATAAGGAGTCCTCACCTTCAAAACTCAGCATTGAATTTTGGGCTGTTGAATTTAAACGTGGTTGTACTAGCCTTAAAGACGATCCACGCGAAGGACGACCAAAAACTGCAACCACAGCAGAAATCATTGGGCAGGTACATAATATGGTTAGTGAAGATCCAAGTTTGACTAAGCGTGAAATTGCTAATGCCATAGGCATCTCAGACGAACGAGTACTCCATATTTTACATGAAGAATTACGTATGAAAAAATTGTTTGGAAAGTGAGTGCCGCACACATTAACAATTCAACAAAAACTAGATCGAAAACAAATTTCTCAGCGTAATTTGGAGCGTTTT